>JAWDJD010000003.1:202821045-203473188 GCA_035047305.1 Bradypodion pumilum | reverse complement strand
TCTGCTCCTTTTCTGAGATTGTGGACCAAGACTATTTTTCAGATTGAACTAGACTTTTTTCTTCCTTCTTTCACTTTTGGATCTTAGCAGTGCAAATACAATTATTATTTTTTCTTTTTACTCTCCATGAAAATTGACTAATTGGATATAAAAAAACTGAACACTTCCGACAAGCAGAGTTTTGTGCCTTAAAAATCTGATTACTTTGAACTCACTTTAAAATTGTTATTAGATCATTGTGGACAAATTTCTGCATACATTAGATTTTAATAACCACACTATTTTAATTGGCTTGATGAGGATTTTTAAAATTAAATTGGGTTACTTGGATAATTGGGACTCAGCGTGGAAATATTTAAAAGTATTTTTCAAGAGGTGGGATATAAAATGATTTGCTATTGATTTGACACTGATTTATAGAGTATTATAAGAATTAAGTACACTTCTTTTCTATAAAAATTATAAGTGTGTTACAATTTAAATAGTTATATGATGGTTATATGATAGAAGTTAAATCTTCAGAGTGGTTATGATTGGATATTAGTATTATAACTGGCAATATAATAAGGTGTCAAATTGTTTTTTTTTATTTCAAGGAGGAATTAATTGAAATATATTTGGTATATATGCAATTGTTTTGATTTGTTTATGATCTGTAACTGGAAGTGCAGTTGGATGAATCATCGTGGATGTGGAAAAGAAAAGGAGAAGAAAGTGGATTGGATGAGAGCTGAGAGACAAACTTCTTCAGACAGGAACTTTAGAAGGTTTGTACGGTTAGAAGAAGAGGCTGCAGAGAAGAAAAAGTCAATGCAACAAGAAATGAAGGAAGCGGAGGAACACAACAGAGTGAGAAAGATCCTACAGCAACAACAACAGCAGCAGAAAACTTTAACAATATTAACAACAACTACAACAGCAGCACCAATGACAACAACCACTACCACAGCAATGGTAGTAACAGCAAGAGCTGCAATAACAACAAAAACAATAACAACAACTGCTGCAACCACAGCAATGGCAGTAACACCAATTGCAGTAACAACAACGCCATCAATAACAACAGTAAAAGGAGTGAAAGGACTCAAAATGGAGTATGAAAAATTTAATGAATGAGTTGACAATTTGGAGCAAAAAATTGGAGATATACTGGCCAAAGATAAACAGGATTTAAAGAAAGGACAGCAACACCTACAGGGAATGATGGCGAGTATTCTACAGGCATAGATATCATTAAAAAGGTCAAGAAGATCTTTAAAAAAAGCAAAAGGTAATCAAAAAGGAGCAGAAGGAAATTAAGTCAGAAGTTAGAGATATGAGAGAAGGGGAAAGGAAAGAGATAATAAGGTAGGTGATGATGAAAAATATTGGAAACGGTGGAGGAACAGTTGAGACGTTCAAACATTTTAATTAGAAAATTGCTGGAGAAATCCCCCGACATGTTAAGAGAAAGGATATTGAAGTGGTTGAATGAAATAACGGAAGGAGGTTTTGCTCAACAGGATATAATAAGTGTTTTCTGCCTGGGGTTGAGAAAGGGTAAAGTAGGAGCCAGAAACGTTCTGGTAAAGTTTGTTAATGTGGCCGATAAGCTTAGGTTAATGGCACTTTTCAAAGAAGTGGGCCCAAGTGCATTAAAAATAGCATATGTGGACATCAAAGTCTATAACGATATTGCAATTGAATATTGCTTATGGAGACAATCGATGAAGCCAGTTACAAAGAGATTAATTGATAAGGGAGTAAAATACATCTGGAAATATCCATGGCAGTTATGTTTTTCACACCTGGGCAGACGTTTTATAATTCTCGATGGCTCCGATGTTTTGGATATATTGGTGGATGCAAAGCTGTTAGAATTTGGCACCAAAGAGTGGGATGACTTCAAAGAAGAGTTAATAATCTCTGGTGGATTAACAATGACAATGAGAATGTGCCCAAGGGTGCAGGAGGCAGGACCACTGAGGGTGGAAGCTAAGTAGTTTGGAGCATTTATCGGGTCCAGATACTTCTAGTGCTCATCAGCATTTGTTGTGCCTCCCTCCTCTCCCCCCTTTGGGTATTCAGAGGCTACTTGTAGAGGAAGGGGGGAGGGTTAGTGATAGCATGTATTGTGTGTTCTGTTTTATTATTATTATTGTAGATGTAGGGGGATGGGAAGTTATTGTTTAATTTTGTGCACGTCCAAAGGCGGAAGCAGTGCTTATAAGGGTTTAAAGTTAAGAATTAAGGAATGGAAAATATCAAATTAATTTCTTGGAATGTGAAAGGTACTGGCTGTGAAGTGAAGAGAAGAAGATTAGAAGCAGCCTTAAGAAAAGACAGGCTGGACATAATCTTTTTGCAGGAAATTCATCAGAAATCGGGTGAAATCAAAAAATTATTCCTAGGATGGATTCAGATTTATGAAAAATCTTATGGCATGTCAAAGGCAAGAGGAGTGGTGGTTTTGATATCGAGCAGATTGGGTTTTCAGTTGACAAAGTATTTCCAATCCAGAAGGCAGATATTTGTCAGTAAAAGGGAAAATAGATGATAACACTAGTGAATATTTATGCTCCAAATTACCATCAAGAAAAGTTTTTAGACAAAATATATTATATATTAGAAAAAGAAAGAACAGAAAAAATGATTGTAGCTGGAGATTTCTATATAATAAGGCCAAATATAGATAGTACAAATATAAGCAAGTAGTGGAGGAGAGATTAAAATGTGAATTTTAGATAAATGGATGAAATCTTTAGGTTTGAAAGATACATGGAGGGAGCATAAAGGATCAGAAAGGGTATATACATTCTTTTCACAGGTGCATAACACGTACTCTAGAATAGACTATATATTTGTTACTGATAATATGAGTGGAATTTAGATGATATGGAAGTCGGAATTTTTAAAGAATCAGAGGTCACATAAGTATTGTTAGAATTAAAAATAGAGCAAGTGAATGTTAGAAAGAATTGGAGATATGATATTATATTGTTTAGAGACATTAAATGTAAAGAACAAATAGTGGGAAAATTGGAAGAATGTTGGAATTGGAATGATACGGGAGAGGTTAGTTATAACATGGTATGGGATGCCATGAAGTCTGTGTTTAGAGGTGAAAGTATCAAGTTGGCTAGTATTAAAAATAATCAAAGGAAAAATAGACATGAAGAAATTGAAAAAGAGATCAAACAGTTGCAAGAGGAGCATGTGAAGACAAAAGACAGGAGAATTTATGATAGGATGCAAAGATTAAGAGCAGAATTGGTAGAAAAGGATATTGAAAAAGTGAAAAGAGATTTGGTTTATTTAAAAAGGGAATACTTTGAATACAGTAATAGAAACTAAATTATTAGCAAGAGCAGCTAAAGAAAAGAAAAGTAAAAGAGAAATTGGAATTTTGATTGATAAGAATGGAACAACATGTAATAAGACTAAAGATAAATGCAAGAAGGTTAAAGAGTTCTATTAGGATCTATACTCTAAAAAGAGTATAAACCTGGAGAAATTAAAAGTTCAATTGGGGAAGCAAATTGAAAATATGATAAATCAAGAACATAGAGATAGAATTTCAAGTCCTAGGGCAAGGGGGGGCAGGGCCCAGGGCTCCGGCCGGTGGCATGGCCGGGAAGCCTCTTTGCCCCCAGCGGGGCCAGGTGTGTGGTGTCAGCGTTCTGCTGGGTGTCACCCTTGCCTTTTAAGTCCTAGGGCGAGGGGGACAGGGCCCAGGGCTCTGGCCGGTGGCATGGCCAGGAAGCCTCTTCGCCCCCAGCGGGGCCAGTTGTGCGGCAGCGGCATTCCACTGGGCATCCCCCTTGCCTTTTAAGTCCTAGGGCGAGCGGGGGGCAGGGCCCAGGGCTCCGGCCGGTTGATAATGGCAAATAGATTGAATAGTTTTATGGATAATTATATAAGCAAAGATCAGGTTGATTTTTTTGAAAGGTAGGCATATGATGGATCTAATTAGGAGAGTGTTAGATTTAATAGCTATTATAGGTCAAACCAAAGAAAAAGTTGGGTTACTATCATTGGATATGTTCAAGGCATCTGATTCATTACAATGGGTAACAATCAATGGGATAATCAAAAGTTATGGATTTGGTAACAAATTTAGAAGAACGGTTGAACAATTATATCAATATGGATCAGCCAATGTCACGGTAAATGATGTTTTTACAGAAGAAATAAGATAAGAAGCTGGAACAAGACAGGATTTTTTAATCCTTTATTTATATTTTGTATTGTATTTTTGTTTATTCTGGATATTTTGATTTTATTAATTGTGCATTGCCTTTTGTATTTTATTGTATATCTTGTTCTATTTATTGTGTTTATATATGTTGTAAGCCGCTTTGAGTGGCACCTGTGCCAGGAAAGTGGGATAGAAATAAAACTTAATGATAATGATAATGATAATGATAATGATAATGATAATGATAATGATAATGATAATGATAATGATAATGATAATGATAATGATGATGATGATGATGATGATGATGATCATCATCATCATCATCATCATCATCATCATCATCATCATCATCATCATCATCATCACCAATACTATTCATTATGGTGATGGAATTGTTAGCAAAAGCCATGAGGGAAGATAAAAATATTGAAGGAGTTTTAGATTAGTCTGTATGCTGATGATACTTTGATGATTATGAAACATCCTGGGAAGACATTGGATAAAATACAAGGACACTTAAAAGATTTTGAACAGATGACAGGATTGAGAATAAATTGGGACAAATCTGAAATGATATTATGTAACATTGATAAAGAAGAACAAGAGAAAATAAAAGGCAAAATTAAATAGCAGATTAGAGAAAGTTTGAAATATCTGGGAATAAATATCTCAAGTAAATTTGATGACTTTAAGAAATTGAATTATGGAAAGAAATAAAAATAAATTAAATATAAATTTCAGCAATAGAAAAAAATAAATTGTCTTGGTGTGGTAGGGTAGCATTATGTAAAATGATGTTATTGCCGAGAATTACTTTTTTGTTTGATGCCTTACCAATCCAACTCAAAGATAAAGAAATTAAGGAATATCAAAAGTTATTAAATAATTACTGTAATGGTGGATGTAAAGCTAGAAGGAAGGGGGATTAGGTTTGTCAAGTGTGAGGAATTATTATATAGCCTTTCAAGTTAAAAATGTTGTGAAGGTTTTAATGAAGGAAACAGTGATTTGGGAAGATATTGAAATGAAGGAATTAATTCAACTGGGTAAATCAGTATTTTTAGGTAGGGAAATAGGAAAAATATCTATCAAAAATAAAATGATGAAAACAATGTGGGGAGTATGGAAGAAAAGCGAAGAAGGAATTAGTTCCGGATATATCTCCTATAATAGAAATAGAGGATATGAAAAATTTCCCAATAAAGATTGACAAGAGGATTAAGGAAGTTCTTCTTGGAAATGATGTTTTCCTGCTGAAAGACTGGATAGACAGGGAGAAGAAATTAGAGTTACATGTACAGATGAGGTTGAATTGGTTCCAGATAGCACTGGTAAATAAGTGGAAGAGTAGGTATATGAGGGAATCCATTTTGGAAAGTGGCAGGACTGAATTTGAGGAATTGATATGGAAAGTAAGAAAGGGAAAAACTGAAAATAAGGGTATGGTTAGTAAAATATACAAGATATTAAACAAAGAAGGTAATCCACAAGAAGTATTGAAAAACCTTTGGGAGCAAGATTTGAATATAAAGATCACAGAGAATGCATGGAAAAATAAATGCAAGAAAAGAATTATGAGATCTATGTCTGTCAGGATAAAAGAACATAATTTCAACATGTTTTGGAAATGGTACTTGACCCCAGTGACGTTGCATCAGATAGATAATTCATTCATTCATTCATTCATTTATTCGATTTATACCCCGCCCTACTCGACCAGGGCCGACTCTGGGCGGCTTACAACAAGTAAATCAAATACAGTATACAAAAATTACAAATGGTACAGTGTTGCAATACAGCAAATTAACAATAAATATTAGAAATACAAGATCCATAAAACACAGTATAACAGCAATAGCAACAATGTGATCAATATAATCAAAGGATATAATTTCAAAAATACCAAAAAATACAGAAATGCAATAAAGACATAAGCAGCAATAGTAATACAATAATTAATCAAAAAATATAGTTAAAACGATCAATACAAAAATACATACATAGGCCAGAGGGCACGAAAGGAAAGTCCTCAATTCCAACTGCACAACAGTTGCAAGTAGCCTAAAAACCCCAGAACAGTGTAAGAGTTCCAGGGTAGGCAGGAATCCCTCCTCGCACCGTCATCTCCACCGGCGGGGAGAGCGCAGCTGCGGCTCCGGCGGCGTTTTCGGAGCCTCCCGGGCCACGGGAGGCTCCCTTTATCCCCCCGCCGGTGGTGGGGGCGGGGAGAGCGCGGCTGCGGCTCCGGCAGCGTTTTCGGAGCCTCCCGGGCCACGGGAGGCTCCCTTTATCTCCCCGCCGGTGGTGGGGGCGGGGAGAGCGCGGCTGCGGCTCCGGCGGCGTTTTCGGGGCCTCCCGGGCCACGGGAGGCTCCCTTTATCTCCCCGCCGGTGGTGGGGGCGGGGAGAGCGCGGCTGCGGCTCCGGCGGCGTTTTCGGAGCCTCCCGGGCCACGGGAGGCTCCCTTTATCCCCCCGCCGGTGGTGGGGGCGGGGAGAGCGCGGCTGCGGCTCCGGCGGCGTTTTCGGAGCCTCCCGGGCCACGGGAGGCTCCCTTTATCCCCCCACCGGTGGTGGGGGCGGGGAGAGCGCGGCTGCGGCTCCGGCGGCGTTTTCAGAGCCTCCCGGGCCACGGGAGGCTCCCTTTATCCCCCCGCCGGTGGTGGGGGCGGGGAGAGCGCGGCTGCGGCTCCGGCGGCATTTTAGAAATTTAATAATAGAAATTAAATGTGCTGGAGATGTAAGAATATAGTGGGTACATATGAACACATGTGGTGGAACTGTAACATGGTAAAAGATTTTTGGGGGGAAATTGAGAAAGAGATTAGTAACATTATGGGGAGGCAGCTTAAATTGGGGCCAGGTAATGTTTTTTTGATGGATGTAGATAATATGAATTTAAATGAAGATTTTTTTAAAAAAAATATCGTCTACAATGTTTACAACAGGAAGACAATGTATCACAAGAATTTGGGAAAATGAAGCAACTTTAAAAATAGAAGAATGGCACAAGGAGATATGGGATTTCGCATTGAATGATAAACTAACATGGGAGTTAAATATGAAAAAGGGTATAATTGAAGAAAATAGATTTTGGAAAATATGGCATTTATTTGTGGATTACTCATGGATAGAGGTTGGAGGGAGCAGGCCAGTGCCAGATCAAACAAGTTTTTGAAATCAGAAAGATTAATGTGATATGCCGCATCCTCCAGGACAATTTATAATACACAGGGTGTGAAATGTGATTATGATCTGCTAGTAGTAAAATAGTAATGCATAATTTAATATAGTTTTTGATATGTTAAATATGGTAATGGAATAATTGAATATAAAATCTGATTTTGAAAGTGTAAGTTAAGGCAATTGTATGGGTTTTATAACATATTGAACTATAACAAACAGTGATTATGGAATTGCAAGAAAGGGAGGGTGTTGCATTGCTAAATCTGTATTTTGAATGTAATTTTTTTATATTTTTTTGTTTTCGAATTTTGTAATTGTATTGTATTTTATATTGTATTTTCTTTACTTGCAATTTTTATTTTTTGTAAGTTATGTTTAAAATTTAAAAAATTAAAAAGAACCACATGGGGCACCATGGCCAATATAAGAAATAGCTTTTCTTGAAAATAAATACAAGATCTGTGAAGAAAAATAAGGAAAATGACACAGATTACTGAGCCAGTATGTTGACATTGAATGTCACTATGTTGACATTAAATGTGGGTAAAAAAATGAACTTTTCCTGTTCACAAAAATGAGGAGAAAAAGTAATTTTACTTTATCCCAATAATGAGACAGATCTCCTGTAACCACTGTTAGCAATTGGATATTTCAATTTATAAGCAACATAAAAAATAATTCTAGATTCTTATCTAGGCTGATTAAGTTAAACTAAACTCTAAAAAACAACTAAATTCCAAGAAATGCTGTACTAGTTCATGAGTTCTGATCATGGGATAGGCTCACTGTTCATTGTGCATTCCCCAACCCAATAGATTGTTTCTGGAGTGAGAAAGGGGCTTGATATTTCCACAGACAGGCAAGCAAGAAAGAAGAGCATGTAGTGAGGTACTTAGATGTGAGCATGCAGTGGAAATCATGTACTAATTTGGGTTCATGAGATAAGACTAGATTTCTCATTAGTTTCAGTCAGTGAGTGAATGAAATGGAATATTGCTCCAGTTTTAATCTGCAGTCTATAAAGAGATAAAGTAGTTCTTGAAAGAGAAATGTGCCCCAGTTTCCATCTCACTGAAAATATGTTTTCAGTTATATGAACTGTTTCCTGTTTTGCATTTGGATGTTCTGGTGATCTATTCATAGCTGTCAAGTATCCCTTATTGGCCAGGAAAACCCCTTATTTTACCCTCTTTCCCGCCATCATCCCATATTAATTAGACTGCAATGCCCTATTGCCACCATTGGAGGGCAGCACAGGATAAGCATAGCTGTCAAGTATCCCTTATTTGTCAGGAAATTTCCCTTATTTCCAAATCCAAAACTTGACAGGTATGGATCTATTGATTCTGAGACTGGTCTCTTCCTGTTCTAGGCCATCAACAGGCAGTAATTCACTGGGCACATTAGCAATATGGAGAACTCCAAGTAACAAAAGGCAAGTCTCTCCCTGCCAGTCTCTATTCACTTACATGAACAGTGTAAGTCCGTGACACAGCTACCCTTTTTATTGCTACCTTCCTCTGGATCACTGAGCAAATAGGATAGAATGGGAGACATGAACCACAGTGAATCCACTTCAGTTCACTTTCCCCTGTATTCAGAAAGAAGTATTTTTGCATTAAATTTATTTATTTTTTTTAAAAAAAATATTTGTTTATTTATTTATTTATTTGTTACATTTGCAGGGCCATCGCCCCCTCTCAAATGAGTGTAAAATGAGTGTATTGGTTTTTTAAGGCTACTTGAAGGTTGTCTTTCAATTAATTTTATTTTCACAATCATTAGCTGTTCTAATGCTTATACAGTAGAACCCCGCATAACAAAAAGCTCCACTCCATGGAGCTCTTCACTATGCATTTTTTTCCGTTATGCGAAGCACTATTGGTGATACCTTGCATAATGCAAAAAAAAAATATGTTCATTAACCAAGGTTCCCATTGAGTGGGTATACCCTGGTTTCCAAAAACTACGCATAATGAACATTTTTTTTGTTATGCGGGGTATCACCCTTGCATAACGAACGCTTCTTTATGCGATTTTTTGTTATCCAAAGTGTTTGTTATGTGAGGTATAGGCCTTTGAACAGCCATAACCCCTCCCCCAAATGCAAGGTCCCTGCAAGGAAAGTGCACACTAACATATTTTGTTACTCCTAGGGATGCTCATGAACCTTGTTCATACTTTCTACTCTTCTGACATATTTATCATTTTACAAATGTCACCATCAGACCACTTCATAAAATGTATTTAAGCACAGATTCTATAAAAGAGTAGCACAGATTCTATAAAAGAGTAGCACAGTAATACCTCATACAACGTCCGCTTCATACAACGTCGGATCCATACAACATCGCCCAATTCTTGGAAAAAGGTGCCTCATACAACGTCGCCGGACGTTGTATGAGGCATTAGGGATTTTGAAGGTTTTTTGTTGTTGTTCAGTCGCACTGTCGATTCCGACCCTTTGCGACCCTATAGAACATCATCCTCCAGGGATCTCTGTCCTCCAGGATGCCTGAGGAGCAGCCGACAAGCGTCACCATGACTCTCCCGGGCCCCCGCCATCGGCCCGGGGTGTGAGTCAGCTGCGGCTACCACCCCCGCCTCCCTCCAGCCCTGCCTTGACTGGAGGGATAAGAGAATGCCAGAGGAGCAGCCGACAAGCCTCACCGCTACTCTCCCGGGACCCGCCATCGGCCTGGGGTGGGAGTCAGCTGCGGCCAGTGGCCCTGCCTCCCTCTGGCCCTGCCTCACCTCGCCTCCACCAATGCCGGCGGATGGAGGCCACACGGAGCTCAACCGGCAGCCGGCCGGAGGAGGTGGGGAAGAAAGAACTTGCTGGAGAGGTGAGCCCCAAGTGCAGCAAGTTCTTTCTTTCCCCACCTCCTCCAGCCGGCTGCTGGTCGAACTCTATGCGGCCTCCCAGCCCCGACGTCAGTGGGGTCCATTGGAGGTGGGGAAAGAAAGGACTCGCCGCACTTGGGGCTTGCCTCTCCATGGCCCCAAAAGCGGCTCCCCACCTCCAATGGACCCCACCAATCCGGGGCTGGGAGGCCGCACAGAGTTCAACCGGCAGCCGGCCAGAGGAGGCAGGGAAAGAAAGAACTTGCCACACTTGGGGCTCACTTCTCCGGCAAGTTCTTTCTTCCCCACCTCCTCCAGCCAGCTGCCGGTCGAGCTCCGTGAGGCCTCCAAGCCCCGGCATTGGTGGAGGCGAGGTGAGGCAGGGCCGGAGGGAGGTGGGGCCGCTGGCCACAGCTGACTCCCACCCCAGGCCAATGGCGGGGGCCCGGGAGAGCTTGTCGGCTGCTCCTCTGGTGTTCTCTTATCCCTCCGGTCAAGGCAAGGCTGGAGGGAGGCGGGGGCAGTAGCCGCAGCTGACTCACACCATGGGCCGATGGCGGGGGCCCGGGAGAGTTGCGGTGAGGCTTGTCGGCTGCTCTTCCGGTGTCCCAGAGGACAGGGATCCCTGGAGGATGATGTTCTATAGGGTCGCAAAGAGTTGGAATCGACTGTGCGACTGAACAACAACAAAAAAACTGCAAAGGTAGTAAATTGTGGTATTTAAATTAAAAGTGTTGTTGTTGTTGTTGTTGTTGTTGTTGTTGTTGTTGTTACTGTTACTGTTACTGTTACTGTTACTGTTACTGTTATTGTTATTGTTATTGTTATTGTTATTGTTATTGTTATTGTTATTGTTATTGTTATTGTTATTGTTATTGTTATTGTTATTGTTATTGTTATTGTTATTGTTATTGTTATTGTTATTGTTATTGTTATTGTTATTGTTATTGTTATTGTTATTGTTATTGTTATTGTTATTGTTATTGTTATTGTTATTGTTATTGTTATTGTTATTGTTATTGTTATTGTTATTGTTATTGTTATTGTTATTGTTATTGTTATTGTTATTGTTATTGTTATTGTTATTGTTATTGTTATTGTTATTGGTTGCCCTGCTCTGGCGATGATCCTGAGGACTTGGAGTTGGGCTCCGATGTGGTTGTTGAGCCTGCTCCTTGCTAAATCCTGTTTAAGTTGTTGAGCCGAAGGCCCCTCTTAAAGTTCTGTCAGTTTCCTGTGTTTCTTTGACTTTGCCCTGCAGTTTGTGCAATGTATCTCTATGGGAACGACATTATACAAAGCATCAGTGGCAATAATTTGGACGTTGTATGAGGCATCGCGGCTAGGATTTTGCATGCCTCATACAAAGTCGGAATTCATACAACGTCCTAACTTGTGCAACCAAGTTGGACGTTGTATGAGGTATTACTGTATTCCAATCAAAATATCTTAATCCAATAGGTATGAATTAGATTAGTTCCTGATTTAACGTTTCTGGAAGATACTCTGCCTTTTAGATGAAATTAGCTTGAGGGGAGACACCAATAGCAATCCTGTGTTGTCTTCTTCAGGCTGATTACTGTTCAAATTCAGCATCAGAAATGCAGTCATTTCTTCAGCTCAACTTCACTGAAACTGGGAATATTATACACATTTGATATTCCTTCTGAGGATAAGGCACCCTTTTCTAATGATATGAGCCCCAAAAACTTTGCTGTTAACTCTCAACAAAGCAATATGGTTGGAAGTGTGAGGAAGCCACATTGCAATAAGAACATGTTTTCTATCCTCTAGCCAGAGCCATACGGAAGTACTGCAAATGATGATGAGAAGAATAATTGTCATTGCTGTTGTGACAAAAACATAAGTAAAAATGAATAGAGTCGATAGTTTCATACAAATTTTGATATGAACGGCATCAAGACACCACTTTTGATATTCAAACTCTTAATTTTTCCATATTATATTTACATTGAACCACATTGCATTATATTATATTAGTATGGCACAGATCTAGTCCTGCTAATTCTCAGGACATAAGGCAGATGGGGTTGAATCCAGAAGAGATCTTTGCAGAGCTGGTTCTAAAATAGATAATGGTAGGTTAAATGAATTTAATAATCCAACTGAGAGTTGTGATGTAGGCTCATAGGACTGCAGATGGGGCACAGAAACTATTCATTTCTTCTCTGGTAACCACGTTGCAACTATACATGAAAATCTATTCATTTTACTTATATGAAGTAATGGAAACATTCTATGCTCACTGTTCCCATTAATCCTACCTTCACGCCACTACTGTTCACTACATAAAGAAAATTACATCTTGCTACAAAGTGCTATAAGTACCTTCACGAAGCTAAAGACAATTATTTTCAAAGATATTGATTTTCTGACAATGTTTTATTACAATGACTTTATTCCTATTCTATCAAATGATAGGTGTAGATTTAATAACCTTAGGTGACAGATATTGAAGGAGTAAATTGATGGTATTTCACTTCACCATTATTAACCTCCAGGATTTGTAGTGGTTTAGTCACAGAACATTTTGTGTGTTCACAGTTATACCATGTTTCTTTTTTGTTTTATTAGCTTTGGTAAAATAGGACAATTGAGACTAGATAGCACAGAGTAAAACTGAGAAATATGAATGAAGAGACTAATAGGAAATAATGCCTAATTATCACTATAACACAAAGTCATTTTCGGAAAGTTCCACATAGAGGAACTTGGACCACACTCTCCTGTCTATTCTCCTGTTTTTTTGTGAGCAAGTTTCCTGATACATGAAAGGAAAATAAATAATATGAATTTAATATTATGGAGGCTTCTACAAGGAGCATATCAGACAAAGAGAAAGGCAAAAACATTGTGGCACCTTCAAGGCTAACTTCTATATTTTAATTTAACCAAGTTCCCTTCCTCAAGCATAAGTGACATATTATGACAATAATTTATATATGTTCCCATGACCAAATGAGCATACAGAGGGACAATAGTTGGTTATTACAGTAGACACAAATTACAAATTATGTGAATCAGTGTGGCATTGACTGAATGACTGAAAATCTGTATAAATAAAGCAGGAGTGTGTGCCCATTTGTCCCAAATGTGTTTCCACGCCACGGGACTCAGGCCCCTGAAAATTGGCACACAATGAGCTACCAATCCACAGATTGCATAGCCCAAATTGGGAGTCTCCGGTGGAACTTTGGCCCCCAAAAAAGCAAAAAAAAAAAACTACATGCCCCATAAACCCCTGTGCCACATCCCAGTCAATAATAGAGACCAGCACAAGCACAGGAGAGGCAGGGCCAGGGCCGCATGCACAAACAACGGAGAGAGATGGTTGATGGCCCTGGGCAGCAGCAACAAATGAACAGTGGAACAAAGAAAATGTGCCTACACCTTCACCCCTCCCCATCCACCCGAGCACCACCAAAGCGACTACCTCAGAAATGCCGACCACTGTCCTTAATGAGTGGAAACAAGACATCCTGAAGGTTAAGGAGGCAGAGGAGCGGGAGATAGATGTGGGTTACACTACTGCTGCACATCGCCCACCGGCGGCCCCTCCTCAGCCTTCACCCCCATCTCCTTCACTCAGCATGGTGATGAATCCTGGCGCCTGGTCAACCTATGAGTTATTGACCAGAGGGCCGAGCTGAAGCAGTGCAACCTGTTCCTGGACTTTGAAGGTAATAAGAGCAGGGAAAGGAGGAGAAGAAAGCCCCCCCCCACCAAATAATAACCCTAACAAAAGGGAAGTTCCCCCGCCTAACCCCCCCACACACACACACAATCCAGAACTGGCCAGTATGTAAGAGAGAAGAAGGGGGGGAAATCACCCACCCCACTGTGCATGTGTAAGAGAGAGAGAGTGAGAGTGTGTGTGTCTGAAAGTGTATGTGTCTGAGTCTGTGTCTGTGTGATGCCTGCAGCCAACCAGCCAAAGTAAAAATAAACTCAGATAAAATAGAGTGAACGAGAGAGAACACTACACCTACAAAAATATCAGGAAGAGGGAACTGCCTGGCTGTCTAACTGTCTGTGTGACAGAGAAAGAAAGCAAAAGAAACCCAGATTAGGCTGGATTGCATACCCATAACCCCCCCTGTCTGTATGTGTGTGTGTGTGTGTGTGTGAGAGAGAGAGAGAGAGAGGGAGAGGGAGAGAGACAGTGGTAGAGAGAATAGGTGGGTGACTGTGTGTGAGAGAAAGAGAGGTAGAGAGAGATAATGAGTGTGAGAGAGAGACAGGATGGGGTAGTAGATTGATGTGTGTCTCTATGAGAGACCCCAACATACACCCGAAGGGAGAGCCCATAGCCCCCACAAAAAAAAACCCAGGCACAGCGAGGGGGAGATTCCAATGTACAAGGGCTCTCCCTCCCAGCCCCAGGTTGGGTCCATCCCGGATGAAGTCTGGGCAAATATGCTAGTGTACTATATAATCATAGAATAACTGTGTTGGAAGGGGCCTTTTAGTCCATCAAATCCAACCCCCTGCTCGATTCAGGACTCTAAATCAAAGTAGATATGACAGATGGTTCTCCAATTCTCTCTTGAATGCTTCCAGTGTTGGAGTGCTCATCACCTCTCAAGGCTATTGATTCCACTGTCATACTGCTTTAGCTGTTAAGATGTTTTTCCTGCTATTCAGACTATACTGTATCTGGCTTCCTTTAGTTTGAGCCCATTATTACACATCCTTTACTCTGGGATGGTGTTATGTATGCATATCAATGTACTGTAAAGCTATCAAGATATAAATGTATCCATCACAATTACAATGTATCTCAGCTGAAAGGAACGCGAGCAAGCAACCCCTTGGGGCAGCTGCGAGCGTTCAGCCTCACATGGTTCACATTGCTCAATCACGGACAGCCACGGGAAATGCCTCCGCATTCAGCAGAATGAAGATACTCGCATTCAGCAGAATGAAGATACTCGCATTCAGCAGGAAGAAGATACAACTGCGAGAGTAAGGCGTGCCTGGGCGAGGCCATGCCGACAGTAGCCAATGAGCTACCGTGCTGCAAGATTCAAATGTATAGTCCTCAGTATATAATGAGATGTACCACCACCATTACCCCCATGCTCCACCGGATCATCATGCAATAAACCTGTGTTAAGCCAACCCTTCGGCTGTTCTGTTGTCTTTGGTCCCATACAGTAAACTGGCGACGAAGGTGGGATCAATGGCTGCCCACGGGACCAAGACATGTGCCGGCTACGAGATCAGGAAGCCGGGAGACTTGGAGCTGTTTGAGATAGACTTCAACGGAGCGCTGGTGGAGCTCGAAGTCTCGGATGAGGACAAGAAGAGGGCCATCTTCGTCCGCATGCTCGGACACGAGACAAAGAGGACTCTGGTGGACCTGATCGCGCCGAGGAGGGTGAGTGACTACAAAGCCAAAGAGCTTCTGGCTGTGTTGCACGCCCACCTCCGGCCCGCGATAGCGATGTTTCCCGCTCGAAGCGCGTTCTGGAGGCAAGTCCAAGCGCCCGGGGAATCGGTCGCCGAGTTCGCCGCGGCCCTGCGGCTGGCCGCCGGCCCCTGCAAGTGGGAGACCCCAGAAGTCACCCTCCGCGACTGCCTGCTCTGCGGCCTGAGGGACACCGAGACTCAGCGCGCGCTGATGAAACAGGAGCCGCCTCCCATGTGGCAACAGGTCCTCGACACGGCGCAGGCCGCGGAAGCCACGACGGCCGGCGTGCAAGAGCTCCAGGACTGGCGACCAAAAACCGCCAAGGCAGAGAGCTCGGTGCGCGCGGCCCGGCGAGTTTCGAACTTGTCCACGGAGAGCGGCGACGACGAGGACGTCCGGAAGGTCCAGAAGGAGGGCCGGCGCTGCGACGGCTGCGGCGCCGCCCACGCCCGCGCCAAATGCCCGTTCCGCAAGGCCGAGTGCCACAACTGCGGCCGGCGCGGGCACATCGCCAAGGTCTGCCGGAAGCGGCGCGAGGCCAAGAGGAGTTCCCCAGACCACTCGGCGAGGCAGGACCGCACCACGAGGCCCAAGGACCACGGCACCCGGACCACGAGGAAGCGGGATGGCGTCGGACGCATCTCCGACGACAGCGAGGACGACGCTCCGGTTTTCAGCGTATCCACGGAGCACCCCCGATACTTCGTTGAGGTAGCAATACAAGGGGACCCTGTTAGGATGGAGGTGGACTCGGGTTCTTCTTACTCCATTATCTCCCAGGGAGAGTTCCTAAAGATAGCCCCCCACGTGCGGCCCAAGCTCAAGTCGTTGAGGGCCACCCTAAAGGACGTGCAAGGGAACCGCATCCCGGTGCTGGGGGTTGGGAAATTCCAGGTCCAGTTCAAAAAGCGCGCTGCAACGCTTCCCCTAGTCGTCCTCAAAGGAGGTAAATGCAGCCTCCTCGGGACTCAATGGTTTCAGCCCCTGGGGTTGTTCATCGGGGGGGGGGGGGGGTGCACGCCGTGGGAGTACACGCCGCCGGGACTGATCCAATACAGAGCGTGTGTGAGGCGCACCCCGAAGTTTTTAAAAAGGGACTCGGAAAGTTCAAGGGCCCCCCAGTAACTTTCGACCTGGACCCTGGAGTACGTCCAATCAGACTTAAACCGCGCAGAGTGCCTTTCGCACTAAAGGACAAAATAGAGGCGGAGTTGGACAAATTGGTGGGCCAGGGGATTCTTGTTCCTGTTGATTCTGCGGAGTGGGAAACTCCAATTGTAACAGCGCTCAAGGCCAACGGGGAGGTCCGCATATGCGCTGATTACAAGTGCACCATCAATAAGGCGATCCGCCCTAATGCGTATCCGGTGCCGGTAGTCAGCCACTTGTTGGCCAGGTTGCACGGGGGGAGGTGTTTTGCTAAACTCGACCTGGCCCAAGCCTACCAGCAACTCCCGGTCACCCCCGCCGCAGCTGCTGCGCAGACCATAGTCACCCACAAAGGGGCGTTCCAGGTATCGCGCCTCCAATTCGGCGTGAATTCGGCGCCCGGGATTTTCCAGTCACTCGTGGAACGCCTCCTGAAGGGGCTAGAGGGGGTGTTACCCTACTTTGATGACGTATTGATTACAGGGGGGAGCCGGGCCGAATTGGCAGAAAGGTTGGGAAAGGTCCTGGAAAAATTCGAAAAGGCGGGGTTGCGGTTGCGAAAGGACAAGTGCGTCTTCTTCGCAACCGAGGTCGAGTTCCTAGGGTTCCGCATTACTCCCGAGGGAATAAGGCCCTCCCAATCCAAGGTGGCCGCCATCAAAAAGGCCCCTCGCCCCACCTCCAAGCCCGAGCTGCAGTCGTTCCTTGGGCTGCTCAACTTCTACCACTCCTTCCTTCCTCGGAAGGCAGCCGTGGCGGAACTGCTACACAAATTGTTAAAAAAGGACGAGGCATGGAAGTGGGGCGACGACCATGAGAAGGCTTTCAATGACCTGAAGCGACTCCTGGCATCAGATGCTGTACTGACCCACTTCAATCCCAAACGCCCAGTGGTCCTGATATGCGATGCATCCCCGGTGGGGATGGGGGCGGTGTTATGCCATGTGCTGGAGGACGGGAGGGAGGCCCCGATAGCGTTCTACTCTAGGTCCTTGTCCCAAGCGGAGAGAAACTACGCCCAGACAGACAGGGAAGCATTAGCGATAATTGCGGGGACAAAGAAATTTCATGATTTTGTGTATGGCCGCCCCTTCACCATAGTGACTGACCATAAGCCCTTGCTAGGCATTTTCACCGCAGATAAGCCCACACCCCAAATCCTGTCCCCGAGAATGCTCAGGTGGGCCATTTTTCTCAACGCGTATCAGCACGCGTTGGTATACCGGCCCGGGAAGGAGATCAGCCATGCGGATGCCCTGTCGAGGTCCCCCATTCCCCGGGATTGCTGCCACATGGGCGAGGAAGAGAGAGACCACCAGGTTCTAATGATAGAGGTCCTAGACTCCCCTCCAGTAGTACCGGCCGACATCGCCAAAGCGACCGGCAAGGACAAAACGTTAGCCACAGTTTGCTCCTGGGTACAGAAAGGGTGGCCCGTGTCATCCCCAGCAGCGGAATTCGACACATTTTTCAAAAAGAAATTAGAGTTGTCCCTAGAGAGGGGTTGCCTTTTGTGGGGGCAGCGGGTAGTGATCCCCACGTCCCTCCGGCCGAGGGTGCTTAAGCTGCTGCACGTCAGCCATCCGGGGATCGTCCGCTCTAAGGCTCTAGCCCGCAGTTACTTTTGGTGGCCACAGCTAGACGCCGACATTGAGCACATGGTCGGCACTTGCGAAGCGTGCCAAAGCTCCAGGCCAGAAGAGGCTCGCTTGCCACATAGGGAGTGGGACGCAGCGAGGGGGCCCTGGTCCCGGGTACACGTAGACTTTGCAGGGCCGTTCAGGGGAACGCTTTTCCTCCTTGTGGTGGACGCGTTCTCAAAGTGGTTGGAGGTCATCCCAGTCTCGAGCACCTCCTCGGCCACCACAGTTAAACAGTTACGGAGGGTCTTTTCCACGTTTACCCGACACCCTCGTCAGCGATAACGCTAGCTGTTTCACGTCCGCCGAGTTCAGGGAATTCATGGATCTCAACGCCATTCGGCACATCACCTCCGCCCCTTTCCACCCGGCCACCAACGGCCAAGTAGAGCGCCTCGTGCGCACCACTAAGGACGCGCTGCGGCGCATGGGCCCCGGAGATCTTGACCGACAACTATGCCAGTTCCTGCTACGGTACAGGGTCACCCCACTAGCGTCAGGGTACTCCCCCGCGGAGTTGCTAATGCGCAGGAAGCTGGCCACGGTAATCTCCAGACTAGACCCCACCAGAGTAGAAGACAAAGGGCGAAATGTAGAGATGGATTCCTCAAAGAGTTTTAGCGTAGGCGCCCCCGTGCATTGCAGGAACTACGCCAGCGGGGGACCAGCCTGGGTGCCCGGCATTGTAATAGAACAAACCGGCCCCGTCTCATACCGCGTGGAGACCAATACAGGCCTCCTGTGGAGGCGGCACGCGGATCAACTCAGGCGTAGGGTCCCCGGAAAGCAGGACGAAGACGAGAGTAGCAACGAATCAGCGTTAGGGTACTCCCCCACCCGCTTAACCCAAGGGGGAGAAAAAGGGGGACATGGGTCCCCACCAAGGGGGGAGGAAAGGGAATCGATCCTCAGAGATCTTTTGCGGGAGTTTGCGGTGGAAAGGAAGAGCCCCGATCTCACACACAGCCCCCGGAAGCATCCCCAAAACACAGATTCCCCAAGAAGTTTAGACCTTGATTTACAGTACCAGGGGGAGTTAGCGGAGTGGTCCCCCACCCGTCCTAGCGAAAAGAGGGGTTTCAGTTCAGCCCCTGGTACTTCCAGTCCCAGTAGCCCCTGTGAGTTAGAATGCAACATAGCACCAATTTCCCGGAGACCGACACCCCCAAGACAGGAGGTAACGGCGAGTCCGCCCACCACAGTCTCAAGGTCCCCCGAGCGGGGAACAGAAGGCAGCAGAACCACAAGGGCATCCTCATCGGTCCCGCGGTTCACAATAGGAGGGTCCCCGGGGTCCGAGAGCAACAGGCAGGGGTTCACGTCCCAGCTGTTCATTCCATTTCCATCCCCCAGCGCAAGGCAGGCACGGACGCCCCACAGAGCCACTAACGAATCCCCGTTTCCCGTAGCAGGACAAGTTCCCACGGAGTCAGGGATCACAGGCTCTCCGGTACTAGGTCAGGCGCAAGCATGCCCCAAGCGCACGTGCGGCAAGCCACAATGGTTGCGGGACTTCGTCCCATCCTAGGGGGGAGGGGTGTTATGTATGCATATCAATGTACTGTAAAGCTATCAAGATATAAATGTATCCATCACAATTACAATGTATCTCAGCTGAAAGGAACACGAGCAAGCAACCCCTTGGGGCAGCTGCGAGCGTTCAGCCTCACATGGTTCACATTGCTCAATCACGGACAGCCGCGGGAAATGCCTCCGCATTCAGCAGAATGAAGATACTCGCATTCAGCAGAATGAAGATACTCGCATTCAGCAGGAAGAAGATACAACTGCGAGAGTAAGGCGTGCCTGGGCGAGGCCACGCCGACAGTAGCCAATGAGCTACCGTGCTGCAAGATTCAAATGTATAGTCCTCAGTATATAATGAGATGTACCACCACCATTACCCCCATGCTCCACCGGATCATCATGCAATAAACCTGTGTTAAGCCAACCCTTCGGCTGTTCTGTTGTCTTTGGTCCCATACAGTAAAGATGGCAAAGAACAGATCCTGCCCCTCCTCTTTATTACTATTTTTAAGGTATTTGAAGAGTGTTATCATATCCCCTTGCAGTCTCCTTTTCTCAAGGCTAAACATGCCCAGTTCTTTTAGTCTTTCATTATATGGCTTGTTTTCCAGTCCTCTGATCATCCTTATTGCCCTTCTCTGTACCTGCTCTAGTTTATTTGCATCTTTCTTAAAGTGTAGTGCCCAGAATTGGATGCAGTAATCTAGATGTAGTCTAATTAGTGCTGAATAGAGGAGGACTAGTACCTCATAGGTTTTGGACACTTTGCTTCTGTCAATGCAGTCTAAAAGAGAGTTGGCAATTTTTGCAGCCATGTTGCACTGTTGTCTCATATTTAGCCTGTGATCTACAAGAATCTACAACAATTCAGATGTATTTCCTGTGAAGCTTTGTTCTGTAAAATGTGACACATGATTAGTAGATGGATTCAACATAATTGTGGCATTACACATTTTATTAGTACTGTATTAGGTAAAGGTAAAGGTTGCCCTTGCTTGAAAGCCAGTCGTATCTGACTCTAGGGTTCAGTGCTCATCTCTCTTTATAGCCAAAGAGCCAGCACTGTCTTTGTCTGCAGACATTTCCATGGACATGTGGTAGGTATGCCTCAACACTGGAGGGCATGAAACACTGTTTACCATCCCACTGAAGTGGTCCCTATTTATTTAGTTTCAATTACTTGCTTTCGAACTGCTAGGTTGGCAGGAGCTGGGACAGAGATGGGAGCTCACTCCATCATGCAGAACTTGGGAATTGAACTCTGACCTTCCAGTCAGCGAATTCAGCATCTTAACCACTTGAGCCACTGCATGCAAAATCCTAGCCACGATGCCTCATACAACGTCCAAATCCTTGCTGCGATGCCTCATACAACGTCATTTCCATAGAGATACATTGTACTGTAACAGCACAAACTTCAGGGCAAAGTCAAGGAAACAGACACGAAACTGACAACTTTAAGAAATCATTGTCTAAAGGCTAAAAACATTACAAAAACTTGTCAAACAACCCTGATTGTCCAAGAACCTGAAGAATGCTGCAAAAATCCCAGGAATGCTTCTAAAAATTCTGACAAAAAAATCCAAAAAAATAATAATCCAAAATCCTAAACACTCTTTGCCTCATGCAAAACCCACAAGAGGTTTTGCTTGCTCTGCTTAACTCAGCACGTTTGGCTACAAAAGTCAATATTAATTTGTCAAGATTAGGTAACAGAACAAGGTGTAGATATAAAATGTCTATTCAGAGCAAAAAGCCATGTGTCCTGCCTTTTATACTGCCCACAGACACAAAAGACCGTTGGTACTGGCGCAATGAAAATAATGATGTACTTGACTTCAGTAAAATAAAAACTGCATTAAGTTCATACACTTGCTTTAACAAGCTTCTTGTAATTTTTCAACAGTTTTACAATATGAGTCCAATGTCAACCAAAAACAGATAAATTCTTTTCAACTTAATTCTCCTCTTGTGTATTTCAAATGGGATGAAACCTCTTCAACTAGCAAACCTTTCTTGTATGTCTTTAAATTATTGAACACTCCCGATGTCTAGCCAGTTAATTTTAGACATTTCAACTTTTCATCAGGGGAATATTAATCACATCTGAAAAATTGCAAAATTACAAAGATTAACATATTTCATAAATTGATTCCTAAAACAAACATGCAACTCGGTACACACTATCAACCTAATGCAGATTACCAGTTTTTTTCTATCGCGTCCTTCTAATTTCAACAGTTTCTTTGTGGGACGTTACCTTCCCTCTGTGTTGCTAACCTTAAATAGATCAGCACAAGTTAGTGCACCTGTGCTTGCTTTAGGGCCCCGCGACTCCCTGCACCTGTGTAATAATGGATGATTTTATAGAAAACACGAAAGATCAGAGTCCTGATTTAGTCCCTTGGGGTGGATGGTATTTAGTCTGTGAATATAGTATGCCTCTTTTTGTAATAATAGTTGTTCTATATCAATCCCACTCCCACTCACAACAGTCAGCTTCTCCAAAACAACAAAGGTAAAATCTGTATCCTGGTGATTTTTTTCAAGATAATGATTTACTAATGGTGCTTGCTCCACCTGCCCCCTAATCCTGGAGTGGTGTTCCATCAATTGAATTTTCAGTTTGCGAGAGCATTTACCCACATATTTAAGTCCACACGGGCATAACCATAGATATACGCAGTATTGGCTGCTGCAGTTACTGAAAAAAATGAGAGTTTTATAAAAGTTGGATTCAGGAAAACTAAGTGTTTGAGGAAGTTGACTTGATCCATGAAAGAGGTCATTAAAAATGGCAGTTGGTCGTTGAAGCACCACAAAATGTTTGTCTTTTTTCTTTCTTGTCTGATATGCTAACACACATTAACATGGCTACCACTTTGAAAACTACTTGGAGTATGACATGATTAAGACCAGACATAGGTAATACCTCCTATTGTAGTATTGACTTAGTTCAGCACTGTGATGGTAATAGTATATTTACTATGGCACAAGGTTTTTTGTGTGGCAGAGAACTTTTAGGACTTATTGCCAATTATGATAACATGCTCATCAAAATGACATGAGTATTATCCGCTGCATTTCTCTAATGCTAAAGATGTTGTGCTAAGTAAAACTAGTATTTTGCAAGATGCTTAAAATGTTCACCTTCAGACATAATGCATGAACACAATAAACATATGTGTAATAATTCATAAATGCTTATTAAAGGACAGCATTTATCCTGTATTAAATTCAGCACAAAAATTAAGTGCTGTACATTGCAGGACCAAATAATTTTAATAAGCCACTACCTGATAATCTAATACATAGTTTATATAAAGATAACATGTTTGAAAGAGTAAGACACAATGGTAGGGATGGGAAAAGTCTCAGCTCTAGCCAACATAGACAATTGGATTGCCAAGTGTCATAGTGCCTCCTGAAATGTCAAAACATTCCTACTCTTTTTGAGGCCCATTGCCCAATCTGATGCTGAAGCTGAAGTAAAACACCAGGGTCTTGGCTTGGAAGTCTTCCTGTTTCATATGTCCTGGTAAAATTGGAGCACAGGGAATTCCCAATGTGATGGCAGTGAACCATCCATAAGGCCTCAAAGTAGGGTATGTACTGTAAGAGCTCCCCATATTTCTTTGTAGCCAACAGTTTACATGATATGTGTCCATCTAGCGGGGATGGAAGCAGTCTCTCCAGTTTCTATGTGTATTTGGTTGCCTGCCCAATCACTAAATAATTTTAATCCTGGCTGTGGGTTGCCATATTACCTGGCTAGCCATTTTTAGCCATATTATTGGATTACCCTAGTGAATCTTCATACAATCCACATTTATTGGATCACCTCATTGTCGGAAAGGAATCAGCATCTTGAATATGCCATCTTTTGCAGAGAACAATGCAATGTCAGGATAGTTTTAAAAACAAACCAATATATCCTTGATTCTCCAGTTCACCAATTAGAAATGGTTTGTGCTGATTTAATCAACCAAAGATTGAGTTGATTGCACAATTAAGTAGATTAAATCTCACATTTCTAATGTTCATACCAAATAAATATCAATGGCCAGTACAGTACACAACTGGGAATAATTGCATGTAAACTCATTAAGAACAATTTGAAACTTCAATCCAATTTTTCAAAATGATTCACTTTGGTATTTTGAATATCTTTCTCATTAGAAATTACATGTCTGCAGTCTACAAACATGCACAGGTCTATGACAACTGCTCTCAGAGTAACAATTTTGGGCAAATACCTAACTAAGCCTACTGATCTGAGTATTGGATTTCTTCTGGGTGTAGGTGTTTGTCTCTGAACAGAGGGCTCCTTGAAATGTCAGGACTATCATAGATTAGATAGATTAATTCAGACAAGTAATGTCATTGGGCTACTTTGGAATAAATAGGACTCCTTGACGCCACTTGACTTGTTCTTTAAATATCAACTCTCATGAAGAAAAAGAAAATGCTATAAATGTGGTTAGAGTTTTTTAAAGCTTTTGCTACATTTCCTAGAAAAGTCAGTGGCAAAGTACTTTATGTGGTACTCTCATGGGTCCTACCCAAATTTAGTTTCCTGATGTAATTGTGACAGATGGCACACTTCAGACTGATAACAGACTGATTCCATACCTTATCAAACAGTTGCTGAAACTTTTCCACATACGAGAGGGTTTGTTTGTTTTTTACACCTCAGTAGCTTGATGAGAAACAATTAAGATGTGTGAGTCTTTCATCATAAAAGCTCTCTCATTCTTTATTTTTTTTAATTTATTACAATTTGTATTAACTTTTCAAAAAATAACATAACAGTAATAAGACATAAGAAAACAAAAACAAAATACATTTCAAATACATCATATAAAACGCAAATAAAATCTGGGAAAAACAGATTACAAATAATAACAGATACAAAACATAATTAATATTCAGTACTCAAAATTTTCTCATTCTTAAAATTAAGTATTCAAAATAACCTACACTAATAATATCTCTGTCATTATGTTACATAATCAGAATAACATCAAATACATTAAAATTAAATCCACAATACACACCCGGTGAAATATACAATGCCCAGGAGATTGCGGTGTATCACAGCATAATTTCACTATTTCCAAAAACTCATTTGCTCTGGTGCTGGGCTGTCCCATTTCCCTCTAATCAATGTAAAATCCACAAATAATTGCCATATTATCCAAAATCTATTTTCTTTAATTATACCTTTCCTTTCATTCAGCTCCCATGTTAACTTATCATTCAACGCAAGTTGCCACATTTCCCTATACCAATCCTTAATTGTTAAAATTGCAACATTTTTTTCAGTTTCTTGCTATACATTGTCTACTTTTTCACAATATTATCGACAACAACTCTTTTTTGTCCTCATCTAAATTGATAGTTTTCATATCTGACAACAAAACAGTACCCGATGTCAAATTTATTCTCATCCCCATGATTCTAGAAATTTCTTTCTCAGTTTTCCCCAAAATTATTTTACCACATTACATCTGCACCACATGTATTCATCTGTTCTCATTGTGTTCTTACATCTCCAACACATTTTACTTTTATTCTTATGCATCTGATGTAACCTCACAGGAGTCAGGTACCATCTCCACAACATTTTGTAATTATGTTTTTTACTCTAACTGACATTCTTCTCATCATCCACTTCTTCCATTTGTTTCTCCAATTCACCTCTGTAATTCCAACGTTCAAGTCTTGTTCCCAAATTTTCCTCAATGAATCTTGTGGACTATCTTCTTTACTTAATCAATACCTATAAAATGGTGCATTAACCATTGGAATGTGACAAAGGATGTTTAGCCAGGCCCCACTAGCCCCATCTGAGCCTCCGTGCACTCTCCTGAATGGGGTTTGCAGGTAATTGTCAGGTTGAATTTTGCACCAGTGGGGCAGGAGCCCCCCGGATGCAAACAAAAAAGGGAACTTAAATTCCCAACATTCCTTGCGCTGCACCGCACTGCACCAGAGCCAATCAGGCTGAGAGGCGCAAGCAAAAGGAACATTCGGAAACACACTGTGGCCAATCAAAAGGAAGCTGCAGGAAACAAACCACTACACAAAAAGAAATTGCACACTCCAAACTACAAGCGCTAGCATCCTGCATGCCATGAGAGCGCAGAACGCTGAGGCAGCCAGAGTGTGAAAAATAAAAATAAAAAGGCAGGCCGTGAACCCCCCCCCCCACCGCCGCATACAGTGGCGATGGGATTCCCGTGGTCCAGCCACCCAGGCCGGCCCACAGAAATACCCCCACCCCAACGCCGCATCAAACGGCGATGGGAATTCCTGTGGTTCGGCCACCCAGGCCAGTCCACGGAAATACTCCCACCCCAATGCCGCATCAAGCGGTGAGGGGAATTCCCGTGGTCCAGCCACCCAGGCCGGCCCATGGAAATACCCCCACCCCAACGCCGCATGTAAGCGGCAATACAATTTCCGTGGTCCAGCTACTCAAGCCGGCCCATGGAAATACTTCCCCCCACACACACCGCATCAAGCAGCGATGGGATTCCAATGGCCCGGCCACCAAGGCCGGCACATGGAAAACCCTCCACCCCAATGCCGCATGAAGTGGTGAGGGTATTTCCGCGGTCCAGCCCCCAAGACCAGCCAACGGAAATACCCCCACCCCAACACGAAACAACACTATCAAAAAACAGTCAAAAATATTCAAAACCAAAATAAAAACAGAAAAAGTAAACACAAAACATCCAGAAACACAATCCAAAAACAGTCAAAAATAATCAAAACCAAAAATAAAAAATAGAAAAAGGAAACACAAAAACATCCAAAAACAAACAAGAAAAAACACACAGACCCCCCCAAAAAAACCCAACCCCCCAAAAAAATAATAATTAATAAAACCAGAGACATTACCAGAAGACGTCCTCACTCCATGATGACCGGAACTAAACTGAGGAAAGAAAGAGACTACTTACTGGAAGAAGAAGTGACACCCAGAGGACAGTAGAGAAAAATAGTAAAATACAAGAAAAGCTCACCAGCCCCACCCAGAGGCCACAAGAGAAGAAAATTAAAAAAATATTCAAAATAAATACAAATAATTCCTACATTAATGAAATAAGTTATCAAAACATTCAAAAATATTCACACTAATCACAAATAATTCAAAAAAAGAAATAAGTTTTCACTCAACAAAACAAAACATCCATACACAGTATAGAAACATTGATTTTTTAAAAAAACATATTCTTACACATTTTAAAAATTATTATCCAAGGTACAACTATTTTAAAAAATTCACATAGTAACACATTATTTGGTTAAATACAATAATTATAAAAAAATTATATCATCCTTTCCTCTTTTTAAAAACCAAAAACAAAAAAATAAAAAAAATCACAGTGTATAACAGCCCATGCGTAAAAATAAAATTTTTAAAAACCACAATTAAAAACTAACCTCATTTGCATAAACATAAAACCAAAACCTTCCAAAACCATTTTAAAGAGCCCGGCACTGCCGGGCAAAATATGCTAGTATCTTATAAATCTTACTCACCAAGCTCTTAATACCAATTTATCCCTTTCTTATATTCCATACCAAATCTTCAAATTCATTTATCCCCCTTTCCAGACTGGTTTCACTCAAATATTTACTATTCCATTTATTTACCAATACTACAGTCTGGAAATAGTTCAGCCCCAACTGTATATATAACTCTGACTTTTCCTCTCTTTCTTTACAAACCCGTATCCAATCCTTCAACACAAAGACATCATTTCTAATCAATGCATCTTTCACTCTCTTATCAATTTTTATCGGGAATTTTTTCATATCCTCTATTTCCATAATAGGTGATACATCTGGGACTAATTCCTTCTTCACCCTCTTCCAAGCCTCCCACATTGCCTTTGCCATTTTATTTGTAATATATGGTTTATATGCATCTTTGTCTAAAAACACCGCTTTACCACTTTGGGATAAATACCTCATCTCAATTTCTTCCCAGATCACCATTTCCCTAATCAAAATATTCACAATATTTTTAACCTGAAATGCTCTGTAATAGTTCTTAACATAGGCCAATCATAATCCACAATCCTTTTGAGATAAATACCAGAAACTTCTCATTATTCTCAGCTTACTTCCTCCGTTGCAGGAATTATGTAATAAATTTTGATATTCCTTAATTTCCTTATCGTTAAATTGAATTGACAGGGCATCAAACAAAAAAAGTTAATTCTCAGTAATAACATCATTTTACATAATGCAACCCTGCCAAACCAAGATAACTTCAACTTTTTGTATTGCTGTATTTTTCTTTAATTTCTTTTTTTGTTTTGTTTTTCATAATTCAATCTCTTAAAATTATTTAATTTGTTTGAAATATTTATCCCCAGGTATTTCAAACTATCTTTGATCTGTATTCTAAATTTATCTCTTATTTTACCCTGCTCCTCCTTGTCTGTATTACACAGTATCATTTCAGATTTGTCCCAATTGATCCTTAAACCCGTAATTTCCTCAAATTCTCTTAAATGTATTTGAATCCTTTCTAAAGCCTTCATAAGTTGTTTCATAATTACCAGAGTGTCATCTGCATA
Source organism: Bradypodion pumilum (assembly GCA_035047305.1). Taxonomy (NCBI): domain Eukaryota; kingdom Metazoa; phylum Chordata; class Lepidosauria; order Squamata; family Chamaeleonidae; genus Bradypodion; species Bradypodion pumilum. The sequence continues at coordinate 203,444,633 of JAWDJD010000003.1, read as the reverse complement.
TAAACTTATCTTATTAGAAATAATTCCCTCAATACTTTTATCCTCTCTTATGACATTCGCTAGCAACTCCATTGCCATAAAAAACAAAATTGGTGATAATGGACAACCTTGTCTTGTTCCAGCTACAAGTTTTATGTCTTCGGTGAAAACACCATTTACCTTGACATTGGCGTAACCCTGCTGATATAATTGTTAAATCATTCTTTTAAACTCAATTAATTATCTCATTAATAGTTTCTCATTGAAGCAAGTCAAATGCTTTGAAGATATCTAGCAATAATAATCCTACTTTCCCTTTGTTTTGTCCTGTAATATCTATTATTATTTTAATTTTAATTTAATTTTTTATTTAATTTAATAGTCATATTTATATATGCCGCCCACTCAGGCAGTACCCGACTCAGGGCGGCATTACAACAAGTTCTAAAAACACATTAAAAACACTTTGAAAGACCCATATCCCACCCACTTTAAAAGACCCATATCCCACCCACGCATCTCACCCACTATAAAAAAGAAGAGAGGGTTCTTAATTGTTTACATAAGACAGCAGGCAGGGACCTTATTCCCATTAGGACCCCACACCTGCCCTGCCAGCCAGGTCTTCAATCCTTTCCTGAAGGGCAGCAATTCTCTTTGTAGTCTTAGATCTCTTGGCAGGAGGTTCCAGAGAGTTAGTGTGGACACGGAGAAGGCCCTCCTTCGGGTGCTGGACAGATGTGCACCCCTAGTTGATGGCACTATTAGAGAGCCCCTCCGGTCCGCTCTGGTTGGACGGGCAGACACTCTTGGGACGATGCGGTCTCTAAGGTATCCTGGCCCACTGCCATATAGGGCTTTAAAGGTCAAAACCAGCACCTTGAATTGCACCTGGAGACAATCTGGTAACCAGTGCAGCTCCCAAAGTAGTGGTGAGGCAGGGGCATATCGTTCGCATCCCATCACCACCCGGGCTGCCGCATTCTGGACCAGCTGCAGCCTCCGAATGGTCATCAAGGGCAGTCCCATGTAGAGCGCATTACAATAATCTAGTCGGGAAGTGACCAGAGCGTGGGTGACCATAAGCAAGGAGCCCCTGTCCAGGAGCGTGCACAACTGGCGAATCACTTGAAGTTGGGCAAAAGCCCTCCTGGCCACTGCCGCTACCTGTTCTTCTAGCAGCAGCCACGAGTCCAGAAGAACCCCCAAGTTGCACACTAGATCTGTCTGGGGCAAAACAGCCCCATCCAGTATCAAAGATGGTAGCTCCCTGGATAACACGGGGCCCCTTATCCATACTCTGTCTTTCTGGGATTCAGCCGAAGCCCATTGGCCCCCATCCAGACCCCAATGGCCTCCAGGCATCCGGACAGGATTTCAACGGCATCACTGGGGTCCCCACGGGTTGAGATGTACAACTGGGTGTCATCCGTGTATTGATGGTACTGCACCCCATGAGAACGAATGATCTCACCCAGTGGCTTCATGTAGATGTTAAATAGGAAAGGAGAGAGCACCGAGCCCTGAGGCACCCCATACTTGAGGAGCATAGGGCTGGACCTCTCACTCTCCAACCACACTGACTGGGTACGGACCTCCAGAAAAGAGGAAAACCAGGACAACACGGTGCCCTGGATCCCCAGTCCTTTGAGCCGTTCCAGAAGGATACCATGGTCGACGGTATCGAAGGCCATTGAGAGGTCAAGAAGAGCAAGGACGGATGGATAACTCCCGTCCCACTCCCACCAGAGATCATCCATCAGTGCGACCAATGCCGTCTACGTACCATACCCGGGCCTGAATCCTGATTGAAAGGGGTCTAGATAATATGCTTCCTCCCGGGCACTCTGCAGCTGGCGTGCCACCGCCTTCTCCATAACCTTACCCCGAAAGGGAATGTTGGAAACCAGCCTGTAGTTGTTAAGGACAACTGGGTCAAGGGATATTTTCTTCAGGAAGGGGGCACACCAAAGCATGTTTTAGTGGTGCAGGAAACACCCCCTCTCATAATGATGCATTTATTATCGCCCCAACCCAGCCACCTGTCACCACCTTGGAGGCTTTCACCAACCAGGTGGGAGGGGGTCCAAAGGACATGTAGTGGCATGCACAGCTGCAAGGAGCCTGTCCACTTCATCAGGGACAACAGGATCAAACTGATCCCAGATCATACAGCAAGATTGTGCTCCGGTCCCCCCCGACCCTCCCCATCCATGCTGGGATTCAGCCCTGAACAAATCCGATCGATTTTCTCCACCAGATGGTCAGCAAAGTCCTCAGCTGAACCCTGCCAACCGGGCACCGATCTCCCCCTACTGAGGAGGGACCTGGTTACCCGGAACAGGGTAGCTGGGTGATTATCAGCGGAGGCAACAAGGGTGGTGAAATATTGCCGCCTCAGCACGCCATCGCCACTAGGTAGGCCCTAATAGCAGCTCTAGCTAGTGTCCAATCGGAGTCATCCTGGGTCTTCGCCCAGCGGCGCTTTCTTTGCCCATTTGAGTTCCCGCAGTTCATCTGTGAACCACGGAGATGACCTAGCTCCATGGGCGCGGAGAGGCCGCAGTGGCGCGATTTCATTTAAGGCTGCTGTTGCCGTCCTGTTCCACAGGTCGACAAGTGCCTCGGGTGAATCATGTATCCAATCCAGAGGAACATCCCCCAGTTCCCTCTGGAATCCATCTGGATCCATTAGTCACCGAGGGCGGACCATTTTAATAGGCCCTGCCTCCCTGCGATGAAGAGTCGCCCCCAGAAAGTCAAGAGTCACCAGATAGTGATCTGACCATGGCACAGGTGAGATGACTAAATCCTGTAATCTCAGATCAATCTGCCACCGCTCCAACAAGAAAACTAAGTCTGGCGTGTGACCACTGCCCTGGTCCAAAACTCTCCTTGTCAAATCTGCCATAAGTCTTCCTTTCATAAAACCCACCTGGTCCTTGTTTATATAGTTGTCCATAAAACGATTTAGTGTATTTGCTAGTATTGTTGTAAAAAATTTGGCATCTTGATTTATTAAAGAAATGGGCCTGTATGATTCTACTTTTTCTAAGTCTTTCCTCGGTTTTGGTATTAGAGCAATTATCATTCTATACCATGAGGTTGGTATCATTCCCCCTTCCAAAATATAATTAAACAACTTCAATAATCTTAGGGTCACCACATCAATAAAATCTTTATAAAATTCCGCTGGTACCCCATTCCGCTGATAACCAGCTGTGAAGAAAATGGGTCAAGAAGAAGAGCCAGATTTGCAAAACCTGAAAGAGGCTCTTTAACATGGGTATCTTTGGAAGAGAAACTGTCGTAATGGCCCATAAACAGATCCTTGGGAGGATGGCAAGCTGGCAGGAAGTGGAAGAGCCTATGCAAAGAAGGGGCTGTCTTCCCACTAATCTCAGACAACAGAGAACAAGCTATCACTCTGCAGATGCCTGCCATTCTCCCTTTTGGCCTGTTTGGTGGGAGGGAAGAAGTGAGACTGGCCCCAGCTGTGCGAGGCCAGCGCGGTGGCTACAAGAAGACCTGGCCGCCGATGCAACCAACACCGGATGCCCGCCCTTCTCCCCTTTGGCCAGTTTGGCGGCAGGGAGGGAGCGAGACTGGCCCCAGCTGTGTGAGCCTGGCACGGCGGCTACAAGAAGACCTGGCCGCTGACGCAACAGACACCAGACGCCCGACCTTCTCCCCTTTGGCCAGTTTGGCAAGAGGGAAGGAGAGAGAGTGGCCCCAGCTGTGCGAGGCCTTCGGCTCCCTCCCGTGGCCTTGCTGGTCATGGGAGGTGGGAGCCTAGCTTAGGTTCATTTTCAGCGGGGCCGTGAAAGTCCACCACCACCACTCCCATCACCAGTGTCTTTGGACTGCCACCCTTGGTGAGAGCAAGGGCGGGGAGAGAGACTGGAGGGGGACTGGCTCCCAGCTGTGGGGCGACCATCACGGCTTCAGTGTCATACTGCTGCCGGAGCCACTGGACTTGATATTTCCCATCATTTCCCACCTATGGTGAGAGTGGGGGCGGCAGGGAGAGAGATAGAGGGACAGAGACAGGCTGATGTTGTCGCAGCTGGGGACTTTGGGCTGGGCACCATATGGGATGTGAGCTGCACTCCATCCCCTGGGGATTTTGTTAATATTGAATATATATGATGCCTTTGTAATTATGTATTGTGTGATGTATTGATATTATGCTTTTTTCCTGAATTTGATACTGTATTATTGTCTGTTTATTGTACTGAATCTATTTTTGTATTACTATGTTGTTGCTATATTGTTTGAATTAATATGTTGTTGCCGCCTTGAGTCAGCTTCGGCCCGAGAAAGGTGGGGTATAAATTAAAATTGGAATTGGAATCCTCCCCTGCTGATATATCTAACTTCAATTTAACAATCACATCTTTAATTTCTTTCTCTGTTATTCATTCTTCCATCCTATCTTTATGTTCCAGTCTTATCTTATAAACAATTTGTTTCTCTAATTGAGCCTTAATTTTATTAGGTTTATTATTTTTCAGGATATAATTTCTGATAAAACTCTTTAAGTATTTTAACTTTATCCTGAAACTTATTATTCCTCATTCCATCTTTGTTAACCAAAATTCCCATTTCTCTTTTACTCATATTTTCTTTATCAGCTCTTGCTAATAACTTTGAATTTTTATTACTATATTAAAAATATTCCCTCTTTAAATAAACCAAATCCCTTTTCACTTTTTCAATGTCTTTACCCACTAATTCCATCTTTAATCTTTGCATTTTATCCCACACCTTAATATTCTTTGTCTTTACATGTTCCTCTTGTAACCGTTTAATCTCCTTTTCTAATTCCTCTTGTTTACTCTTTGCTTGTTTGTTTTTAATACTAGCCAACTTAATACTTTCCCCTCTAAATACTGACTTCACGGCATCCTGAATCATATTATAACCAACTTCTTCCGTATCATTCCAATACCAAATTTCCTCCCAATTTCAAATCACTTGTCGTCTACATTTAGAGTCTCTAAATAATTTAACATTGTATCTCCAATTGTTTCTAGTTTTTCTTGTCCCGTCTATTTTTAGTTCCAATAAAACCATCACATGATGTGAATCCTTGAAAATCCCAATTTCCATGTCATCTAAATTCCTAAACATATTGTCTGTAACAAATATATAACCTATTCTGGAATATGTGTTATAAACTTGTGGAAAAAAATGTGTAGGCCCTATCAGATCCTTTTGTAAGGGATTTCATAGCCGGGAATAATTTATTTTATTCTTTACTATGTTCATTTAAAGTTTAATATGCCTATATTATTATTCTGCTTTCATTTCACTACTTTGCTTAACTTTACTTAGCTTAATTGGATCCATTTTGGAAGGCTTCAGTATGCAGAAGCTGACTTTCAACCAATTAAACACAGCAGGTCAGCCTGACCTCCATTCACAGACAGCAATGCCAGGAAAGTGTTTATTCTCAGAAGAATCACCTGGGAGATAATCAGATGAGCCACCTGTTGGAAGACATGAGCCTCACATCGATAGATGAGAACTTAAATTAAATGTTCTGGTCTCAGACCAGACTTCAGAAAGAGTTGTCTCTCACTCAAGATAACACTGCGCATGTTCTCACTGAGAAACGGATAAAAACTGAAACTCCGAGCCACAGAAAGAGAGAGCTAAACAGTTATCTCTAATTTCATCTAGAGGTGTTGTTCTTTTGCTTCCATACTGGATCTGATCCGTGAACCCATATGGGTGGCCTTTGCCGCACTTTTTGGAAATGTACCACTTTTTAAACTTAGGTTTTCTTTCTTAGAAAAATGTATTTTATTTAGATTAGTTTAGAGAAGATTTTCATTCTATATTTTGGAACTGAATTTATTCTTCATTAAATCGTTAAAATGGACTTATTTCGTCCTGAGTGGTTTTCTAACTCCTTTCAGACATAAGGTAGCTTAAAGGGAACTTTTCAGATAAGGCCTTGTTACTTCACAAAAATGGACACTTTTTAAATTTTGGCTTAGAAGTACAGCTGGGCAGGACAAACAAGGAAGGTAATGGGGAGAAATTTCGGAGTCTTGCCTTTCTCAGACAGTGAGTAGACTCCCACACACCTTTCCTGAAACATCGAAGGCCAAATTCCCATATAAAGCTGAGATAAGCCAAGATAAGGGTGAAGTTCTAATGGGGAAAATACAGCTACCCATCCCAGAGGGCTTTGCAGAAACAGTCTATCTGTGACTTTTTATAAATCACCATCACTACCCATTGGAACCTCATCTCCTTCTCTGGTTGTCCCCTGTTGGGGTAAACTACATGAAGGCACCCTTTTCCTATGCTACTAAAAGTCTGTTTTGCTTATTCTCGCTGAGTCGGGAAACCATCCTAGTCCGGGGATGAGGTGACCAGTTCCAGCCGATCAGTGAGGGCAGGTGAAAGGAGGCCGGCGGGGTGGCCTGGTCCCGAGTTGGCAGGTGTTTGGCACAAGCCAAGGCCAAGCCATGCAGGTCATTTCTCCACACCTTTAAGTTCCCTCCATGCATCTCTTAAGCCTAAAGACTTCATCCATTTATCCACAATTTGTATTTTTATCCCACTTTTACACCTCGTTATACTTGTACAATCCATGGTTGAACTTATTAAGTTGAAGTCACCTGCCACAATCATCTTCATTGATCTTTCTTTCTTTAATATACAATACACCTTCTCTAAAAACTTATCTTGATGTTTGTTAGGGATACACACACACACACACACACACACACACACACACACACACACACACACACACACACACACACACACACACACACACACACAAACACACACATTGACCCCAATCTGTAAGTGGTTGCAATATCTTCATTCACAAAATCTTTCCCCATTTTCAAATTATTTAACCAATCAACAATTGATTATTAACCAATCAACAATTCTCTCCTTCAACTAGTCTGGTGTTTTTTCCATAAGTTTTCAAATTACAACATTTTGTTTTCTCATCATCTCTTCCATCATATCAACCCTTTTCTCCTGTGCCTCAACCTTGAATTTAATTTCTTTTTCCTCCTCATGTAATAATTTCATATCTGATTGCATATTATTCATATCTGCCTGTACGATTTCATATTTTGCTCAACCAACTGATAGTTTTAATTAACCTGTAAAGTGAAATCTGTAAACATTGCAGCAAGTTTCTTTTGGGAACCAATAATTTCTTCCTTATCTTTCACCCTCTCCTCTCTATCTTTGACCCTCTCTTCCTTCAGATCCTGAAAACCCTTCAAAATATCTGACTTATGTTTCAATCTTGCTTCTTCCATCTTTTCCAGTCTATCCAACATCTTTCCCAATTCTGCCATGTTTTGGTATTGATCCATTGCCTCAGGTTCTATTGGTGTATGAGTACTGGATCTATTACTATGATGGGTGTTGATATCACAGATGTTACAGTATTTGCTGTAATGGATGTTGATGTTGCCATAGTCACTTGGTTGTCTGTCTTTTCCTTCCCCCTCTTCCTTCTTATTATCCATCTTCAAAATATTCTTCTAGTTAATTCAAGTGTAGGTAATTAACCCAATTATCCCGATCAATTTTATTGATATAATTAATACTATCAATATATCATAACCAATCAAAATACTTGATTAATCCAAATGAGTTCCCAAGCGAGTTTCCCAAAGAAAACAATTAAATATACATCAATGATACTCCCAGTAAAATCAACATTTCTTTTTCCTATTTCCCTCTTTCCCCTTGTTAAAATAATGTCCAATTAATTCAAACGATCAATCTGAAAAATTATTTGTATAACTAATCAATCAATCTAAACAATTAATTAAAATAACCAAGTAAAATAAACAATTTAATTAATTTGATCAATTTATACTGATTACTAATTAAACTTAAATTTTAATAGAAAAAAGAATTAAATATGAGTGCAAAGTAAGTATAAAATGAATAAATGTAAATGTAAAAAATAAATGCAAATGTATAAAATATCAAATGTAAAAAATATGAGTGTAAATATAGGTATAAAAGCTACAAATTTAAGAATGAATGTGAAGCAAAGGAAAAAAGAGATATATGAATATAAATAAATGTAAATGAGTATAAATGTGTGAATCTAAAAATGAAATATGTCCTGAGAAAATGGCAACCACTCAGTTCTGGAAAGATATATATGGGGGACTGAGAAAGATTACAACAGAAATGTGAGATGGATCCAAGATGTTGAGAAGAAATTCTCCAAGAACATAATGGATCAGATAGAAATAACAACTGATATGATCAGTAAAAGAGTGCAAAGAGTCAAAAATTGGACATCACCTGGCAATTATCAACTGCATGGGTTTTGGCTTAGACACCTAACCAGCCTGCATGGAAAAATAGCTGAACAATTCAATGAAATGCTGCGGTCTGGTCACATCAGTGAATGGTTAACAACAGGCAAAACTTATTTGGTTCAGAAGGATTTAACAAAAGGAGCAATACCTGAAAATTATAGGCCAATAACGTGTTTACTGACTATGTTTAAACAACTGACTGGCATTATAACTGATGGAATTCAAGACTACCTAGAAGCAAATAACATCATGCCTGTAGAGCAGAAAGGGAACAAACGGGGAAGTAGAGGCACAAAAGATCAGCTCCTCATTGATAAAATGATACTTGAAAATTGCAAAAGCCAGAAAACTAACCTGTATATGACTTGGATTGATTACAAAAAAGCCTTTGACTTGGTGCCACATAGCTGGATTATTAAGTGCCTGGATGTCATCGGGATATGTAAACGAATTACTACCTTTATTGAAAGTGCAATGAAGAACTGGAAAAGAGAACTGTTTGTTAGAGATGAGAGTTATGGATTGGTTAATATTAAACGAGGGATTTTTCAAGGTGACTCTTTATTGCCCTTGTTGTTCAATATTGCCATGTCAATAATTTTACAGAAGACAAATCTGGGGTACCAAACTGCCAAAAATTCGAGGAAAATTTCTCACCCGTTATACATGGATGACCTGAAGCTGTATGGGAAATTGGAAACCAAAATACAGCCACTGACCAACACAGCCCGAATTTTCAGTACTGACATTAGCATGGAGTTTGGATTGAATAAATGTGCCACAGTGGCAATGAGAAAAGGAAAAATCACAGAAAGTGAAGGAATTGAAATGACAAATGGACAAGCCATTAAGTGTTATCAGTCTGAAGCCTATAAATATCTGGCCATATTTCAATTGGATAATATCAAGCATGGGAAAGTGAAAAGTGTGGCCAGTAAAGAATACACTCAAAAGGTCAGAAAAGTTCTGAAAAGCAAACTGAATGGAGGCACTACCATCAAAGCCATTAACATCTAGGCTGTACCTGTTATCAGGTACACTGCTGGCATTATAAATTGGACTCAGGAGGAGCTAGATAGTTTGTATAGGAAAACAAGAAAACTTATTACCATCTATTATGCATTACACCCATGCAGTGATATGGATAGGCTGTACTTACCTAGAAAATCAGGAGATAGAGGTCTCTTGTAAGTGAAACTGACAGTTGAAGAAGAGAAGCATGTGCTAGCAGATTACGTAAAAAACAGTGTAGAGCCAGCTTTAATGGAGGTCAAGAACAAGGAGTTGCTTAAAGTGAATCAAACAAAGAGTCAATATAGGAAAACTGCGATGCAAACACTGGCTGACAGCTGGTACAACAAGGCATTGCACGGGAAGTTCCTTGAAAAGATCAAAGGAAAAGTAGATGAGGAAAAGAACTGGTCATGGCTTACTAACGGAACACTGAAAAAAGAGACAGAAGGCCTGACCCTGGCAGCTCAAGAACAAGCCATCAGAACAAATGCAATTAAGGCTAGAATAGAAAAATCAGGTGATGACCCCAAATGCAGACTGTGTAGAGAAGCAGATGAAACTATAGACCATATACTGAGCTGCTGCAAGAAAATTGCTCAGACTGATTATAAACAGTGCCATAATAGAGTTGCTCAAAAGATCCATTGGAATTTGTGTCACAAATACCATTTGCCCGTAGCAAAGAACTGGTAGGATCATAAGCCTGAAAAGGTGATTGAGAATGAAAATGCAAAAGTACTCTGGGGACTAGTACATTGTTGTGTTCTGTTGGTTTTATTGTACACACGGATTACAATGTATCTGAGCCAATGTAACCTTGCCTATAGCAACAATGTAACCTTCAGCTGTATCATATAAACCCTGTAATAGGACGCGAGCTAATGACCACCAGCTGGCAGCAGCGAGCGTCCAAGCTCTCTTGGTCCAAACTCATCAAAGGCAACAGCGCGGGAAGTTTTCCCGCCACCACCTACACCTGGACAAGAAGGGCGTGACCTGCAATGACGTCACGCAGACAGTAGCCAATGGGCTACCATGGCACCACGTTCAAATGTGTTACTGCTGTATATAAAGAGCTATCGATCCGCCATTACCTCATGTTCCCTCTGCCCACGATGCAATAAACCTGAGTTAACCCAGCCCGAGGCTGTGTCCTGTGTCTTGGTTTGCATACACCAAATTGGCGACGAAGGTGGGATGATGGATCCCCACGGAACAGCCAGGGCACAGAGCGGTTTCAACATCACCAAACCGCAAGACTGGGAGCTGCTTGAGATGGATTTCCAGGCGGCCCTGGTAGAACTCAGAGTCAAAGGAGAAGACGAGGAGAGGAAGAGGGCCATCCTCACCAGAATGCTCGGGATGGAAACCAAGCGGACGCTGGTGGGCATAATCGCTCCGAAGAAGGTGAGCGACTTTAAGGCGAGCGACATCATGAAACTGCTGCGAGAGCGGTTCTGCCCCTCGAGGGCAATGTTTCCCGCTCGGAGCGCGTTTTGGAGGCGAGTCCAAGCGCCGGATGAGTCGGTCGAGGCATTCGTGGCCGCCATGAGGATAGCCGCCGCCCCCTGTAAATGGGGCGATATCCTGGAGCTGGTCCTCAGGGACGGCGTGTTGTGTGGCCTGAAAGACAAGGAGGTACAGCGCAGCTTGATGAATAAGGAGCCGCCACCCACGCTGGCAGAGGTCATTGAGGCCGCGGAAGCCGCAGAGTCCACGAATGCCGGAGTGGACGAGATGCACCAGTGGCGTGAGTGGCGTCCTAGAGCCGGCAAGGCGGAAAATTCGGTGCACGGGAAGACCGGACAGTCGGTGCACGCGACTCGGCGGGCCTCAAAGTCGTCTACGGAAGGCAGCGATGGCGAGGAGGTCCAGAAGGTCCGGAAGGGCGGTCGACGCTGCGAGGGTTGCGGAGCGGCCCACGAGCGCGTGAGATGCCCGTTCAGGAAGGCCGAGTGTTACACCTGCGGCCGTCGGGGGCACATCGCCAAGGCGTGCAGAAAGCGGAAAGAGGGCCGGAGGCAGTCACAAGACCGCGCGGCCAGACCGGACCGTCCAGCGAGGCCCAAAGATGGCGCCCAGACCACGAGGAAGCAGGACGGCGTGGGCCGCGTCTCGGACGGCAGCGAGGACGACGCCTCAGTGTTCAGCGTGTCCGCGGGACAGTCCCATTACTTCGTTGAGGTATTAGTACAAGGGGCCCCTATTAAGATGGAAATTGACTCGGGGTCCTCCTATTCCATAATTCCCCAGAAAGAGTTCCTGAAAATCGACCCCCACGTGCGGCCCAAGCTTAAAGCGTTGAGGTCCACACTACGGGACGTACAGGGAAACAGCATTCCGGTGTTGGGGGTCGGGAAATTTCGGGTCAATTTTAAGAGACATTCTGCGGAACTGCCCCTAGTTGTCCTCAAAGGGGGAAGCTGTAGCCTCCTAGGGACACAGTGGTTTCAGCCCTTAGGTTTGTTCATAGGGGGGGTGCATGCCGTGGGGGGGACCCAATACAAGCGGTTTGCGATGCGCATCCCGCCGTTTTTAAGAAAGGACTCGGAAAGTTCAAGGGACCCCCTGTAGCTTTCGACATAGACCCGGAGGTCCGCCCGATAAGACTCAAACCACGCAGGGTGCCGTTCGCACTCAAGGACAAGATAGAGGCGGAACTGGACAAACTGGTGGGCCAGGGGATTCTTATTCCTGTTGATTCCGCGGAGTGGGAAACTCCAATTGTAACGGCTCTAAAGGCAAACGGGGAGGTGCGCATTTGCGCTGATTATAAGTGTACAATTAACAAGGCGATCCGTCCTAATGCATACCCGGTGCCAGTGATCAGCCACCTTTTGGCCAGGCTAAATGGGGGAAAGTGTTTCGCCAAACTCGATTTGGCACAAGCCTATCAGCAACTTCCTGTGACCCCTGCCACGGCCGCGGCACAAACAATAGTTACACATAAGGGAGCGTTCCAGGTGTCGCGGTTACAGTTCGGCGTGAACTCGGCACCCGGCCTTTTTCAATCGCTCGTGGAACGCCTCCTAAAGGGCCTGGAGGGGGTGTTGCCTTACTTTGATGACGTGTTGATAACAGGGGGGAGTGAGGCTGAACTGGCAAACAGGTTGGACAAGGTACTGACCGTGTTCGAGAAAGCGGGGCTGAGATTGAGGAAGGATAAATGTGTCTTTTTCGAAACCGAGGTCGAGTTTTTAGGGTTCCGAATCACACCCGAGGGGATTAAGCCGTCTAAATCCAAGGTAGCAGCCATTAAAAAGGCCCCTCGCCCCACATCCAAAACCGAGCTGCAGTCTTTCCTGGGGCTCCTCAACTTTTACCATACATTCCTCCCGCGGAAGGCGTCCGTGGCCGAACCGCTCCATCGGTTACTTAAAAAAGAGGAGCCATGGATGTGGGGTGACGAGCACGAGAGGGCGTTCAAAGAGCTAAAGCAACTCCTAACATCTGAGGCAATCCTGACGCACTTCGACCCCAAACGGCCTGTGGTCCTAGTTTGTGATGCATCCCCGGTGGGGGTGGGGGCGGTGCTTTGCCACGTGTTGGAGGACGGAAGGGAGGCCCCGGTAGCGTTTTACTCAAGGTCCCTGTCCCAAGCGGAGCGAAATTACGCGCAAACCGACAGGGAAGCGTTAGCAATAGTAGCGGGGACCAAAAAATGTCACGATTTTTTGTATGGCCGCCCGTTCAAAATCGTGACCGATCACAAACCGCTGTTAGGGATTTTCACGGCAAACAAGCCCACGCCGCAGATCCTGTCCCCGAGAATGCTGCGATGGGCTATTTTCCTCAACGCGTACCAACATGAGTTGGAGTACAGGCCCGGAAAGGAGATCAGCCATGCTGATGCGCTTTCGCGATCCCCTCTGCCATTGTCGGACGACCAAAAGGCGAGAGCAGAAAGAGACCGCCAGGTGTTGCTGATTGAGGTTTTAGACGCACCCCCAATAGTACCAGCCGACATTGCTAGGGCGACAGGCAAGGACAGGACGCTGGGGAAAGTTAGTTCATGGGTGCAGAAGGGGTGGCCGGTTTCGTCCCCGAGTACAGAGTTCGACCCATTCTTTAGGAAAAAGCTAGAGTTGTCCCTAGAGAGGGGGTGCCTTCTGTGGGGCCAACGGGTGGTGGTCCCTGCGCCCCTGCGGACGAGGGTGCTCGAACTGCTGCACGTCAGCCACCCGGGCATAGTTCGTTCAAAGGCGCTAGCCCGGAGTTACTTCTGGTGGCCACAGCTGGACGCGGACATTGAGCACATGGTCGGCACTTGCGAGGCTTGCCAGGAATCCCGACCTGAGGCGGCCCGTCTCCCGCATAGGGAGTGGGACACAGCAAGGGGGCCGTGGTCCAGAGTGCACGTGGATTTCGCTGGCCCGTTCCGAGGAACCATGTTTCTCCTGGTGGTAGATGCGTTCTCCAAGTGGCTGGAGGTTATCCCAGTAAAGAGCACGTCCTCCGCCACGACAATTAGCCGGCTAAGGAGAGTCTTTTCCACGTTCGGTTTACCCGACACTTTAGTCAGCGATAACGCTAGTTGTTTCACCTCCGCTGAGTTCGGAGCCTTCATGGAGGCAAACGCCATTCGGCATGTCACATCCGCACCGTTTCACCCGGCCACGAATGGCCAAGTGGAACGACTAGTGCGTACAACAAAGGACGCGCTGCGGCGCATGGGCCCGGGGGACCTGAATCACCAGGTATGCCAGTTCCTCTTAGCGTATAGGGTAACCCCTTTAGCGTCAGGCTACTCGCCGGCGGAGCTCTTGATGCGGCGAAAACTGACCACGATCCTGTCCAGGCTAGACCCGACGAGAGTCGAGGATAAAGGAAAAAACATTGGGTTGGCGGTCTCGAAAGGTTTCGCCGCCGGTGACCCTGTTCACTGCAGGAACTATTCCAGCGCAGGGCCGGCCTGGGTACCAGGGAAGGTTGTAGAACAGACAGGGCCAGTATCGTACCGGGTCGAGACTAACACCGGCCTCCTCTGGAGGAGGCACGCAGACCAACTGAGGCACCGAGTGAGTGGGCCAGTCAGTGGAGCTCAGCAACAGGATTCAGCGTTAGGGTTCTCCCCCACCCGCTTAACCCAAGGGGGAGACAGCAATGGACAACGGTCCCAAGCAAGGGGGGAAGGAAGCAGAAGCAGCGGCCCCGACTCATATCCTTTTGATACGCCTGTTCTATCAGGGGCCGGGGAAGGGGGAGAGGAGTTCGCGACCGCTGCCCCCGATAGTAATTTTGAGTTTGATTTTGCGAGCCGGGGGGGTTTTCAGGAGTGTTCCCCCACCCATCCAGGCGAGAAGAGGGGTTTTTCGTTAGCCCCCAGTGCCCCCGGTTCCTCCCTAAGAAAGAGCACACCTCCCAACAACGCCGCGGAGCCGCGGAAAGTCACTAACGAGTCTCCCTCTCATATTACAGGACAGGAAGCCAGGGGACAAAGAGAAGGTAGCAAACCCGGGGAGAGGCAGCCCGCATCGAGACCCCAGCGTGTTCGAAATAAGCCATCTTGGCTGAGAGACTTTGTCTCCTAAGGGGGGGGAGTGTGTTTAAGTGTGGGCTCGAGACTTTGTCTCGTCCTAGGGGGGAGGGGTGTTGTGTTCTGTTGGTTTTATTTTACACACGGATTACAATGTATCTGAGCCAATGTAACCTTGCCTATAGCAACAATGTAACCTTCAGCTGTATCATATAAACCCTGTAATAGGACGCGAGCTAATGACCACCAGCTGGCAGCAGCGAGCGTCCAAGCTCTCTTGGTCCAAACTCATCAAAGGCAACAGCGCGGGAAGTTTTCCCGCCACCACCTACACCTGGACAAGAAGGGCGTGACCTGCAATGACGTCACGCAGACAGTAGCCAATGGGCTACCATGGCACCACGTTCAAATGTGTTACTGCTGTATATAAAGAGCTATCGATCCGCCATTACCTCATGTTCCCTCTGCCCACGATGCAATAAACCTGAGTTAACCCAGCCCGAGGCTGTGTCCTGTGTCTTGGTTTGCATACACCAAATACATAGAGGTAGATTTTTGCTAAGTCACATTGTAATTCACCACAGATGTAAGCAGAGGGTTGTCTAATTTAGACATTGATCAATTACACATGCGACTGATTGTAATAAGGCTATATATGGAGTAGCATTCTGTATGTAGACAACGCGAGCACACGATAGAAGACTTTAGGAGGTGCGACATGCGCGACAAAATTACCTTTAGGTACGTAAGCCGCCCGTCACTTACATACACATATATATTGTCTTTTACTTGGGTTCATAATTGTATGTTGATGTAGTCTTCGTATATATGCTACACGCATGATTCCAGCATTGGTTAGACATTACACATATTGTATTAGTTGAAATATTATACTTAGGTATATATTTTCGTTATATTTGTAGACGCTTGAGAAAGCATTACGAAGTGTCCCACTACCGGAAGGACATCGCACAGACGTCTACTTTCGCTTGAAGATACAAGCCGCTTGAGAACCTTCCCAGACTTATAACTCCAACATTTCGCAACGTCATATTACAGCTACATTACCCTTGTTGTCAGCAGTCTCCGTAGGCGCCAACGGAACGTTGTTAGCATACGTACCCGGCGATCCGAGGCATATATTGACGCTGCGATTACGTTATATACTCCCATTACGACTGTCAGAGCTCATCCAGCTGGCTTTCCACAAACGAGGCTTACCGTATAAGTTTGAATCTAGCCATATAAGCAGTTACTTGGACATTTATTTGCCGTTTATGGTTTCTAAGTAATCATTCCGCGCTTTCCAGCCCAGAAGGCAGCGAACTTATACATTAATTTGCTTGTGACTGATAACAAGAGTACAAGTGTTCCAAGGGATTATACTGCTCCTTTTAATTTCGAACAGCCTCACAGTGTTCTTGCATACGCAGGTTGAATTGCATTAAAGCCATCAACACGTTGTATTAACTTCTGCCTTGGGAGTGTTTTCTTCTCCACCACTGGGAATACCCTGAAGCAAATGGTGAGCCACTGTGTGAGACAGAATGCTGGACTGGATGGGCTGTGGCCTGTTCCAGCAAGGCTGTTCTTATGTTCTTATGAGAGATTGGTTGTGTTATTCAAAAACTAAAGGACAACTATTTTATTTTGTTTGCAAAACTTACAGATTCAAGCTGTTTGGCTCGATGTATGAAAGAAGGATTTGATGACTGGAAAAACACAAATAATTTGTTGAAAAGACATGAAGAAAGTGCCTCACATAGACAAGCAATAACTTTACTGTTAGTTTGCAAAAACAATAATGTGTGTGTTGATTCTCAACTTGTCAACCAAACTGAAACTGAGTAAAAGTACCGGCGGACACTTCAAGAGCGAATTATTGAAGTTATTAAATTTTTATCAGAATGAGGTCTTGCATATTGGGGTAGTGATTAAACTTTTGGTTCACCTCATAATGGAAATTATTTAGGCTTGTTGGAATTATTAGCCAAATTTGATATTTTCCTAGCTCAGCATATAAATACTTATGCAAATAAAGGAAAGGAGCATACATCATATTTATCAAAAACAACATGCGAGGAATTTATCAATCTACTTGCATCAAGCATACTGGATTGTATTATTTATGAACTTAAGAAATACAAGTTCTATTCAGTATCATTGGATTCTACTCCAGACATTTCACATGTGGACCAACTCACTCTGATAGTGCGCTACATTTTGCCATCTGAACTCGTAGAAAGATTTGTAAAATTCTTGGATATGGAAGGTCACACAGCTGAACAATTCACTCAAAGTTTACTTGATTTTTTTAAGGAGAATGATATTGATATCAAGGACAGTCATGGTCAAAGCTATGATAATGCCAATAATATGAGTGGGAAGTACCGTGCCTTACAAGCATGAACTAAGGAGATAAACATTTTATTTATTTATTTATTTATTTATTACTTGTATTTCTACTGCTGCCCCCTTGTCGAGGTGACTCTGGGCAGCTCACAACAAATAAAAACTCACAAAAATATCAAAATAGCATTAAAATTGAATTATTACAACTAAGAAATTTTAATTTTTAAAAAATGCCCTCCCAATACCGCATACTAAACTGACAGCCTGAGCAATAGTTAAACAAATAGGTAGAATATATTCCCTGCTTTGCACATTCATTGAATTTGGTGACCAAATGTGCTGCAGAATGTTGTACAGAAGCATCCTTTTTATGTCGATTCCAACCCTTTGCGACCCTATGGACCACTGTCCACCAGGCATCTCTGTACTCCAGCATCCTCTTCAAACCACCTAGCTCTGTGCCCACTGCATCTACAACACCATCTAGCCATCTCATTTTGGCCGCCCCTTCTTCTTTTGCCACCCACCTTTCCCAGCATCAAGGGAATCTTCTCTTCTCATTTGATGTCCAAAGTACTTTAGCTTCATATTTACTATTTGACCTTCTAATGAGCAGTCAGGGTTGATTTCTTCTAAGATTGACCTGCTTTATTCAATTTTATTGAAAACCTCTATACATTTTCCCCCAGCTTCTACACCTCGATGGAGCCTTCTTACGAAAGCACTAGAAGATACAGGTTCAAAACTTCCAATTTTGAAAATGTGGTTTTACCACTATCAAAAATGTTTTGGATGGGATCTCTAATAACCTATGCTAGAAGGCAGAGTGTCATAATCAGGCACACAGACTAGTTACAAAGGTTGGAAACATGAATTATTATTACAGGAATGGAATGCTAGAATGCTTACAAGCAACTAGCATTTTGTTGCAGTCACCTGATCAAGATCTTAATTCATGCTATGACCTTTACGAATCGTTACATGGGTACGTTCAAGCAATGTGATCTACATTTTCAGGTATTTAGGCAAAAGGCAAAATCTTGACTGCCTCTAAAGAATATCAGCAACAAACTTCAAGACAGCAACAAACTTCAGAGGCTCTTCTACATACGATAAAGTTGTTGAAAATTTAACACCTGAGCAGAAATTTGAAATTGAGGTGTTTATTGTCATAATTGATAATGTACTGTCTGCCTTAGCTAAACACATGGTAGCATACCATCAAGTGACTAGTGCATTTGGAGTACTTTGGCAGTTAAAATCTCTTACAGCAGAAGAGATCTTGAAAAGATCCTCAAA
Organism: Bradypodion pumilum; assembly: GCA_035047305.1. Taxonomy (NCBI): domain Eukaryota; kingdom Metazoa; phylum Chordata; class Lepidosauria; order Squamata; family Chamaeleonidae; genus Bradypodion; species Bradypodion pumilum. Next base: position 203,426,186 of record JAWDJD010000003.1, on the reverse strand, counting down.
CATCATCAGTGCTTACCCAGACAATTTGAAGAAAGCCTAAGCAATGAACTTGTGCAGTTCGCCGAACTGCTCAAAACGGATGTGGCTTTGGGTATTGGCAACAAAAGGCAAAAGTCCCTGGAACTGCATTTTTTTCATCTTACAGTGGAAAATCCCTTAGAGTCATGTTTCCTAAATGTAGAAATTGTCTTATGTATTTACTTGTCTTTATTGATTGCTAACTGCAGCAGAGAACATTCTTTCTCAAAATTAAAACAAATGAAAAAATTAGTTAAGGAACACGATGGGGCAAGATCGACTTAATAACCTCATTTTAATGAGCATTGAATGTGATTTACTGAGAGAAATTGATTTGACTAGTGTTATCTCTAAATTTGCCCACATTAAATCAAGAAAAGTTTGTTTTTACTAGTGGTGTTTTATTTTATAGGTATCCTAAATCCTAGCAAGGGCCCCTTGACATGACTTGCTAAGGGGCCCCACGCTGGCTTAATCCGGCACTGCTGATACACATAAATATCTTCATATGTATTACACCATCAATGATCAAAGCATGAATCAGATCATCCATATTATATGTTTATTTATTATACAGAGTAACTGCACTAGACCTTTGTGTTCCTTTCTACACTTGGTAATAGGTGGAGTGAGTTAATTGGGGCTTAATTATAAGCATGAGCATGAACCCACCTCAACTGAATCTGTATAAGGTTGCTTTGACAAAGATGTTTTCTCCCTCCCACCCACCCCTTCACTGGCTTGTGTGTGTGTGTGTGTGTGTGTGTGTGTGTGTGTGTGTGTGTGTGTGTGTGTGTGTGTGTGTGTGTGTGTGTGTAAAAGCAGACTGGTTGTTAACGAGTATGTGACCATTTATCTAGAGGTAGAATAAATGCTTTGTAGTAGAAATACAGGTAAGAGCATTAATATCATGGCACTTCCATTCCATTATCTTCAACCTTTCAAGAAAAAAGAAAAAGAAAAGAACAAGGAGCAATAGTAGAGACAAAATTGAGTTTTTTCAACAGCAGCAAACAAAAAGAAACTGCATATAAGAAGATTAGTAGGTTGATTACAAGGCATTTAAAGAGAACAATTCCATCACAATTACTTTGGCATAGTCTTTTCTCTCAGTAAGTTGGCATTGTGCTGCCACCCCTCCTTTTTGCCACTGCTGTTAGATAAGAGAGCATTTGCTAAATACTCCATGTAGCTCACAAATAACATAATAGCAAATAAGATAAAAGCACCTGGAGATAGTGTTTCTGGAGCTGGATACAGTTTTATTAAGTCTACTAGTCTTGCAAGATCCCCCCCCCCCAAAAAAAAAAATCCTTTCATCAATGCTTAGGCCTTTTTATATCCTATTTTCATTCTCTGGGCATTTAGACAAGAAGGTGCTGAGCAGAATACATATAGAAAATGTGTTCAAAGGTGAGCTTCTGAAATAAATGAAATTATGTGACCCATACTGAAGGGAGAACAAAATATTTCACTTAATCTCGTCCTCATATGTGGTATGTTGATGTCACCTAAACCATGTATTAAAAGAAGGGTGTGTGTTTGTAGTCCTAAGGCTCTTCATATTAAAATTTGGATTTATGTCTGGGCTAGAAAAGGTAGAATATTGTCAACTTCCTGAACTACCTGTGCATAGTCCAGAACAATCTGAAGATATGGCCTGGGTTAACTTTTCATAAAAATTAAAAAATATTCTTCCAAAGCAGAGTTTGAAAGTAATGTGAAGCACCGCCAGCTTTAACAGGCAGCAACGTCACATTTAACAGACCTGGGCATGTGACCATTCATCTGAAATCTACTACATGGATTATGTCTTTCTTAAGGTTGTCAGGGAGCCACAGTGTGTGGGGAAAGAACAAATTAAAAGAAGAACAATACCAGGCTGGGATGATCCAACTGATTGCTGGTTTCAGTTCTAGGCACAACCTGTTAATAAGATGTCAAGTGGCAGGGGTGGGGGATCTATTCAGAAGAATTGCTGATAGGCTAGATAGCAAAATAATACAAACAATTTGAAAATAACGTAACTAATGGTGTTACCCTTATTACCTTGAGCGTAATGAGAGTACAATGAGAATATTTCTTTCAATATGAGTAATAACTTGTAATGTAATTTTTATGTGTGTGGCCAGTGATATTTGTTTGATATTTGTATTATTTTTATTTCCAATTACTTGTGGAGAATAGGCATTCTATTCTTTGGGGATATTTTCTCAAATGTTGAGCCACTATTTTTCCACATAGATTTTTTTCTCCTCCAAAAATGAATGAAGCTAAAAAGTTTTATGTTTCTTTTTTAATATAGTAGTGGTAACAAATTATTGATGTGGGGATTGTGACAATTTAGATCACAAAGATCTTAGATCACAAATCAATAGCATAAATAACAGTTGAAACAAATCTAATTCAACATGTTCATTCTTCTGGCCAAATTTTGAAGCAAATGTTTCAATGTTCATCCTTTCAAATCTGATATAATAGCCATTTCTCAGTCTAATAAAAATGACAATATTTAGCCAGTAATTTTAAATGACTTAATAAACCATGGCTTTGAGCTTACAAAACTTGAACAGGGCTATTAATGACAGAACATTTTGGAAGTCTCTAATTTGGAGGCCACTTAATAGTACAAAGAAACAAGAACTTAAAAATGGTATGATGATCTAAATATTTGAAAGTTGGTATTTGTTTCTTAGCAGAGTTTGGTATACATGTTTTAAATCAACATGGCTTAAGACAAAAAAAAGGTTAACTAGTATTTATATCAGTAAATACTATGACTACGTAGCATATTTCCTAAAGAATGATGTAAATTTGACTACTACACCACTCAATTACTAAAACAGGGATCCTCAACCTGAGGCCTGTGGGCCAGTTGTGGCCCACAGCACCATTTCATATGGCCCACCACCACCTCCACCACACCAGGAAGTGTCATGTGGTGGAAGAAGGGCAAATGGCCATCCGGTCCCCAAAGCTGTCTGAAGGAGTGTGACTTGGGTCCCGGCTTAAAATGTTTGAGCACTCCTATACTAAATAAAACATTATATACCATTTTGTTTTAAATGCTGTAAGGATAAGTCTCACACTTATCCACTATCATAGGGCTCATTCCACTTTCCAGAGACATGTACCCCTTCCAGAAGCCAACCTAAATCTTTCCGCTGCTTCAGAGTACCTGTGGTCCTGTTCCAGAATAGAGAAATCTATGACAGGTTTCAATAACTGACTGTTTATGCTTACAAACCAGCCAGATCAGGTAGGACATGCAGTGTGAATTATATTATTGGTAGTGTTACCAATAATGAAATAAAAGAACCAGACTTTGTCCCACCAGCTTAAACTCTATAAGAAAAAAATACAACTTCTGCTGACAATCAGGTTTATTTATAAGAACAAATAGAATATTTCGGGATCAGATACAAAATAAAAAATAAACATGTTTACTCGCCCCTTTCCCAGACTAAAACAAGAAAAGCATATCTAGCTATATTTCTCCTGCCTTAGCCTACTAGCACATTTGACTACTTTTTTATTGTTTACTCAGAAGCATGCATCATGGCAAGCAATCCTACTGTATATACTCAAGTATAAACCAGTCTGAATATAAGCCAAGGTACCTAATTTTACCTGAGAAGCCAGGAATACTGATTGATACGAGTATAAGCCTAAGGTGGAAAATGCAGTAGCACTAGTGAGTTTCAATAATCAAACTAAATGAAAATAAATAAATAATAAAATGATCTGGCTGGAGAAGTAAAGGGCACCCCCACAAACACAGCCCACACAACAACCAAGCATTCCTGCTCTACCACAGAATAATGTCTCTCCTGTAGCAGCATCTTCCAGCTGAAGTAGGCCACTGGATGCAAAGTCCCATCCTCCCCATACTGCATCAGGGCCACCCGTACCCCAAACCTGGAGGTGTCCATGTGGAGAACAAAGAGCTTGTTAAAGTCAGGAGCCCGAAGGATGGAGTATTCCACAGAATTTTGCTTGAGGAGTTCAGATGCTTTTACACAGTTCGGGGTCCAGACCACCCAGTTAGGCATTTTTTTTGCCTCTGTCCCATCAGTCAGGGGCACCACTATATCACTAAACCCCAGGATAAACTTGTGGAAAAACCCAACCAACCCCAGGAAACAACACAGTTGTTTTTTCATCACTAGCCGCAGCCATTCTTTGATGCACTGTACCTTGGTTTTCCCCTTTTCCAACAACATGTCCCAAATAGGTAACCCTGGCCTGCCCCCACTGGCATTTGGAGGCTTTCATGGTTAACCCGGTTTCCCAAAGCCAGGAAAGGACCAGTCAGATGTGCTCACGATGTTCTTTGAAACTGGAACTGTAAATTGCTATGTCATCCAAACAGGCCTCCGCGAAAGGTAGATCCCCTAGGATGTGATCCATCAGTCTCTGGAAGGTAGCAGGGGCACAGGTCAGGCCAAAGGCCATCCAGGTGAACAGGTACTGCTCTTCTTTCGTGGTAAAGAAGGTGGTCTTGCGCTTGGCAGCCTCCAACAAGGGAATTTGCCAATAGCCTTTTGTAAAGTCCAAGGTGGTGACATACTGGGGCCCTGCCAACCTCTTGATTAAGTGGTCCATCCTGGGGGGACAATATGGATTGGGGACGGTGATGGCATTCAGTTTACGACAATCCACACAGAACCGGATCTCAGGCAGGATGTTCCACTGGGTGTCCTTCTTCTTAGCCAGAACAATGGGGCTGGCCCAAGGGCTAACTGAGTGCTCAATCACTCCCAACTTCAACATGTCAGCAATCTCTTTGTCAATTTGATCAGCCACAGGCCCCACCACCATATAGGGGCTGGTCCGAATGGGCGTGTGGGCCCTGGTATCGATGTCATGCATTTGTAGGGGAGTGAACCCTGGGGTAGTAGTAAACAAGTCCTGAAAGGCTTGGAGGTCTCTCCACAACTCCCCTTATTGGTCCCCACCCAATTCAGAAGACAGAAAAATGTCCCTCCATGTGTCCCCCCCCCTTGAATTCATCCAACAAGTGAAGCACCTGTGGTCTCCCTCCAACTCTTGGGCCATTGTGCCCCTCCACATAGCTTGGCCCCTGGAGATGTACTTTTTCACGCTGTTGGCATAAAATACTTGGAGCAGATCCCCAGGAAGGGCCACTTCATAGTTAACCTCTGACAGCCTCTTTGTGACTACCTCGGGACCCCTCCAAGCAATCTCCAGCTTCAACAGAGGCAAGGGGTCCAATAGGAGCACCTGAACCTCTTCTTGAAAAGTCCGATGCTGGGCATGCTTGTTGTGCTGGATCTTCTGGGCCACCTGTGTCTTAATAATGTGCTCATGTACCAGCTCCTGTGCCACCTGGAATCTATCCCTCAACTCCTGGACATAATCCCCCATGGCCTTTGGGGAACCATTGCTAGCCCCTTCCCAGCTGGCCTTCAATAGCTCCAGGGGCCCATTCACATTTCTCCCAAACACCACCTCAGCGGGGGAATAGAACCCCAGGGAAGCATGAGCAGAGTAGGCAGCCAGGATGAACCAGACTCCATCTGCTCATGTCCACTCATTCTGCAGCATGTAGGCCTTCAGCAGGTTCTGGATGGCCCGGTTCACCCTTTCCACCGTGCCATGGGATTGGGCGTGGTAGGGCAAGGGGAAGCTTTGGGTGATCCCGGCCAGTTCACACACCCTCCCCATCAGCTGGGAGGTGAAGTTCATCCCTCTATCCAAAATGAGGGTCTTTGGGAGGCCCACCCTTGAACAGATCTCCATGAAAGCCCGGGTGACTTGGATGGCAGAGATGCTCATCAGGGGAATGGCCTCCACCCACCGGGTGGACAAACAAATGTAGACCAGCAAGAACTTATTCCCCACATGGGAGGGCTTGAAGGACCCCAGGATGTCCACCTGAACCTGACTGAAGGGTTCCTTCATGAGTTGAGGGATTTGCACCTCCGCCTTGGTATGGAAAGCCACCAGATCCACCCTCTGGCAGATGTTGCAGGAAGCACAATACCTCTGTATGTCCCTGGCCATACCCTTCCAGTAAAACTGATCTGAAACCTTTTTCAAGGTCTTTTTCCATCCCAGGTGGCCAGCAAAGGCATTGTCATGGGCCAACTGGAGAACCTCCTCCTGGAAACACCTTGGGACCACCAACTGCCTCCGTGCGGCACTGGCAACAACCTGTTTTACTGCGACCTCCTGATACAGCAAGTCATTGACCCACTGGAACGGGCACTCCCTCTTTCCTTGTCCTTCCATCTCCAGTGCTGCCCAAGCTCGAGCTGCTGCCAACGACTCATCCTCCAGCTGTTCCTTTCAGAATTTCCGGGATTGGACCCAGTTTGGAGCTTCCTGGTTCGTCGGCTTCTTCTCCTTCACAGGGTTTGGCGAAGGAGGAGGCTGGCGGATTGGTGCCTGCACCGCACGGCAGAGGTCTGGGCCCAGGTTCGCACCCTCTTCATGGCCCCCACCACCTTTCCAGGCCCAGCCCTAAAAAGCAGGTTCATACCAAGTAGGAAGGAGGGGAGCCCTTCCCGGAGTGAATCAAGCAGTGATTCAAATTCCTTATATTGGACATGAAGCCATGTGGTGGGACACATCTGCGTGGTGGGGGTCTCTGGATGATAGACCTCAATGGGGCACGGCTTCTTCAAGGGGCAGGTGTCGCTGGTGCACCGAACAAAAATCCGCCCCAGAATCCTTAAATGATTGTAGACCTCAATTTTCATTGAGGCTCGGACGCGAATAAAATATTTTAATAATTAATAATTGAAAATACCTTGAAGAAACTATTTCAACATTGCAAGCAGGTAATTTACTTTGAATGCATTTCCCTGATGTATATATGATGTATATATATGTAATATTGTATATTGGTGTATATATTGTATGGTTATGACATATATATTTTTATGTGCATAGATTCCTGAGGAAGCTTGGAAAAGCCAATTTATCTGGAAAGGGCGAGTCTACTTGCGCATTAAAGCACGTATCAGAACATTGACATTTTATATGACTTTGATATTCTGCCACAAATGGGTCTTTTGTTCCTGGGATTCTCACCGTTTGGCCCTTATTCTTTTGGACTCTATGTATGACTTCATTGACAGTGATGTCAACTTGTTTTGCATGTTTGAATGTGCTCCTTACCGGAGCAGAGTACATGAAGTTCTGCACCAGGCTAGAGAAATCTATGGTAGATTTTAATCATTGGCTGTTTACGCTTACAAACCAGCCAGATCAGGTAAGAAAAAAAATATTATAATGGCTGGAGATTGGAATTTGATGAAAGATAAAGGTCTGGATACATTGGGTATATATAAAACGATAGTAATTCTAGGTTGACTATATTAAATAATTTGGTTAATGAGTTAGATTATAATGATGAATTGGAGTTAAAGGGACAAAAAGAGTATATATTTATTCACAGGTACATAGTACTTACTCAAGTATAGATTATATATTTGTTGTAAGCAATTTATTAAGGAAGACAATAGAAATTGATGCAGGGCTAATCAAAGTACTCTGAAGCAGCAAAAGGTTTTATTTATTTTATTATTTATATTTATTTTATAAATTTGTACCCCACCCTCCTGGTGAGAACACCACCCTGGGCGGCAACAACAGGTAAAAATACAATATAAAAACCACTAGAATGTTTACAATTAAAACACCTACACAACCTTCTATTAAAAAAGACAAGATTAAAAACAACATAAAACTGGCTTTATCCATAAAACTACTCTCGCCCTCCCTACACACACATTAAACACGAAACAGAAAGAAAAAAGAAAAAGAAAAACTGCCCCACAGAAGTTAAACAGGCCAGCAGGGTTGGGAAGTGGAGCCTCTGGAGCGCCACATCTGCTGGCAAAGCCTGGTCCTCACTGTTTTTCTGAAGGGGAGAAGTTCTGTCTGAAGGCGCACCTCTGAAGATAAGAGGTTCCAAAGGGCTGGGGCAGATACGGAGAAGGCTCTCTTCCTGGTCCCTGATAGATGTGATTATTTCACTGATGGACCATTACTGAGCACCTCCTGTCTGCCCTAGTAGGACAGGCTGACACTCTTGGGGTGATGCGGTCTCTTAGGTATCCTGGCCCGCTGCCATGAAGGGTTTTAAAGGTCAAAACCAACAACTTGAATTGCACCTGGAGGGAAACTGACAACTTTTGAAGCTCGCGAAGCAGCAGCGAGGCATGGGCATAATCCCCACAACCCATCACTACTCGGGCAGCCACATTTTGGACCAGTTGTAGCCTCCAAATGGTCATCAAGGGCAGCCCCATGTACAGCATGTTACAATAATCCTATCTGGATGTGACCAGAGCATGAGTGACCATGAGCAGAGAGTTGGCTAGATGAATGGGTTAAAGTCTCTGTCAGGTGAAAAGAGTCCTATGGTAGTGGGATAATGCAAGCGCGGCGCCAAAATGGCCACCGCGCCCTTTGCGGGCCCCCCCATAGGACGAAGGCATCCGGGTAGTTAGGGGCGTGGCCAGCTCCCTTATAAAAGGGGTGGCCATGAGGCAGCCGAGCTGCCATTTTGCGAAGCGACGGAGCGGAGAAGTTTTTCCCTCTTACCTCCGTCGCTTCTACCTTTCCCGGGCAGATGCAAGATTTTCCCAAGGATTTTACCAATTGGCCCGGGGCTGGCCTGGCCTCTGTTTTGATAAATGAGGCAGCCCACTTCATGCGGCTACAATGGTCGCCTTTTTGGAGCGCTCCGCATCAGCGAGCTTGAGATGCTGCATAAGGCGGATGCAAGAATTTTCCAGGGGTTTTTACCCAATTGGCCCGGGGCTGGCCTGGCCTCTGTTTTGATACATGAGGCAGCCCACTTCATGCGGCTACAAAGGTGGCCTTTTTGGAGCGCTCCGCATCAGTGAGCTTGAGATGCTGTATAAGGCGGATGCAAGCCGTAGGGCACTGGAACTCGAAGATGTCTGTGGGGACAATATTGGGCTCAGTTGGGGATACACTCCTCTAAAGTGAATCAGCACGGCGTAGGCAGTGGTGTAGACTGCTACGATGTTCCTCGACAGACATCTGTCCGGTTGGTGCCCTACAGGATTTCCGTGCACTGTGTGGCACGCACCATGGCACATTTTTTCTGTCACCAAGGTGGATCTTCTATTACTAAATTTCAATTTGGGGGGTGCCGGGAAGGCACTAGGCAGTGTTGGCCTCTCAAGGGCTCGTTGCGGCACCCATTCGTTCCGGATAGGGGCGGCTTCTGCTGCAGTTGTTTTGGGTACTCCAGGGCTGAAATACGCCGTATGGGAGGGTGGGGGTCACAATGTTTTCAGTTTTGTCTTCGCCCTCCTCCACTGCGAGTACCAGTTTTAGTCACTGCACTGTTTCTCCCCCCTCCCTTTTTTTTACTTGTCAGACCCTGGGTGTTGTTTTACACCGGTGACAGTATGCCTGGTGGGCCGTAGCCGCATGCACAGGGCAGCGCGTTACGCTGCATGGGGCAGCGCGTTATGCTGCGGCGACAGAGTGGGTACCCGACGGGGACAGGGTGCATCCGCACGTCCCAGGTGCTATGGTAAGCGCGGCATGTTATGGCGGGAACTGTTGCCATCCCTTTTCTACATCAGGGATGCAGGCTCGCCAGGTGTCCTGGTTACGTACCTTGGGGGCGATGGTTTGGGGCGGGTCACTGGCCTATCGCGGAAACTTGCGGTTCGCAGTGACCTGCCCTACTCACATTATGTGTGGCTTGCCACATCCCTCAATTGGTCGGACACGATACCGCGGTATGCTTACAGGGGGGCGTTTGGCCTCAGGGCTCTGACTGAGCCGACGCTCCGTGAATGGGGCTATTGCCCGGTTCCTTTTGACAAGGGCGGGGGATGCGCCATTAGCCTCCCCGCCAACAGTCTGCAAATTTACGAGCTTTACTCAGGGGATGGGGCCCATCTGTCGCAGGGAGGTATGGACCTCTGGATTAGTGGACTGGCGAGCAGGCCTGTCGACCGAGCTGACGGTCTTGGGGGGGCGGTGAGCCTTTTTGGAAGCCTCCCCGTGTGGCGGGTATCACTGGTAAGGTAAACATTATGACCCACAGGTATCCGGCAGGTTCGCAATTGACTGGACAACAATAGACAGGCATAAGTTGATTAAACGTTGTCCGGTCAACGACGAACTAGGCGACGGGGTGATGGCGATAGCTAGTGATTCCACGGATACGCGTCAGAGGGTGGGGTCATTAGTTAGATATTGACTACGGTCAACAATTTGTTTGTTGTCAACAAACAAATTGATACAAATTGATACATTGTAACCAATTGCCATTGGCAATTTTGGGGTGGTACCTTACCAGTGTTACTTCGGCCTGCTTGCCTTAAGAATTATGATTGGTCGTTTTACCAATAGAAATTTATAATTCGGACTAGGGCATGAATCAATAAATGTGGCCCAATGCCGTTATCCACTTTTACCAGTGTCAGAGTCCTTTATTGGGGGGTGCGCCTGCAATGCAAGCGCGGCGCCAAAATGGCCGCCGCGCCCTTTGCGCCCCCCCCCATAGGACGAAGGCATCCGGGTAGTTAGGGGCGTGGCCAGCTCCCTTATAAAAGGGGTGGCCATGAGGCAGCCGAGCTGCCATTTTGCGAAGCGACGGAGCGGAGAAGTTTTTCCCCTCCACCCCCTCCCTAGTTAACAGTGTGATATTTTGGTCGCTTCGGGGCCGGGTGGGAATTTTTGGCTGGGACCCACTATTGGCTTTCGGGTCCTGGTTTTTTCGCCCATCCCACACTGTTGCTATGGTTTGATATAGGGGTTTCTGTGATGCTGTTGACTTTGGTCACATGGGCGGGTATCACTGGTAAGGTAAACATTATGACCCACAGGTATCCGGCAGGTTCGCAATTGACTGGACAACAATAGACAGGCATAAGTTGATTAAACGTTGTCCGGTCAATGACGAACTAGGCGACGGGGTGATGGCGATAGCTAGCCAGCATGCATCACCCCGTGATTCCACGGATACGCGTCAGAGGGTGGGGTCATTAGTTAGATATTGACTACGGTCAACAATTTGTTTGTTGTCAACAAACAAATTGATACAAATTGATACATTGTAACCAATTGCCGTTGGCAATTTTGGGGTGGTACCTTACCAGTGTTACTTCGGCCTGCTTGCCTTAAGAATTATGATTGGTCGTTTTACCAATAGAAATTTATAATTCGGACTAGGGCATGAATCAATAAATGTGGCCCAATGCCGTTATCCACTTTTACCAGTGTCGGAGTCCTTTATTGGGGGGTGCGCCTGCAATGGACTTTGTTATCCTTAAAGACACCAGTTCAATTAAGCCATTATGATCATAATTATAAAAAAGAATGTTGGAGATGTAAGGAAAATTCTTGGACTTATTTTCATTTATGGTTGGAATGTGAAGTTGTGAATAAGATCGTGGCAAAAGTGTTTGGGAAAATTATTAAGATATTAGCCTTAAAGTTACAAATGTGTCCTAGGATTGCATTGTTGTTGGAATTTTGGGAAATGGGAAAATTAAATTAAATTATATTAAATTTTGTGATATAATTTTTAGATAAATATAAGAAAAATAGATTGCTCATATGGTATCAACTATGTATTATTAATTGCTCTCCATTCAGCTTGATACTGCCTTCACATAACTTTTTCTAGGCATGCATCAAAGAGCTTTGATGAGAGTGTATCTCCCTGCTTGATGCCTTTCTCCACTGGTATTTTTATCCCTTTTTCAAATAAGGTGATGGTAGTGGAGCTGTTCAAGTTTGCTTCCTTGAGGAGCTTGATGTAGTCAGCATTTACTCCCTGTTTGCTGATTGCTTGCATGACTGCATTTACTTTAATGCTGGCAAATGCTTTTTCATAGTCAACAAATGCTATCACTAGTAGTATCTTATATTTTCTGCAGCATTCAATAAATTGGGTAAGAGTGAAGATGTATTCTGTAGTGGTATAACTTCTTCTGAACCCGGCCTGCTCCCTTGATTGTTGCTCATCTAATGTTCTTGAGAGTGGGTTTGTTATTAGTTTTGTGAATAACTTATAAATGCTTGACAGTGAACATATCGGCCTGTAATTTTTAATTTAATGTAATCTGAACAATAAACATTATATTTGCATAATGTGCAAAGTTATGCATAATGTGTATAATTGGCAGGTAAATACAATTCATCTTAATAGAGGTTTTATTCAATTGATCATTTCTAGCACTTTGCGTGGTACATAATTTGCTATATCAATACTAAAATAAATATATTTCATATATTTATAATCAGATTGTAGTATGTGTAGAAACTTTCTAAATCTCATCTGTCAAAATATGTTAGAATATGTATTTTCCTTGTAATCTTCACTTTCTCAGGTAAACTGCCTTTTTGATACATATTCTAAATGGCAATTATTCTGACAAGAAAAAATCATTAGCATATCCCATTGCATCTGACCATGTGAATATATTTCTCCCAACAATCAGTGAACTGTTTTCACTGCTTTGGGGTGGTATGCTCAGATGGTTGTTGTTGTTGTTGTTGTTGTTGTTGTTGTTGTTGTTGTTGTTGTTGTTGTTGTTGTTGTTGTTGTTGTTGTTGTTGTTGTTGTTGTTGTTGTTGTTGTTGTTGTTGTTGTTGTTGTTGTTGTTGTTGTTGTTGTTGTTGTTGTTGTTGTTGTTGTCGCACAGTCACACTTTGCAACCCTATGGACCATTGTCCTCCAAGCACCTCTGTCCTCCACCATCTTCTTCAGCCCAACCAGCTCAGTGCCCATTGTGTCTGCAATACCATCTAGCCATCTCATCTTTGGCCACCCCCTTCTTCTTTTGCCCTCCACCTTTCACAGCACCAAGGCCTTCTCAAGTGAATCCTCCCTTTTCATTTGATGTCCAAAGTACTTCAGCTTCATCTTTACTATTTGACCTTCCAATGAGCAGTCAGGGTTGATTTCTTCTAAGATTGACCTATTTGTTCTCCTCACTGTCCAGGGTACTCTCAAAATTCTCCTCTAGCACTACATCTCAAAGGTGTCTATTCTTCTGCTCTCAGCTTTCCTCATGGTCCAGTTCTCACAACCATACATCACTACCGGAAATGCAATTGCTTTGACTATGCAGACTTTTGTTTGCAAGGTGATGTCTCTAGTTTTTACTATGTTGCCCAAATTTCTCATAGCTTGCTTCCTAAGAATTAGAAGCCTTTTTATTTCATGGCTGCAATCTTCATCTGCAGTGATCTTGGATGATAAGAATGTAAAGTCTGTCACTGCTTCTACTTCTTTCCCATCTATTTTCAGGGACTGATAGGGCCTGTTGCCAGTATCTTGGTTTTCTTGATATTGAGTCTCAAGCCAGCTTCTGCAATCGCATCCTTCAAACCAATCAAGATATTCTTTAGATCTTCCTCACTTTCTGCCATTAGGGTTGTATCATCTGCATTCCTTAAATTTTTGATGTTTCTCCCAGAAATCTTGATCCCATATTGTGATTCCTCCATCTCTGCATTGCACATTATGTTCTCTGTGTATAAGTTGAATAGGCAGGGTGATAAAATGCATCCTTGTCTTTCTCCTTTTCCTATGTCAAACCACTCTGTCATTCCATATTCTGTACTAACTGTTGCTTCTTGACTTATTACAGATTTATCATGAGGCATATGAGGTGTTCTGGTATTGCCATCTCTTTAATTACTTGCCACATTTTGTTGTGGTCCACACAGTCAAAGGCTTTGGTGTAGTCAATGAAATAGATCAGGAAAAAGAGGGCCAAACGGTGAGAATCCCAGGAACAAGAAAACCGTTTGCGGCGAAATATCAAAGTAATGCAAATTGTCAATGTTCTAAAGCATGCTTTAATGTGCAAGTAGACCCGAAGCCCTTTCCAGATAAATTGGCTTTTCCAAGCTTCCTCAGGAATCTATGCACATAAAAACATATACATATCATAATCATACAATATCTACACCAATATACAATATTACATATATATACATCATATATACAACAGGGAAATGCATTTAAAGTAAATAACCTGCTTGCAATGTAGATATAGTTTCTTCAAGGTATTATAATTTTAATAAATATTTAATTTTATTCACGTCTGAGCCTCAATGAAAATTCTGCAGTGTTCCTCAACGTCAAAGAACCATCTCACTTACACCTTATTTTATAATCAATACTAACCCACAGCAGCTGTATCTCATAAAGAACCACATATTGTAACCTAGAAATTTCTTAAAGGAAACACGACAAGTCCAAATCTATGTTTAGTCCATGTGGATGAACAGTATTGAAACAATAAATGAAATGTGCTTCTCTGCGGCGTAATCTAAGTTCTATATCTATCGCTTCATATCGAGAGGATTTGACAGTTTCAAGGACAGCGAACCTCAAATCTTTATCACTATGTTGCTTCTCCAGAACATGACTGACCATGGGTGCAGTGATGTCTCCTTTCCTAATTCTAGATCTATGTTCCCCCACCCTGGTTTTAATCTCACGGCTGGTGCACCCCACATTGCTTAACCCACAACTGCACATGATGATTATACACACATTCCTCTGTATGAGGTAAGGGACATCACTCAAACAGCCTTGGACTCTAGGTTAGACAATCCCCCCTCCCCCCCCACTCATTTTTTATTAGATATTTCGGATATTATTTTGGAGCACAATTATTTCAGATTTGGTTCTGATTTTTATTTACAAGTGTCCGGTGTCACCATGGGGAGCACAACCGCGCCGAGTTTGGCAAATATTTATATGGCACATTTTGAAAAGGTTTTTATTTTTAGTAATTTAAACCCCTTTACACAAAATATCACTTTTTACAGGCGGTTTATTGATGATTTATTTTTTGTATTTAATGATTTGAGTTGTGTATCTGAGTTCGTGGCATGGATTAATGGAGTTAATAGGCACCTGCAGTTTTCTCATAGTTGTGATTCTTTATCATTCCCTTCTTAGACGTTGCGGTGTATTTGGATAACTCTCGCAATATTCGAGTCAGGCTTTACCGTAAACCGACTGATAGGAACGCATATCTGCATTACAACTCTTACCACCCACATTACCTTCGTAATAACTTACCCTATGGGTTATTCTTGAGAGCGAAAAGGAACTCTTCCAGGCTAGTTGATTTTAAACATACCTCCAGCTCTATTAGGCTATGTTTGAAACAAAAGGGGTATCCGGTACAGGTTATTGATCATTGTTATGATAGAGCATGTAGAGTTACCAGACAAAGTTTGTTGACTGCCAAGCCAAGACAGGACAGGCACAGGATTACATGCTCATTTGAATACTCACCCCTAGCTAATCACATCAAGTCTATTATCTATCGACATTGGCATATTGTTAAACACATTGCAGGTTGTGATCAAGTGCCTTTGATAGGATTCAGGAAGACACGTTCTATCCGACAGTTTGTGACTAAATCAGAACTATATTCTCCACCCATTCAACCCATTGCATCAGGGCACTTTAAATGTGGGCATTGTGTGCACTGTAATCTTGCCTGGGAAACAGGAAATTATGGTTCCTGGATGTACTTATAAATTGCAATTGAAAGAGCTTACCACTTGCCAAACTAAATGTTGTATATATATCATCATGTGCAGTTGTGGGTTAAGCTATGTGGGGTGCACCAGCCATGAGATTAAAACCAGAGTGGGGGAACATAGATCTAGAATTAGGAAAGGAGACATCACTGCACCCATGGTCAGTCATTTTCTGGAGAAGCAACATAGTGATAAAGATTTGAGGTTCGCTGTCCTTGAAACTGTCAAATCCTCTCGATATGAAGCGATAGATATAGAACTTAGATTATGCCGCAGAGAAGCACATTTCATTTATTGTTTCAATACTGTTCATCCACATGGACTCAACATAGATTTGGACTTGTCATGTTTCCTTTAAGAAATTTCTAGGTTACAATATGTGGTTCTTTATGAGATACAGCTGCTGTGGGTTAGTATTGATTATAAAATAAGGTGTGAGTGAGATAGTTCTTTGACGTCGAGGAGCACTGCAGAATTTTCATTGAGGCTCAGACACGAATAAAATTAAATATTCATTATAATTATAATACCTTGAAGAAACTATATCTACATTGCAAGCAGGTAATTTACTTTAAATGTATTTCCCTATTGTATATATGATGTATATATATATATGTAATATTGTATATTGGTGTAGCTATTGTATGGTTATGATATGTCAATGAAATAGAAGCAGACTTGTTTCTGATATTCCTTTGTTTTCTTCATGATTCAACATATGTTGGCAATGTGGTCTCTAGTCCCCCTGCCTCTTCTGAACCCAGCCGGCACCTCTGATAGTTCTCTCTCCACGTGCTGCAGAAGTCTATCCTGTATTATCTTGAGCATCGCCTTGCTGGCATGTGGGATGAGTGCAATTGTTTGATAATTTGAACATTCTTTGGCATTGCCCTTTTATGGGATTGGAATGTATACTGATCTTTTCCAATCCTGTGGCCACCGTTTTGTTTTCCAAATCTGCTCATGTATTTGCTTGTGCGGGGGGAGCTGAAGGACACACCTCTCAAGGACATTCTCTCAACATTGTGAAACCATTTCAAGCCAAAGGTCTTGATCTTCCCAGCAAGGGTGGTGTTCTATTGTAGAGTCCATTGCTGAGTTTGTCACTGCCATCCACCATGCAGCTGTGCCTTGCAAATGGCCAGATCTGGATGATGCCCTCAGTGACCGCCTGCTCATGGGCATCAGGGATGAGGCAGCACAGTGATGCATGATGAAGAGATAATCCCTGACTTTCGCACAAGCCTATGAGGAGGCCTTGGCATCCAAGGATGCCAGCGCTGGGGTGAGAGTGTTCCAGGAGAAGTGGACCTCGATGTTCAAGAAGCAGTCAACTGCCCAGAAGCAGGGCTGCACCAGTTCATCACCCTCATCATCTGATGACGCAGAATTAGGGGGCAATTTTCAGAAGGTCCACTGAAAGCACGCTGAAAATGCTAAGAAGACCATCGACCCGTGTAAAGGCTGTGGGGGAAAGCATCTGAGAGCCAAGTGCCCGTTCCGGTCTATAAACTGTCATAAGTGCGGGAAGAAAGGACACATTGCAGTTTTGCCGCAGCAAGGGTCGGGAGCATGAAGACCACCATTTTCACCAAGAACCATCTATCTCCAAGGTGTCATCTACTTCAAGGGGTTTGTCCTGGGTGCACAGTATTACAGAGAGTTTTGTCGTGACGGTCAATATCCAAGGTTTTCCGGTCCGGATGGTGATTAATTTGGGGTCAGCATATTCCATAATCACGCAGAAGTCTTTTTTCCAGATTCTGCCACAGGATCGTCCACATCTCAAGGCGTTGCAAGTCTCTCTTCAGGATGTGCTGGGCAAGCACATCCCAGTATGGGTATTGGAACATTCCTGGTCAGGTTCAAGTCGCATGTTGCGTTGCTTCCATTTATTGTCATCAAGATGGGTAAGACTAACTTGTTGGGGGTGCAGTGGTTCCACCCCCTGAGGATTGCTTTCACTGGGATTAATGCCATTGAGGCTGACCCGATCCAAGCCTGGGGTTGGGGTTGTACATGCGCCCACCTGTTGACTTTGACATTGATCTGAATGTACAGCCCATGCACATGAAACCTTGTTGTGTCCCATTCGCCCTCAAGGAAAAAAATTGATGCAGAGTTGGACAAATTGGTGTGGCAAGGTATTTTGGAACCTGTTGACTCTGTGTCCTGGGAGACCCCTATTGTGACTGTTCTTAAACCAAATGGGGATGTGTGCATTTGTACAGATTACAAGTCCACCATTAACAAGGCTATAAGGGCAAATGTGTACCAAGTACTGGTAGTTAGCTACTTGCTGGAGTCCCTCCATAGGGGAAAGTGTTTTGAGAAACTTGATCTTGCTCAAGCCTATCAGCAGCTGCCTGTAACAGCTGAGGTGGCTAGTTCGCAAACCATCATTACACATAGGGGGGCGTTCAAGGTAAACCGTTTGCAATTGGTGTGAATGCCGTGCCTGGTATCTTCCAGGATCTTGTCAAGAGGTTGTTAAAGGGGATACCAGGGGTGGTACCATATTTTGATGATGTTTTGATAACTGCAGGGTCCTAGAGATGGCTAGGAAATTGGGTTTGGTTTCAGAAAAAATTCAAAATGCGGGTTTCTGTGTCAAGAAAGAAAAGTGTTATTTTTACTCTACTGAGGTGGAGTTTTTGGGTTTTCGGGAGATGCCAGACAGATTCAAACCATCACAGGATAAGTTCAGGGCTGTAAAGGATACCCCCAGACCCAAGTCGATGTGAGAACTACAATCGTTCCTCGAGTTATTAAATTTTTGCCATGTTTTCCTTCCTGGAAAGGCTAATGTAGCAGAGCCACTGCATCAACTTCTTAAAAAACAGACAGTGTGGAAATGGGGGTCAAGGCAGGAGAATGCATTTCAAAACATTAAGGGGTTACTCACTTCGGATGCTATCTTAACACATTATGACCTCAGCAAGCAATTACTGCTGGTATGTGACACTTCACCGTTTGGGGTTGGGGCTGTCCTCTGACATGAGATGGGAGGAGGTAGGGAAGCCCCCATAACTTACTATTCAAGGTCGCTAATGCCCACAGAATGGAACTATGCCCAAATCAATTGTGATGCCCTTGGGGGGATTGGGTGGTAGTTCCCTTTGCAGTGCAAAATAAAATTATGTGCACCCTACATGTCAGCCATCCAGGAATTGTGAAGTCAAAGGAGTTATTTTTGGTGGCCTGGTCTCGATAAGGATATCAAGTCGTGGGTTGGTAGGTGCCAGGTGTGTCAGGCTTCGAGGCCTGAGGAGTCACATCTCCCACATAGGGAGTGGGACACGACATCAGGCCCATGGTCCTGGGTACATGTAGACTTTGCAGGCCCGTTCAGAGGAACGATGTTCCTCTTGATTGTGGATGCATTTTCAAAATGGCTCGAAGTAATTCCTGTGGCCAATACCTCATCTGCTCTTATCATTCAAAAACTGAGAAAACTTTTTGCTTGTTTTTGCTTGCCCAACATAGTAGTCTCGGATAATGCATCCACATTTACTTTGGGGGAATTTCAGGGGTTTTTTTGCAAAAAAATGGGGTCAGGCACGTAACTGCTGCTCTATTCCAGCCTGCCACCAATGGGCAGATTGAGATCCGAGCCATAAAGGATGCATTAAGGCATATGGGTTCAGTGGACCTGGAGTTGCAAATCTGTCAGTTTCTCCTGACCTACCGGGTCACCCCCCCCCCCTGTTTCAGGTTTTTGCCCCTCAGAACTGCTACTATGCCATCGCTTGGCCACTACTTTAGATCGGCTGGACCCAGCCAGGTAGAGGTAAGGGGGCTGAATATCAGTATGCTGAATTCTAAAACTTTTGAGGATGGCCAGCCAGTGCATGTCTGAAATTTTGCTGCTGGCCCCTTGTGGTTGAGAAAACGGGACTGGTATCATACAGGGTGCAAATGGAAAGTGGGTTGGTGTGGAGGAGACACGCCAACCAGCTCCGGACATGAGTGCCTGGGGTTAATGAGGAGCATGATTCAGAGGTGCCAGGAGCCACGGCCCTAAAAGCGCCACAGACCCCAGAAGCACCACAAGATTGCAAGCCCAAATTCTTTAGTGAGTCCCAGGAATTCGAGCCCGAAGATGTAAGTGAGCCCCAGCTCACCAATTCCACCATGGCTGTTTCAGCGGCAGGAACACCGTCAGAACCTCCTGAAAATGGGGAGGCTCCTATGGAAATATCAGTTCCCAGTCCGACTTTCATCCGGGTGAAAGAGCATTGTGCAGCCACACCAAGGCATCCTAAGAGAAACTGTGGCCCCCCAAAAAGGTTTACAGATTTTATCCCACATTAGGGGGAAGGGATGTTGTGTCTTTAAGAAGAAAGCACTTCAGGTGTGAGCTATTGTTTTAAGTTAATCTGTATCTTGGCCAGTAGTGCAAAAGTCAAGTGCTGCTCATTAGCTATCTTACACAGTTGGAACTTGTAACCAATTAGTGTAGGGTTCCTTTGCCGAACATAACAGGTCATTTTTGTAGAGTTCCTCTGTTTACTGTGTACTCTTTCCATCTTTTCTTAATCTCTTGTGCATCAGCTAATTCATTGCCATCTTTGTCCCTTTGTCCCTTACCAGGTGCTGGTTTTGACCTTTAAAAGCCCTACATGGCAGTGGACCAGGATATTTAAGAGATCGTGTCACCCCAAGGTTTTCAGCCCATCCTACGAAGGCAGACCAGAGAGGCTCTGTGGTGGTCCCACCAGTGAAATAAGTACATCTTTCTGGGACCATTAGGAGAGCCTTCTCAGTGTCTGTCCTGGCCCTTTGGAACCACCTGCCATTAGAGTTATGCCTCCAGATGGAGCTGCTCCCCTTTAGAAGAGCACTAAAGACATGGCTGTGTCAGCAGGTGTGGGTCATGAATGGTACGATCTCCCACTCCTGCTGGCTTGTCTAGCCCATGTAGAGAGGTTCAGGCCAGGTCAGATCTTCAACGTGGGTGCAGGGAAGGTAAGGATAGTTTAATCAGATATTTTTATGTGATTTAAATATGGTAGTTTTACATATACAGATTTTATATGATGTTTTTATGTAATTGTTTTTATGTGATGTTTTATTATCTTTGTAAACCACCTTGGGTCATTTTTTAAGCGAGGAAGGCCGTATAGAAATAGCACAAAAAATAAATAAAAATTTTGCTTTAAATGTTCCCTTGACTTCCCCAATTTTTTTGAAAAGATCTCTAGTCCTGTATCTTGTGTTGTTGGTATCAGATGCAAAATAAACACAATGTTATTGTTACATTTTAATTTATTCTCAGTGTTCCAGATCTTCTAAGTAAAAGGAAAAATATTGTACTGTTATCAGTTCTCATTGAAAATCTTTCTTTAGATTCTACTTTTTATATTTTTTAATGTAAATGTTGTTTTTGTGCTCTTGCAAAAAGTACCAGTACACGACTTTGTTGGCATTTTGGTGTTTTCTTCTTTCGTTAACTGGTGCATTGGGATTACAACTTGCTGTAAGGAATGGAGAGTAAAGAAATTGACCAACTAATTAACATACAGAATGGTCAAAGTAACCTTAACATAGTATCTAGTTGCACAGAACGTCCTGGTCATTAAACAAAACCAATAACTGATTTTGTGAAAAAGATTTTAATGAGAACAGGCAGCAGTACAACATAAATCAATTTGACACAGAATATAGGGGGGAGAAAGGAAATGGTACACATTTAACTGAACTGTATAGGTTTGATTATTTCAAACCAGCAACTTTATCAGGTTGCAAGAGTCCAAAACTGGAGAAAACTTGACTAATTTTTCAAGCATTCTGAGTTATAAAATAATACAGAGGCCAGTACTGAGAAAGATTTAAAAAATTAAGACAGTGCTGGCTCTTCGGCTTTGTAACAGAGATGAGCACTGAACCCTAGAGTCGAATATGACTGGCTTTCATTTAACTTTACTAATGTGTAAATGAGTAAGAAACATCCTGAATACATTGTGGTTCCTTCAACAAGGTATAAATCTCATATTGTGCTCTTTTACTAGCAGGATGCAGTTCCCCTGTTGGCTTAGCGGTTAAGATGCTGGGTTGGAGACTGGAAGGCTGGGTTTCAATACCCGAGAGCTGCACTTGGGGACATGAAAGGAGCCTCATTCATGGAGTTTCTCAGGCAATAATCTTTTCAATCCAGAGTAATCTCTGACACAAAATTAGTATTTTTAACAGGGCATGATGGTTTGTTATTGAATTAAGCCTACTTTGTGTATCTTTCATTAAAATGGTATAATGCAGGAGTTCTCAACCTTTATAAGCCGGGGGCCAGGTCATGTTCCCTCCATTTAGTTTAACAAGACGTGCAAAGAGCTCCTCCCTGGTTATTTCTATCTGGCTTAATTCTTTGGTTTCCCTCCCTACGAAGATAGGCTCTGTTTTGGGCATGTGGTCTCTGTCTTTTTCAGTGAATACTGAAGCAAAGAATTCATTGAGTCTCTCTGCAATCTCTGTTCCCTCTTTAATAACCCCTTGCCTTCCATTGTTGTCTAATGGTCCAATGGCCTTCCTTGTTGGGTTTTTACTTCTAATGTACTTAAATAAGTCTTTGTTGTTTCTCTGAGTGTTTTTAGCTATACGCTCCTCAAAGTCTTGCTCTGCTTTCCTGATTGTTGCCTTGTATTTGTTCTGCCAGAATTTATGTTTCTCCCTGCTGTCCTCATTTGGACAAGCCTTCCATCTTCTAAATGAGCTTTTCTTGCTTTTGATAACTTCCCGATCAGCTCCTGTAAGCCACATCGGAGTCCTTTTGGACCTGGCAGTGCTCTTTTTCCTTTTGGGTATGCATTCCAATTGGGCCGCTGTTATTGTTTTTGTAAACAGCCTCCATGCCTCTTGGGGTGTTTTTTACTAGTTTCCTCACCTTTGGGAAATTTCCTTTTTGAAAAGGATTCTTGTACCTCTAGTTGTGTCTTCAACCATCTGTCCCAGGGAACAATCATTTAGCATATCTAGGAATTTTATCTCTTTATCATGTGCTGAATAACAGTTCACCCAGTCAATGTGACGGTAATTGAAGTCCCCCATTATAACCAGGCTTCCCTTCTTGGATGCCTCCTTTACAACATTCTCCAACTGCCAGTCTCCCTCAGGAGTTTGGGTTGGAGGCTGATAGTATATGCCTACTGTTAGACCATCCTTGCGGCCTGGTACTCTTACTCACAGAGTTTCTAATGGTGACTCCAAATCACCTAGATATTCCAATTCATATGAATTTATAACTTCTTTGACATACAAAGCTACACCACCTCCCGATTGCCCCTTCCTATCCTTCCTGTATAGTTTGTAGCCTGGGATAACTGTATCCCATTATTTATCATCTGTCCACCAGGTTTCAGTGATGTCAATAATATCAATATTTTTTAAATCTATTACTAAGAACTACTTGTGACTGCCTTGGATGCCTTGACTAGCCAGGCAGGTCAAGGGTCTAATAGAGAGGCAGTGGCACGGACTCATGCAAGGAGCATGTCCACTTCCTCGGGGACAACTGGATTGAACTGATCCAAGATAACTTAGCCAGACTACACTCCAGTGAACTCCAGATACACAGCAACCACGCTAGGGTCAAACTTCAAGCGAATCTAAGCGGTTTTCTCTTCCAGATAATCAGTGAAATCCTCAGCTGACCCTTGCCAACCAGGGCCAGGTCCCCCTCTGCCAAGGAGGAACCTAGTCAACTGGAACAGGGCCACTGGGCAGTTATCTGCAGAGGCAATAAGGGTGGTGAAATACTGCCATTTCACCACCTGTATCGCCACAAGGTAGGCTCAAATAGTGGTTCTAGCCAGTTTGGATTCACTCTGAGTCTTTATCCAGCGGCACTCTCAGCATCACTTTGCACGTTTAAGCTCCCTCAATTCCACTATAAACCAGAGGGAAGTGTGGGGCTGCCGTGTGCGGAGAGGCTGTAGTGGCATGATTATGTCCAAGGCAGCCATCACTCCCTCATACCAGAAGTTGACAAGAGCTTCAGATGAATCGTGCAACCGGTCCAAAGGAAATACCCCCAGTTCCCTTTTGAAACCATCTGGATCCATCAGTCGCCGAGGTCAAGCCAACTTAATAGGCCCAGCCTCCCTACAGTGAAGTGTCGCACCCCAAAACTACAGAGTCACAAGCTAGTGATCTGACCATGGCAATAGGTGTTATTTGCAAATGTTGTAATTTCAGATCACTCTGCCACTGCCCCGACAGAAAGACTAAATCCATTATGACCATTGCTCCTGTTCAGGCCTTTAATTACCTGAGTCAGGCCCAAAGCTGCCATGGACACCATGAACTCCCAAGCTACCTCGGAGCCAGTCCCCAAAGAAGGCAGGTTGAAGTCTCCCAGCACAATTAGTGAGGGGAACTCCAATGCCAACATTGTGATGGCCTCGAGAAGCTCAGGCAGAAAATCTGCTACTGCAAATGGGCAGGTACAGGAGCAAGATTCCCAACTGACCCTTAGGGCCCAACTGAAGGAGCAGGGTCTCACAGCCCGGTATCTGAAGAGCCGTGGCTCTGGTGACTCCCAGTGACTCTCTGGCTACAATGGCAATGCCACTGTTCTTCCCCTTATCTCTAGGTTTGTGCCAAATACTGAAGCTGGCTGTACACATCTCTGAGAGAGGAACACCATCCTCTGGTGTTGCCCAGGTTTTGGTGATGCATGCCAGGTTGGCTTGCGCCCCCAGTATGGCATTGGTAAACAGAGGAAACTCATTGCAGACCAACCTGGCATTCACCAGCAGCAGCCTAATGGAGGGGTCCCTCTGGATTGGCCGTCCAGGCCCCAGAGATGTAGCTGAGGGGCTAGAATGTGGAATAGATAGTAAACATTGGTCCTGCATTCCCCATGTGTGGCCCATCCATTGGATCCTGCTATATCGCCCCCTGCCCATCACTACACCAATTTGATTGGCCCCAGGAACCCCCACCACTGTTCCAGAGGGGGTGCCAGCCCTTTGGCCTGGCTGGCAAGGCAAACTCTTTTTTCCCTCCTCACCCACCCCTAGTACCCACCCACAAACCTCCCTTGCCCAAAACCCCATCCCACCCAAGGGGTTGGCCGGTGTTTCTGCTGTCAAGGCAACACCAGATCCTTCTTGCCTCCAGCCCCCACAACTCAGTGTTCTCTTCACCCCTCCCAAACCCAGAAGGGCAGAGGGGGTGGTGGCCGATGGACCTGCCACCGTGAGCTGCGCCGGGATCCTCCAGCCCAATGCAAATGGGTGGAGGGTGCCAGGTCTCTGCTGCTCTCCAACCCATGTTCTTTGTTTCCCCTCCCAACCTGGGAGCAGTGCCAGGAGCCTCCAGCCTTATGCAAAGGGGCAGAGGGAGGCAGAGTGTCTGCTGCTCTCCAGCCCACATCCTTTTTCTCCCCTCCCAACCCGGATATCATGGTATAGATTTTTAAATATCTGGTGTAGAGACCCAGAGATGCTGGCAGGGTGAATTTGTTTAGTTCAGAAGATGGGCATGCAAATCTATGAGTTATTTACAACCAGTAATAACATGCAGTCAGTTTGTCAGGTGAATCTCTGATGGAAAACAGTTTGAATATAATACCTGGCAAGTATCCCAGATTGGCCAGGATTTCCCATATTTCCGCACCACTTCAGCCACTCACCCGCCGCCAGCTGCCGCCAGCCTGTAATTTGACTGGTATCAATCATACCAATCAATCAAGCTCGGCTCCGGAGATTACTAGTAAATACTAGATGTCCCAAAATAGTTTCACAACTTGTGAAAAGAAACTACAAACTTTTCAAGGTCCCCCTACCTTTCTTAGTTACAAAACTCCAAGACTCCAAAACATACATGAGGAGTGACTAAAGAGATTTTATAATGAAAGGATTGCTGTCATAGAAGGTCATAAAATGAAGTCTCATTGAAGTCTCGTTGATGAAGTCTCATCAACAATTGAATAAAACAACAAATATGAGAATAATTATTTCTGAAAAAAGGAAGATTCAGTCTGTATATAGAAAACGTTCTCAGCTGTATTGAGATAAGAGGGGGTAATAAATCTTTCAACCTCATTCCACAACTCCAATATCTCTCCAAAAAGTTGCTATTAAGCAGGTTTATAGTAGGAAATACACAGCTTCTACCATAGGCAAAAATGTTCCATAAAGGAACCTTTGGTAACTTTGCCTCAAGTTTTCATTTCACATGGCTTACAGATGATGCTGCCAGCCCCTCCTCAGATTTTTTCAATTTGAGAAGCTTTACCTGCATCCTTCAGACTTTTCCGACCCCTCCATCATCATCGCTGGACTCTGACATGGATGAAGATTGTGGCGACACTGACGAGGAGGAGGAGGACAACAACTAACAGCGGTGGGCCTGTACAGCAGACTCCAGAGCCCCTGAGACGATAGACCACTGCTTAAAGTATTTCACCCCCGACCTGGCTGCCTTGGATGCCAACGCCTCCTTCAATACAGACTTGAGTGTCAGTGTTTTGCAGGTCATCAGCCTGTGTTGAGCATCTTCATCCCAACGTCTGGCTAGCAGGTGGTCACAGAGTGCGTCCTTGATGTTAGGCTACTGGCATGGGGCCACTGTGAGTTGCAGGGCAGTGGCATAGTCGGCCACAGACTCTCCGGGACGTTGCTCACTGCAATGAAACATGACCCGGGCAGAAAAAATTGAGACCCTTGGTTGGAAGTGATTTTGAAGGGCCATCAGGATATCGTTGAGGGGAACATTGTTGATATCCCATGGCAATAACAGGTGAATGGCCAACTTGAGGGTAGCCAGACCACATCTTGCAAGGAAACATGGTTTCTTCAGATCTCCCTCTACAATACTGTCAGCCACCATGGCATGTTTGAATAGTTTTTCATAGAGGAGCCATTATTCCAGTGCTGTAATGTCGAAAGGGCCGACGGAATTCTCATGGGACGCCATCCCACCTTCGTTGCCAATTTAGTGTTCCAGAAATAATGAGCAGCAGCCAGCAATACGGACCAAACACATAACTTTATTACAGGGTTAAGAACACACTTTTCACTTCACCACAACGACTTATATACAGGTGTGGAAATATACATTTTGGTGGGCTTTAACAGGATTGGTTGAAGGAAAGTGGGGTGATCGAGGACCTGATCTCAATCACGCTTCTAGGAGTAAAATGGTGCGAACCCCAATCTTGCGTTACTTAGAAACTGGGGAGGGTAACCAAATATTTTTGTTTTTTGTTAATTTTTCTATATTTGTTTTTCCTGGCTAAAGGAACACATGCCCTTAGGAGGATGCGGTGGACACAATTCACAGGATTTGGGTAAATTATGAGGAATATAAAGGTATTAACTTGGAATGTGAAAGTTACTGGCTGCCAAGTCAAACGCAGAAGATTAGAATCAGCTCTCAGGAGAGATAGGCCAGACATAGTCTTTCTTCAGGAAACTCATCAAAAGTCAGGCAAGGTGAATAAATTTATATTTAGGATGGAATCAAATATATGAAAAAGCATATGCTTCTTCAAAAGCAAGAGGAGTACCAACATTGTTATCGGATAGATTGGGTTTTGATATGACCTAGAAAATAGTTGATCCAGAAGGTAGGTATTTAATCGTACAAGGCAAAATTGATGATGAAGAAAACATTTTGGTAAATATTTATGCTCCTAACAATGGCCAGGAGAAGTTTTTAGACAAGATTTATCAAATTTTGAGGAAGGAAGGTTCTGCAAAGATGATAGTGGCAGGGGATATTAATTTAGTAAAATCAATGGCAGATTGTACAAACTTAACCTGGGGTGTAGGTAGCAAAATGAGAATTTTCGATAGATGGATGAATTTATTAGCTTTGAAAGATACGTGGAGGGAGATATAAGGATCAGAAAGGGCATATACTTTTTTTCCTCAGGTTTACAATACTATTCAAGAATAGATTATATATTTGTAACAGAAAATATGATCAAACATTTAGAAGATATAGAGACAGGAATTATTAAAGAGTCTGATCATGCAAAAGTATTGATGGTTTTAAAATCAGAAGGTGTAAAGAGCAGAATTAATTGGTGATATGATCCCAAGCTATATAGAGACCTGGAGATTAAGTTACAGATGACTCAAAATTTGGAAGAGTACTGGCTTTGGAATGATATGGGAGGAATTGGATATCACACAGTTTGGGATACCATGAAGTCGATATTTAGAGAGGAAAGTATTAAGCTGGCAAGTATCAGAAATAAACAATATAGGTCTAAGTATGATAAAATGGAAAAAGGAGATAAAACAATTACAGGAGGAACATGCAAGAACAAAAATATGAAGACCTTTGATAAGATACAAAAGGTTAAAAATGGAAATAGTGGGAAAGGATATAGAAAAGGTGCAATGGGACTTAATCTACTTGAAGAGGGAGTACTTTGAATTTAGCAATAAACATTCAGAAATGTTGGCAAGAGTGGCGACAGAAAAAGGAGTAAAAGGGAAATTGGAGTTTTGTTTAAGGATGGAATTAGATATAATAAATTAAAAGATAAAACTAAGATAATTAAAGATTTTTATCAGGAGTTATATACTGAAAAAAAGATAAATGTAGGGAAACTAAGAGATCGATTAGCAAAACAAGAGGGGGGAAAGATAACTCAAGAGCATAAATCTAGAATGGAAGAATTAATATCAGGGAAAGAAATAAAATATGTGATTGATAATTTAAAGATGTGTAAATCTCCAGGGGAGGATGGATTGCCAGCGGAGTTCTATAAAGAGTTTAAAGACAGTGTGGTCCCAAGATTATTAAAATTATTTAATTATATATTGGAGGGAGGTCCAATCTTGACTTCTTGGTACAGATCAATAATTGTTTTAATATCAAAACCAGGTAAAGATCTAGAAAAAGTGAAGTCATAGAGACCCATCTCTCTAATAAATCAAGATGTGAAAATTTTTACAACGATATTGGCAAAAAGACTTAACAATGTTATGAATAATTATATAAATAAAGATCAGGTAGGTTTTCTAAAAGGAAGGCATATGGCGGACCTGACAAGGAGGGCTTTAGATTTAATAGATGTTGCATTAAAAGAGAAAGAAAAAGTTGGAATGCTATCTTTGGGTATATTTAAGGCGTTTGACTCTCTTCAATGGGTAACAATTATTGAGATAATTAATTCCTACGGGTTTGGAGATACATTTAAGAGAGTCATTGAACAATTATTTCAGCGAGATTCCACTAAGGTTAAAGTAAATTACGCTATCACAGATGAGGTAAAATTAGAGGCAGGAACGCGTCAAGGGTGCCCCCTATCTCCAATACTATTTATCATGGCAATGGAGGTGTTAGTGAATGCCATAAAACAGGATAGAAATATTGAGGAAGTTGCAGATACAAACATAAGCCTCTATGCTGATGATACTCTAGTAACTTTAAAACATCCTTTGAGGGTATTGGATAGGATTCAAGAACACTTAAATGAGCGCGGCTGCTGCTCCGGCGGCGTTTTCGGGGCCTCCCGGGCCACGGGAGGCTCCCTTTATCTCCCCGCCGGTGGTGGGGGCGGGGAGAGCGCGGCTGCGGCTCCGGCGGCGTTTTCGGAGCCTCCCGGGCCACGGGAGGCTCCCTTTATCCCCCCGCGCTCTCCCCGCCCCCACCACCGGCGGGGGGATAAAGGGAGCCTCCCGTGGCCCGGGAGGCTCCGAAAACGCCGCCGGAGCCGCAGCCGCGCTCTCCCCGCCCCCACCACCGGCGGGGAGATAAAGGGAGCCTCCCGTGGCCCGGGAGACCCCGAAAACACCACCGGAGCCGCAGCCGCGCTCTCCCCGCCCCCACCACCGGCAGGGAGATAAAGGGAGCCTCCCGTGGCCCGGGAGGCTCCGAAAACGCCGCCGGAGCTGCAGCCACGCTCTCCCCGCCCCCACCACCGGCGGGGGGATAAAGGGAGCCTCCTGTGGCCCGGGAGGCTCCGAAAACGCCACCGGAGCCGCAGCTGCGCTCTCCCCGCTGGTGGAGATGACGGTGCGAGGAGGGATTCCTGCCTACCCTGGAACTCTTACACTGTTCTGGGGTTTTTAGGCTACTTGCAACTGTTGTGCAGTTGGAATTGAGGACTTTCCTTTCGTGCCCTCTGGCCTATGTATGTATTTTTGTATTGATCGTTTTAACTGTATTTTTTGATTAATTATTGTATTACTATTGCTGCTTATGTCTTTATTGCATTTCTGTATTTTTTGGTATTTTTGAAATTATATCCTTTGATTATATTGATCACATTGTTGCTATTGCTGTTATACTGTGTTTTATGGATCTTGTATTTCTAATATTTATTGTTAATTTGCTGTATTGCAACACTGTACCATTTGTAATTTTTGTATACTGTATTTGATTTACTTGTTGTAAGCCGCCCAGAGTCGGCCCTGGTCGAGTAGGGCGGGGTATAAATCGAATAAATGAATGAATGAATGAATGAATTTTGAGGAAGTAACGGGATTGAGGATAAACTGGGACAAGTCTGAGATGATAACATGGAATGTAGATAAAGAAGATCAAAATAAAATAAAATATAAATATAAAATTCAGGTCAGAAAGAGTTTGAAATATTTGGGGATAAATATTTCCTATAATTGGGATGATCTTAAGAGTCTTAATTATGGAAAGCAAAAAATGGAAATTAAAGAAAGAAAATTGCAATATAATAAATTAAAGTTCTCTTGGTTTGACAGAGTTGCATTGTGCAAGATGATGTTACTTCCAAGACTAAATTTTCTATTTGATGCTCTGCCGATCCAATTAAAAGACAAAGAAATTAAGGATTTTCAAAAATTAATTAATGCCTATTGTAATGGAGGAAGAAGATCCGAATTAATAGAAGTTTGCTGTATTTATCTCAAAAAGAAGATGGATTGGGTCTACCAAACCTTAAAAAAATATTATAGAGCTTTTCAAATTAGAAACATTGTAAAATTTTCGAGGAAGGAGAAACCAATTTAGGTGGAAATTGAGATGAAGGAATTAAATCAGATAGGTAATGCAGTATTTCTGGATAAAGAAAGGAGTAAATTAGGTGTTAAAAATAAAATGATGAAGGCAACACTTGTTATATGGAAAAAGGTGAAGAAGGACTTAGTCCTTAACTTATCTCTGATCATAGAAATAGAGGATTTAAAAAAATTCCCAATAAAGTTGGATAGAGAAATTAAGGAATTTTTGGGCAAACATAATATTTTTCTGTTGAAAGACTGGACAAACGTCTGTAAAGATAAGGGGGAAAAACAGATAAATACACAGTTGAAATTAAATTGGCTACAGGTAATACAGGTAAACAAATGGAATAGTATTTATCAGGGACATAGGGGGTGGAACATGCCTCACAAAGGCTTCACTGGCTTCCCAGAATTTTCCTTGGGGACACCCGGCAGGGCGGACCATAGATCCTGTGACCTGCTTGCCTCTACGAGCATGCCTCCCCGTAGCCCGATTCGCTGGGGACAAGGACAGAGTAGCCTTCTGCATATGGCAGGTAATATTAATCACTTAGAAGAAGCTAGGCTTCTTAGAATTGCCACTCTTCCCCTCCCTTTCTGAGACAAAGCTATCCCTCTCACCTCTTTCCATCTGGCTGGAAGCGATGAGGACAAATAGAAGCCACTTCAGCTCTGCTGGGTTTCCTTCTTCATCTTTACAAAGGCAGGCACATACAACTGGCTTTTGAAGATTTATTTCAAGGAAACATGATACAGGATACAGATCTTAACTAAATCTATACTACATAAAACACAAACTAATAAAACAAATAAATGAACTTGAAAGTCTTCCTAGCTCCCTAGCAGATTTCCCCCTTACATGGTTAGGGGCAATTCAGCCCCTCATGGCTAAGTGTTAGCCCCGAAGAGTCATTTTGGGATGCCCACCAACAAGGGCTCCCGCTGCACTCAAGATTATTATGTGGAGGGGCCAGAGTTTCCCCTGGCTCCCGAAGTGTGCGTGCTTAGTGCTCAAATTGGGCTCTTTTTATAAGAAAAAGGTGCCCTTGAATGTGGTGATCTAATGGCAATCTCATGGGAAAGCACCTTTGTTTCCCATGAGAAAGAGTGAGGTCTTCAAGGACCATTTTGCAGGTGCAGGTGCCATCTGCTCTGCATATGGCCCCCACCTTTGCTTTCTCTGGGAATGTTCTATTCTAACAGGTGTCCAGGCAATCAGTTTGATTGACAGGTGTGGAGACGTTTCTCCCTCGTGGTGTGTCAGCTGACCTAGCTGTCACTCAGTCCCTCGTGGGGCTGCAGGTGTCCCTGGAATAAGTCCAAGGCTGGATACTAATTTTCCCCTCTTTTCTTAGGAGAGAGTTCTAATCTTATCTATGCATCATTTGTCATGACAGTCTATCAGCCTGGCATTTCAATGTGCTCTGCAATGAAATTTGGCTTTCTAAACCTAAGAAAACTACAAAATGTGTCTTAACACTACATGGATCAAATGTCACCTTAAAATTAACACAAGGTCGCATGTGGAAACCATGACAGTATTAACTTGGAGAAAGTCAGTTTGGAAAGAGATAAGACAGATTTCGAGGAAATATTATTGAAAATTAGAAGAGGAGAAGTGGATATAAAGGGCTTGGTGAGCAAAATTTACAGGATTTTAAATAAAGACAGTAACTCACAAGAAACACTGAGGAAAATATGGGAGCAAGATCTTAATGTCAATATCACAGAATTGGATTGGAAAAAGAAATGGAATAAAATAATTATGAGAGCTATGTCTGTCAGAGTAAATGAACATAACTTTAAAATGCTTTGGAGATTGTACTTGACCCCAGTGCAGTTTCACCAGATAGATAAAACTAAAAGTCAAATGTGTTGGAGTTGTAAAAACAATTTGGGAATTTATGAGTATATTTGGTGGAGTTGTATGGTAGTAAAGGAATTCTGGGAGAAAATAGGAAAAGACATCGCTAGAATTTTTGGGGTGAACTTTAAGCTGGAGCCATGTACAGCTTTATTGACAGACACAGGAAAAATGTATTTAGATAAGGATAAAAAAAGAATTGCTGTCTGTATGTTTGACAACGGCAAGGCAATGTATAGTGAGGAATTGGAAAAGTGATCTAACATTAAAGATGGAAGAATGGTGTAGGGAAATGTGGCAGTTAGCTCTGAATGATAAACTAACATGGGAACTGAATAAGAAAAAGAGAATAGTAAAAGAGAACAGATTTTGGCAAATTTGGCAACCATTTGTGGATTTTGGTAAAAAAAGGTGATGGGAGCAGACCAGTACCGGAACATTCCAGTTTTTGGAAATAGTGTAAAATATGTGTGCCACAGCATCATCCAGGGCAATGTACAGTCACTTGGGGTGAACTAGCACTTGATTTTTACTGTGGTTTATTATAGTAAGAAACTAACAGAGGTTGCCCGGCTTTGCTGGGCTGTTATAAACTGTGATCAGCTTTTTGGGTTGTTTTTTTTGTGGATTAAAAAAAGAACAAAGGATGATATGTTTTCAATTTTTTTTATTTATCCAAATAATGTTTTAGTTGTGTGTTTTTTTGTAAATAGTTGTACCGTAGGTAATATTTTTAATAATGTGAAAGTACATGTTTTTGAAATTCAATGTTTTAAAACTATGTTTAGATGTTTTGGGTTTTTATTTGAGTTAAAACTCAACATAGGTTGTTATAAATCTTTTTATTTTATTTATTTAACATATGTTTGTAATTTGTGTAAACTTTTGATTTATTGTTATGTTTTTGACTTGTTTTTACTAATGTGGCCTCTAGGAGGGGCTGTTGTGTGTTTTGGTTTTCATTTCATTTCATGGTTTTTACTCTCCTGGCCTCTGGGTGGAGCTTCTTCTGGTAAGTAGTCTCTTTGTTTCTTCATTTCTGTTCCGGTCTTCTTGGAGGGAGGACTTGCTCATGAGTTCTCTAGTTTTCTTTCTTCTGGGGTGGGGTTTTCTTTGTTTTGTTTTTGTGGTGGTGGGCTGGGAGGTGTTTTTGTTTGTTCTTTTTTTGTCTTGGTTGAGTTTTAGGTTTGTGTAAATGGTTTGGTTATTTCTGGTTTTGTTTAATTTTTCTTATTTTGTTGTTTATTTTTGTAATTAGTTGTTTGTTTTGTGTAATTTGTGGTTTTTTCATGTTGTAGTTAGGTGTTTTGTATGTGGTTTTGTGGTATTGTGGATGTTTTTGTTTGTGTAATTTGTAGTTTACTTTTTTGTTTATTAATGGTTTTTTCAATTATTGATTTATTTTTTATTATTTTTATTAATTTTGGAGTTTGCTTTTGGTGTTTACTTTAGCGTGAAGAACAGGCTGCCTGTCGGTTCCTCTTTTCCCCATTGCTGCTTCGAATTTTGGTTTCAATGCAGCAATGGGGGACAGGAGGAGGAGCCAGTCAGCCCGTTCTTCTCCTGGGAAGGTTCGTTAGGTAGGTTGGGGAGAAGGAGGAGGCAGAGAAGAGCTCTCTGTGCCTAACAATGGTTCTCTCCTCTCTGTCTCTGTTTTTTCCTGGCTTGCCTAACCGGAGAGCGGCAGGCAGCGATCCGTAAGGGGTGGTGCTCTTCATTGCAGATTGTTGGCTGCTGGTTTTTTATTCGGAAGTACAAAGGCATCAGCCAGTCATCCACCAGGGAGGGAGCTTCTCCTGATGAACTGCTGCCTGTTTTTGGGTTTTATTCCATCCCAGATCAACTTTCCTTGAGGCTGGCGGTGGTCTCGCCGTGTCTTTGGCGGGGTAGCGTGGAGGAGAGGGAGTCCCTCTTCTCCCCATTGCTCCGGGAAAGAAGGTCAGTGGGTGTCTCACGGTGGAGTTTTGTAGCTTGTTTGTTTTGCGATGCTGTGAGGCACTGTGTCCGCCTGGTGGGGACTTGTGCTCCCGTTGCTTTTTGTAATTTTATTTTTTGTGCACTGGCTTTCTCAGCGTTCTGAGTGCTCACGGTGCGCAGGACGCTGTGGCTTGTAGTTTTGCATTTGTGGTTTCCGTTTGTGTGGCGGCTTTTTTCTGCGGTTTGATTTTCATAGGTCGCGGTGCAGCTCACAATGTTCTTTTTGCTCACGCCTCTCAGCCTGATTGGCTGTGGTGCGGCATAGCACAAAGATCATTGGGTAGTGAAGTTCTTTTTCTTTGTTTGCATTTGTGGGGCTCTTGCCCCACTGGCACGTTTCTCAAACATTCAGTAACCTCTGTACCGGGTTTGGGCGAGTGCAGGAGGCTAGGTATGGGATAGGATGGATGGGTGCAGAAACATATAGCAAGTTCCAACAGTTAACCCTTGGATTTATAGGTATAGATTGGTTAAACGGGCCATTTTGGAACGTATGTACTTTTGTATTAAGGAAAAGCAGTTTAACAAATGTATGAAGAGTCAAATTAGTTTGATTATAGAAACTCTTTACTTGCCTAATAACAATTAAATGAATTAGGATAAAATTTAACTTAATCAAGTGCAGTTTTAGTTGTATCTTAATACTCTTAATATTTTACCTTTTTTATATGATTAGTTAATATCAATTTTTCTACATATGTTGACTTTTCCTTTTTTGTATCCACTTTATATTTTTCTACACTTTACTTTTTATTTTTTAAATATTTAATTTATATCTTATAAAATTAATAAAAATTATTTAAAAAGAAACTGAGGAGAACGTAAAATGGTGTATAATTTCATTCAATGCACAACAGTGTCCTTTTGTTGTTATTGTTGTTGTTGTTCAGTCGCACAGTCGGTTCTGACCCTTTGCGACCCTATGGACCATTGTTCTCCAGGCGCCTCTGTCCTCCACCATCCCCCTCAGCCCTCCCAGCTCTGTGCCCATTGTGTCTACAATACCATCTAAGCACAGCAAAAAATGGCCAAACGGAAAAAAGGATACAAACACAATGTACCATTTGTGTATGCCCAAAAATGATGAAGATAATAATAAACGAATCTTCTTATAAGGTCTTTGTATTCTTAATGTTATTTTTATTTTGCAAACTCTTGTATATTAACTTGTAATGTCATCAAACAGAAACCAAACTCAGATACTTCTCTGCACAAAAAGTCTTCAAGTTCCTTTTGTAATCTTGACAATAGTAACCAAATTCAAATATGTTCTCTTCAACTTCTTCTCTATGTCCTTTGTAACAATATGAAACAATAATTCATTCCTCTATTACACTTTCTTTCTCTCGTCCAAAACAGCTCATAAACTCATATTCAGTTGGGAAGTCAAACTCCCATATAAATTGGCCCCAAACTCCCGACGTCTATCTGGTTAATTAGACATTTCATTCAATAAATTTCATCAGGGGAGTTTTTGCAATATCTGAAAGGTTACAAAACACATGTCTGTTACAATATTATATGTTCAAACCAGCTGCAAGCCCCCATGCTCATTATCCAGTCCAAGCTTACCCAAGCTTACCACTCTTGTGTTTCGCGTCCTCTCTGTCTCTTCTGTAATTTCTCTATGGTTGCTAAGGACGTTGCATACCATTAGAGTCCTATCTCTTAAATACAACTTGCTGCCTGCTCCTGACTGAATCTGCAAGCTCACATTGCCACCTGTGTACTGACTGTTTTACTTACAAGGAGCACCATGGTTCTGATTCCTAGTTTCATAGTTTAAACCCTTAGGATGCATGGTTCCTAGTCTATGAATATCAATATAGTATGCCTCCTTTCCTATCTCTTAGATACAACTTGCTGCCTGCTCCTGACTGAATCTGTAAGCTCACATTGCCACCTGTGTACTGACTGTTTTACTTACAAGGAGCCCCATGATTCTAATTCCTAGTTTCATAGTTTAAACCCTTAGGATGCATGGTTCCTAGTCTATGAATATGAATATAGTTTGCCTACTTTCCTATCTCTTAAATACAACTTGCTGCCTGCTCCTGACTAAATCTGCAAGCTCACATTGCCACCTGTGTACTGACTGTTTTACTTACAAGGAGCACCATGGTTCTGATTCCTGTGTACTTACAAAAAGCAGGTTAAATCAGTTTCATAGTTTAAACCCTTAGGATGCATGGTTCCTAGTCTATGAATATAATATGCCTCCTTTTGTAATAGCAATTGTTCAATGTTGATACCTCTACCTGTTGTGACTGTGAGTTTTTCTAACACTACAAATTTAAAATCTGTGTCAAGATGGTTTTTTTCCATGTAATGATTTACCAATGGTGCATTTTCCACCTGTCCCCTTATCCTGGATCGATGTTCCGCTAGCCTGATTTTTAATTTGCGTGAGCATTTTCCCACATACTTGAGACCACAAGGGCAAATCCATAGATATACACAAAATTGGCTATTACAATTACTAAAAAAATTGAGTGTTTTTTAAAAGTTTAATTCTGGAAAATTGATGTGCTGAGTCTCCCAAGCGAACCTGCAAACAACGCATTGGCCGCATCTGTGATGGCCCTTGACCAGATTGAATTGCTCCGTGATTCTTGTCGCGGTGCAGCATCTGCTCTAGTAATCAAGTTACCAACTGTTCTAGTCCTCCTTAAACCTATCACGGGTTTTTCTAGACACCCCGGAATGTCAGATAATATATGCCAATGTTTGCGTACAATATTTTGTATATCTCTGGCTCTGGGAGAATAGTCTATGGACCAAAAAATCCCCTGTTTGGGTTGTCTCTCCTGTCTTTCCAATAGTGCGCTCCTTGCCACACCTCTAACCTTATTTAATGATTTTTCCAATACCTGCTTAGGATACCCTCTGTCCAGAAGATTCTCCTTAATCCCCCTGGCTGCTGTTTCAAAATCTTCTTGATGTGAAGAATTACGTTTAGCTCTAGCAAATATTCCGTATGGAATGCTATTGCGTAAATGGGGTGGATGGTATGACTCATATGGAAGATAGGCATTCCTATCTGTGCTCTTCTTAAATAGCCTAACCTGCAGTTTATTATCCCTTCCTACGAAAACCAAGAGGTCCAGAAATGATATTTCAGTCCTGTTCATGCAATGGGTAAATTTTAGGTTCACATTCTGTATATTCAACCAGGAAACAAAGTCTGGAATTAGATTAAAGTCATCTAACACAAAAACAGATCATCTATAAATCTTTTAAATAATAAAATGTGGTGAAAAAATGGATTAAGTTGTGCATTTAAAACAATATTTCTCTCAAAGGAAATCATATAGAGATTGGCCAAACTTGGTGCCATTGGGGACCCCATTGCCACTCCTTTTACTTGCAAAAAGATGTCTTGGTTGAACCTGAAATAGTTCTTTTCCAAGCAGATTTCTAAGAGATCGATTAGAAAATGAGTGGGTGGTTGTTGAACTACTCTGGAATTTAATACATCCTGGACCACTAATCTCGCATCTTCAAATGGGACATTTGTGTACAAAGCTGCAACATCCATGGTTACCAAACCACCCGTTGCTGGAAGCTGGAAGCCCTCGATCTTATTTATAAAATCGGTAGAATCCCTGATAAAGGAAGTAGTGTCACAGGTGTAATGCCGAATGTGATGATCTATAAATTGGCTTAAAGGCTCCAAAATGGACCCCACCCCAGAGATAATGGGGCGTCCAGGTATCCTAATCTGGGCATCAATGATTTTATGTACTTTTGGCAAGATATAAAAAATTGGAACCCGTGGGTGTTCTTTCAACAAAAATTTGTATGTTCTTTCAGTAATATAATTAAGGGAAAGACCCTCCGTGACCACCACCTTAATAATGTTTTGAATTTCCTTGGTTGGATCCTTAATTAATTTTTTATAAAAAGTTGGGTCAGCTAATTGTTTATAAACTTCCTTTAAATAGTCCGTCTTGTCCAATACCACGACTCCACCCCCTTTGTCCGCCGGTTTAATCACTATGGATTCATCCCGTCCCAAATCCTGCAAGGTGTTAACCTCCTGCGTTGTTAAATTCCGTTTTACCTTAAGTTTACTTTGTTCTAGTTTTTCAATGTCATTTAAAACAATCCTTTTAAACACCTCTATAGACGGGTGATTGATGTTGGGATAGAATTTTGACTTGGGAGCAAATTGGTTCCTAAAATTATTCTCAAAATCCCCAAAATAATGTCTTAATTTTAATAACCTGATCAACCGAAATACATCCACCCGTGTACTAAAAGATTGACAATAGGGGGTTGGAACGAAATTGAAACCAAGTCCCAGTAATGCCAGTTCATGTTCAGTCAAGTGCCTAGAGGATAAGTTGAATACTAGGGCTTTGCTTTCCTCTGTTGTCTTCTTCTTCCTAAAAAAGATTGGGTATATTGTGGTCGTTGTCGGAATTCTGTATTCCTGAAATTGTAACCTCTGGTTGATCCCTCATCACCTGATGAGCTGATGTCGCTGTTTGTAGTGTCTGAATAAGTAACCTTGTCGTTCCATGACACCCACTTCATGGGTCTTGGATTGGGTTCCATTCTCCATTTGTATATTTTGTCATTGGAATAATCGTTCTGGTCTCTATCAAATTTTTTCATTTTAAATGCTACTGTGGATTCATGAAAGTCCTTGATCTTGTGATCTAAGTTGTTCATCGATTCTTCAAAACTGGACAAGACGGACAATTTAAAGGAAGTTTATAAACAATTAGCTGACCCAACTTTTTATAAAAAAATAATTAAGGATCCAACCAAGGAAATTGAAAACATTATTAAGGTGGTGGTCACGGAGGGTCTTTCCCTTAATTATATTACTGAAAGAACATGCAAATTTTTGTTGAAAGAACACCCACGGGTTCCAATTTTTTATATCTTGCCAAAAGTACATAAAATCATTGATGCCCAGATTAGGATACCTGGACGCCCCATTATCTCTGGGGTTGGGTCCGTTTTGGAGCCTTTAAGCCAATTTATAGATCATCACATTCGGCATTACACCTGTGACACTACTTCCTTTATCAGGGATTCTACCGATTTTATAAATAAGATAGAGGGCTTCCAGCTTCCAGCAACGGGTGGTTTGGTAACCATGGATGTTGCAGCTTTGTACACAAATGTCCCATTTGAAGATGCGAGATTAGTGGTCCAGGATGTATTAAATACCAGAGTAGTTCAACAACCGCCCACTCATTTTCTAATCGATCTCTTAGAAATCTGCTTGGAAAAGAACTATTTCAGGTTCAACCAAGACATCTTTTTGCAAGTAAAAGGAGTGGCAATGGGGTCCCCAATGGCACCAAGTTTGGCCAATCTCTATATGATTTCCTTTGAGAGAAATATTGTTTTAAATGCACAACTTAATCCATTTTTTCACCACATTTTATTATTTAAAAGATTTATAGATGATCTGTTTTTTGTGTTAGATGACTTTAATCTAATTCCAGACTTTGTTTCCTGGTTGAATATACAGAATGTGAACCTAAAATTTACCCATTGCATGAACAGGACTGAAATATCATTTCTGGACCTCTTGGTTTTCGTAGGAAGGGATAATAAACTGCAGGTTAGGCTATTTAAGAAGAGCACAGATAGGAATGCCTATCTTCCATATGAGTCATACCATCCACCCCATTTACGCAATAGCATTCCATACGGAATATTTGCTAGAGCTAAACGTAATTCTTCACATCAAGAAGATTTTGAAACAGCAGCCAGGGGGATTAAGGAGAATCTTCTGGACAGAGGGTATCCTAAGCAGGTATTGGAAAAATCATTAAATAAGGTTAGAGGTGTGGCAAGGAGCGCACTATTGGAAAGACAGGAGAGACAACCCAAACAGGGGATTTTTTGGTCCATAGACTATTCTCCCAGAGCCAGAGATATACAAAATATTGTACGCAAACATTGGCATATATTATCTGACATTCCGGGGTGTCTAGAAAAACCCATGATAGGTTTAAGGAGGACTAGAACAGTTGGTAACTTGATTACTAGAGCAGATGCTGCACCGCGACAAGAATCACGGAGCAGTCTGGTCAAGGGCCATCACAGGTGCGGCCAATGCGTTGTTTGCAGGTTCGCTTGGGAGACTCAGCACATCAATTTTCCAGAATTAAACTTTTAAAAAACACTCAATTTTTTTAGTAATTGTAATAGCCAATTTTGTGTATATCTATGGATTTGCCCTTGTGGTCTCAAGTATGTGGGAAAATGCTCACGCAAATTAAAAATCAGGCTAGCGGAACATCGATCCAGGATAAGGGGACAGGTGGAAAATGCACCATTGGTAAATCATTACATGGAAAAAAACCATCTTGACACAGATTTTAAATTTGTAGTGTTAGAAAAACTCACAGTCACAACAGGTAGAGGTATCAACATTGAACAATTGCTATTACAAAAGGAGGCATATTATATTCATAGACTAGGAACCATGCATCCTAAGGGTTTAAACTATGAAACTGATTTAACCTGCTTTTTGTAAGTACACAGGAATCAGAACCATGGTGCTCCTTGTAAGTAAAACAGTCAGTACACAGGTGGCAATGTGAGCTTACAGATTCAGTCAGGAGCAGGCAGCAAGTTGTATCTAAGAGATAGGAAAGGAGGCATACTATATTCATATTCATAGACTAGGAACCATGCATCCTAAGGGTTTAAACTATGAAACTAGGAATCAGAACCATGGTGCTCCTTGTAAGTAAAACAGTCAGTACACAGGTGGCAATGTGAGCTTGCAGATTCAGTCAGGAGCAGGCAGCAAGTTGTATTTAAGAGATAGGAAAGGAGGCATACTATATTCATATTCATAGACTAGGAACCATGCATCCTAAGGGTTTAAACTATGAAACTGATTTAACCTGCTTTTTGTAAGTACACAGGAATCAGAACCATGGTGCTCCTTGTAAGTAAAACAGTCAGTACACAGGTGGCAATGTGAGCTTGCAGATTCAGTCAGGAGCAGGCAGCAAGTTGTATTTAAGAGCTAGGACTCTAATGGTATGCAACGTCCTTAGCAACCATAGAGAAATTACAGAAGAGACAGAGAGGACGCGAAACACAAGAGTGGTAAGCTTGGGTAAGCTTGGACTGGATAATGAGCATGGGGGCTTGCAGCTGGTTTGAACATATAATATTGTAACAGACATGTGTTTTGTAACCTTTCAGATATTGCAAAAACTCCCCTGATGAAATTTATTGAATGAAATGTCTAATTAACCGGATAGACGTCGGGAGTTTGGGGCCAATTTATATGGGAGTTTGACTTCCCAACTGAATATGAGTTTATGAGCTGTTTTGGACGAGAGATAGAAAGTGTAATAGAGGAATGAATCATTGTTTCTTATTGTTACAAAGGACATAGAGAAGAAGTTGAAGAGAACATATTTGAATTTGGTTACTATTGTCAAGATTACAAAAGGAACTACAATACCATCTAGCCATCTCATCCTTGGCCTCCCCCTTCTTCTTTTGCCCTCCACCTTTCCCAACATCAATGCCTTCTCAAGTGAATCCTCATTTGATGTCCAAAGTATTTTAGCTTCATCTTTACTATTTGACCTTCCAATGAGCAGTCAGGGTTAATTTCTTCTAAGATTGACCTATTTGTTCTCCTCGCTGTCCAGGGGACTCTCAAAACCCTCCTCCAACACCACATTTCAAAGGCATCTATTCTTCTGCGTTCAGCCTTCCTAATTGTCCAGCTCTCACATCCATACATTACTACTGGGAAAACCATTGCTTTGACTATTCTAATTTTTGTTTGCAATGTGATGTCTCTGCTTTTCACTATGTTCCCCAGGTTTCTCATTGCTTGTCTCCCAAGAATCAGTCGCCTTTTTATTTCATGGCTACAATCCCCATCTGCAGTGATCTTTGATCTTAAGAAAGTAAAATCTGTCACTGCTTCTACTTCTTCCCCGTCTATTTTCCAGGAACTGATTGGGCCTGTTGCCATTATCTTGGTTTTCTTGATATTTAGTCTCAAGCCAGCTTTTGCACTCTCCTCCTTCAGCCCAATCAAGAGATTCTTTAGGTCTTCCTCACTTTCTGCCATTAGGGTGGTATGGTCTGCATATCTCAGATTGTTGATGTTTCTCCCATCGATTTTAATCCCATATTGTGATTTCTCCATCCCTGCACTGCGCATTATGTGCTCTGTGTATAGGTTGAATAGGCATGGTGACAAAATGCAGCCTTGTCTTACTCCTTTTCCTATTCCAAACCACTCTGTCATTCCGTGTTCTGTCCTAACTGTTGCTTCTTGGTTCATGTACAGATTTCTCAGGAGGCATATGAGGTGCTCTGGTATTCCCATCTCTTTAATTACTTGCCACATCTTGTTGTGGTCCACACAGTCAAATGCCTTAGTGTAGTGAATAAAACAAAAGTAAACTTGTTTCTGTTATTCCTTTGTTTTCTCCATGATCCACCGTATGTTGGCAATGTGGTCTCTAGTCCCCCTGCCTCTTCTGAAACCGGCCTGCACCTCTGGTAATTCTCTCTCCACATGCTGCCGAAGTCTATCCTGTATTATCTTGAGCATCACCTTGCTGGCATGTGGGATGAGCGCGATTGTTCGATAATTTGAACATTCTTTGGCATTGCCCTTTTTTGGGATTGGGACATATACTGATCTTTTCCAATCCTGTGGCCACTGTTTTGTTTTCCAAATCTGCTGGCATATTGAATGCAGTAATTTGACACCGTCGTCTTTTAGCGCTTTGAAAAATTCAACTGGAATACCATCATCTCCACT
Source organism: Bradypodion pumilum (assembly GCA_035047305.1). Lineage (NCBI taxonomy): Eukaryota > Metazoa > Chordata > Lepidosauria > Squamata > Chamaeleonidae > Bradypodion > Bradypodion pumilum. The sequence continues at coordinate 203,383,066 of JAWDJD010000003.1, read as the reverse complement.
AGCTTTGTTGTTTGCAGTGCTCTTTAGGGCCTTTATGACTTCGCTCTCCAGGATGTCTGGCTCAAGTTCAATTTCTTCATCACTGTGATTGTCAGGAGTGTTGAGGTCCTTTTTTGTAAAGTTCCTCTGTGTACTCTTTCCATCTATTCTTAATTTCTTCTGCATCAGCTAGCTCCTTTCCGTCTTTGTCCCTTATCATGGTCATTTTTGTTTTAAATGTTCCCTTGATTTCCCCGATTTTTTTGAAAAGATCTCTGGTTCTGCCTCTTTTGTTGTTTTCCTCCATTTCTCTGCACTGTTCTTTTAGGTAGTTTTCCTTATCTCTCCTTGCTTTTCTTTGAAATTCTGTGTTCAAATGATTGTAGTTTTTCCTTTCTCCTTTGACTTTTGCGTTCCTTCTTTCCTCTGCTATTTTAACAGCCTCGTCAGACAACCACTTTGCTTTCTTACTCTTCTTTTCTTTTGGTATGGTTTTCTTTGCTGCTTCCTGCATGATGTCCCTCATCTCCATCCATAATTCTTCTGGTACTCTGTCTACCGAGTCTAAGCCATTAAATCTGTTCATCACCTCCACCGTGTATTCTTTAGGGATGCTGTCTAGGTGATATCTTTCTGGTCTCCGTGTTTTCCCTATTTTCTTTAGTCTAAGCCTGAATTTTGCGATCAGTAGGTTGTGATCTGAGCCACAGTCTGCTCCAGGTCTTGTTTTTGCTGACTGTATGGAGGTTCTCCATCTTTGGCTGCAGAGTATGTAGTCAATCTGGTTTTGGTGTTGGCCATCTGGTGATGTCCATGTGTAAAGTCGCCTCTTGTGTTGCTGGAAGAGAGTGTTTGCTATGACCAATGCATTCTCTTGGCAGAACTCTACCAATCTTTGCCCTGCTTCATTCTGTGTTCCAAGACCAAATTTGCCTGTTATTCCCTCCACTTTTTGATTTCCTACTTTGGCATTCCAGTCTCCTAATATAATTTCGACATCATTTCTTGGTGTCTGTTCTATGAGGTGTTCTAGGTCCTCATAGAACTGTTCCATTGTGGCTTCATCTGCACCAGTGATTGGTGCGTATATTTGGATCACAGTGACATTGAAAGGTTTGCCTTGAAATCTGACTGACATAATTCTGTCATTTTTGAGATTGTATCCCATTACTGCTTTTCTCACTCTTTTATTGACAATTATGGCTACTCCATTTCTTCTAAGGTTTTCTTGCCCTCAGTAGTAGATATGATGGTTTCCAGAGCTGAATTCTCCCATCCCTGTCCATTTGAGCTCACTGATGCCTAAGATGTCAATGCTTATTCTTGCCATCTCATTTTTACCACTTCCAGTTTACCTTGGTTCATTGATCTCACATTCCATGTCCCTAGGCAGTACTGCTCCTTACAACATTGCGTTTCCCCTCCCCCTTTCCTGTCCCTCCTCTTCCTCCCCTCTGTGGTGCTAAGCATCCTGTATCACCTAGCCTGCTCCTTTGTTTTGCCTTTTGTTTTGGTCAATAGGGTTCTCTTGGCAAGCTTTGTGGCGTGGTTTGCCGGTGTCTACGCCATTTTTCTCTCTTCAGCTAGAAGAGGCTAAAGTCTTTCCTTCATCCAAGCTTCATTGCAGCTGAATGTACAGAAAGAACATTCACACTGATATTTTCCCTGCACTATCCAGAAGAAATATATGCATGTCTGACAAAGTGGTCTTGAATCAGAAAAGCTTGTGTAACATTTGATTGTTTAAAAGTGATTAATTAAGTTATCACCCTTCCCTGTATTTGTATTTTGCAAGTATCACATGGCTGTCCTTGTTTTTTGTGAGGATACCACAAAGAAGCCGCTCTAAACCATCACCAAGAACTTTACATGGACATTTAGCATCAGCACAGCAGTGCTACAAATTGAAGGAAACAGCTACACCCAACTACTAGATAATATTCATAATTGATTTTGTTTTGGCTACAATTGGTGTACCTACTGAATAAACCAAATTTTTACCCCAATTCCCTGATGGAGGACTTTGGTTTTTTGCATTGCTCTGTCATCAATATGCAGATACCTGGTTTCCTGTGTTTGTTAAATAGGGGATTATATCAGATGCAGCCTGCTGTACTTCTTTGACTTTGAGTTCCACCAGTGCCGCCTGGAAGTCCATCTCAAAAAGCTCCCAGTCCTGCGGTTTGGTAATGTTGAACCCGCTCTGTGCCTTGGCTCCTTGGGGATCCATGATCCCACCTTCGTCGCCAATTTAGTGTATGAGAGTCAAGACACAGGAAACAGCCAAGGGCTGGGTTAACTCAGGTTTATTGCATGGTGGGCAGAGGGAACATGCGGTAATGGCGGACGAACAGCTCTATATATATGGTAGTAACGTATTTGAATGTGGCTCCACGATAGCCCATTGGCTACCGCCCGCGTGACGTCATGGCTGGTCACGCCCTTCTTGTCCAGGTGTAGGTAGCGGCGGGAAACTTCCCGCGCTGTGGCCTTTGATGGGTTTGAACCAAGAGAGCTTGGACGCTCGCTGCTGCCAGCTGGTGGTCATTAGCGCGCGTCCTATTACAGGGTTTATAGTGATCAGCTGAAGGTTACATTGTTACTCGTAGGCAAGGTTACATTGGTTCAGATACATTGTTATCACATGTAGAAGGTTACACTGTTAGAACACAACATGTACCCCACCCCCAAACTCACACCAAAGAAACAATGCCTGACACAGCATCTTGCCATGAATGATTGGGTCTCTCATTGATAATTTTCCTGCTCTTTTCACAAGAAATTGGTGCATGCATGGCAAAGTGATCTCGAATAATGAAAACCTGTATATTTTAGTAAAACATTTTTGCTTCTGTCTTCTTCAGTTGCTCTGGTGAAAACATGCTGTTTTTAGCATGACAATTACAGAACTCAATGGCATAGCTTCAAGCTTCATGGTGTTAGGATAGCCAGTCTGTGAATCTGAAAGAGGAAAAATGAATGGAACAAATATGAAGTTTAATATGAAGTTTTTTCATATCCCTGAATTTTATCTCTTTTTATATATTTCTCTACAGTTTGCACATTTTAGTATGCACACAAGCAAGCACATAACAAACACATTTACCATCCATGCCCCATAAGCACAGGATGAGAGGAAAAGCAAGAGTTGGTTGTCCTTGCCCACTTCCCATAGAAGGCAAGGTTGACCCAAACCTGACATGTGGATGGTGAAGAGCTGGAGTTTTGAAGAAGGAAATGGAAGGTTTTATCATGGCAGCTCAGGGACATATTTTGCCAACAAATTGCATGGAGACAATACTACAGCATGTATCCAACAACAGCAAATGTCGGCTTTGTAATGAAAAGGATGATGTAATGGTCACTCAAAGGATGCCATTTATTCTTTTCATTTACTGTGTGTTATAGTAGGATGTGTAGCCAATTAGAGTTAAGATGCCTTGTCAATCAAGAAGATTGCTGTAAACCCCACGTGGGCCAGTTAGCATACCAGCTCACACACTCACACTGTCATCAAGCCCAAGGACACTAAGTCCAGGAATCTGACATCTTGATCTATCTCATGAAGATGCCATCGAGATGGAAACTAAGATAAGCACCTCTCGTAACTTACAGGTGCAGGGCCAGCTGTTTCTGGCCAGATGTCCCTAATGTCATATTTGGGGAATTTTCACATAACTGAGATGTGAGACCTCAAGTTGACATTTATGGGGCCATGGAGATGCCAGATTTTTAACTATTTACCTTTGCTTAATTCTTTTTATTTCTTTTGTATTCAGTGTTTTATTTTGCTCTTTTTAAATGCCTTTATCTGTGCATTCTGCCAACTTATTTTTGTAACAATAAATCACTGCTGGATATGAAGAATTCTCGTAGCATCATTTTTCTCCTCAAAAAGAAGAGAGGGAAAATTCCAGAGGTCAGCTGAAGAGGCCCATCAATGGACTATTATTTAAAGGTATCTAAAGGAGGGGTAGCCTGCTAAGGGAAACTGCCTTGAGAGTTTCACTTCTTGGGAAGGAGTGATATCTGGACTGCTGGACTTTCATTTTCTTAGGTAACCCCCCTATACCCTGAAGGCCAACTGATCTCCTCCAAATGTCATCAGCAGGAGGGGTGGCATTGGATGGGCTATCGAGGAAACTGGGCTCCTTATGTGTCCAAAATCGCCATTTTATTAACCAATTTAATTCTGGGATTCGAGAGGTCAACGCAGCTCAAAATGTGGTCTGCTAAAGCAGAACTGCCTATCCTAGCAACGCTAGCCCTGGTTAGGCCAAAGGTAAATTCCAGGCTATGACGGGGCCCTGTCTGTGCCAACCTCGACACTCTAATAAATCATCCTGACATGTTGACGTAAGTGCTTGGGATACTTTCCCACTTTTTACCCCAATGAAAAGCCCTAACTTACCAAGGAGAAAAGCCCTAAATTTTGGACTATTTATTGAGAAAGCACAACTGATTTGGATGGGAGTGAGGTGGCGTTCCACACGTCAAAGACACCGGAGCAACATCAGGCATATGGGAACGTGTATTTCTGCTTGCTGGAGTTCTTCACCTGTTCCAGAGCAGGGTGAGTAGCCAGCATCCACACCTGTTTTAAGAGCCACATGACAGCTCCAGCCCCAGAAAGAGGTCATCCAACCCATCATGTGGAGCGGAGAGGGGAAATCAACTGTCCGTGGTGAGTTGCAATGCACCACTTCATTTACCCCTGGGCTTTGCCACTCTCCAAACCTGCGAAGGTTTCATTGGAGGATTACCCACTCCTTTTTGTTAAAACTTCAAACAAGAGGGGGCAGGAACATGAAGTTTGGATCAGAGAGCCAATAAGCTTTGGAAAACTTCCATTCCATGAAAGGAGACACCATAGACTTGGTACCATTAAGCCCCAGAAATCTGCTAAAGCATCTGCATCGTCAGTAAAACAAGACATGCGCTCACGTAAGTGTGAGAACTGAACTGTGTGTTTATCAACATTCTGCCAGACTAGCAGCCTTGGATTTTTGTCAAAACCATCAGTGAGCTGTGCTCGAAATGGATATCAACTTCTGTTTCAATTACCCTCAAGGGCGGGAGTCATCTTTCCTAGCCAATGAAGTAATGTATGATGTTTATGGGATTAGTTCAGTTGCCGCAAATGGGACTGCCCCCAAAATAGTGAGGAAATCACTTGGTTCCCAAGAGGGCCTATATGGAAAGCTTTCAAGTAATCCATCAGGCGGAGTCTTTGCCTAATGCCGGGACCAACCAACCAATGATGTGTCAGTCTGGTGAGGTGTTTATGTATCCCGGATGTGGGGGTGGAATGGATGGCCTATTCATCTTTTACAAAGGGATTGAAAAAGGTGGAAACCCTTCTCGCTACCCAGAAGCTCAGAGATTTTTCAAAGCTCCTGAGCCCCAACACCCAGAAGAGCCCCCAAATATAGTTCTGAATAGAGGGGGAAGAGGGTCATCTCTATTTACTAAAAATCACCTCAGAAGATGGTATGCTAAGCCAGAAGGTTTGTACAGATTACATCTGAAGTGCATGGAAGAGCTTTTTTCCTTGCCTTTGGAAGAACAGACATCCAGGCAAGACCAGGGAAGGGTTAATATTCCTGATGCAGTTTTCCATGCTTGGATGCAAGAGGGAGGAGCCTGCCAATACCAGCAGGGATGAATTAGCAAGATGGTGAAACTGCACACTAGCAGAACTTTTTCCAAAGCAGATCACCCCCCCCCCCCGATCCTCAGCCCTCAGGCAGAAACTGCACACAGCATTCCAAATTCCCCCAGAGCCAGCCCAGAGGGAGGAATTAGTTATATGCAGATGTTTTGGGAAGCGATGGAAGATTTATGCTCAGTGGTTTTTCCTTAAAATGCAACAAGATCTGTTTGCTAACTTTCACTGAGGATTTTCCAGAGGAATGAAAGATGCCATGGACAAAGCGGTTTACCAGATGACCGAGAAATTTGCATCTCTTTCAACTAATCCAGCTTCATTTCACAAACCAGAGTCTAATCTTAGTCTCGGAGATGAGATAGATTTTGCAGCAGAAGTCCAAAACCAGCCGGTGGAAGCCAAGTACCATCCTGTCCCCACTTATCGAAAAAACCTCGAAGTATTCGGTTTACCTCTGAGTAAGCCACACTAGCCCTGGTCAGGCCAAAGGTAAATTCCAGACTATGATGGGGCTCCATCTGTGCCAGACTTGACACTCTAATAAATCATCCTGACAGATGAAAGAGTATATCATCTGATCAGCAAATGCAGCAAAATTTCACCGACTGGTTATTTTGCACAACAAATAATTTAACCCACAACAGCGTTAAAATTATTCATTCAAAACTTTGTCAGAAGTTTGGATTTGAATGTGGTAAAAATTATTGGGAAAATCAGATAGAGATAGGGTTGCCATACATCCCAGAAAATCAGGATTGTCCTGGATTTAAGGTCGCAAAAATTGTCCTGGCTGGTTCAGTAAAATACTTGTTAAACTCCCGGATTTGCAGTGAGGTGGCACTGCAATGCACCACATACATGGCACACACAGAGGGAGAGAGGGCGGGAAGTGTCTCCCTCTTAGTCCCTCCCCATCTTGAGCTCTCGCTCCCTCACTCCCGGGTCTCCTTGCTACAAGTGGCACTAGGTCTTGGTGCTCTTTCCTCAAGGAGCCCCGTGACACACCATGAGTACCAGGGAGAGGTGGCCAGTGGCAGTGATGGCTGAAGCACAGGGGTGGCATGGCTCTTCCTGCATCTGGGTGGAGTAATTGGAGTAGAGGCCCTCCATCACCCAGAAGCTCGAATACCAAGGTGCCAGTGCCACCCTGGTTTCTCCCTGGTGGGCTTCTCTGGGGTGGGGGACCTGGCATGTTGGTGGGAGCTTCTCCAGGGTGGTGGCGGCTGGTGGCCTTGTCTGAGGCCTGGCATGTTGGTGAGGGTTTCTTTAGGGGTCAGTGTAAATTGGGGGTGAGCATGCACAGTTTGAAGAATGCAATGACATCACGTGGCTGTTCCAGTTTTCTGGGGGAGAATTATGTCAACCCTAGGTAGAGAAAGTTCTAGAAAATTAAAGTGTCATCTCAAGATCCTGTGGGAATTTAAAATTAAAACAGATAGGCATCTGACTCACAACACACCTGATATAACTGTTGTGGAAAAGAAGAAGGTCTGGTTTATTGACATTATTATGCCAGGCGATGCATGAATTGAAGACCAAGAACTAGAGAAAATCACAATGTATTGTGAATTGCAAATTGAAGTTGAGCATCTATGGTGCAAGAAATCTGTTGTTGTTCCCATAGTGATCAGAGCCCATGGAGCAATACCTAAAGGACTCCCTAGATATTTGGACATTTTGGACTTATCAGACTTGAACATCCTAACTCTTCAAAAACAACTCTACTGAGAACTGCATATATACTCAGATGTTACCTTAAGAGTTCTTAGATCCTTGGTTGGGCTTGTACTGTTAATTTTATACCAGTCCTCAACTGTGAATTAAATGGTAGATTTGTATCTAATAATAATAAAAATAATAGTGATTCATTGTGCAAGGATGGCTTAAAAGGCCCTTTCCAACTCATTCATTCAGTGGTAAAATATGATAACAGACAGAACCTATGAGAACCCTTATAGAGTGTAGAAGGAGATATACCAACATATATACAACTGCACAATAAGTCCCAGCAGAGCAATGCTAGATTTTTATAGAGGATATTGGCAGCTGTTCTCAACATCCATATATCTAGCCTCTCAAGAGCCACTCTGTGCTGCTGATTGATGACAATGACCTGCTCATTAAAAGACTAACCCCCTTGGGGCCTACAAACCAGTAGCTCACAAAAGCCACAAATGCAGAAGGATCATTCAGAGTTTGGGAAATATTCCTAAATTTAGTAAGGAGACCAACAAGGACAATCTTGCAACATGAGAGAGATGTGCTGTACTTGTATAATGTAACTAGGGTTGAGGGGACTGGAATGGTAAGACTTTTAATTAGCAAAAATGCCCTCTCAGGCCACTCTTCAGGCTTTTCTATTCTCACTGACCTTAATTGCTGTCACCATAGTAACAGGACTGGTGTTGTGTATAGAGCTTAATATGTATTTGCATTATTAATATGGTCTGAAGTCTTACAAGACTTCAGGGAGGCTCGAGAGTTTTGAATGAGAATTGCTCAAGGCAGAGCTGTTAACGGAACAAACGGGTTTCAACTGTCAGTTACTGCCCAGAATAGCTAGGGACTGGAGGTTGTTGTTGTTCACTCTCATTACCTGTGTTGAATAAAAGTTGTGTTGGCTGTACATGTATTGGTGATGAAGATGGGATGGCAGCCCACAAGTTTTCAATAGGTCCATTTGTGATTTCTGAACCGGAGAAATGGAGCTTGTATGAGAAGCAATTCAAACATGTGATGGCTGCCTAGAAAATTGAAGATCCGGAAAAGCAATGATCTTTTTTCCTAGCTGGCTGCGGCTTGAATACACTAGAACTGGCCATTCATCTTGTTTTGCCACGGGAGATTGATGAGGTGCCGTTGAGAGATATTCTGTCAAAACTTAGAAGTCATTTTCAGCCCAAAGTGTCGATCTACCCCGCCCAGGTTGCCTTCCATCAGCATGATCAAAGACCAGGGGAGTCCGTGGCTGAATATGCCATTGCTTTATGTCTTGAGGCCGTGGTCTGTCAGTGGTCAGACATCGAAGAGGCACTTCGTGACTGTCTACTCGTCGGCCTGAGGGACAAGGAGGTCCAATGACGACTAATGGCTAGAGATGCATTAATGTTCAAATCAGTGCTCAAAGAGGCATTGACATACGAGACAGCTCGGTCAGGTGTGCAGTCTTTCAAAGGAAAGACATTGGCGAGGGTAAGTGAAGAGTTGGACATAAAGGCCCAGAGGTATTCGTCGTCTTCCTCGTTATCTTCAGCGTCTGTGTCACCGAGGTCCAGGGAGGATGAGGGAGAAGTTGCCAGAAGAAGACTGGCAAGAAGACTCAGAAGGAGGAGGAAAAAAAACCCTGGGAAAGTGAGATGGATGTGAAGGTTGTCACCGTCGGTCAAAGTGTCCATGTCGTAAGACAGAGTGTTTTCAATGAAGAAAGAAGGGCCATATTGCAAAGGTTTGCAAACAGAGAAAACTGGTCACAGTTGAGAGTTTCGCCAATGGAGTGAGAAGAGTCCCATTGGAAAAGTTGCAGCCATGAAAAACACACAAACCGAGGTTGCTGAAATAACTGGGCATTTCATCATAAATCTTCACCTGCAAGGCCACAATCAACAAATGGAAGTAGATATGGGTACCTCTTTTTCAATTCTGCCCCAGCGGGAGTTCCTGAAAATTCCACCAGCCCATCGTCCCAAGGTGCGGGCGTTGAAGGCATCACTTAGCAATGTGGAGGGGCACCAAATTCCCACCTTGGGGGTGGGGAACTTCAGAATCCAATTCAAAAATTTTGATGTGAGACTACCTCTTGTAGTGGTTGTCATGATATTCACTAGGGGCCTAGTCCATGTTGGAGAAGGCCAGTTCATTTCTCATGAAGCCACCGTGCTTTCCAATAGGCAAGCCTCACATGTGGGCTTGTAAAATCATAAATGTCACCTAATTCAATGAGCAGACCTCCCCATAAAGGTCTGACAGTGTAGACTTTCCATCTGAAATAAGTGGGTCTGACATATAAAGATCCACCACAATTATCCCTATGTGGGTCTCCTATAAAGAACCAGCTCATTTAAGGGCTTTGCCCTGTTTTCAGGCATGTCCAGGCTTGCCTAAGCAAAGGCAAGCTGAATAACCCAAGAAGGAGGGGGCCTGGGAAATCAGGCTTGGTTCTTCTGCACTGTGAGCTTGCTAAACCACAGGAATGCCATGAGTTTGCAGAGCTTGCAAAATAGCCAGGTGTATATCTTCACTTACATGTTAGGCAGAACCCATGTTCTGCTTGTTATCAAATATGTTCCGCCTCATAGGGAACATATTTGCCTCTTATCAACCATGTTCCGTCTCTCAGGGAACATGATTGCCACTCTGTACATGCTAGCTAGACAACTTTCTCATGTAGGTCAGCAAGATTTCTAGTCACTTTCCCGTGAGGGTGGGCGACTCTAGAAGGTGCATGGTTAACTGTCAATCACACCTTTGACATAAATCTAAATCACCATGGTTACCCAGGGACTCTATAAGGGAGAAGGAAGGAGGAGGAAGAAAAGGAGGAGGGAGAACGAACATCTTTCAGGGGGTGAAACTTTGTCACTTGGGTCTTTAAGATGCTCATCTAGACATGGGGGGCTTAGAATCCCCATTTTCTTATTACTTAGACTGATTTTATATGTTTTTGTTTTATTAGAAATGTGTTTTAAGTGTAAGGTAAAGGTAAAGGTAAAGGTAAAGGTTTCCCTTGCTTGAAAGCCAGTTGTATCTGACTCTAGGGTGCAGTGCTCATCTCTGTTTCAAAGCCAAAGAGCCAGTGCTGTCTGCTTCTGCAGATGCTTCCGTGGTCATGTGGCAGGCATGACTAGACACCGGAGCACACAGAATGCTGTTACTTTCCCACCAAAGTGATGCCTATTTATCTACTTGCAATTTCTTGCTTTCGAACTGCTAGGTTTGCAGGAGGTTTTAAGTGTAGAAGTAGTTTAATAAAAATCATTGAAAAGGCATCTTCTCTGCCTGCCTGTCTGTGTGCTTATCTGGATTCCTGGGCACATGGCCGAACAAAAGAAAGCTTTGGCTGCACTCCCAGAATCACATATCTCTCATTGAGAGAAACAAGAGCCTGCAAGGCCACAGCTCGGCCACTGCTGAGAAGATCCGGCTGGGACAGAGGGAGGGGGTAGGTCGGAAGCCCTGTGAAAGAGGATTCTCAAACTTGAGACCCCATCGGCCCACCAAACCACCTCCCTCGACCCTGACAGTGGTTAAGCAGGGCACTAATTGTCTGTTGGGGGTGCAATGGTTCAAACCAATGGACATTAAACTATCTGGCATTAATTCTATGAGGACTGATCCAGTAAAAAATGTTTGCAATGCACATCCAGAGGTTTTTGGAAAGGGTCAGGTTTGGGGGAACCCCTGTCTCTTTTGAGTTGGATCCATCAGTTCCGCCAGTGCGGATGAAGCCCAGACAAGTTCCATTCACACTTAAAAAGAAAATAGAGGCCAAACTGGGCAAGTTAGTAGCCCAGGGAATCCTGGTGCCTGTGGATTTGGCCTCCTGGGAAACGCCTATAGAAATTGCCTTGAAATCGAATGGGGACATGTGCATATGTGATGATTATAAATGTACTATCAATAAGGCCATTAGGCCAAATTCGTATCCAGTACAGTGATATCTCATACAATGTCCAAAGTTGGATCCACAAGTTTGGACTTTATATGGATTTGGACTTTGTATGAGGCATGCAAAATCCTTGCTGCGATGCCTCATACCATCGTTTCCATTGAGATACATTGTACTGTAACATCACAAACTTCAGGGCAAAGTCAAGGAAACAGAGAGGAAACTGACAGACCTTTAAGTAATCATTGTCTAAAGGCTAAATACATTACAAAAACATGTCAAACAACCCTGATTGTCCAAGAACCTGAAGAATTCTGCAAAAATCCCAGGAATGCTTCTAAAAATTCTGATGAAAAAGTTCAAAGAAATCCAAAATCGCACTCAAAACCACTCTTAAACACTCTTTGCCTCATGCAAAACCCACAAGAGCAATGCACGCGTGTCCTGCCTTTTATGCTGCCCAGGCACAATGCACCTGGGGAAAACCCAATGCCTCATACAAAGACACAGCGACTTTGTATGAGGCAACTTTTGCAAGGAATTAGGTGATGTTGTATGAATTCGATGTTGTATGAAGCGGACTTTGTATGAGGTATTACTGTACCAGTAATTAGCCATTTACTTGCTACATTACATGGGGGCAAATGTTTTGCGAAAATGGACCTGGCACAGGCATATCAACAACTGCCAGTGAAACCAGAGGCAGTGCTGTGTCAAACAATAATAACACATAGGGGGGCATTTAAGGTTACCCAGCTGCAATTCAGCATGAATGCAGCCCCGGGTATTTTTCAGTCCCTGGTGGAGCGAATACTGAAGGGTCTGCCAGGGGTTGTCCCTTACTTTGATGATGTTCTAATTACTGCAAGGGACAGGGACGAATTGGCCCAAAGGTTAGATCGGGTTCTACAAAAATTTCAGGATGCGGGGCTAAGAGTAAAGGGGGGAAAATGTGTGCTTTTTACCCATGAGGTGGAGTTTTTGGGGTATAAGATTACACCTGAAGGAGTTAAGCCCTCAGATGTGAAAGTAAAGGCTGTTTGGGATGCCCCCCATCCATCATCGAAATCTGAATTACAAGCCTTTCTGGGGTTACTAAATTTTTATCATGCCTTCTTGCCCCACAAAGCAACTGTGGCTGAACCACTGCACAGCCTTCTAAAGAAAAATGTGGCTTGGCATTGGGGCCACCACCATGAGCAAGCTTTCCATGAATTGAAAGGGTTGCTTACGTTGGATACAGTATTAACACATTACAACCCTAATAAACCGTTGGTTTTAATTTGTGATGCATCACTAGTGGGGGTGGGTGCTGTACTATGTCATTCATTGGATAATAGCCCAGAAGTGCCTGTGTCTGCAGAGGACCATGAGACATTAGCAATAATTGCGGCGACCAAAAAGTTTCATGATTTATTAATATGGTCATCCATTTAAAGTACTTACTGATCATAAACCTTTATTGGGAATTTTCGTTGTGGACAAGCCCACTCCCCAAATTTTGTCACCTAGGATGTTGAGGTGGGAAATTTTTTGAAATGCATATCAGTTCAAATTGGTTCACCGTCCTGGGGCTGCTATTGGCCATGCCGATGCTCTGTCAAGGTCTCCGGCCCCATGGGAAGGGGAGCAGGAACACAAGGTTTTAATGCTGGAAGTTCTCGAGTCACCACCAATTACAGTGGCTGAAATAGCCAAGGCTACAACTAAGGATAAAATACTTTCACAGGTTATGTTATGGGTACAGAAAGGTTGGCCCTCAAAAGCAGTATCTTCCGAAGTTATGAGTTTTCATATGAAGTGGTTTGAGCTTTCTGCGGAAAGAAGTTGTCTATTGTGGGGGGTTAGAGTGGTTATTCCCGCTTCCCTGAGGGAAAGAGTTTTACAAATGTTGCATATCCGGGGATCGTTCGCTCTAAGGCATTGGCCAGGAACTATTTTTTGTGGCCAAAATAGATTCAGACATCAAATTGTGGGTTGGTCGCTGCCAAGACTGTCAAGTCTCCTGACCAGAAGTATCGTGGTTGCCTTCCCAAGAGTGGGACATGGCAAAGGGGCCCTGGTCTAGGGTTCATATAGATTTTGCTGGGCCATTTCGGAGTACCATTTTTCTAATTGTAGTAGATGCATTTTCTAAATGGTTGGAAGTTATTCCAGTGCCAAGTACCACGTCAACTACTACCATTAAATTCCTGCGCCAATTATTCAGCATGTTCAGGTTGCCAGATGTGCTAGTTTCTGATAATGCTAGTTCTTTTATTTCTAGTGAGTTTCAAGCTTTCCTCAAGAGAAATGGAATTAAGCACATTGCGTCGGACCCATTTAACCCAGCCACCAATGAATTAGCTGAAAGACAAGTCCGAAGTACCGAGGAAGCTCTTAGGCGTATGGGTCAGGGAGATTTGGAATTGCAACTCTGCCAATTTTTGTTAACATATAGAATTACTCCTCTGAGTTCTAGGTATTCTCCTGCTGATTTATTAATGCACCGGAAGTTGACAACAATTTTTGATAGATTAGACCCCCAAAGGGTGGAGGACAGAGGGGTAAATATTGGAATGAGTAATAATAAGGAATTTGATGTGTGAGATGGAGTATATTGTTGGAACTATGCTGAGGGGCCGGCATGGTCCAAAGGTACAATTATTGAACAAACAGGGCCCATCTCATACAAGGTTGAGATGGAAAATGGTCTCATCTGGCACAGACACACCATTCAAAAGAGACATAGGGTTGCTGATACAGGGGTCACACAACCAAGAAGATAGGGTCGCAAGGTATTCTGGAAAGTCGAGCAGAGGACCAAACCTGGAAAGGTTCCAAGTTAGAGAGTTCCCCCGCTAGTTTGTTACAAGAGTGGGAAACAAACCTGTCTGATGTTATTTCCCCTTTAGGGGGTAGCTCTGATCGTGACATGTTCGTCTCGGAGTTTTCTCAGCAGGGAATTGCAAGGAGCCAAGAGGGTGACGATCAAGAGTTATCCCCCCAGGTTTCTCAACAGTCTAATTTTAAGGGGAAATCATTGGGGAGTGCTGTTGAGTGTCCCTCCACTTCGTTACTCCAAGTTGACCATTCGGCTGTGTCTCAGGGGGCTGGTAACAATGTTAATTCAGGGGAGCCTAGAATGTTAGACTCTGGGTTGGCATCTATGCCCAAATGAGGAACTGAGGGTTCAAGGTATGGCTCTGGTCAGCCAAAACATGATTGTGGTCCTCCAAAATGGAGGAAAGACTATAATACAATTCAGGGGGGGGATGTTGTGTATAGAGCTTAATATGTATTTGCATTATTAATATGGTTTGAAGTCTCGCGAGACTTCAGGGAGGCTTGAGCGTTCTGAATGAGAATTGCTCAAGGCAGAGTTGTTAACGGAACAAATGGGTTTCAACTGTCAGTTACTGCCCAGAATAGCTAAGGACTGGAGGATGTTATTGTTCACTCTCATTACCTGTGTTGAATAAAAGTTCTGTTGGCTATATTGCAAGCGCGGCACCAAAATGGCCGCCGCGCTCTTTGGCCCCCCCCACCGGACAAAGACATCCGGGTAGTTAGGGGGCGTGGCCAGCACCCTTATATAAGGGGCGGCCATGAGGCAGCTGAGCTGCCATTTTGCGAAGCGACGGAGCGGAGAAGTTTTTCCCTCTTACCTCCGTCGCTCTTGCCTTGCTTAGGGAAGCCTCTGGCTGCTGATTTTCTTGACTTTTTTGGCTTCCCATCGTTTAGCTGCTATGCCCTCGAAGAAGAAGGCGACTGCGAACGCGGCTCGTTCTGCACGGAGGCGCCAGCCGGGTCGGAGGACCGCGGCTGCGCCTCCCCAGCAGCCTCCTTTGCCTGAGCCCACCGGGACCGGTGGGATGGGGTTAATTGCCCCTTGGCCCGAGGCGGGGGGTCCGCGTACCGGCCCAGCTGGGGCCGCGGCCCCCGGCCCGCAAGCAGTGGCCACTGCCTCTGGCATGGCCCATTCTGCGGGGCCTTCTTCCATGGGTCCGCAGCTTCCTGCGGGGGGTTTCAGCCATGGGGAGTGGCTGGGTTCCCTCCCCTGGCAGGGTACCCCCCTGGCCCTGCAGGAGCCGGGCCTGGGGTCGTGGCCGTATATGGGCCCCGGGGTCCAGGGACCTGGACCGGCGCCTGCAGCCAGTGGGCCGGCTGGCCCTTTGCCCCCACTTGGCTTAGGGGGCTACGTTAGTGTTGAGGCCCTTCTGGCCCGCGTTGCGGCCCTCGAGGCATCCCTCGCGAGGGTTAACCACCCGGGGGTGCCTTTTGGGGTGCAGGTTGATCCTTTGTCTGCCGGTCAGCGGCAGGCGGCAGGACGGGTCGAACTGCCCGAGGCGCGTGGGCCGGCTTCGGCCACTGCCTCGCAGCTCCCCACTCAACAGGCTGATGCTGGTCAGGCCCCGTCGACGAGCTCAATTGCGGTCGTGAGCTCCGACGCCCCCAACGGGCCGGAACCCCCGGTGGGGGCGGCCCGCGGGGGTGCTACATGTGAGTATGCGGTTCAATCTAGTGCACCCACACACCTACCCATGTTGTGGGGGACATTCCAGTGGCCATGGCCTCGCATGGGTGGTGCGACGGTTCAGTCGCCGACGTCCCACCCGGTGACTTCACCGCTCACCCAGGGCCCAGTTTTGGGTGGTACCTCTTATTCAGTGGGGAATGTGTTAGGGGTGGCCGGGTTGGTCCAGGCTCCTTTCCAGATCCCCGTGGTTCCCACTGTGCCGGTGTCAGCATTGCCGACAGCGGGGTATTCCTTGCCCCTGGGGGACCATTTGGCCCAGGCCACCAAAGAGAAGATCTGGCGTGGGGAGTATGTGGACATCTTCTCCCGTCTTAACAGAGAGCCCACCAAAGAGGAGAGGGAGGGGCAGGATGAGAAGGATAAGGAACAGGCACGTCGTCGCAAGCTGCCACGTACGTGGGCCAATTGGTTGCCGGCGTACCTTATATACATGGCGGTCTACCTCAGGGCCCGGCCGGATTTGGCAATTCCGATGGTCCAGTATTTGGACAACATTTACCGGGCGATGGTCGACTTCCCGGGCCCGTCGTGGTTGGCTTACGACGAGGAATTCTGTATGCGGATTCCCCTGCACCCTGAGATGAGGTGGGATGAGCCCTGCCAGAAGCTGTGGCTTCTGTACATGACTCCCACGCGCCCTGCGCCTGGGGACAGATACCATTGTGGACATGCGGTCCAGCGAGCGGCCCCAGCACAGACACCCTGCCAGGTGGCGGGTCAGGGGTTTCCAGCCCGCCTGCTGTGCTGGACTTTCTCGTCCAATGGTTCCTGCAGTAGGAAGAATTGCCGGTACAGGCATGAGTGTCCCTCTTGCGCTGGCCCCCATGCGGCCTCCGCCTGCCCCAGGCCTGGAGGGGTGCGGGGCAAAGGTAGGGGCGGACAAGGGGCTGGCAAGACTGCCGCAGAGGGAGCTGGTCCACCGAAAGGCCCCCTCCCCAATTAATGTGGACATGTTGGAGCGTTGGCTCGCATCGTACCCGAGGGGGGGCAGATGCGGTTTACCTGCTTCAAGGTTTTCGACTGGGGTTCCGTATTCCTTTCCAGGGTGATAGGTCCCCCCAAGATGCCCCCAACCTTTTGTCCCTTAAGGGGAGGGAGGAGGTGGCTGCCGCCAGCATTTCTAAGGAGGTTGATGCGGGCAGGGTCGCTGGCCCTTTCCCTGCACCCCGTTCCCCAACCTTAAAGTGTCACCCTTGGGCTTGGTGCCCAAGAAGTCACCGGGCGAGTTCCGCCTGATCCATCACTTGTCCTACCCAGCCGGCCGATCGGTCAATGATGCTATCCCTGATGACCTTTGCTCGGTCAGGTATACATCTTTTGACCAAGCACTGCGCATGGTGCGCTCATGTGGCCCGGGTGCGCTGTTGGCTAAGTGCGACATTAAGTCTGCCTTTCGCCTCCTGCCGGTTCACCCGGGTGACTTTGAGTTGCTGGGTTTTAAGTTTCGGGGTGAATATTATTTCGATAAGGCCATGCCTTTTGGCTGTTCCATATCATGCTCGGCCTTCGAGCGTTTTAGCACCTTCCTACAGTGGGCTTTTGTCCGCAGGTCAGGGTCCCGGTCTGTAGCCCATTACCTGGATGATTTTTTATTCGGGGGTGAACGGGGCTGGGACACGTGCACACGTCTCCTCAACACATTTCAGATGCTAATGGAGGAACTGGGTGTCCCTTTAGCGCCCGAAAAGACCGAGGGCCCATCTACACAGCTAGTCTTCCTGGGGGTGGAGATTGACACGGTAGCGCAGGCTTCTAGGTTACCAGGGGATAAGGTGTCAAGGATAGTGGCCCTTATCTCGGACTTGCTTGCTAAACGCAAGGCATCACTGCGGGAACTGCAGGTGTTGCATGGTCATCTCAATTTCGCTTGCAGGGTGGTCGCACCGGGCAGGGCATTTGCTCAGCGCTTGTGTGATGCCATGACAGGCTTGTCCAGGCCCCACCATAGGGTCAGACTAACCCAGGGCATTAAGGCAGATATGCTTATCTGGCTCCAGTTCCTGAGGGAGTTCAATGGGGTGTCATTTTGGAGGTCTGACCTTCTGGCTTCCCCTCGTTTCCAGATACAGTCCGATGCCTCTGGGTCCCTGGGTTATGGGATGTACTTCAATGGGAAGTGGGCCTATGGTGGGTGGCCACCAGCCTGGTCAGGTACGGGGCGCCTGTGGGATCTTACGTACCTGGAATTTTTTCCCATCCTGGGGGCCTTGATGCTATGGAGTGAGGAGTGGGCCAACTCGGTCGTTCATTTCTGGTGTGACAATGCGGCCGTTGTCCACATTGTCAACTCACAGGCTTCCAAATCACCCAGGGTAATGGACCTGGTGCGCCAGTTTGTATTGCACAGCCTGCGCCTTAATCCCGGGGGTCAATAATGATATCGCTGAGCCTGCGCCTTAATCCCGGGGGTCAATAATGATATCGCTGACGCTTTGTCCCGCCTGCAGATCTCCCGGTTCCGCGCCTTGGCCTCGGATGCAGAGGAATTTCCCTCGCCACTCCCGGACGAGATATGGACCTTTGGCAAGGAGAGGTGAACCGGGCGATCGGCATGTCGCTAGTGCCACGCACGCGTAAGGCGTATCAACACGCATTCAATTCTTTCAGGGCATTCTGTGCCCAATTCCGGCTGCCAGATACCTGGCCGATCCCGGTGGCCCATATACTTCAATTCATGGTTGACCTGCATTCCCAGGGCCTTGCACCTCGAACCATAGCATCCAGGCTGTCAGCGCTGGCTTTTATGGCCAAAGTAGGCGGACATGCAGACAGTACCGCTGACTTCCGTGTGAGACACGTTTTGGAGGGGTGGGTGCGGGAGCGTGGGCGTAGCCTGGACGACCACCACCCAATTTCCCCAGGGGTTCTTACCCAACTGGCACGGGGCTGGCAGGACCTATGTTTTGATAGGTATGAGGCAGCCCTGTTTCATGCGGCTACAACGGTGGCCTTTTTTGGAGCGCTCCGCATCAGCGAGCTTGTGATGCTGTCTAAGGCGGATGCTAGTCGTAGGGCACTGGAACTCGAAGATGTCTATGTGGCCAAAGACTGGGCTCAGTTGAGGATACGCTCCTCTAAGACGGATCAGCATGGCGTAGGCAGTGGAGTAAGACTGCTACGGTGTTCTTTGGCAGACATCTGTCCGGTTGGTGCCCTACAGGAGTTCCTTGCACTGCGTGGCACGCACCATGGCCCATTTTTCTGTCACCAAGATGGCACGCGTATAGGGGAGGGTTAGACCTCCAGGCCCTGGACCGGGCTAGACGCATGGTAAACAGGGCTGTTGCCCGGTTCATTGTCAGCAGGGGTTGGGGGCGGGTCAGTCGTCACCCCGCCATTAGTCTGCAAAATTATGGCCTGTACGCAGGGGATGGGGTCCATCTGTCGTGAGGAGGTATGGACCTCCTGTTGGGTGATTGGCGAGCAGGCCTGTTGACCGAGCTGATGGTCTGGGGGGGGGCGTTGAGCCTTCTTTGAAGCCCCTCCGTGTGGCGGGTAGCACTGGTAAGGCAAACATTTATGACCCACAGGTATCCGGCAGGTTCGCAATTGACTGGACAACACTAGACAGGTATAAGTTGGTTAAACGTTGTCCGGTCAACGACGAACCAGGCGACAGGGTGATGGCTACAGCTAGACAGCATGCATCACCCTGTGATTTTACGGATACGCGTCAGAGGGTGGGGTCATTAGTTAGATATTGACTACGGTCAACAATTTGTTTGTTGTCAACAAACAATTTGATACAAATAGATACATTGTAACAATTGCCGTTGGCAATTTTGGGTGGTACCTTACCAGTGTTACTTCGGCCTGCTTGCCTTAAGAATTATGATTGGTCAATTACCAATAGAAATTTATAATTCGGACTAGGGCATGAATCAATAAATGTGGCCCAATGCCGTTATCCACTTTCATTGGTGTCTGAGTCCTTTATTGGGGGGTGCGCCTGCAATGCAAGCGTGGCGCCAAAATGGCAGCCGCGCTCTTTGCGGGCCCCCCCCCACCGGACGAAGACATCCAGGTAGTTAGGGGGCGTGGCCAGCACCCTTATATAAGGGGCGGCCACGAGGCAGCCGAGCTGCCATTTTGCGAAGCGACGGAGCAGAGAAGTTTTTCCCCTCCACCCCCTCCCTAGTTCACAGTGTGATATTTTGGTCGCTTCAGGGCCGGGTGGGAATTTTTGGCTGGGACTCACAATTGGCTCTTGGGTCCTGGTTTTTTCGCCCATCCCACACTGTTGCTATGGTTTGATATAGGGGTTTTTCTGTTGCTGCTGTTGACTTTGGTCACATGGGCGGGTAGCACTGGTAAGGTAAACATTTATGACCCACAGGTATCCGGCAGGTTCGCAATTGACTGGACAACATTAGACAGGTATAAGTTGGTTAAACGTTGTCCGGTCAACGACGAACCAGGCGACGGGGTGATGGCTACAGCTAGACAGCATGCATCACCCCGTGATTTTACAGATACGCGTCAGAGGGTGGGGTCATTAGTTAGATATTGACTACGGTCAACAACTTGTTTGTTGTCAACAAACAAATTGATACAAATAGATACATTGTAACAATTGCCGTTGGCAATTTTGGGTGGTACCTTACCAGTGTTCGGCCTGCTTGCCTTAAGAATTATAATTGGTCAATTACCAATAGAAATTTATAATTCGGACTAGGGCATGAATCAATAAATGTGGCCCAATGCCGTTATCCACTTTCCCATCGGTGTCTGAGTCCTTTATTGGGGGGTGCGCCTGCAAAGCCCTTTATTGATAGACACAATTATTTTGGCCAAATCATATCTTGAAATGTGAATGACTGTGACTGCCAACCCCTGCTGTAGAAGAAGGATTTTGTGCAAACACTCATTCCACTATTTTCTGCCCCCCCCCCCCGGGCTGGAGCTCATGAGAGCTCCACGTGCCTTATCTAACAGCAAAAACAGTGGCCCTCAGAGGCCTGCATCTGATTGGAATTGTGACCTTGTCTAATCAGTATCCCCTAAAATTTGCTGGAGTTCTACTGCGTGTGAAATATGGCTTAGGCAAAACTGGTTTTGCACAATACTTCTTTTCACTCTGCACTCTCTCAGGAGCTAGGCTAATCTATTCTTTCCCCCTGTAAAAAGGCAGACTGAAACTTCAGAAGGACAATTCTTGGCTGCAAACACTAGAATGAAGAAACATGTTCTCAGTAGCACTCCCTTGAATTCCTTTTGCTGTGGTGAAAGATAACAACCCTTATTCTGTAAAATAAACACTAATATTACAGCATACACAAAAGATTTGGACTTGGCATATTAAGAAAGCGTGGTACCTTTGAGAAAAGTTTGTAAGAATTAAGGCTTTAGTCATGTGGCAGCAGTCAGAGGAGAAAAATGCTCAAGTTGTGAGGTGTTGCTCTAGAAAAGCAAAGAGTCAGATACCTTTTTATCCAGATTTCATACTACATTCTTAGAAACGTTCAGACAGTTACTTAGACAATATTAACATGCATTAACCAGAAATAAGACATACTGTTATGAAGGTTTTGGGGGATTCAGGAGCTCCAGATTCCATGGAAGTTTTCCTTTTTTGAAGAAGGTACGCGCAGCGGCAAAATGGCCACCGCACGCTTTGCTGGCCCCGCCCCTGAGGCACGGGCACAGCCGGGGAGAGGGGGCATGGCCGGCTTCCCCTTTATAAGGGGTGGCCGGGCCAACAGCCCCCTCTTTCAAATTTGGCATGGCCACGGTGCATTTAGCGTTCCTGTGCCCAGCCGAACCCCCTTTCTTTGCCTGCAGCCAGCCTGGGAGCAGTCTGGCGACAATCTCTCGCCTGGCTCACTCAGCGAGCCTCTCTGCCCGGATCACTCGGAGAGCATCTCTGTGTTGGCCCCCGCCCAGGAACAGGCAGGAGCCAAATTTCTCACTGCTGGCCCAGGATTCGGACGGCGCTTCTCCTGCGGCGATAGTGCTGCTTTTGCTCGCTCGGTGAGCTTTTCGGGTGGGCGGCGGGGCTCTCACCCTGTAACGGGCTGGAGCTCTGCACCACCTACAGCGGGCCTGCCTGCTTATTGTGCCCCAGTGCCGGTTCTTTCTGATTTGGGCGCACCTGGCACCGAAGAAAAAGGCAGGGGGTGCCGGCCCGCTGGCAGTGCGCCGCTCACGCACATCCGTGCCTCGGCCGCCACCCGGGCCCGCACCGGCACCCCAACTTACTCCCCCTCCGAGGAGGAGGGCCCGTCGTGCGGCTTTGACTGTGCCTTCAGGGGGGACCCTGTACCGCAGGGGGGCTCACCTGCCATGCACCTGGCCCATCTACCTGTGGGGGGTTGAGGCCCGTTTTGCGGCCCTGGAGAGGGCTGCAGGCCTCCAATTTTTTAATATTTATTTATTTATTTTTCACGCTTATATACCGCCCACTCAGGTACAACTCGACTCAGGGCGGTTTACATAGTGGACAGTAAATACATAAAAGACACATGATAAAACAAAGTTAAAAGTTAAAAAACCCACCCCTAAAAGGTGCGCAAGAACCGAAGGGACCTTGGGGGAAGGCACACTTCTCTATACCAACCACCCAACGGTACCCCCATCCCCACCTGCACCCCAAAATTGGCCTGCCAGCCAGGTCTTTAGTTCCTTCCTAAAGGGCAACAACTCCATCTGGAGATGCAGTTCCACAGGCAGGAGGTTCCAAAGGGCCAGTGCAGACACAGAGAAGGCCTTCCTCCTTGTGCCAGAGAGGCGAGCCCCCTTGGCTGATGGCACAATTGGAGAGCCCCTCCAGTCTGCTCTGGTTGGACGGACAGATGTCCTTAGGGCGATGCGGTCTCTAAGATACCCTGGCCCACTACCATGTAGG
The DNA here is from genome assembly GCA_035047305.1 of Bradypodion pumilum. Lineage (NCBI taxonomy): Eukaryota > Metazoa > Chordata > Lepidosauria > Squamata > Chamaeleonidae > Bradypodion > Bradypodion pumilum. Next base: position 203,360,451 of record JAWDJD010000003.1, on the reverse strand, counting down.
GCTTTAAAGGTCAAAACCAGCACCTTGAATTGCACCCGGAGGCAAACTGGTAACCAGTGCAGCCCCCGAAGCAGTGGTGAGGCATGGGCATAACGTCCACACCCCATCACCACCCGGGCCGTGGCATTCTGGACCAGCTGCAGCCTCCGAATGGTCATCAAGGGCAGCCCCATATAGAGCGCATTATAGAAGTCTAGTCTGGAGGTCACCAGAGCGTGAGTGACCATGAGGAAAGAGTCCCAGTCCAGGAGCGGGCACAACTGGCGAATCACCCGAAGTTGGGCGAAGGCCCTCCTGGCCACAGCCGCCACCTGTTCTTCTAGCAGCAGCCGCGAATCCAGGAGGACCCCCAAGTTGCGCACCGGGTTGGTCTGGGGCAAAACAGCCCCATCCAAAACTAAAGATGGTAGCTCCCGGGATAACGCAGGACCCCCTATCCATAGCCACTCAGTCTTGTTAGGATTCAGCTGTAGCCCATTTGCCCCCATCCAGACCCCAACAGCCTCCAGACAGCTGGAAAGGACTTTGACTGTATCACTGGGGTCCCCACGGGCCGAGATGTACAACTGTGTGTCATCCGCGTACTGGTGGTACCGCACCCCGTGGGAACGGATGATCTCACCCAGCAGCTTCATGTAGATGTTAAATAGGAGAGGAGAGAGTACCGAGCCTGGAGGCACCCCATATTTTAGGGGCCTAGGACTCGACCTCTCACTCTCCAACCACACCGACTGGGTCCGGCCCCTCAGAAACGAGGAAAACCAGGACCACACCATGCCCTGGATCCCCAATCCTCGGAGCCGTTCCAGAAGGATACCGTGGTCAACGGTATCGAAGGCCACTGAGAGGTCAAGAAGAGCAAGGACGGACGGATGACCGCCATCCTGCTCTCACCAGAGATCATCCATCAGCGCAACCAATGCAGTCTCAGTACCATATCCAGGTCTGAATCCTGACTGGAATGGGTCCAGATATTCCGCTTCATCCAGTACCCCCTGCAGCTGACGTGCCACTGCCTTCTCCAGAACCTTCCCCAAAAAAGGAAGGTTGGAGACAGGTCTGTAGTTCGTTAGGATTGCTGGATCGAGGGATGGCTTCTTCAGGAGGGGGCGCACCAGAGCATGTTTCAGCAGTGCAGAAAATATCCCCTCTAGAAAAGACGCATTAATTATAGCCCCGACCCAGCCACCTTTCACCGTCTTAGAGGCTTTTACCAGCCAGGCGGGACAGGGATCCAATAGACAATTAGTGGCACGAACCGCCACAAGGAGCCTGTCCACTTTATCCGGGGCAACTGGATCAAACCGATCCCAGGTAACACCGCAAGACTGCGCACTGGCTCCCCCCCGGACCCTACCCGTCCACGCCAAGTTTGAACCCCGAGTGAATCCGATCGATTTTCTCCACCAGATGGTCAGCAAAGTCCTCAGCCGATCCCTGCCAACCAGGCACAGGCCCCGCCCTACCCAGGAGGGGCCTGGTCACCCGAAACAGGGTGGCTGGGCGATTATCAGCGGAGGCAATAAGGGAGGTGAAGTACTGCCTCCTCACCACCCCCATCGCCACTAGGTAGGCCCCAATAGCGGCTCTAGCTAGTGTCCAATCTGAATCGCTCTGGGTCTTCACCCAGCGGCGCTCAAGGCGTCTCTTTGCCCGTTTGAGCTCCCGTAGTTCTTCTGTGAACCACGGGGATGACCTAGCTCCACGGGCTCTGAGAGGCCGTAGTGGAGCGAATACATCCAAGTCAGATGTCGCCCAATCTTGGGCTGAGGTTGCCTTGTGTCCTACGAGTACTGCCTCCTCTGTCGACCTCTCACTCCTGGCCTCACTTGAATCCCAGCTGGCGTGGATTGAGAGGGCCCTGCTGGGTGCACCTTTGGGCTGCCCGCTGCCCAGCCCTGCGGGTACACCTGCCCCGGCTGCTGTGGCATCCGCTGGGGGTCCTGAGCGTGATTCCCTGGATGGCTCGAGCTCTACTTCGTTACTGAGCTCCGATGCCCTTGCCCGCGTGGAGCCCCCAGTGGGGGCGGCGGGAGGGTTTGTGTCCAGTGAGTATGGCAGTGAAGTTAGACCCATGCACACTCATTCTGTGACCCCGCCGGCCCTGCCCACTTGGCCGTGGCTGGCTGGTTCCAGTGTAGTGCCTTCTGTGTCGCACTTGCCGCCTATCATGGTGGTGCAGTCCCAGGCGGCGGACTGGAGGGCCCCTTACCCCCCGCCCCCATTGGCAGTCCCACAGTCCTCCCCACAGTTGCCTTATCCGGTTTGGCCTTATGGCCCACCGGTCAACACTGGGTATCACACGGTGTCCATTTCCGCGTTGCCCACTGCGGGGATCATGCTTCTGCTGGGCGATCACTTGCTCCCCGCCACCAGGGACAAAATTTGGTGTAGGGAATATATTGACCTGTTTAGCCTCCTGAACAGAGAACCAACCCGTGATGAGAAGGAGAAGCAGGATGACCACGATAAGGAGTTGGTCTGACGGCGTAAGCCGTCACGTACCTGGGCCAACAGGTTGCCCACCTATCTCATTTATGCAGTTGTGTCTCTCAGGGCTCACCCAAACTTAGCTATTCCCCTCTTCTAATACCTTGATATCATTTATCGGGTGCATGTGGACTATTCGGGTCAATCGTCGCTGGCGTACGATGAGGAATTTCGTATGCGGGCCGCGCTTCACCCTGAGATGTGTTGGGATGAGCCCAACCAGCTTTTGTGGTTATACTATATGACCCCATCCCACCCAGCCACCGGTGAACGGTTCCATTCTGGACATGCTGTACAGCATTCTGGTTCCGCTCAATTCCCCCGCCAGCAGCCGGGGCAGGGGGTTCCACCCCCCTTGTTGTGCTGGAGCTATTCGTCGGCAGCCGGATGTTCTCAGTGGCAGTGCAGGTTCAGGCATGCATGCCCTACCTGTTTTGGCCCCCACCCGGCCACTGCTTGCACCAGATCTGGGGGTTCCCGGGGTAGAAGCAGGGGGCATAAGGGAGCTAACTGGCCCAACACTGACCCGTCACCTGCTAAAGGCCCCCTCCCCAATTAAGTTGGATGTTTTGGAACATTGGCTCCGCGTCTACCCCAACCGGGCGGACACAAAATATATTTGGGGGTTTTTTTCTGAGGGGTTTCATATCCCATTTGTAGGGGTGCACTTGCCACAGGATGTGCCTAATCTGGTGTCCTTGAGAGGGATGGAGCAGATTGTCCATGTAAAAATATTCAAGGAGGTCCAGGAGGGTAGGATCGCTGGCCCCTTCGATGACCCAACTTTTTCCAACCTTAAAGTCTCGCCCCTGGGTTTGGTCCCCAAGAAGGTACCGGGTGAATTTCGCCTGATTCACCATTTATCTTACCCAGCCGGTAAATCAGTGAATGATACTATACTGGACGACCTTTGCTCAGTCCGGTACACTTTGTTCGATCAAGCACTCAACATGGTCCAGGCATGCGGCCGGGGGACTGTGTTGGCCAAGTGTGACATCAAGTCAGCCTTTCACCTCCTGCCTGTTCACCCGGATGATTTTGAGTTGCTAGGCTTTCATTTCCAGGGGCAGTATTTTGTTGACAAGGTGATGCCTTTCGGGTGCTCTGTTTCTTGCTCGGCTTTCGAGCGTTTCAGTTCATTCCTGCATTGGGCCTTCATCCATCGCTCAGGGGTTTGCTCAGTGTCCCACTACCTTGATGATTTTTTTGGGGGATGCCTACAGACTCAGATGAGTGTGCACGCCTGTTGGCTGCGTTTCAGGGTCTTATGGCCGAATGTGGCATGCCGTTGGCTCCGGAGAAGATGGAGGGCCCTGCTACTGGTTTAGTCTTTTTAGGGATTGAGTTGGACACCATAGCCCAGTCCTCCAGGTTGCCCACAGACAAAGTTGCCCACATCTCGGATGCTATCCATTCCCTACTGGCCAAGCATAAGTCTTCCCTGCATGACCTCCAGGTGCTTCATGGGTACATCAACTTTGCTTGCTGGGTTATCGTGCCATGGTTGGGTTATCCAGGAAGCACCACAGGGTTTGTTTGACCAGGGCTGTCAGAGCTGACTTACAGGTATGGTTGTGGTACCTGTCAGATTTTAATGGGGTTTCCTTTTGGCGTGATGAGCACCTGGCTGTGCCAGTATTTCAAGTCCAGTCGGATGCTTCTGGGGCGTTCAGCTATGGTATGTACTTCGATGGACACTGGTCCTATGGTGGGTGGCCTGAGGCATGGCGGGGCACTGCCGTGCTCCGTGACCTTACCTTCTTAGAGTTCTTCCCCATTTCAGGAGCTCTCTTGCTGTGGGGTGAGGCCTGGGCGAACTCGGTAGTCCATTTTTGGTGTGACAACGCGGCTGTTGTCCAGATCATCAATTCCCAGACCTCTCGCTCCCCTAGGGTTATGGCCATGGTATGCCATTTCGTGTTGTGTGCTTTGCGCCGCAACATACTGTTTAAGGCCAGACATGTACCGGGTATCAGGAATGATATTGCTGATGCTTTGTCTCGCCTACAGATCGATCGGTTCCGGGCTCTGGCACCAGAGGCCAATGAACTGCTGTTGGCCCTCCCGTCCATGATGTGGAGTTTTGGCGTGGAGAGGTGAACCGGGCCATCACTCTTTCACTGGCTAGCAGCACCCATAAGGCATACGCACTTACGCTCAGGGCCTTTGAGGCATTATGCCATGGGCTGACCCTCCCTGGACTTTGGCCTACCCCTGTGGATCACCTGATGCAATTCATGGTACACCTTCATGCTAAGGGGTTGGCGCCTAGGACTATTGCAAGCAGTCTTTCTGCGCTGGCCTTCTATGCGAAGGTTAACGGCTTTGCAGATGTCACTTCGGATTTCAGGGTCTGCCATGTTCTGGAGGGGTGGTCTCGTGGGCGTGGTCAACGCCATGATACAAGGCAACCTATTTCCCCAGACATGCTCTTGCGACTTGCCAGTGTTTGGCCAACAGTCTGCAGAGACCAATATGAAGCATTCTTTTCCATGCGGCTACCTCATTGGCATTCTTCGGCGCACTTCGGGTCAGCGAGCTCGTGGTCTCATCCCACGGGGACACCTCTCACAGGGTGTTAGAACTGGCTGATCTGTCTGTAACCCCCGAATGGCTGCGGTTATCCATTCGTTTTTCCAAGACCAATCAGCTTGGCAAGAGCAGTACGCTCATGCTGTATGCTTGCAGTAGCCCCGTGATTTGCCCAGTTAGGGCCCTTCGTGCCTTCTTGGCATTGCGTGGTCATTCCCTGGGCCCCCCTTTTCTGTCATGCAGATGGTCTACCCCTCATCAAATACCAATTTTTGGAAGGTCATGGGGTAGCACTGAACTCACTGGGCTTCCGGGGTGTGTGTTTTGGGACCCACTCTTTTCACATTGGCACGGCATCCATTGCGGCGGCCTGTGGTTACACAGAGTGGGATATTCGCTCCATGGGACGGTGAGGTTCCGGTCTTTTTCATTCATATATACGGCCATTGGTTCAGTAGCACTTTTGCTTGTGTATTTTCTTTTCTTTTCTTCCAGGTGTGGCATGCCTCAGGAGGCCTGCATGGGTCTGGATCATTGGGCACAGCTATGTGTATTGGGCCATCCGCTACGCTGTGTCCACTTCTTGGGGGCTGCACCTGGGCATCGGCGCATTGGCGCTGATACGTTGGTTTGGCTTCCGCAGCATGAATTAGCATTCGTTGATTCCCTTTCTCAGGTCCATGGGAGACCAATGCCCCACGGATGTTCTGGTCATACACTTGGGTGGCAATGACCTGGCTCAGGTTACGGGTTTAGAGTTGGCATGCGCCATCTGGAGAGATCTTGCCCTGTTAGGTCAGTCATGGCCACAGGCATGGATCGTTTGGTCTCAAATGATACCACGCATGTTTTACTGAGGTGGAATTGATCCACGGGGAGTTAACTGGGCCCACAGGTCGGTTAATAGGGCAGTGGCCCATTACGTATATGCCAACGCTTTGGGGGCGGTGGTTCCACACCCGCTCATATGCATACAAGACCACTGTCTGTATCGCACTGATGGTGTACATTTGTCGGACAGGGGCGGTGAGTCAGTGAACTCCTCTCCGGTGGTGGATAGCACTGGTTGGGGCAACTGCATTAACATTTAACAGGTTAAATACAGTTGGTTGGCCATAGGGAGGACAAGGTTAGCCAAACTGGTATGGCCAGCCAGCTTAATTAGATAGGCAACACATAGAGTAGGTCAACAACATGCTTCCGCTGAAGCCAGTTGTTGGCATAGGCTCTCACGTTGTTACCGCAGTAGCAAGGTGTGAGAGTCAGTTAATTAGGACTCTAATTGGATTTGCCCCTTACCAGTGCTATTGTGCTCCATCTTATCCTTAACCATTGTTAAGGTAGGCCTTGTTTGAATTTAAATAAATGTGGCCCAATTATAATCCAAAAAATTTCTGTGTCTGTGTTGTTATTGGGGTGTGGGTACAGCAAACACTAGGTGGATTTTAAAAAAATCTCAGAGGGACAGTCGATTCACAGTTTGCGCCACTTCGAAAAGACTGCCTCCCCTGCTTCAGGGCAGGTTTTCCATGATGCCAAATATCCTCCCTTTACATTTCCCAATTCGTGCCTCTACTCCTTTCACTTCTATCAACATCCCTGTTTATCTTTCTTCCTTTCCTCTTATCTTTGCTCTTGCTCTGGCTTCTGCTTCTACTCCCCTCTTTGCTCCTGCTTCTAGCTTTGCTGACACTTTTTTCCTTCTCTCAACTTACTGTCACTTTCACTCCCCCTCTCTGTCCTTCTCTCTACTCCTTCCCTTTGCACCTTTAAGAACTGGCTTGGCTAAAAGGCAGGGAGATCACTCCGGCCCCTTTTTCCTTCCCCCTTGTCCCTGTTGCTTAAGCAGGCATTCCAGGGACCAGGGAAGTTTTTTTTCTGCTGCTCCTGTCATAGTTTCCCCAGCCTGCCCCTAGAATGGATCAGGGCCAGGTTAACCATTCAGTGGCCATTGAAGGCAATGTATTTTACACATGAATAGAGGTGACTGTCTGGAACACAATACCTGGCATTATTATAACACAACCAGGCAGACACACACAAAGAATTGAAAGCTTTTTCAGTCACACTGTGGTACCACATACTCTCACGTACACACACACACACACACACACACACACCTCCCTTGTCTCCCAGGTCTGCCATGTTTTACCCTTACTCACGAGGAGGTGGTTCCTTGCTGCCTAAGTTTATAGGCGATTCTCAGATGGACTTTTATCTCTTTGGAGGGAGTTTTCCTGTGCTATTTTTGGGACAAGGCAAGTCGTTTCTGCCTGTGCCTCAGGAATGCTTGGGGTATATATTGCTGGGATTTTTTTTCTGTTGTAACCAGAGTGGTGACTTCCTTCTTTGGACCTGGGCTGAAAGCGTGCCCGCTGGCCGGTTTCCAGGACTTGGACATTGGCTGGCCCAGTGGAAGCCCTGATGGCAGTGTGGGCACTTGATGGTAGGCTTATTCAGACAGCCACTTGAAGAGCTGTGTTTCCTCCCTTGTGGTGGGGGCCCCCTCTCTTTCCACTGCCTGGTCTTGACCGGCATTCTCATTTAAGGTGCCTCATCTTCCCACACTGGAAATAAGCGCCTTTGGACTTCTTCACTGCTCTGGTCTTGAGTTCCTTAGTGTATCTGCCCCAGAATCCCATGTTGCCAATGGCTATGTTGGTCTCCAGAAGCAATCTGCATAAGGCAGCATGTGGACAATAGTCTGTCTGCTCAAAATGTGTCTGCCTGTAGGCAGGCTGAACACAGCAGCTGTGTCTTAGCTAATTGTGCTGCTGGCAATTACCCCTTGCATTGGTGTTTTTCACTCCTATGTTGGGGAGGACTCCTGACTGCCTTTGAAATGCTTTGGCTTTCTAAATCCTCCGTCCCCCATGCTGGTGTTGGATAATCGGGTAGAGACACAGTGGGGCATAAACTGGTGGATGTTGGGTCTCTACTCGGGCTGGACTAAGTACTTAAATGATCTGTCTACATTTGATCCAGGTTGCAATGATGTCAGCAGGAGCATGGGGCTCCTGTTTAAGGCAATTCCCTACTTTATCCCAAACCTCAGGATTTAATGTACCTGCTTCTGGGTAGAACAAGCAATGCCCTCCCAGGTACCTCACGAGATCCATCAGACGGTGTCTGTTTACCCTAATCTGAAGTTGCCTGGCCAGGACTTCGAGCTCATCCCTATGAGTCGCTTGCCTGATGGAGAAATTTAGCTTCCCCAAGCTAGCCCCCATTGCTACCGGCAGGGAAAAATGTTCCCTAGATGTCTTACACAACTTACAAGTCAATGCTTCCGTGGGACGAGTTTAGGTAGCATGGCGGGGCAGGTGAGCCATTGAATGCGGTCCCTCTGGACTGGTTGGTGGATCACAAAAGTGGCGCTGGCTGGCCGCTGGTCTGCTGTTCTGCCTTTGGTCATTCTGGATGTTGGCTCTCCCCGGCTTTGGAACACGTCAGTTCCTTTGCCTGATGTTTGCCACTGTGTGAGCGTGCTGCCTCCCTTGAGACTTACTGAGTTCCGATCGGAGATGCTTTCCAATCAGAACTGCTCCACTACTCCCGAGTAATCATGTCTTGAAGACCCCGACAAACCCTTTGGGAAAGGTAGCTGTCCAATTAGTGACCTGGGCAACCCACAGCACACATGTACCTTGCGCATGTGCTCTCCGTAATGACCCTACACCCCACAAAGTGGAAAAACCCCCTAAAAAAGACAAGTCTCAGTTGCCACTGCGGCATGCCACAGCCAACAGGGGATGCCAGCATGAGTGCAGGAGAGGCAGAGCCACGCCCACGCAGCCACCAAACCAATGTCCACTGCATGTGCAAACCTCGGCCAAGGGGTACTCCTGCACCCCTGGCTGGAAACACGGACCATCGCTGTTGCACTGGGCCCCCTGTGCGCAGAATGGGGAGGCCACCATGCCCACAGATGTCGGGACCCACCACCACCACCCAGAGAGACGCCACCAGACATGAAGGTCTGGTCTGGGCCCTGTGCGCTGGCAGCGGTCTCCACATCCACCACCTCAGCAGCTCCCAAGGCTTCGCAGCCTCCTGCAGCCTCCCACGGCTTCCACACTGGCTGCTGCCTTTTCTGCCACTTGCCATCCAGTCTCACTTTCGGTGGCACCCATCAGCTGGCCTGGCCACACTTGCCTTTATGCCTCCACTTCTTTGTGGATCCCTCACCCTGGCCTCGGAGCAGCACTTTTGAGGCGGGCTTCTGCTTCCCAAAGGCCTGGGAACACGTCTGATGACTTGGTGTAAGATACTGGAGGAGGGGGCACCATTGCTCTTGAAGGCCTCAAGCTGCCCCTCACCACAAGGCAGCACAGGGGTGTGTGAGCCAAACTGCTGCCAACCGCAATGCCAGGTGCACAAGCAGCAGGGATGACCACAGCCTGGAGAGGATTGTCAGGAAAAGGCCATTCAAAAGTGTTGGGGAGTTTCACAAGGAGTGGACTGAGGCTGAAGTTAGTGCATCAAGAGACACCACACAGAGACGGATCCTGGACATGGGATTCAAATGCCGTATTCCTTTTGTCAAGCTGCTCCTGAACAACAAACAATGTCAGAAGCATCTTACTTGGGCTAAAGAAAAAAAAGAACTGGTCTATTGCTCAGTGGTCCAAAGTCCTCTTTTCTGATGAGAGCAACTTTTGCATCTCATTTGGGAACCAAGGACCCAGAGTCTGGAGGAAGAATGGAGAGGCACAAAATGCAAGATGCTTGAAGTCCAGTGTGAAACTACCACAGTCTGTGTTGATTTGGGGAGCCATGTCAACTGCTGGTGTTGGTCCACTGTGCTTCATTAAGTCCAGGGTCAATGCAGCTGTCTACTAGGAGATTTTGGAGTACTTCATGCTTCCTTCCACAGACGAGCTTTATGGGGATGACTTCATTTTCCAGCAGGACTTGGTACCTGCCCAAACTGCCAAAAGTACCAGAACCTGGTTCAATGACCATGGGATTGCTGTGCTTGATTGGCCTGCAAAGTCGCCTGACCTGAACCCCATAAAGAATCTATGGGGCATTGCCAAGAAGAAGATGAGAGACATGAGACCGAACAATGCAGCGGAGCTGAAGGCCACTATTGAAGCATCCTGGTCTTCCATAACACCTCAGCAGTGCCACAGACTGATAGCATCCATGCCATCCTGCATTGAGGCAGTAATTGATGCAAAAGGGGCCCAAACCAAGTACTGAGTACACATGCATGCTTATACTTTTCAGAGGTCCGATAATTTTCTGTTTCCAATCCTTGTATTAATGATTTCATGTAATATTCTAATTTTCTGAGATTGTAAATTTGGGAACTTCATAAGCTGTACCCCATAATCATCACAATTATAACAAAGTAAGGCTTGACATATCTTGCTTTGCATGTAATGAGTCTATCTCATATATTTGTTTCACCTTTAGAAATGCATTACTGAAATGAATGAACATTTGCACAGTATTCTAATTTTTCGAGTTTCACCTGTAATCAAGTAAATCTGTCTTTTTTAACACGCTACATTTTTTTCAATGTATTGCACTGAGGCAAAAAATTTCAATTGCAAAGTTAACCAGATGGAGTTAAAAGGCTTCAAAGCACAGTAAGATAAGGCACAGTACAAACTTCTGTTAGGATAGCAAAAGCATAATATCCTGTTTCTTTTTAAAATCACTTTCAACACTTTAAGTCATAACAAACATGTATAGTCTTAAAACAAAAAGATTACAATACAAGTAAAAGAAGAGACAGTATGTTCTCATATAGCTGTTTTCTATTCCCAGTGAAACATCCTTATCTAGTAAAGGAAATATATATGTCTTGGAGGATTATGTAACCTTAGTAACACTTAGCTTGCTTACCTTCAACAACACTGGTGAACCAATTTATCTCCAGCAGTGGTTTTTGCTATCCCACCCTTTTCCAGTTTCACTTTTAACTGTATGGTTAAACTGCAGTTATACAAAACATCACATATTGCATTTAAAGCTTGAATAATTTCATTTCATCTTTTTATGAATCAGACATGAAAACTAAATAGCAAAATAAGGAGGTTGACTATAGGCAGGTATGACACTCGGCATCAAAAATCTAATCAAGACCTGTTGAATCATTTCTCTGGATATGAGCGTATCAATAATTCTGTTATTTATGCATATGTAAAGTAGAATAAATATATAAAGTTTAATACTGTAAATCACAATCTTTGCTCTTTCTTAAGAGTAATTTATTTCACACCTAACACAGATAAGAATATTCTGCTTTAATCAACAGAATTGTGAGCCTTTAGCTTGGCACTATAACTATCCCACAGCCTCCTTCAGCTTCTGGTAGAAATTTAGAGCATAGAAATTATTTACTAGGATTGTCTAATATTAACGCTGCCATCGCCAGTCCGAAGCCCAGATGAGGAAGGAGAAGGGTTGGGTGTCAGACTAGCAACCCTGAAAACCCTGTAACTGCTACAGAAACAGCAAGAAGAATCTCAGGTAACTCTTGTCAACTAGGTGAGAGATCTGTTTCAAGATGTATGACTTGTATGATGACACCCAATCAAATCGGTAATGGAGTCTGGTGCCTGAAGACGGAAAAAAAATTCTCAGCCCCCCAAAATAATAATAATAATAATAATAATAATAATAATAATAATAATAATAATAATAATAATAATAATAATAATAATAATAATAATAATAATAATAATAATAATAATAATAATAATAATAATAATAATAGGGACTTGGAATGTGCAAATGCTACACCAGGCTGGTATATGAGTCTTATATGATTATAAGCTAAACAACTTGCTTATCTCCTAGCCAAAATATATAATCTTTCCCTCAAATCAGGGTTTGTGCCTGTTAACTGGAAGGTAGCGAATGTAACACCAATTTTCAAAAAAGGTTCCAGGGGTGATCCAGGAAATTACCGACCAGTCAGTTTGACATGTGTCCTAGGCAAAGTGATGGAAACCATCCTAAAATATAGAATTAATAGGCATGTAGAAGAGAAGGCGCTGCTAAAGGAGAGCCAACATGGCTTTTGCATGGGCAAATCATGCCTCACTAATCTGTTGGAATTTTTTGAGAGTGTCAACAAGCATGTGGATAAGGGGGATCAAGTTGACATTATTTATCTGGACTTTCATAAGGCTTTTGACAAGGTCCCACACCAAAGGCTCTTGAATAAACTTACCAGTCATGGAATAAAGGGACAGGTCTTGTCCAGGATCAGCCACTGGCTAAGGGACAGGAAACAGAGGGTAGCACTAAATGGACACTTCTCCAAGTGGAGGGAAGTAAAGAGTGGGGTCCCCCAAGGTTCAGTACTGGGACCCCTGCTTTTCAACCTCTTCATAAATGATCTAGAAGTAGGAATAAATAGCAAGGTAGCCAAATTTGCTGACGACACTAAATTATACAGGGTAGTGAAAACTGTGAGAGATTGTGAGGAGCTCCAGAGAGATCTCTTTACACTGGGGGAGTGGGCAAAACAGTGGCAAATGAGCTTCAACATTAGTAAGTGCAGAGTGATGCATGTTGGGACAAAAAACCCCAATTACATTTATAAACTGATGGGTTCTGAACTCTCTGCGACAAACCAGGAAAGGGACCTTGGTGTCCTGGTGGACAGCTCAATGAAGGTGTCAACCCAGTGTGCCTCAGCAGTGAAAAAAGCAAATTCAATGCTACGGATCATTAGGAAGGGTATAGAAAATAAGTCAGCAAGTGTCATTTTGCCTCTTTATAAATCTATGGTGAGGCCCCATCTGGAAAACTGTACAGTTCTGTTCGCCATACCTCCAGAAGGATATTGTGGAGCTGGAAAAAGTGCAGAGGAGGGCACCCAGAATGATTAGGGAACTGGAACACCTTCCTTACCATCTGAGGCTGCAAGAGTTGGGCTTCTTCACTCTTGAACGACGGCATCTAAGAGGTGACCTGATTAAAGTTTATAAAATCATGCATGGTGTGGACAAAGGAGATAAGAAAAAACTGTTTTCCGTATCGCATAACACTAGAACTAGGGGACACTCCATGAAACTTTTGGGTACTAGTTCTAAAACAAATAAGAGAATGAAAGTGCGGCGCCAAAATGGCCGCCGCGCTCTTTGCTGGCCCCCCCGACCCGGACTCAGACATCCGGGTGAGTTAGGGGGCGTGGCCACTCCTCTATAAAAGGGGTGGCCACGAGGCAGCCGAGCTGCCATTTTAGAAAGCGACGGAGCGGAGAAGTTTGCTCCGCCGCGCTTTTCCTCTGTGCTCTTCGTACCTTTAGCTTTTCGGAGTTTCTTTGCTCTTGATACTGCGGTACTCAGGGCACAGGATTGTGAATCGGATCCCTGGCCAGGGATCAATTTGGGAGCAGCTTCTCTCTTCGGCTTGGGAGACATGGCTCCCAAGCGCAAGGCTCCGGCTGCCAAGCTGCAGCCAAGGGGAAGGGCTCTCCCTACCCCCTCTTCTAATGCGGGGCAGCCATCGGGCCGGAGGGCTCGGGTGGCACCCCCGCAGCAGGGGAGTGGGATGGCTTTGCCCACTGCCGCCAACGTGGCTGACCAGGCTTCCGCCGGTCAGCCTGGCACAAGCTTCCAGCCGGGGCCGGCGCAGGCTGGCCCCTCGAGGATCCCTGCCCCTGGAAGGCCTTTTCATGGCTCGGGGCAGGGTGGCCCATGTGGGCCTGGTGTGGGTTTCTACCTCACCATTCCTCTGGCCCCCCATGGGCCGGAGTTTTGGGCATGGCCCTATTCGGGCCCGGGATCCCCATTTGTGTTTTCCCTTCAGCAACTGCCCAGTGGCCCATCTGGCCCATCCGGCCCACCTTATACGGGTGGCTTGGACACCATTGATGCGCTTCTCGCATGCATTTCAGTGCTAGAGGCATCAATGGGTATTGCCCCTCCGCCTTCCGATGGGGGCTTAGCCACCGCTTCAATTACAGCCCTTTTGTTGATCCCAGCCAACACGTCAGCCGTGACTCTCCAGCGGGCCATCAACAGGGTCAGTCCAGCCCAAGCTGGTGCCTCGCAGCTCCCCGCATGATCGGGTTTGCCGGTGGGGACCAGTCAGGTGTGGCCCCAGAGCTCGATGCCTGTCGCGAGCTCCGATGCCCACCGTGGGCCGGAACCCCCAGTGGGGGCGGCTCACGGGGGTGCGACTAGTCAGAATCCGGTTTAATTAAGTGCACCAACGACACTGTCCAGTCACACCGGGGGGGGGGGGGTGCAGTGGCCATGGCCAAAGCAGGTTACTGTGGGTGGGCAGTTGTTTCCACACTGCCCTGTTAACTCCTGGTTGCCAAATGGCCCCCTGGTTAGGGCAGGGGTGTCCGCCCCCGTGGGTATGACAAGCATTGCAGGGGCTATTCAGGGCCCGCTGTGCATACCCTCCATCCAAAATGTGCCGACGACGGCTCTGCCGACGTCTGGTTATTCCTTGCCCCTGGGTGATCATTTATCACAGGCCACGAGGGAAAAGATTTGGCGAGGGGAGTATGTCGATATTTTCTCCCTCTTGAATCGTGAGCCCACCAAGGAAGAGAAGGAGGGACAGGATGACAGGGACAAGGAGTTGTCCCATCGTCGTAAGCCACCGCGCACCTGGGCCAACTGGTTGCCGGCATACCTCATATATATGGCGGTATATCTGAGAGCCCGGCCCGATTTGGCCATTCCGATGGTGCAATACCTCGACAATATTTATAGGGCGATGGTTGATTTTCCTGGCCCATCGTGGTTGGCTTACGATGAAGAATTCAGGATGAGAGTGGCCCAACATCCTGAGATGAGGTGGGATTAGCCATGCCAGCAATTGTGGCTCCTGTATATGACTCCCACGCGTCCGGCGCCTGGTGATAGGTACCATTGCGGCCATGCCGTGCAGTGGGTGGCTGCGAAGCAGGTTCCCCGCCAGCTGGCGGGACAGGGGGTTCCAGCCCGCCTGCTGTGTTGGAGCTTCTCAGCTAGCGGCGTGTGCAACAAGCGTCAGTGTCATTTCCGACACGAGTGTCTCTCTTGCTCTGGCCTTCATGCCGCCTCCGCGGGCTGGTGGGTCACAAGGCAGAGGTAGGGGTGGGCAGGGGGCGGTCAGAGCTCCCTCTGACATTGCTGGCCATGCAAAAGGCCCCTTCCCCAATTAATATCCCTATGCTGGAATGATGGCTTTCCGCTTATCCTAGACGGGATGATGCGAGGTACCTGCTAGAAGGTTTCCAGTTTGGTTTTCGTATACCATTTAAGGGTGTTCAGGGACCGCAGGATGCCCCGAACTTACTTTCTCTGAAGGGTAATGAGGAGGTCACTGCACAAAGCATAGCTAAGGAGGTGAAGGCTGTGAGAGTTGCGGGGCCCTTTACTGAACCACCATTCCCTAACTTGAAGGTCTCCTCTCTGGGGCTAGTCCCGAAAAAGACCCCAGGTGAATTTTGCTTAATTCACCATCTCTCTTACCCTGCGGGTTCCTCGGTCAATGATGTGATTCCTGGTGACCTTTGCTCAGTCAGGTATACGTCGTTTGATCAGACCCTACAGATGGTATGCTTCTGGGGTCCCGGGGCCCTCCTGACAAAGTGTGATATCAAATCGGCATTCCGATTACTGCCAGTGCACCCTAAGGACTTTGAGCTGTAGGGTTTTCGTTTCCGAGGAAAGTTCTACATGGATAAGGCCATGGCTTTTGGCTGTTCTATTTCATGTTCGGCATTCGAACGATTTAGCACTTTCCTCCAATGGGCCTTTGTTCACAGGTCAGGGTCCCGGTCTGTAGCCCACTACCTCGATGACTTTTTGTTCGGGGGTGAACGGGGCTCGGACACGTGTACGCGTCTCCTTACTACATTTCAGGCGCTTATGCGGGAACTGGGTGTCCCCTTAGCACCTGAAAAGACCGAGGGCCCAGACACCACGCTCACCTTTTTAGGCATCGAAATTGACACTGTCGCACAGGCATCCAGGTTAACCATGGACAAGGTGACTCGGATCTCCGCGACGATTCTGGCACTGACTGCCAAGCGTAAAGTGAGCTACAGGTCCTTTACGGCCACCTCAACTTTGCCTGCAGGGTGGTGACACCGGGCAGAGCTTTTGCCAGGCGTCTGTGTGATGCCATGGTTGTCCTATTAAAATGCCACCACAGGGTCCGGCTAACCAGGGGGTATGCGGGCAGACCTTTTGGTTTGGCTCACATTCCTCCAGGATTTCAATGGGGTCTCTTTTTGGAGATCAGACCTTATGGTCTGCCCTAAATTTCAAGTACAGTCGGATGCCTCCGGCTCTCTGGGTTATGGGATTCATTTTGAGGGGTGGTGGGCATATGGCCGATAGCCTCACGCATGGCTGGGCATGGATCGCCTCCGCGAACTTACTTTCCTGGAATTTTTCCCCATTTTGGGAGCACTAATGCTATGGGGCGACAAGTGGTCCAATTCAGTGGTCCATTTTTGGTGTGACAATGCTGCAGTGGTGCACATTGTTAATGCCCATACGTCCAAATCCCCTAGGGTCATGGCATTGGTTCGTCAATTTGTTTTGAGAAGCCTACGCCTCAATGTGCTGTTCAGGGCCAGACATGTACCAGGCATTAATAACGATATTGCTGATGCTTTATCCCGCCTGCAGATCTCCCGGTTCCGTGCCTTGGCTCTGGAAGCAGAGGAATTCCCCTCGCCACTCCCGGCCGAGATTTGGACATTTGGCGAGGAGAGGTGAACTGGGTGATCGGCATGTCCTTGGCACCTCGCACGCGTACGGCGTACCAACATGCTTTCATACAATTTAGAACCTTTTGCGGGCAACTACAGTTACCTGAAGTGTGGCCAATACCAGTAGACCAGATTTTACAATACATGGTTTATCTTCACGGTCAGGGGTTGCCCCCCCCCCGTACTATAGCCTCTAGGCTTTCGGCACTAGCATTTATGGCCAAGGCACGGGGCTTCGCTGACTGTGTGAATGATTTCTGCATACATCATGTTTTGGAAGGGTGGACACGTGAACGTGGCCGCTGCCCGGACACACGTCATCCGATTTCACCAGAGGTTCTTACCCACCTTGCACGAGGCTGGCATAACTTATGTTATGATAGGTATGAGGTGGCTCTTTTTCACACAGCTACCACTGTAGCCTTCTTTGGAGCGCTCCACATCAGTGAGTTGGTACCATTGTCTAAAGCGGATGTGTCTCGTAGGGCACTGGAACTCGATGATGTCTATGTTACACATGAGTGGGCTCAGTTGAGGATACGGTACTCAAAGGTTGATCAGCATGGCGTAGGCAGTGGAGTCAGACTGCTACGATGTTCCATTGAAGACATCTGTCCGGTTAGTGCCCTACATGAGTTTTTGGCAGAGCGTGGTACGCACCCTGGCCCGTTTCTCTGCCACCAGGATGGGTCTCCCCTTACTAAATTCCAGTTTTGGAAGGTGACCAGTATGGCACTTCACAGTGTGGGCCTCCCCGGGGCTCATTACGGCACCCATTCATTTAGGATAGGCGCCGCATCCACTGCGGCTGTGTTTGGGTACTCTGAGGCTGACATACGCCGGATGGGCAGATGGAGATCCATGCGCTTTGCATTATACGTACGCCCCCTCCATGCATGAGTACCAGTTATGTCATTATTCCTTGTTCTTCTTTTACAGACCATGTGTCTCCCCGCACACCGGTGGCAGTATGGCTGGTGGGCGACAGTTACGTGCACTGGGCAGGGCAGTATGCTGCGGCGACAGAGTGGGGACCCCATCTCGGGCTACGTGCAGCTGCATGTATGCGATGGTATGGTAAGCGTGGCATGAGATGGCGGGAACTGTTGCCATTCCTGTTTTCCATCAGGGATGCTGGACCGCCTGATGTCCTTATCCTGCACCTCGGTGGCAATGATCTCGCACAGGTCACTGGCCTCTCTTTAAAATTCACGATTTGCAGTGACCTAGCCTATTTACATTATGTATGGCTGTCCACGCGGCTGCTATGGTCAGACATTGTGCCGCGACAGACTTACAGGGGAGGCATTGACCTCCGTGCCCTTGACCGTGCTCGCCGTTCGGTAAACAGGGCTGTTGCCCGGTTCCTTGCAGACAAGGGCTTGGGGACTGCCATTCGGCATCCTAGGATAGGCTTGCAGGATTATGATCTCTATGCAGGAGATGGGGTCCACTTGTCGGCCAGAGGTATGAACCTCTTTCTTGAGGATATGCAAGCAGGCCTGGTGACCGAGCTGACGGTCTGGGGGGTCGGTGAGTCATCATGGACACCTCCCCGTGTGGCGGGTAGCACTGGTAAGGTAAAGATTTATGACACATAGGTATCCGGCAGGTTCGCAATTGACCGGCCAACACGTAGACAGGTACAGGGGAAATAGGTTTGGCTGGTCAAGGGTGAACCAGGCAAGGGGTGATGGCAGGAGCTTCACAGCCTGCATTACCTTGATATTTAACGGATACACGTCATAGGGTGGGGTCAGTAGATAGTTTATTGACTCTGGTCAACAATTTGTTTGTGTCAACAAATAAATTGATACAAATAGTTACATGTAGCCAATTGCCATTGGCATTTTGGGAGGAACCTTACCAGTGTTACTGCGGCCTGCTTGCCTTAAAGAATTACAATTGGATGATTACACCAATTGAAAGTTATAATTCGGACTAGGGCATTATTCAATAAAAGTGGCCCGATGCCTTTATCCACATACCGGTGTCTGAGTCTTTCTTCGGGGGGTGCGCCTGCAAAGTACTTTTTCACCCAGAGGATCACTGGTCTATGGATCTCCCTACCAGATGAAGTGGTGACAGCTGTCAGTCTTGACAGCTTCAAGAAAGGATTAGACATGTTCATGGAGGACAAGGGTATCAATGGCTATAATTATGGATACCTAAGGACTACCTCCGGGTTGGAGAGATAGGCAGGATCTCTCTCAATGCCATTTGCAGAGAATCCTAAGCAGGTTAAGGCATCTGCTTGGGAATGTCCTGAAGCAAATGGTCAGCCACTGTGTGTGACAGAATGCTGGACTGGATGGGCTGTGGCCTGTTCCAGCAAGGCTGTTCTTATGTTCTTATGTAACTTGGGCATCCATGTGGTAATACAGAAAGAGAAAGGGAGAATTAGCAACAATGATAGGCGATAGATTAACAACAATGATAGATATCAGATGATAGATTTTTATATGTGGTTCTAAAAGCACTCTGTTCAAAAAAAAAAAAACAACAAAAGATTCAGCCTAAAATAAGGGTCTTCTGCCTGTGTTGCCTTTTTTCATGGCTCCCAAGGCCTCAACTAAAGAAAAACCTCTTATGTTTTCTCCCTCCTCTTTATTTAAAATAAATACTGTAACAAGAAGAGTACAATTTGTATTGAAGTGCATTACAAATGCAATGCACTTTGTTTATCATAACACAGGTGTAATGACGTAATTGTTTTAGAAACTATTTAAAACAGGTCTCTAAATCACAATCTTTGGGCTTTCTTCCCAGCCTTTGTGACTGGAGGAGTTACCCCACTCCACTAAAGCTTCAAAGGGAAGGCTGCTGCCTTGCTTTATGCAAGTTGTGTAAATGTACAGTAGCTTTGATATGCTGCAATGTTTTTCAATTCAATTGACTGTTTTGCTTTTACAGGACTATATTCATTTCTAATTTGCTCTTTTTCACATAGAGCAAATTAGAAACGTTTGTTTTCAACTAAGACATTTAGCTCATGTCAAGTTACTTTTAAACTATGCTGTTGATTTGTGGCAACTTGGACTTTATTATATGAAATTGATTTTTTTTTCTGCTTGAGCCAACTGACAACGAAATCTTGTTGCTAAATCCAGTCACTATCTGCTTATCTCTCTGCCAAGAGAGTGGGTGTGTTAGCAGAGTTAAAGATCTCTGAAATAATAATAATTCCTTCCTAGGGAGTATTGCCTAATGGATAGAATGTAACATTTTATTCAACTGTTTTTTACTAATTGTGTCCAGCTTGCCTGCTATCCAGGCAACACAGGTAAACTGATCAAATTGATATACAGTATGTGTCTTCTTTGTTATGCTAAACTATATACAGATGTGTTGTAAAGGTAAAGGTTTCCCTTGCTCGAAAGCCAGTCGTATCCGACTCTAGGGTGCAGTGCTCATCTCTGTTTCTAAGCCGAAGAGCCAGCGCTGTCTGCTTCTGCAGACATTTCCGTGGTCATGTGGCAGGCATGACTAGAGAGACACCGGAGCGCACGGAATGCTGTTACCTTCCCACCGGAGTGGTCCCGATTCATCTACTTGCAATTTCTTGCTTTCGAGTTGGCAGGAGCTGGGGCAGAGACAGGAGCTCACCCCGCCGTGCAGCACTGGGGCCTCGAGCTGCTGACCTGCCGACCGTCCAGTCGGCAAAGTTCAGCGTCTTAACCATTAAGCCACAGCAGTCAGGAGGGCATTTGTCCACAGCCGCGCCGCAGCACAGTGTTGGGGGAACAGATGTGTTGACAGGTCAACAGATGTGTTGACAGGTACCTTAATAGGTACATATATTCTTATTGTTATAAGTGCCTTATTGTTGTTAAGGTACTATATGACATTTAATTGCACAGAAGTATATAATTATTTTGCAATAAAGAAGACTCCAAACGGCAGGCCATAATTTTTGTATGAAGAAAAGGTGACAATAAAATGGACCATTCCTAATCCCCAAAGACAATGAGGACATCCTCAAAATACATAGCAAAGAATATTCATGGGAGAGTTAAATACCCTGAACATAACAAGGGAGAATGCTGAAGTGCTCGCTCAAGCTTGAAACCATTGCAGATTCCTTGCTGTCAGATATGCTATGTATTATGGAAGGAACTAAGTTTAATTTTAGTTGAATGGTGTACAAATATTCTATTTTTTTGGTCTTTTGTCCAGATATACTGTACAGCTAGGAAATCTCAGTTCAGCTTTTCTTGGTAGCATGACACATTGCTTACTGTGATGGGACCATCTGATGGAGAATATATCATAATTTATAGTTTTCCCAAGATGTGTTGAATCTGGAGAAGGTAGTTCTGACAGTAATAAAACCAATAATCCTAGGTATGTTATAGTGCTATGATAGCATACTATTAATTCTACTGAGCAACCCAGGCATGGATGGATAAAACTTCTGATTACTGATGAGGTCTGAAGTAAGACTGAGGGGAAATTTCATTTCATTATTTTTTAAATTCAAATTGTCCCACATTGATTCAGGAGATGAGAATCCCAAGGGGTGTTCTGGAATTCTAATCAAATAAAATGCCAGTGCCCAAAATGTAAATATGATCATAAATGTGATAATTACTTTGGACCATACCACTGATTAACTTGTTCAAAAAATATGGTGCCCAGCAATCTTTCCAGGGTGCTAGTGCACCCTCCAGTAGAAAAGATAGCAGGATCACTGGAAACACCAATATAGCCAATCAGGAAAAATAGTGCTTCACAAGTTGGGGATACTGCACAAACAACTAGTAGTCACCCCAGAGAGTCTCATGGCATTGCAGCCTTACCTTGTCAAGCAACTTAATTGGACAGTCAGACAATATGTTGTGGTGGATGTGAATTTGATTTTAGAATCCTAGCAGCTAGTGTTCCTGCAAAAAAGAACAATGTTCCTTCCCCACATGAAATGTCTTATGTGGTGAGGAATAAGAATGAAAAACAGCTCTTGGGAAGGTGGATAACAGGCCCCTTTCAATCTCTACCTTTTCTGAACATAGTAATTTTGCCACTGGCAGTGTTGTCTAAGAAACCTCCAGGTTTAAGTATGATGAGGCATTGTATTATGACAAAACCTTGCCTATGGGATGTACACTGTCCTGTGCTACTTCTAAAGCTTTTAACAGATTCATGGAATGGGTGCTAACCAATAGCTGGAAAGCCCTTATGTCACTCATTACCTTGATGATTTTTTTTTAAAAAAATAGCTGTCCCTGCAGGCATTCAAAATCATGGCTGCAGAATTAGACATCCCATTATATATCTATATCTATATCTATATCTATATCTATATCTATATCTATATCTATATCTATATCTATATCTATATCTATATCTATATCTATAGCTATAGCTATAGCTATAGCTATAGATATAGCTATAGCTATCTAGCTATAGCTATAGCTATAGCTATAGATATAGATATAGATATAGATATAGATATAGATATTTTGACTGACCCTGATGAAAAAATGATGAAGACTTTATTAAAAAATTGTAATTGTTTATATATTAAAAAACATCAACTATCTACGAAGATTTTGCCACCAGTATTAACCACCGAATGAGAGAGAGCACACAGATCTTCTGACTACTTAGATCACTGCTCAAGTCCCAACCGACAATTCAAGTCTCCAACAGTCAGTTTCCAACTACCAAATCCCAACTGCCAGTTTTCAAATGGTCATTGCCTCAACTG
The DNA here is from genome assembly GCA_035047305.1 of Bradypodion pumilum. Classification (NCBI taxonomy): domain Eukaryota; kingdom Metazoa; phylum Chordata; class Lepidosauria; order Squamata; family Chamaeleonidae; genus Bradypodion; species Bradypodion pumilum. The sequence continues at coordinate 203,338,033 of JAWDJD010000003.1, read as the reverse complement.
ACAAATTTTCTCTTCAGTGAAAGCCCCACCCTTTCACATAGAGATAGGATTGCTCTCTACTGCCATCTAGTGTTTGAATGACACAATTGCCAATAGTTTATGAATACTGTACATATAACATCAATGGAAATGGTGCAGCAATATTTCTAACAGAAAATGTACCTAGGGATAAAATTAGACATGGTAGAGGGCACTTTTTATTTGCCAGGAGAAAAGGTGGCAAACATGAGATTTCTTTTAGGACAGGTCATAACTATTAAAAACCCAATAAAAAGGAAGTGTAGACTGTACTAGGGCATCTCAATTTTGTATGCTGAGTGGTATCTCAAGGGAGAGGTTTTTCTAGTCACATTGCAAGATCTGCAGGTTACAAATGGGATTTGGGTTATTTATAGGTGTGGAAAATTCTTATCTTTTTTAATGGACCCATACCCTGGCAGACTCCAGTTTTGGTGAGACACTACAGGTTCAATCAGATGCATCTGGAAGTATTGTATTTAGTGTGTACTTCCAATGGAAAGGTGTTCACAATGGTGGCCACAGCACTGGTTGGAAATAATGGTTTGCTGGGACTTAACATTCTTGGAGTTTTTCCCCCTATAGTGGTGGTGGTGTGCATATGAAGCAATTTCTTAGAAATCATAGAATGTATGTATGATAATAGTACAATGATCAGGGTCATCATGGATTATTGGCTGCATGGAATACTGAAAGAGTGATGACATTAGCTACAGCTGAAGTAGCTCTCCTGGAAGGCAGGGGTTCTCCCCTTTCTCTCACCTCTTGGGACATATTAAAGATTGAGGAAGATGGCAATTGGGAGTCCCCATGTTACATGATTCCCTTCTAGGAGGTACCCCATGAGGGTGTTGGGATGGACATATCTGATGCATGCCCAGCTCAAGAGCTGTGTGCATTTTCCACCCTCATGCAAGACAGACAGGGCCACAAAGTGGCATACATCCATGTAGTGAATATGTGTCCTTAAACAACATCAGACAGTGTCCACCCTCTATGCTAGTGACAGGAGCTATTGGCAGCTGTAACCAGTAAAGTCATGTCCAATTTTATACCAAAATACATAATTGATGTATGTGCTTATTACATACTCCAGCCCTGGACAAACATTAGGTGTGCTGACAATTGTATATAAATGTATTCTTGGTATATGATCTGGTGCAGGAAATATTGTCAAAGGTGGGTCATTCATGAAGCAGGAAAGCACTTGCCAGTGAAATGTCTCTTCCATAAGTAGAGACAGAAAAAATCCTTAAGTTTTCAGCAATCACAAACTCATATTAAGTTATAATTCATGTTATAGTGTGTGGATGTGTGTGTGGAGGGGACAATATACAGTACTCCTAAGTCAATGAAGAATGCACAGTTTGAAACATCTTGCAAACGCTATATAGAATAAGTTTCATACATGTTTTTAAGAAGCTTACTGTGTAAGGATATCAAATAATTCTCAGCTATTTTGCCATCTGCCACATCTCATGCAGACATGTGGATTCTTTCATCCTTTTTTTTGAATGATATATTGGTGGGAGAGAGAGAGAAAGAAAGAGGACCTGCTCTGAAAAAGTCAAAACAAAAGCATCATCTTGAGAAGGTGTAAAACACTTCTGTAAAGTCAACCTAACCCATCCTCTTGCTTTACAATGTTAACATGACACTTATAAAAAAAAGAAAGGAGAAATAGAAAACAAAGATGTTATTCTTTTTGTTTTATTGTCACAAAACAAGCAACTTCCCAGGAGTTAGGTAATGGAGAACAAATGCAGTCTAGTTGTTTTAACTTTTTTTTAAGACTTCTCTCTCATCCTTCTTTCCAGGAATAGTGAAGGTGCATGAACAGTGGATGAAATGCAACATTTAAAGGTGTTGGGCTGATGTTTGTGTGGGGCAACACCCATCTTTAAGGATGTAGCGAAATATGCCATAACAGAGGCCATATATGTGTACATATAGTGGAGAGCGTCCTCAACGTTTGAGGTATTTTTGAACCTTAATCGGGCATACACTGGAAACAGCAACATTGTGTTTCTGACTAATCTTTCTCACACTTGGTCAGGCAAAAGGAACTACAGAATGAATTCACCAAAAGGTGTCTTTATTTTGGCAGTTTCACATCTTGCCTAGGCACGGAAGTAGTAGTAGTGGAAGAGGGCCAACACTAAAGTCCCTCCTTCCATTAGTCAGATGGAAGTAATTCACATGTTCACAACTTGTGAACATTTCTGGTGTTAGCATTGGTTAGCATATAAAAACAAGCAGCAGAGGTAACAGTGTGAGTACTTGGAATTTTTTCTCATTAGATTTGCAGATTCAGGAACAAGGAATTATGCCTCCCCCCCCCTTCTCACTCACTTGAGAGTGAGGTATTACTGCAACTGCCCACATAGTTATTGTATTGGCAAAAACTGCACAGTCGTATTAAAAGGTTTATTGTACAAAGCTCTAGGTCTGTCCATCAATCAGCCAGACAGGTAGCTGATCCTTCCTGTCCTTGTTGCCTTCCTTAGGCAGAGGGTTGAGCAGCTGGAGACTGCCCAATGAAATGAGATGCCTGAGGCCGACATTGCAACACCACCCGTGGATCCGGAACCTGTCCAGGATGTTCCTGAGATACCCGGGCCTTCTAACACTGATGCTGGCAGATTCTATGTTCTTCCAGAGCCCCAATACTCAGGTGCAACTGAAACCCTTGGTGGGGGTGGTTGTCATGAGTGCTCCCGGTGAGTATGGTGGTCAAGTAGGTGCACTTCACATGTCACAGCCGGGTACTGCTGGCTTACCACAATGGCCCTGGCCCCAGCAATCTGGGTACGCCCCAGCCGCAGCTCTGGCCCTTCTCAGTCCTTTGCAGCCTACAGTGTGGAGGGCTCCATATCCTCCGATACCACCTGGCATTCCACCAGTTGCTTCACACATGCTGTACCCGGTTTTGGCTGTCAATCCGGCCTACCACTCCATGCCACATTCATCCCTCCCATCCGGCGGTCTTGTCCTTCCATTGGATGATCATTTGCTCCCTGCCATCCAGGACAAGATCTGGCACAGGGAATACATTTTTAGTCTATTGAACTGAGATACTACCAGGGAAGACTGTGATAAGGAGGATGACCGTGACAAGGAGTTGGCACATCGACAGAAGCCTCCACGCATGTGGGCCAACTGGTTGCTGGCCTACCTGATTTATATGGCAGTTTCTGTTTGGGCACACCCGCTATTTGGCATTGCCAATGATACAATACCTTGACATTATTTACCGGGCATATGTCGACTTTCCTGGGTCGTAATGGTTGGCGTACGATGAGGAATTTTGAATGCACACAGTAGGGTGTCCCTTAAAAGTCAACATTTGAATTTTCAACCACAACTCGTTAAAAAAGTTTCCTTTAGGCATTTATACCACACTCTAAAAATCTGAGCATGATCGGTTAATATTTACCTGTGCCACAAGTGAGTCATATGTTTACTATTGGAAATAATAACATGAAATGGTTTGACACACTACTGTATGCATCCTCTGGCCATATTTATTTATTTATTTATTTGTTGGACTTGTATGCCACCCCACTCGCATATTAGTGTTGCAAAATGCTGCCAAATAAATCATTATGAAAGCAGCTATATCTTATACGGCACAGCTGTACAGTATTGAGTATACAGGTGCCCGACTTCCATCTCACCTGCAAGTCTTACATTACCTGTTGCACTGAATGCACCAGCCTGGACATGATAACATATCATTATAACCTGCAAGTGCCCACATGGCGGATGTGTTGATGCAGTTTTGCGATGTTTTTGATGCAGTATTTGTTATATTTAGCATGCTACCATCACATGGCTGAAGTGGTGCACAAGGCTGTCTTTTAGACCGCTGTTGCCATCTCTTCTGGGCCAGACATCACGATTTTTAAACCTTTCTGAGACAAATGGATGGAAAGTGATCACACCAAGTTCACCACTGGTCTCCAGGATGAGTAAGTGTATTCTTTCCTGACACACAACACAATGTCACTGCTTCATTTCTTAGATGCAAAACTCAGAGTAAGTATCAAGCCGTTGCAAACTTTTCACGCATTTTGCTTTCAGTTCAGAACTCACCTGTAACTTTTTTCTTATTAGGAAGTTCACAGCCATGGAGACTACCAAGAACATCTGAAGCTTAGCTGTATATAGCTTGGAGGTTGCTCTAGTACACGAAGTTTCAATTTTTCTAAACCAGGCATCATCCATGACACTCAATTTATGTCCAGAGCTATTTACTCCTTGAAAATCTCTCTCTTCAAGGAACAGTTCAAATTGACATCAAGGGAGGAAACTGGTCTCAGAGACACGTGTTTGTTTCTTGTTCTCTGCTATAATATTGGTTCACTGCTACTTGTGCTATCAGTGCACCTCAGAACATACCTGTCAACTTTTGGATTTGAAAATAAGGGAAATTTTGGCTACACCCCTTTGTGGGTGTGGCCAAATCTGTGGGCATGGCAAAATATAGCCGTGTGACTTGCTGGGCTCTAGTCATGCCTGCCACATGGCCATGAAAATGTCTGCAAACACAGACAGCACTGGCTCTTTGGCTGTAAATGGAGATGAGCACTGCACCCTAGAGTTGGATAGGACTGGCAGATTTTACATTCTTAGGATCAAAGATCTCTGCAGATGTGATTGCAGCCGTGAAATAAAAAGGCAACTGATGCTTGGAAAACAAGCTATGAGAAACCTGGGGAACCTAGTTAAAAGTAGAGGCATCACCTTGCAAACAAAAAATTGCATAGTCAAAGCAATAGTATTCCCGGTGGTAATGTATGGGTGTGAGAGCTGGACCATTAGGAAAGCTGAGCGCAGAAAAATAGATCCCTTTGAAATGTGGTGTTAGAAATAGGTCGATCCTAGAAGAAATCAACCACGACTGCTCACTAAAGGTCAAATAGTAAAGATGACGCTAAAGTACTTTGGACATCAAATGAAAAGAGAGGATTCACTTGAGAAAGTGTTGATGCTGGGAAAGGTGGAGGAGAAAAGAAGTGGGTGGCCAAAAAATAAGATGGCTAGATGGTATTGTAGATGCAATGGGCACAAAGCTGTGTGGGCCAAAGAACCCTTTCCCCATCTTTTTTGGTGGACTTTTGTTTTGTTTTCTTTCTTGTTTACTCAGTGGCTTAAGTGACTAAAATGTTGACTGGGAGGCAGAAGGTCAGCAGTTTGATTCCCGAATACTGCAGGACGGAATGAGCTCCCATCTTTGTCCCAGCTCCTGCCATCCTAGTAGTTCGAAAGCAAGAAATTGCAAGTAGATAAATAGGGACCACTTTGGTGGGAAGGTAACAGCGTTCTGTGCACTCTGGTGTCTAGTCATGCCTGCAACATGACCACGGAAATGTCTGCAGACACAGACAACACTGGCTCTTCAGCTTTGAAACAGAGTCAGATATGACTGGCTTTCTGTTATGTATGTATGTATGCATGTTCATTATACTGTAAAGGCAAGATTGTAACCACTCCAGATACAAACGATACCAGCTGTAAAGGAACGCGAGCAGACAGCCCATAGAGGGCAGCTGCGAGCGTTCAGCCTCACATGGTTCACATTGCTCAATCACGGACAGCCGCGGGAAAACCTTCCCCGCATTCAGCAGCTGAAGAAAGAGGCGTGCCTGGGCGAGGCCACGCCGGTAGCAGCCAATGAGCTACCGTGCTACAAGATTCAAATGTAGAGAGCTACTGTATATATTGAGATGTATCACCGCCATTACCTCATGCTTCACTGGAACCTCATGCAATGCAATAAACCTGTGTTAAACCAACCTTTCGGTTGTCCAGTTGTCTTTGGTCCCATACACTAAATTGGCGACGAAGGTGGGATATGGCTGCCCACGGGACCAAGACATGCGCCGGCTACAAGATCAAGAAGCCGGGAGACTTGGAGCTGTTTGAGATAGACTTCAACGCAGCGCTGGTGGAGCTCGAAGTCTCCGATGAGGCCAAAAAGAGGGCCATTTTCGTCCGCATGCTCGGACACGAGACCAAGAGGACCTTGGTGGACCTGATCGCCCCGAGGAAGTTGGGCGACTTCAAAGCTACAGAGCTCCTGGCGGCGTTGCGCGCCCATCTCCGGCCAGCAATAGCGATGTTCCCCGCTCGGAGCGCGTTCTGGAGGCGAGTCCAGGCACCCGGGGAATCGGTCGAGGAGTTCGCCGCGGCCCTGCGGTTGGCCGCCGGCCCATGCAAGTGGGAGCTCCCCGACATCACCCTCCGGGACTGCCTGCTCTGCGGTCTGAGGGACACAGAGACTCAGCGTGCGCTGATGAAGAGGGAGCCGCCTCCCTCGTGGCAACAAGTCCTCGACACGGCACAGGCCGCGGAGGCCACTACTGCCGGGGTGCACGAGCTTCAGGACTGGCGCCCGAAGCCCGCAAAGGCAGAGAGCTCGGTGCGAGCGGCCCGGCGAGTTTCGGACTCGTCTGCGGAGAGCGGCGACGACGAGGACGTCTGGAGGGTCCAGAGAGAGGGCCGGCGCTGCGACGGCTGCGGCGCCGCCCACGCCCGCGCCAAATGCCCGTTCCGCAATGCCGAGTGCCACAACTGCGGCCGGCGCGGGCACATCGCCAAGGTCTGCCGGAAACGGCGCGAGGCCACCAGGAGTTCTCCAGACCGCTCGGCGAGGCAGGACCGCACCACGAGGCAGGACCGCACCACGAGGCCAAAGGACGGCACCCGGACCACGAGGACACGGGACGGAGTAGGGCGCATCTCCGACGACAGCGAGGACGACGCGCCGGTCTGCAGCGTTTCCACAGAGCACCCCCGTTACTTCGTTGAGGTAGTAATACAAGGGGCCCCTGTTAGAATGGAGGTGGACTCGGGTTCTTCATACTCCATTATTTCCCAGGGGGAATTCATGAAAATCGCCCCCCGCGTGTGGCCCAAGCTCAAGGCGTTGAGGGCCACACTGAAGGACGTGCAAGGGAACCGCATCCCAGTGTTGGGGGTTGGGAAGTTCCGGGTCCAGTTTAAAAAGCACACCGCAACGCTTCCCCTAGTCATCCTCAAGGGAGGTAAATGCAGCCTCCTCGGGACTCAATGGTTCCAGCCCCTGGGGTTGTTCATCGGGGGGGTGCACGCCGTGGAAGCACACCCCGCCGGGACTGATCCAATACAGAGCGTGTGCGACGCGCACCCCGAGGTTTTTAAAAAGGGGCTCGGGAAATTCAAGGGCCCCCCAGTGACTTTTGACCTGGACCCTGGAGTACGTCCAATCAGACTTAAACCGCGCAGAGTGCCCTTCGCACTAAAGGACAAAATAGAGGCGGAGTTGGACAAATTGGTGGGCCAGGGGATTCTTGTTCCTGTTGATTCTGCGGAGTGGGAAACTCCAATTGTAACGGCTCTCAAGGCCAACGGGGAGGTCCGCATATGCGCTGATTACAAGTGCACCATCAATAAGGCGATCCGCCCTAATGCGTATCCGGTGCCGGTAGTCAGCCACTTGTTGGCCAGGTTACATGGGGGGAGGTGCTTCGCTAAACTCGACCTGGCCCAAGCCTACCAGCAACTCCCGGTGACCCCCGCCGCAGCTGCTGCGCAGACCATAGTCACCCACAAAGGGGCGTTCCAGGTATCGCGCCTACAATTCGGCGTGAATTCGGCGCCCGGGATCTTCCAGTCACTTGTGGAACGCCTCCTGAAGGGGTTAGAGGGGGTGTTACCCTACTTTGATGACGTATTGATTACAGGGGGGAGCCGGGCCGAATTAGCAACTAGGTTGGGAAAGGTCCTGACAATATTCGAAAAGGCGGGGTTGCGGTTGCGGAAAGACAAATGCGTCTTCTTCGCTACAGAGGTTGAGTTCCTAGGGTTCCGTGTCACTCCCGAGGGAATAAGACCAGCCCAATCCAAGGTAGCCGCCATCAAGAAGGCCCCTCGCCCCACATCCAAGCCCGAGTTGCAGTCGTTCCTCGGACTGCTCAACTTCTACCACTCCTTCCTCCCACGGAAGGCAGCCGTGGCAGAACCGCTACACAAATTGTTAAAAAAGGACGAGGCATGGAAGTGGGGCGACGACCAGGAAAAGGCTTTCAATGACCTGAAGCGACTCCTGGCATCAGATGCCGTACTGACCCACTTCAATCCCAAACGCCCGGTGGTCCTGATATGCGATGCATCCCCGGTGGGGGTGGGGGCGGTGTTATGCCACGTGCTGGACAACGGTAGGGAGGCCCCGATAGCGTTCTACTCTAGGTCCTTGTCCCAAGCAGAGAGGAACTATGCTCAGACAGACAGAGAAGCACTAGCAATAGTTGCGGGGACCAAGAAATTTCATGATTTTGTGTACGGCCGCCCCTTCACCATAGTGACGGACCATAAGCCCTTGTTAGGCATTTTCACCGCAGATAAGCCCACACCCCAAATCCTGTCCCCGAGAATGCTCAGGTGGGCCATTTTTCTCAACGCGTATCAGCACGCGTTGGTGTACCGGCCCGGGAGGGAGATCAGCCATGCCGACGCCCTGTCGAGGTCCCCCATTCCCCGGGATTGCTGCCACGTGGACAAAGTAGAGAGGGACCATCAGGTCTTAATGATAGAGGTTCTAGACTCCCCTCCAGTAGTACCGGCCGACATCGCCAAAGCGACAGGCAAGGACAAAACGCTGGCCACAGTTTGCTCCTGGGTACAGAAAGGGTGGCCCGTGTCTTCCCCAGCAGCGGAATTCGACACATTTTTCAAAAAGAAACTAGAGTTGTCCCTAGAGAGGGGTTGCCTTTTGTGGGGACAGCAGGTAGTGATCCCCACGCCTCTCCGGCCGAGGGTGCTTAAACTGCTGCACGTCAGCCACCCGGGGATCGTCCGCTCAAAGGCGCTGGCCCGCAGTTACTTTTGGTGGCCCCAGCTAGACGCCGACATTGAGCACATGGTCGGCACTTGCGAAGCGTGCCAAAGCTCAAGGCCAGAAGAGGCTCGCTCGCCACCTAGGGAGTGGGACACGGCTAGGGGGCCCTGGTCCCGGATACATGTAGACTTTGCTGGCCCGTTCAGGGGAACGCTTTTCCTCCTCGTGGTGGACGCGTTCTCCAAGTGGTTGTAGGTCATTCCAGTCTCGAGCACCTCCTCGGCCACAACAATTAAACAGTTAAGGAGGGTCTTTTCCACGTTCGGTTTACCCGACACCCTCGTCAGCGATAACGCCAGCTGTTTCACGTCCGCCGAGTTCGGGGCATTCTTGGAGCGCAACGCCATTCGGCACGTCACCTCTGCCCCCTTTCACCCGGCCACCAACGGCCAAGTAGAGCGCCTCGTGCGCACCACGAAAGACGCGCTACTGCGCATGGGGCCCGGAGACCTCGACCTGAAATTGTGCCAATTCCTGCTAAGATACAGGGTCACCCCACTAGCGTCGGGGTACTCCCCCGCAGAGCTGTTGATGCGCAGGAAGCTGGCCACGGGAATCTCCAAGCTAGACCCCACGAGAGTAGAGGACAAGGGGCGGAACATAGGGGTGGAACCCACAAAGAGTTTCAGCGTAGGCGCCCCGGTGCAGTGCAGGAACTACGCCAGCGCGGGGCCAGCCTGGGTGCCGGGCACCGTAGTAGAACAAACCGGCCCCGTCTCATACCGCGTAGAAACCAGTACAGGCTTCCTGTGGAGGCGACACGTGGACCAACTCAGGCGCAGGGTCCCCGGAGAGCAGGACGGAGACGAGAATAGCATCGAATCAGCGTTAGGGTACTCCCCCACCCGCTTAACCCAAGGGGGAGGAAAAGGGGAGCATGGGTCCCCACCAAGGGGGGAGGAAAGGGAATCGATCCACAGAAATCTTTTGCGGGGGTCCCCGAAGAAATGGAAGAGCCCCGACCACACACATACCCCGCGGGAGTTTCCCCGAAACACAGATGCCCATAGAAGTTTAGACGTTGATTTGCAGTACCAGGGGGAGTTAGCGGAGTGGTCCCCCACCCGTCCTAGCGAAAAGAGGGGTTTCAGTTCAGCCCCTGGTACCTTCAGTCCCAGTAGCCCCTGTGAGTTAGAATGCGATATAGCGCCACTTTTCCGGAGACCGACACCCCCAAGACGGGAGGCATCAGCGAGCCCGACCACCACAGTCTCAAGGTCCCCCGAGCAGGGATCAGAAGGTAGCCGAACCGCAAGGGCGACCTCATCGGTTCCGCGGTTCACAATAGGTGGATCCCCGGGGTCAGAGAGCAACAGGCAGGGGTTCACTTCCCAACTATTCATTCCTTTCCCATCCCCGGGCGCGAGGCAGGCTCGGACGCCCCACGAAGCCACTAACGAATCCCCGTTTCCCGTTGCAGGACAAGCACCCGCGGAGTCAGGGATCACAGGCTCTCCAGTACTAGGTCAGACGCAAGCGCGTCCCAAGCGCACGTGCGGCAAGCCACAATGGTTGCGGGACTTCGTCCCATCCTAGGGGGGAGGGATGTTATGTATGTATGTATGCATGTTCATTATACTGTAAAGGCAAGATTGTAACCACTCCAGATACAAACGATACCAGCTGTAAAGGAACGCGAGCAGACAGCCCATAGAGGGCAGCTGCGAGCGTTCAGCCTCACATGGTTCACATTGCTCAATCACGGACAGCCGCGGGAAAACCTTCCCCGCATTCAGCAGCTGAAGAAAGAGGCGTGCCTGGGCGAGGCCACGCCGGTAGCAGCCAATGAGCTACCGTGCTACAAGATTCAAATGTAGAGAGCTACTGTATATATTGAGATGTATCACCGCCATTAGCTCATGCTTCACTGGAACCTCATGCAATGCAATAAACCTGTGTTAAACCAACCTTTCGGTTGTCCAGTTGTCTTTGGTCCCATACACTAAACTTTCAAGCAAGGGAAACCCCCCCCTCTCTCTCATATAGTGATCAGGCAACACACACACACCCATTAGGGTGCTGGAGCAAGGGATTAATCCCCCCCTCTCTCTCATATAGTGATCAAGCAACCCCCCCCCCCAATTAGGGTGGAGGAGCAAGGGATTAATCCCCCCTTTCTCTTTCATATAGAGATCAGGCAACCCCTCCCCAAATTAGGGTGCAGGAGCAAGGGATTAATTCCCCCCTCTCTCTCATATAGTGATCAGGCAACCCCCCCCAAAAAAAATAGGGTGCAGGAGCAAGGGATTAATTCCCCCCTCTCTCTCTTATATAGTGATCAGGCAACACCCCCCCCCCCCATTAGGGTGCAGGAGCAAGGGATTAATCCCCCCCTCTCTCTCATATAGTGATCAGGCAACACCCCACCCCACCCCATTTAGGGTGCAGGAGCAAGGGATTAATTCCCCCCCTCTCTCTCATATAGTGATCAGGCAACACCCCCACCCCAACTAAGGTGCGGGAGCAAGGGATTAATTCCCCCTCTCTCTCATATAATGATCAAGCAACCCCCCCTCCCAAGTTAACTCTAGAACTCTAGAAATGAAATCCTCCAGCCAGGAGGCAGGGCAGAAACAGCTCAATAAAGCATTAGGTTGCCCCTGCATATATGAAATATATTGCTCACCTAGAGTAGATTCCTTGCTCCCAGCAGCCAAAACGGAGCCTTCAGGACCATGTGGCTGGCAGGAAAGGGAAAGAGAGAAACTACAGAACGTGCCCCCACCTTCTCTCTCTCCTTCCACAAGCGAAAAGCCTGCCACACAGCTACCTCTGGTGGCCATGAAAAAATACTGCAGCTTCACATGTGAGGGCTCCGGTCAGGATATTTCTTTTTTAAAAATAAGGGGAAATACGGGGAAATTAATAAAACGGGAGGGGGTGGAAAGAGGGGTAAAAATAAGGGGTTTTCCCAGGGAAAAGAGGATAGTTGACAGGTATGCCTCAGAATGCAAGCGCGGCGCCAAAATGGCCGCCGCGCTCTTTGCGGGAGCCCCCCCACAGGACGAAGGCATCCGGGTAGTTAGGGGCGTGGCCAGCTCCCTTATAAAAGGGGTGGCCACGAGGCAGCCGAGCTGCTATTTTGCGAAGCGACGGAGCGGAGAAGTTTTTTACTCTTACTCCGTCGCTTTTACCTTGATCGGGAAGCCTTTTGGCTGCTGACCTTCCTCTTTTCGGCTTCCCTTAGGTCCGACTGAGATGTCTTCGAAGAAGAAGGCGGCCGCGAGCGCGGCTCGGGCGGTTCGGGCGGTTCGGAGGCGCAATCCGGGTCGGAGGACCGCGGCTGCGCCTTCCCAACAGCCGCCTTTGCCGGCTCCCACCGGGACCGGTGGGATGGGGTCTATTACCCCCTGGCCAGAGGCTGGGGACCCGAGCAGGGGTCCAGTATGGGCTGCGGCCCGCGGCCCGCAAGCGGCGGACGCCGCACCTGGTGCTCATTCTACTGGGCCTTCCTCTATCGGGGCGCAGCTCACTCCAGGGCCTTCCAGCCTTGGGGGGTGGTGTGGTCCCCTCCCTTGGCAGGTGCCTACGCCGGCCCTGCCGGGCCTGGGTGTGGGGTCATGGCCATATTCGGGCCCCGGGGTGCAAGGACCTGTACCCACGCCCGTAACGGACGGGCCGGCTGGCCCGTGGCCCCACGCCAGTGTGGAGGCCTTGCTGGCCCGCGTGGTGGCACTCGAGGCTTCCCTTGCTCGGGCCAGCCACGCTGGGGCTCCTTTTGGGGTGCACTTTGACGGGTCGTCTGCTGGGCAGCGGCAGGCGACGGGACGGGTCGAGCAGCTTGAGGTGCGTGGCGCGACTTCGGCCACTGCCTCGCAGCTCCCCAACCAACAGGCCAGCGCGGGTCAAGCCCCGGCGGCGAGCTCTACGGCGGTCGTGAGCTCCGACGCCCCCAGTGGGCCGGAACCCACGGTGGGGGCGGCCCGCGGGGGTGCAGCATGTGAGTATGCAGTACAAACTAGTGCACCTACACATGTGGCTACGTTGGGGGGGGCTTTCCAATGGCCTTGGCCTCGCATGGGTGGTGCGGCGGTACAGCCGCTGACGCACCACCAGGCGACGTCAACCACCACCCAGGGCCCCGGGGTGGGGAGCATTTCCTACCCTGTGGGGAATGTTTTGGGGGTGGCTGGGCTAGTCCAAGCCCCTTTCCAGATGCCCGCAGTTCCTGCTGTGCCTGTCTCGGCCTTGCCGACAGCGGGCTATTCCTTGCCACTGGGTGACCACTTGGCACAGGCCACCAGAGAGAAAATATGGCGAGGGGAGTATGTTGATATCTTCTCACTCCTAAACAGGGAGCCCACCAAGGAAGAGAGGGAGGGGCAGGATGAGAAGGATAAGGAACAGGCACGTCGTCGCAAGCCACCACGAACGTGGGCCAACTGGCTGCCGGCTTACCTCATCTACATGGCGGTGTACCTGAGGGCCCGGCCGGATCTGGCAATTCCGATGGTCCAGTATTTGGACAATATCTATCGGGCGATGGTTGATTTTCCGGGCCCGTCGTGGTTGGCTTATGACGAGGAATTCTGTATGCGAATTCCCCTGCACCCTGAGATGAGGTGGGCTGAGCCATGCCAGAGGCTTTGGCTTCTGTACATGACGCCCACGCGCCCCGCGCCAGGGGAAAGATACCATTGTGGACATGCGGTCCAGCGAGTGGCTCCAGCACAGGTTCCCCACCAAGTGGCGGGGCAGGGGGTTCCAGCCCGCCTGCTGTGCTGGACTTTCTCGTCTAATGGTTCATGCAATAAGAAGAATTGCAAGTACAGACATGAGTGTCCCACCTGTGCGGGCCCCCATGCAGCCTCTGCCTGTCCCAGGCCTGGAGGGACGCGGGGCAGAGGGAGGGGCTGGCAAGACTGCCGCAGATGGAGCAGGTTCACCGAAAGGCTCCCTCCCCAATTAATGTGGACATGCTGGAGCGTTGGCTCACATTGTACCCGAAGGGGGAGGATGCAGATTATCTCCTTCAGGGCTTTAGACAGGGGTTCCGTATTCCTTTCATGGGTGATAGGTCCCCTCAGGATGCCCCCAACCTTTTGTCCCTTAGGGGGAGGGAGGAGGTGGCTGCCGCCAGCATTAATAAGGAGGTCAATGCAGGCAGGGTCGCTGGCCCTTTCCCTGCACCCCCGTTCACTAACCTCAAGGTATCGCCCCTGGGCTTGGTTCCCAAGAAGTCACCAGGCGAGTTTCGCCTTATCCATCACTTGTCCTACCCAGCCGGCTGATCGGTCAACGATGCTATCCCCGATGACCTTTGCTCAGTCAGGTATACATCTTTTGACCACGCGCTGCGCATGGTGCGCTCATGTGGCCCGGGTGCGCTGCTGGCTAAGTGCGACATTAAGTCGGCTTTTCGCCTCTTGCCAGTGCACCCGGGCGACTTTGAATTGCTGGGTTTCAAATTTCGGGGCGAATATTATTTTGATAAGGCCATGCCTTTTGGCTGTTCCATATCATGCTCGGCTTTCGAGCGTTTCAGTACCTTCCTAGAGTGGGCTTTCGTCCGCAGGTCAGGGTCCCGGTCTGTAGCCCATTACCTGGATGACTTTTTATTCGGGGGTGAACGGGGCTGGGACACGTGTACACGTCTCCTCAACACATTTCAGACGCTAATGGAGGAACTCGGTGTCCCTTTAGCGCCCGAAAAGACCGAGGGCCCATCTACACAGCTAGTCTTCCTGTGGGTGGAGATTGACACGATAGCGCAGGCATCTAGGTTACCGCGGGATAAGGTGTCAAGGATAGTGGCCCTTATCTCGGACTTGTTGGCCAAGCGCAAGGCATCACTGAGGGAACTGCAGGTGCTGCATGGTCACCTTAATTTCGCCTGCAGAGTGGTTGCACCGGGCAGGGCTTTTGCCCGGCGCTTGTGCGACGCTATGGCAGGATTATCCAGGCCTCACCATAGGGTTAGGCTTACCCGGGGTATCAGGGCAGACATGCTTGTCTGGTTACAGTTCCTGAGGGAGTTCAATGGGGTCTCATTTTGGAGGCATGACCTCCTGGCTTCCCCTCAATTTCAGATTCAGTCTGATGCCTCGGGAGCCCTCGGTTATGGGATGTACTACAATGGGAAGTGGGCCTATGGTGGGTGGCCACCGGCCTGGGCAGGCACGGGTCGCCTGCGTGATCTCACATATCTGGAATTTTTCCCTATCCTGGGTGCTTTGATGCTATGGGGCCAGGAGTGGTCTAACTCGGTCGTGCATTTCTGGTGTGACAATGCGGCTGTGGTCCACATTGTAAATGCACAGACTTCCAAATCGCCCAGGGTTATGGATCTAGTGCGCCAATTTGTGTTGCGCAGCCTGCGCCTCAACGTACTGTTCAGGGCCAGGCATGTCCCAGGGGTTAATAATTATATTGCTGACGCTTTGTCCCGCCTACAGATCTCCCGGTTCCGTGCCTTGGCCCCGGATGCGGAGGAATTTCCCTCGCCACTCCCGGAGGAGATATGGACCATTGGCAAGGAGAGGTGAACCGGGCGATTGGCCTGTCGCTAGCGCCACGCACCCGTAAGGCGTATCACCACGCAATTAATTCTTTTAGGGCATTCTGTACTCAATTCAATTGCCAGGAACCTGGCCGATCCCGGTAGCCCATGTGCTGCGGTTCATGGTTTACCTGCATTCTCAGGGCCTTGCACCTCGCACCATAGCATCTAAGCTTTCAGCGTTGGCTTTTATGGCCAAGGTGGGGGGTCATGTGGACAGCACCTCGGACTTCCGTGTGAGACATGTTTTGGAGGGGTGGGTGCGTGAGCACGGGTGTTGCCCGGACGACCGCCACCCGATTTCCCCAGGGGTCCTTACCCAGTTGGCCCGGGGCTGGCCTTGCCTCTGTTTTGATGCATATGAGGCAGCCCTGTTCCATGCAGCCACAACGGTGGCATTTTTTGGAGCGCTCCGCATCAGCGAGCTTGTGATGCTGTCTAAGGCGGATGCAAGTCGTAGGGCACTGGAACTCGAGGATGTCTGTGTAGCCAAAGACTGGGCTCAGTTGAGGATACGTTCCTCTAAGACCGATCAGCATGGCGTCGGCAGTGGTGTGTGACTGCTACGGTGTTCTTTGGCAGACATCTGTCCGGTTGGTGCCCTACAGGAGTTCCTTGCACTGCGTGGCACGCACCATGGCCCGTTTTTCTGTCACCAAGATGGGTCTCCCCTTACTAAATTTCAATTTTGGAAGGTGACGGGCAAAGCGCTGGCCAGTGTGGGCCTCCCAGGCGCCCGCTATGGCACTCATTCATTCTGTATAGGGGCGGCCTCGACCGCTGCGGCTTTTGGGTACTCAGGGGCTGACATACGTAGCATGGGACGATGGGGTTCGCAATGTTTTCAATTTTATGTGCGCCCACTCCCGCCGTGAGTACCAACCCAGTCACCTTACCTACTTTCCCTCATTTTTTCCTTTACAGACCCGGGGTGTCGTATTACACCGGTGACAGTATGGCTGGTGGGCCATAGCTACGTGCACAGGGCAGCGCGTTATGCTGCGGCGACAGAGTGGGGACCCCGACTGGGACTGGGTGCATACGCAAGTCTCACATGGCATGGTAAGCCCGGGATGTTATGGCGGGAGCTGCTGCCTTTCCTTTTTTTCAGGCCAGAATGCTGACCCGCCTGACATTCTGATCATACACCTGGGGGGCAATGATTTGGGCCAGGTCACCGGCTTGTCGCTGAAGCATGCGATTTGCGAGGACCTCGCCTACCTGCATTACGTCTGGCCCGCCACAACCCTTGTTTGGTCGGACATGGTCCCGTGCCATTCCTACAGAGGGGGTGTTGACCTCCTGGCCCTTGACCGCGCTAGACGCATGGTGAATAGGGCAGTGGCGCGTTTCCTTGTCGACAGGGCTTGGGGGAGGGTCAGTCGTCACCCCGCTATTAGCCTCCAAAGTTATGACTTGTATGCAGGGGATGGGGTCCATCTGTCGCGAGGAGGTATGGACCTCCTGTTGGGTGATTGGCGAGCAGGCCTGTTGACCGAGCTGACGGTCTGGGGGGGGCGTCGAGCCTTCTTTGAAGCCCCTCCGTGTGGCGGGTAGCACTGGTAAGGTAAACATTATGACCCACAGGTATCCGGCAAGTTCGCAATAGACTGGACAACACTAGACAGGCATAAGTTGGTTAAACGTTGTCCGGTCAACGACGAACTAGGCGACGGGGTGATGGCTATAGCTAGACAGCATGCATCACCCCGTGATTTTACGGATACGCGTCAGAGGGTGGGGTCATTAGTTAGATATTGACTACGGTCAACAATTTGTCTGTGGTCAACAAACAAATTGATACAAATGGAGACATTGTAGCAATTGCCGTTGGCAATTTTGGGTGGTACCTTACCAGTGTTACTTCGGCCTGCTTGCCTTAAGAATTATGATTGGTCAATTACCAATAGAAATTTATAATTCGGACTAGGGCATGAATCAATAAATGTGGCCCAATGCTGTTATCCACTTTCATTGGTGTCTGAGTCCTTTATTGGGGGGTGCGCCTGCAATGACCTTTTGTTTATGAAAGACTTGATGGATTATTGATATATTGAATTTATTGATATATTGTAATTTCATCTCTATGTTGTAAATGTTGATATTGTTGCTGACATATTGTTTTTGCTGATTGTTGATATTTTTGATATGTATTACCGATATTGTATTGTATTTTGCTATTGTATTGCTTTTGCTATTGTTGTTTTGCCACTTCGAGTCGCCTTCGGGCTGTGGGAAGCGGTGTACAAATAAAACTTATGTTATGTTATGTTATTATGCAAATGTGAACAAGGTTTCTGAGATTGCCACCAAAAAATCTTCTGGACACTTGTGGTACTTGTCAGAGCAATTCACTGGCTTAGGTTTGTTAGATTCTAACGTCCCATTTGATTGCAAGAGGAGGAGGATTGAAAAAATTAGGTCAAAGCCAGCAGCTATGCCAAATGTTCGGGACAAATGCCCTAAAGTGCAAAATCCACAATCTTTGAAATTAAAAGATTTGTCCCATTTCATGGGACTCCATACTCTGAACTTTTCAAAGGTTTGATCTGGAATGTACTTGTGTTGATCATCCTCCAGAGACCTGGGGATGCCTGTGATGATTTCCAGAGAGCCCGCCAACATTTTTCAGACATAAATGTTGTAAATGATGTATCAGAGCACATGGAGTAGCTCTTAACCAGAATACCTGGAAAATGTGAAAGCTGAGGAAAATATGCAAAATATACTAATTGTAGCCCATAATACCAGAAAAAACCCAAAATGTGCACCAAAAAAAATCAATGTCTATGAACCTGTACTCCAACTAAAATTACAAAATGTATATGCCCATCTGCTAGATTTGTTAAAATAAAAATAAAAATGAGAGGCTAGCAATTTCTTTTGAATTTTCCTTACTTTTCTCTGGTTGAATGAACATTCAACATGTTTGTGGCAGAGGTAAATATTGCTTGATTACGTCCAAACTTCTGTTTATGATTACTAATGGTAAAAGGAAACTTTTTAAAATGGTTGCAGTCAGATATTACAAAATTTTTATTTTTATCCAAAGTAAGGCTCCAGTACATGACTCCATCCTGCCTGGTTTCAGGCAACCATTATAATCATGGCCACCTGGTTCATTGCCCCAGCCAAGCACAGGTTCCCCACCAGCTGGAGGGGCAGGGGATTCCAGCCCACCTGCTGTGCTGTGATTATTTTTCCTTGGGATGTTGTAACCGCAAACCTGTGCTGGCTCGCACTCTGCCAGCACCTGTTTTTGATCCGGGGGAGCCCGGGGTCGAGGCCAAGACCAGGCCAGGTCTAGACATGCCCCCGACCCCTCACTCCCTCCAAAAGGGCCCAAATTCAGCTTGAGGTATTGAAGTGTTGGCTTCGCATTTACCCCAAGTGTGTTGACGCTACTTATCTCAAGGCTGGTTTTACATTTGGCTTTCAAATTCCTTTAGTTGGCACATGCATCCCCCCAAGATTCACAAAACTTTAGATCTCTTAGGGGTAGGAATCATCTGGCACATGATGAAATTTTTAAGGAAGTCAGTGAGGATCGGGTTTATTGCCCCTTCGACTAACCACCCTATCTGAATGTATCACCCCTGGGTCTCATCCAAAAATATTTATCTGGTGATTTCTGCTTGATTCATCACCTTTCATTTCCGTACGGTGATTCCATCAATGACGCTATTCCAAATGAACTTTGTTCGGTTCGCTATACGTCATTCGATGAGGCGTTATGGATAGTTCGTTCCTGCTGCCTGGCAAAATGTGACATTAAGTCTGCATTCTGGCTGCTGCCCGTATACCCAGACGACTTCAAATTGCTAGGTTTTCATTTTGACAACCAGTATTTCATGGACAGGGCCATGCCTTTTGGCTGTTTGATTTCCTGTTCAGCCTTTGAGCATTTTAATTCCTTTTTGCACTGGGTGCTGGTCCTCCGTACAGGGGTATACAAGGTATCCCACTATCTGGATGGTTTTTTGTTTGGTGGGCTGGGTGACTCTGCAGCTTGCAGACAACTGCTCTCTGCCTTTCAGGCCCTGATGGGTGAGTTGGCCATTACCCTGGCCCCAGAAAAGACGGGCCTACCTGAT
The DNA here is from genome assembly GCA_035047305.1 of Bradypodion pumilum. Classification (NCBI taxonomy): domain Eukaryota; kingdom Metazoa; phylum Chordata; class Lepidosauria; order Squamata; family Chamaeleonidae; genus Bradypodion; species Bradypodion pumilum. The sequence continues at coordinate 203,318,541 of JAWDJD010000003.1, read as the reverse complement.
TTATATTTTTATGCTGGCCCTTTGTCCTGCACTCCCTTCATTCAGGGCTCGTCATATTTCCTGCATTGACAACAGCATTGCTGATGCTTTGTCCCATTTGCAGATGTCACGATTCCGGGCATTAGTGCCAGGAGCCAGACATCTGCCCTCCGTTTTGCCGGAAGTGATCTGGACACTTGGCAAGATGAAGTGAACAGGGCCTTGGGCCTTTCAAGCTTATGGCACTACAATTGCAGCATTCGCTGCTTTCTGCCATATGGTACCCTTACTGGGGACCTGGCCATTGCCATTCGAGCATGTGCTCTGTTTCATGGTTCACCTGCATGGTGTCAGCCTGGCGCCATGCACCATTCGGAGCCACCTTTTGGCCTTGTCCTTCACTGGCAAGGCTCAGGGCTTACCTGACACACTGGGAGATTTTTGTATACGGGGGTGTTGGATGGATAGTCTAGGGAATGGGGCCCTTGTCCCAACTCCCAGCAACCAATTTCCCTCGATGTTTTGTGGTGTTTGGCTGCGACTTGGCCTGATCTCTGTTCAGATTCTGGGGAGGCTGCTCTTTTTCATGCAGCCAACTCTGTTGCATTTTTTTGGCCCTGCATGTCAGCAAGTTGGTGCCCACATCCAGGTACGACACTTATTGTAAGGCCCTTGAGCTTGCTGACATTATTGTTATGCCCACCTCCGTTCAACTACAGGTCCACACTTCCAAAGCTGACCAACAAGGCTAGGGTGCCACAGTGGTGTTGCTCAATTGTGGCTATCCTGAAATTTGGCCGTTTCACACTTCTTAACTGTCTGCGGCCCCTGGCCTGCCCCCCTTTTGTAATCAGGATGGCCTTCCACTCATGTGGTACCAGTTTTGGAGGGTTACTGCGTCGGCCCTTGCCTTGGGGCTAGGTATGGCACACATTCTTTCCGAATCGGTGCTGCTTCCACTGCCTCTGCCTTCAGCTATAGTCCGGAGGATATTAACCGTAGGGGTTGCTGGGGTTCTTCTCATTTTCTTCTGTATGTGCGTCCCTTGCTCCAATGAACACGTTGCTGGCCCATTTTTCTCTTCTCCATTTTTTCCAGGTATGCCGGTTCGTTCCAGCCCCGCCAACGTTTGGAATTTGGGGCATTGTTTTGTTTTCTGGGTGGCTTGTTACGCTGCCTTTCCCCTGATGGATGCTCACCTGGTGCTCCAGGATGCAGCTGTTTTGACCTGGTGGGGATTTCGTGGAATGTGTTGGTGCCAACTCCTTTCCTTTGTCCTGGATGTCTGGGATTGCGAGTCCCTCGACGTGTTGGTGCTCCATTTGGGTGGTAATGATCTTGGCCACACCACCGGTCTTGATCTGTCTGTGTCCATCCGCCATGATTTGTCCCTGATCTGCCAACACTGGCCATCTGTCCATTTTCTGTGATCCTCTATGATGCCCAGTGCTGTATTCCGGGGGTGTGGTGATCCTAGGTGCATTGCCTGGGCTAGGCATGCTGTTAATCTGTCTGTGGCATGCTATTTTCTCCAGGAGGGCATTGGCACCTTTGTGGAGCACCCAAGTATATGCCTGCAGGACCAACACCTTTTTCACAAAGATGGGGTTCACCTCTCTGATGCAGGCTTGTGTTTTTTCCTTGCATCCATCCACATGGGCCTGCTGATCAAATTGTAGGTTGGGGGGTCAGTCGGTGAGTAGAAAAAGCATCTCTCCATGTGGCGGAAGCACTGGTAGGGACATTCTTCAACCCCCAACTACCCGGTAGGTACGTATTTGGTTCACCACTACACAGGGCAGGAACAGACAGAACAGTAATGGCGGATCAAATATGGACCAGGGACAAGGGACTTGCAAGCCAGATGGTTTTTGCAGACCCTTAGGCAGTCTACCGGTGATAGAGTCAGTAAAGCAAGTACACAAGGATTAATTCTGACTGGGGTCAAATAATTGGTTAACAAAGAAACAAAAATTAAAGTTGATAATGGGAACAATTACATTTAGTAGAAATATAACAAATTCCTACCAGTGCTATGTCGGCCCATTGCTGTTGGTGTTACTGTTTACATTTACCTTGTTTGCAAAACTAAAGTGGCCCAATTTTTCAAACCAAGACAATGTGTCCGTCTCCTTACTCCTGGGGTGGGTTGGCAACAGGCAAGCATCAGTGGCAATTGGTGTGGACGTGCACTTTGCCTGCCCTCCCAGGGGAGAGAGATGGACAGGCTTTGAGTGAGCGCCAGGGCAGAGCCAGGGAGCTCCTTTATAAAGGGGTCTGCGCTCCCGGCCCTCGCTCTTTGCAATTTGGCTGGGCCTGGGCGTGTTTGCCCTCCCTCCCTCTCTTTCTTAGATAGCAGTGTGATTTCTTTTTGATCACCTAGGGGCTGGATGGGAATTTTTGCTTGAGTCCTGATTGGCCCTTGGACTCATCATTTTTGCTCATCCCACACTGTTATCAATGGTAAGATATGGGGGAATTTCTTTTTGCTTTGGTCTCTTGGCGGTAGCACTGGTAGGGACATTCTTCGACCCCCAACTACCCAGTACGTACGTATTTGGTTCACCACTATATGGGGCAAGAACAGACAGAACAGTAATGGTGAATCAAATATGGACCAGGGACAAGGGACTTGCAAGCTGAATGGTTTTTGCATACCCTTAGGCAGTCCACCAGTGACAGAGTCAGTAAAGCAAGTACACAAGGATTAATTCTGACTGGGGTCAAATAATTGGTTAACAAAAAAACCAAAAATAAAGTTAATAATGGGAACAATTGCATTTAGCAGAAATATAATATGTCTCTACCAGTGCTATGCCAGCCCGTTGCTGTTAGTGTTCCTGTTTACTTTTACGTTGTTTACAAAATTAAAGCGGCCCAATTTTTCAAACCAAGACAATGTGTCCATCTCATTACTCCTGGGGTAGGTTGACAAAGGGATTTAGCTTTATGTGGTAACTGTATGCAGATAATAATAGCACACCATCTTTTACTCTCATGTTGCAAACAAGAAAAAATATAGTTTATAAAGTTCCATAAACATGTCTGTGAAGACACCCTAAGCAGATGGAAATGAGAAATTTTGTGTGTATTCTTCATGCAACTACTAAATACAATAATTTCAAATTTCTGCAGAAGTACTTTTCAAGCTACACAAATAATTCCCAAAAAAAATTTCCCACTTGCAATAGCCTCTGCCACAGGAACACCCTCCCACAAGAAATTCCCATGCAGCCTTAATATCTCTGGAGAATGCTTTGGCTGACACAGATGGCGACAGATGAAAGAGAGAGCATGTAATTCAAGTCAGGGCCGTAGCCAGGGGGGCAGGGGGCAAAAAACCTCCTGAGTTAACAGCCCGGCCCCACCCCATGATGCCAATGTTATATGAGTGTGACATTATTGCCCCACATGTAATTTTTTTGCCCCTCCTGAAAAATTCCCCCCATCTAGAACCCTGGCTGCGGCCCTGATTCAAGTAGTACTACCAGTGTGGCTTTAGCATATAGTGTCAGTGTCCAGGGCATGGGTGGCTGGCAGGCAACATGAATACCAAAGAAAACCAGGTAACAGGCTGACCAATAACCAAATATCAGTCCATAGCCCATGTCCAAGTCAAACCATACCTGTCAAGTATCCCGTTTTTCCCAGGAAATCCCCTTATTTTTACCCCTCTTCCCACCCCTCCCATTTTATTAATTTCCCCATAATATCCCTTTAAAAAAAATCCTGACCGGAGCCCTCACAGGTGAAGCTGCATTATGTTTTTACTGCCACCAGAGGCCGCTGTGACTTTTCGCTTGTGGAAGGGGAGAGAGAAGGTGGTGGTGGGGGCCTTCTCTTTCATTTCCCTGCCACATGGTCATGGAGGCTTCGTTTTTGCTGCTGCTGGTCGGAGCCACCATGGGATGGGAGTCTACTCTAAGTGAGCAATATTTCATATATGCAGGGGCAAATCAGCTCTTGGTCTGGGGCAGAGACTTCTCTCTCACTCTCATGGTTTATTGAGCTGCTTCTGCCCAGCCTCATGGAGGCTTTCATTTCTGTTCTAGAGTTAACTTGGGAGGTGGGGTGTTGCTTGATCACTAAATGAGAGAGAGAGCTGAGGTTTATTTTGCTTGCAGTTGCCTGGCTGGGTTCCTTTTACAGTAGGAAAAGCTGCTGCTGAAGGTTTCCCCTCCCTGCCCATCAGGCACCTCAACTTCTAACAAACCATCTGGAGGGAGATTAACTCCTCAGCTGCTGGGAGGCTTGGAAACTACAGAGGTTGCTTTTTACTTTACTAATTCCCTTCCTTAACCTGGATCCGACATTCTCAGGTATTGGTGCTTCAATTGGTTGCAGTGAGGAACAAATGGATTGGTTAATTTGGGGGAATTAATCCCTTGCTCCTCCACCCTAATGGGTGGTGGTGGTGTCTAGCCATGTGCAGAGCTAGTTCATTAATGCCAAGCTGCTTACAAGCAGTTGGTAACCCTAGGGAGTTAGTTTACTATTCTGCACTTTGCTTCCCAGGAAAAATAATAATAATTAAAAATGAGTAAACAAGAAAGAAAACAAAACAAAAGTCCCTCAAGAAGATGGGAAAAGGGTTATTTGGCAAACACAGCTTTGTGCCCATTGCATCTACAATACCATCTAGCCATCTTATTTTTTAAGGAAAAATAATTAGGAAAGCTGAACGCAGAAGAATAGATGCCTTTGAAATGTGGTGTTGGAGGAGAGTTTTGAGAGTACCCTGGACAGCGAGGAGAACAAATAGGTAAATGTTAGAAGAAATCAACCCTGACTGCTCATTAGAAGGTCAAATAGTAAAGATGAAGCTAAAGTACTTTGGACATCAAATGAGAAGGGAGGATTCACTTGAGAAGGCCTTGATGCTGGGAAAGGTGGAGGGTGAAAGAAGAAGGGGGAGGCAAAAGATGAGATGGCTAGATGGTATTGTAGACACAATTGGCACAGAACTGGGAGGGCTGAGAGGGATGGTGGCGGACAGAGGTGCCTGGAGGAAAACGGTCCATAGGGTCACAAAGGATTGGAATTGAATGTGCGACTCAACAACAACAACAATCTTATTTTTGGCCACCCCTTCTTTTGTCCTCCACCTTTCTCAGCATCAAAGCTTTCTCAAGTGAATCCTCTCTTTTCATTTGATGTTCAAAGTACTTTAGCGTCATTTTTACCATTTGACCTTTAATGAGCAGTCAGGGTTGATTTCTTCTAGGATCGACCTATTTCCAACACTATATTTCAAAGGCATCTATTTTTCTTTGCTCAGCTTTCCTCATGGTCCAGCTCTCACACCCATACATTACCACTGAGAATACCATTGCTTTGATTATGCAATTTTTTGTTTGCAAGCTGATGTCTCTAATTTTAACTGTGTTCCCCAGGTTTCTCATAGCTTGTTTCCCAAGCATCATTCACCTTTTTATTTCATGGCTGCAATCACCATCTGCAGCGATCTTTGATCCGAAGAAAGTAAAATCTGCCAGTCATATCCAACTATAGGGTGCAGTGCTCATCTCCATTTACAGCCAAAGAGCCAGTGCTGTCTGTGTTTTCAGACATTTTCATGGCCATGTGGCAGGCATGACTAGAGCCCAGCAAGTCACATGGCTATATTTGGCCATGCCCACAGATTTGGACACACCCACAGAGGGTTGTGACCAAAATTACTCTTATTTTCAAATCCAAAACTTGACAGGTATGAGTCAAACCAAAGATGCAGGATGAGTCAAAGTGATGAAAATGTAGTCCAAACAAGCCACAAGTCAAGCAACCAAGAGAACAGACACAGCAAGAACCCTCAGGGGTCAGAGCAAGGCAAAGACAGAACTCCAAGAGCAATGATCAACACAAGGCAGAACAACAATCCACAGAAAAAGGTCAGGGAGTCTTCAGGAGCAGAGACAAGAAATCCTCTGGAGCAGGAATCAGGAGCAAGGCAAAGATCTTCAGCAGCAGAAACCAAGAACAATGCAAGAAGACCAAACAACTGCAAGTCTGCTAACTTTCATCTTTGAAGCAGCTTCTGAGAGAAAGAGACAGTTCTCTCCTAGGGCTCTCAGGTGGGGCTTAGTGGCTGCAGCATTGAGATGGTTCAGTTCTGCAGGATTTGGAGCAGTCACTTCTAGGCCACTGATGGCTAACCTTGGTACTGCAGGTGTTCTTGGACTTCAATTCCCAGAAACCAAGTCAGCATTCCTGTTGATCAAGGCTTCTGGGAATTGAAGTTCAAAAACACCTGGAGTGTCAAGGTTCACCATCCCAGTTCTAGGCTTAGGGTTCCAATCCAGTCCTACAGGACTTAGAGGAAAAGCTGCAAATCCTGGCTCATGGTTGTATTTAGGTCAATATATATTTCAGTGTTGCTGCACTTTCCATTAGTGATACATGGTGGTGACAATTATTTGTCAGTTATGGATTTTGAACTCTCTTTAAGAAAAACAAATGTCTGCAAATGTCTTTAATAATAGTTCTCTAAGTGATATTGCAAATGATACAATGAACAGTATGATTATTGCTTCTGTATACACTGAATTAATGTTCTCGTTGCCTTTTGACAGTTGAAGTAAACCAAGGAGAGGGAATATTCCTTATTCACATTTTGCAGCATGTACAAGGAGACACGGTCAATAATGTTAAATACAAGGAGACTTCACATTCTCTTTTATCCCACTATTTCAAGGGTAAAAACAATGTTATGCCATATGATTAGTTAAAAATATACATTTCATAACCTCCATCTCATTCTTGAAAATTAAATAACTTGTTAGTTTCATCATATTTTCCGCAAATACTAAAATGATTACTATAGCAATTATTTCTATAAAATAAATTACCTGTCATGATTTATTTTAAAACTAAAACACAGCATAAAATTAATTCTATAATTAAAACAAACAAATTAAATTAAGCTCCTTGAATTTGTTTTGTTTTGATTTTATTTTAGCAAAATTCCTGCGATTATGAAAGGCTGCGTGATTTAGGAGGAAGGGGCTTAAAAAGACAAATATATTCTGAAATACTGCCCACCTGATCCCTTCAGTCTCCTACTCCCTTAAATTGAAGGCATATGTATTTGAAGGCAAGTTGTCATACTGCTGAGAGAGAGATTTGTTGGGAATGGAAGCTGAGGATAATCCCATCCTTGAATGTGATACACCTGCACAGTATTGATATTGAAAGCAATATCTGGTGCTCTTCATAAATCTCTTTTCCAACCAGAAAAGGAGTAGCACTGCTGCTGCCCAAGCTGGCAGTGTCCATGAGAGTACTGATATCATCCCTATCCTTCTCTGGCACAATGGCTCCTTGAGAGAAAAAGGCATTCTCTATCATCTGCTCTGGCCCTTTACCCTGGCTGGATTGCACAAGGACATCAATGGAACATGTCTGAGGTTCACTCCTATCTATTCTACCTTCAATCAGTGGCTTCTCTCTCACCTCTTTGGCATGCGTACATATACCTTTTCTTGTTGTGTGCTATAGTTTCATGGTCTCAGTGCTGAACAAGGTAGTTGGGTGACAGATTTTGTTGGTGGGGAAGCTCCTAATAGCAGCGGTAGGCTATCTTTTTCTTCTCTTCTGCCACTCATCTCAGTAGAAGCAGCTGGAATGGGTTCAGGCAGTGCTCCTGCAGTCTTCTGTAACTGCCTACGTCTTCCACACATACCTTTCATATTGCCTGCAGACTCTATCTAAAGAAGAACAGTATCTGATTCTGTGACAGCAGAACAGAAACCCTTCTGATGAACAAGCATACACAGTGACAGGCACACACATACAAAATCTATTAACTTAAATGGTTTGTCTATATATAATAAAACCTTATTCTCCTGCCTGATAGATCCTAAAGGTTGATTTATAGTATATTAATACTAAATCTTATTCCTAATGATATATAATAAAAAGTAAATAATGAGATGGGAGTTGAGATTCAGAAAAGGACACAGAGAGAACTGTTGCAGTGCAGGGTTGCATTAGAGAATATCCTAAGAGCAAATGCTCAGTGGATTTATAAGAAGCAATGTGAAAAAAATACCTTCTTATGCGTGAACCTGCCTCTAGATTTCATTGGTGGAGATACACATTATTTACAGGTTTTGTTCTCACACAAAAGGGAGGGGGCCCTTAGGAAACCCATGGCAACTCCAATAAGGACCAAAAAGTGGCCAAACAGTATGTAACAAAGATGAAGAACAAAAAAAACTGTTCGAAGCTATGATAAGTCTGTTGAAACTTCTTTATTTTACATAACTTAGATAGGTCAATTTTAGAAAACTCGTATGTCAAAAAACTTAGAAATTTCCACTCTGGGTACGTCAATTCTAGAAAACACTTTAAGTTCACCGGTAACAGAACTTTTCGGAAACAATTCCTTCTTCAGAAAATTTATATTTGATCTGAGAATATAAAATATACCATGAGACACTAATACTATATCACTGATTATTAACACTCAATGACTAACATTATTCACATCTAGTTAGGACCGTAATGCAATCATAATATTCCTTATCCATAATAACATGTTTTTCTCTTGTTATAATAAAACTCCATACTATTATTTCATTAAGCATACCTCTATTTTTATCCTCAAAATCTTTTAGGTGTTTCTGAATCCTATCTAATGCCTTCAAAGGATGTTTTAAGTTACTAAGGTGGGGAGGCATGGCTAAGATGCTGCTAGAGTAACATGGACCTGGTTTTGCTCATGCTGGAAATGTGGAATTAAATGTGGAAATATAAGAGGATCATCAGAAAAAAACCTCACAAAATTGAAGGGAATGAGACTCTGGTTTATGTAAACTTCAATAGGCTGCATTAAGAGATCGGAGTCCGAGGATCGGGCGGGGAGAGAGGCGTGGCACAGGCAGTGCCACTCGAAATGATCGAAGTCGGACGGGAGCTCTGGGCTGTTTTTTTCTTCAAGAAAGTGAGTCCTTCCCAAAATTGGAGTTTTTAAAATAAAAGAACGTGACCACGGAAGTGGCAGATGAGCGGTGCTGGTCGTAAGGAGTTGAATGCTGGAAGGTTAAGCAAGTTCCGAGGGTGAGTGAAAGTGGGGAAGAAGGAGGAAGAAGGGAAGGAGGAGGAGGCTGGCTTGGATTAATGGCGGTGGAGTACTGAAAAATGAAACTTAAGTTGCGGAAAGCAACCCCGCCGAGAAGAAAGGGCGAATAGAAGGAGACAGAGATGGAGATCGTAAGGTGGCTGGGAAGTGGAAAAAAGAAGGTAATTGCTGGTTTGAATTTTGGGGGTTCCGTGGAGAGAGGAAAAGGGCCATGCCGTGAACCCGCTGCCATGGCCAGGATCTTAAAAATGGGGTTAATGGTCTAACTGGAATCTATGACTTCTTTTGAAATTGAAGGTAAATGCTGATACAGCCTGATTTTTTTTCTTTTTTAAATATATGGATTTGCTCCTTTGAGCTTGGGCGTTTTTTAAAGTTGTCTTTGGATAAAGCTGTCCTCCATAGAGCCTTTTTTCCTCTCTCTCTTCTCTTCCCTCTCCTTGGGAATTGTTACAGCGTGTTTTCCTTCCTTTCTCCGTTTAAGTGGAAGAGTTTCATTGTAACAATTTTATTGGTGGAGGTGAAACAGAGATACAAATTTTGCCAGCAGTACATTTTTGAATTTTTAGTGGAAATACAATCAAGCCTTAAATGTAAAATATATTTTAAATAATCAACGTGGTTTACCATATGTTAGAGATTTTTGGATTTGTTTTTGAACATTGAGGATTAAAACAGCTTCAATCAAGATCTGGGGTTTGGAGATAAAAAAAATTCTTCTACAATTAGGCTATAAAGGCTGGATTTCATTGGATATAATTGGATTACAATCTCATTGGATTATATTTTTACAATTGGTTTTATCAGCTTTTGTGGATTACAATAAAGAAGATTTGGGGTTTTTGGTTTGGATATAAGATCCTGCAGAATCTTCAATCAAGTTTTTGGATACAAAATTATTTTTGTGTTATAATTATAAGAAGGGAGGTCTGATTTAATTGAACTCTGGAACACTTTCAAGGTGAGAGACCGGGGGGAGCCAATAAAGTTGCTGCATTGAAGTTGTTATTTGACATTATGATGGATAAAATTGCAAGGGGAAAGGGAAAGGAGGAGGAGATTGTGAGACCTAAGAAAAAAGATAAGCTACCAACAGAGGAAGGGTCAACACCAACACCATCGCCTGAGCCACCGTTACCTGATCAAACACAAATAATGGTTGAATTTGGTAAATTGTTTAAGAAATTTGAGAAGATGGAAGAGGCAAGAGTGAAAGATAAAAATGAAATTTTGGAAAAACAGGATAAATTGGCTACAATGTTTATTGATTTTTCAAAAAAAGTTGATTTTAATTTGCAAAGGTTGGATGCTAATGTTAAGTCAATGCAAAATGATATGAAATTGATACAAGGGGATATTAATGGGTTACATGAGGAGGAGAAAGAAGTTTAGATGAAAGTGGACATGCAGGAGAAAAGAATGGATGTGATGGAAGAGATGATGAGAAAACAGAATATTGTGATATGTAATATGCCAGGGAAAAAGCCAGACCAGCTAAAGGATAGAATAATTGATTGGTTAAATAATATGAAAATGGGGAAAGATTTTGTTAATGAGGACACTGCAAGTGTTTATAGAGTGGGCCTGAGGAGGGGAAAAGTTGTACAAAGAAATGTGTTGGTTAAGTTTGCAAATTGGGGAGATAAGTTGAAGGTGATGGCTTTTTTTAAAACAAGCTGGTTCTGGCATTTTGAAAATTGATGGGATTGATGTGGAAGTATATAATGGCATCTCAATGAAGGAACATGGTTGGAGGTATAAGATGAAGCCAGTTACAAAATTTTGATGGAAAAAGGGATAGAATATAACTGGCGTTTTCCACAACAGTTAAGATTTTTTCAGAAAAGGAGAATGCACATGATTGATGCAGAGACGGATGCATTGGAATTTTTGTGTTTGAACAATTTGGTGAAGGCATCTTCAAGAGAATGGTTGGCATTGAGGAGGGCTTTGTTGGAGTCTGGCGCAATAAGGAGGGACTATGGAGGAGCAAAGAAGGAGGGATCTGTAGGAGGAGAAGAATCAGGAGAGACTGAAGTTGATCTACAGGCATTGGTGTTAGTAGATGCAGGGGGAAGTAAAGATCAGAAAGGAGGGAAATAGGTGAGAGGATTGAAGTTTAAGTGTTTTAAAGGATGGTCCTTTAAATTGATTTAATAGGCAGAATAGCGCTGGAGCTGTGGTTGTCGCGTATATCTTCCTCTTTGGAAGACGAAGGTGATTTTTTTGAAGAAAGAAGTGGGGAGGTTAGAATTGAGTGTTTTTAGTGTTTTTTGGTAAGTATTGTTTTGATTATTGTGGGATAGAAGGTAGCACACCCAATGGAGAACTCAGAGGTGAAGGAAGAGTGTGGTTAATAAATTATGAGGAGTATTAAATTATTAATGTGGAATGTGAAAGGTATAGGGTCTCCAGTTAAGAGAAGGAGGATTGAATCAGTTTTGAGGAAGGACAGGCCAGATATAGTCTTTCTGCAGGAAACTCATCAAAAATCTCAGGATACGAACAAATTTATTTTAGGGTGGATGCATAAGAACATAAGAACATAAGAACAGCCTTGCTGGAACAGGCCACAGCCCATCCAGTCCAGCATTCTGTCTCACACAGTGGCTCACCATTTCCTTCAGGGTATTCCCAAGGAGATGCCTTCACCTGCTTAGGATTCCCTGGAAATGGCATTGAGAGATATCCTGCCTATCTCTCCAACCCGGAGGTTGTCCTTAGGTAGCCATAATTATAGCCATTGATAGCCTTGTCCTCCATGAACTTGTCTAATCCTTTCTTAAAGCTGTCAAGACTGACAGCTGTCACCACTTCTTCTGGCAGGGAGTTCCATAGACCAGTAATCCTCTGGGTGAAAAAGTACTTTCTCTTATTTGTTTGAGAACTAGTACCCAAAAGTTTCATGGAGTGTCCCCTAGTTCTAGTGTTATGCGATAGGGAAAACAGTTTTTCCTTATCCACTTTGTCCACACCGTGCATGATTTTATAAACTTCAATCAGGTCACTTCTTAGACGCCGTCGTTCAAGAGTGAAAAGGCCCAACCGTTGCAGCCTCAGATGGTAAGGAAGGTGTTCCAGTCCCCTAATCATTCTGGTTGCCCTCCTCTGTACTTTCTCCAACTCCATAATATCCTTCTGGAGGTATGGCGACCAGAACTGTACACAGTATTCCAGATGGGGCCTCACCATAGATTTATAAAGAGGCAAAATGACACTTGCTGACTTATTTTCTATACCCTTCCTAATGATCCCTAACATTGAGTTTGCTTTTTTCACTGCTGAGGCACACTGGGTTGACACCTTCATTGAGCTGTCCACCAGGACACCAAGGTCCCTTTCCTGGTTTGTCGCAGAGAGTTCAGACCCCATCAGTTTATAAATGTAATTGGGGTTTTTTGCCCCAACATGCATCACTCTGCACTTACTGATGTTGAAGCTCATTTGCCACTGTTTTGCCCACTCCCCCAGTGTCAAGAGATCCCTCTGGAGCTCTTCACAATCTCTCACAGTTTTCACTACCCTGTATAATTTAGTGTCGTCAGCAAATTTGGCTACCTTGCTTTTTACTCCTACCTCTAGATCATTTATGAAGAGGTTGAAAAGCAGGGGTCCCAGTACTGAACCTTGGGGGACCCCACTCTTTACTTCCCTCCACTTGGAGAAGTGTCCATTTAGTGCTACCCTCTGTTTCCTGTCCCTTAGCCAGTTGCTGATCCAGGACAAGACCTGTCCCTTTATTCCATGACTGGTAAGTTTATTCAAGAGCCTTTGGTGTGGGACCTTGTCAAAAGCCTTCTGAAAGTCCAGATAAACAATGTCAACTGGATCCCCCTTATCCACATGCTTGTTGACACTCTCAAAAAATTCCAACAGATTAGTGAGGCATGATTTGCCCTTGCAAAAGCCATGTTGGCTCGCCTTTAGCAGCGCCTCCTCTTCTATGTGCCTATTAATTCTATCTTTTAGGATGGTTTCCATCACTTTACCTGGGACACATGTCAAACTGACAGGCCGGTAATTTCCTGGATCACCCCTGGATCCTTTTTTGAAAATTGGTGTTACATTCGCTACCTTCCAGTCATCAGGCACAAAGCCTGATTTGAGGGAAAGATTATATATTTTGGCTAGGATATCAGCAATTTCATCTTTAAGTTCCCTGAGAACTCGTGGATGGATGCCATCTGGTCCTGGGGATTTGTTAGTGTTTAGCTTAACAAGACATGCAAGGACCTCCTCCCTGGTTATTTCTATCTTGCTTAATTCTTCGGTTTCCCTCCCTACGAAGATATTATGAGAAGGCATATGGAACATCAAAGGCAAGAGGAGTGGCAATTTTGATTTCAACTAGGTTGGGGTTTGAGTTAATAAACAGCATTTCGGATCCAGAGGGGAGGTACTTGATAGTAAAAGGGAAAATTGATGATGAGGAAATAACTCTGGTAAACATCTACGCTCCAAATTAACATCAAGCTCAATTTTTAGGAAAAATTTACAAAATATTGGTAAAAGAGAGAACAACAAAGATGATTGTCGTGGGGATTTTAATTTAGTAAGGTCAAACTTAGATTGTACAAATATATCAAGATGTGAAAAAGGTATTAAAGGACAGACACTGGATAATTGGATGGTATCCTTAGGTTTGAAAGATACTTGGAGAGAGCTTAAGGGGGCAGAAAGGGCATATACTTATTTTTCACGGGTTCATAATTCATTCTCTAGAATAGATTATATATTTGTAACGGAGACTACGGTTAGAAATTTAGAGGAAATAGAAGTTGGAATTTTTAAAGAGTCAGATCATGCTAAAATGGTGTTGGAACTGAGGATTGAGGGTCTGAAGAGTTGGAGATATGATGATAAACTATTTAAGGACCACAAATGCAAGGAACAAATTATTGAGAGTTGGAATGAAAGTTGGCAATGGAATGACAATGATGAGGTAAAATTTAATATGGTCTGGGATGCCATGAAGTTGGTTTTTAGAGGGGAAAGTATCAGGCTAGCTAGTAGCAGATATAAAAAACTTAAGATTTCACAGGATAAAATTGAGAGCGAGATAAAGAGGCTACAGGAGAAACATGTAAGGACCAGGGATAGGAAGGTTTTTGATAATTTGCAAAGATTGAAGACCGAGTTGATTGGAAAGGACATAGAAAAAGTGAAAATGGACCTTGTATATGTAAAAAGAGAATATTTTGAATACAGTAATAAAAATTCAAAAATATTAGCAAGAGCTGCTAAAGAAAAGAGAGAAAAAAGAGAAATTGGAGTATTGATAAATGATCAAGGATTGAGATGTAACAAGACTAGAGATAAATGTAAAATAGTGAGATATTTTTATCAAGCATTATATGCAAAAAAGAGATTGATGTGGATAAGCTTAAAGAACAATTAGAGAAGTGAAAAGACGGTGGTATGAAACAAGAACATAAGGATAAAATGGAGGAATGAATAACAGAAAAAGAGGTAAAAGAGGTAATAGCTAGTTTGAAAATGGGGAAAGCACCTGGGGAAGATGGGTTGCCTGCTGATTTTTATAAGGAATTTAAAGATATAGTTGTTCCAAAATTGGTGAAATTGTATAATTATATATTAGAAGGGGGACAAATTCTGACTTCATGGTATAGCACCACGATTGTATTGTTGCCAAAATCTGGAAAGGACTTGGAAAAAGTGGAATCTTATAGACCTATTTCGTTGATTAATCAAGATGCCAAGATCTTCACAGCGATATTGGCAAAAAGATTAAATAATTTTATGGGCAATTATATAAATGTAGACCAGGTGGGCTTTCTGAAGGGGAGACATATGGTGGGTTTGACAAGAAGAGTGGTAGATTTTTTAGATACTGTGAGATGAACAAAGGAAAAAGTGGGATTAATATCATTAGATATTTTTAAAGCATTTGATTCATTGCAATGGGTTTCAATTAAGGAAATAATTAAATGTTATGGATTTGGTGATAAATTTAGAAGGATAATTGATCAATTATATCAACAAGGCATAGCCACTGTTAGGGTAAATGATGAGGTTACTGATGAGATAAATTTAGAAGCAGGAATGAGACAGGGATGCCCATTATCTCCGATTTTGTTTATTATGGCAATGGAGGTATTAGCAAAAGCTATAAGAGAAGACAAGGAAATAGAGGGGGTTATGGGAACTAAGATAAGCTTATATGCTGATGATACTCTGATAATTGCTAAGCATCCCGAGAAGGCTTTAGTTAGGATTCAAGCATATTTAAAGGTTTTTGAGGATATCACAGGATTGAAGATAAATTGGGACAAATTGGAAATGATGTTATGTAATATAGGAAAAGAAGATCAGAAGAAGATAAAAGGAATGGGTAATATTCAATATTCACTGCCAGGTCCAAGAGGACTCCAATGTGGCTTACAGGAGCTGTTCGGGAAGTGATCAAGAGCAAGAAAAGCTCATTTAGAAGATGGAAGGCTTGTCCAAATGAGGACAGCAGGCTGAAACATAAATTCTGGCAGAACAAATGCAAGGCAACAATCAGGAAAGCAAAGCAAGACTTTGAGGAGCGTATAGCTAAAAATACTCAGAGGAATAACAAAGACTTCTTTAAGTACATTAGAAGTAAGAACCCAACTAGGAAGGCCATTGGACCATTAGATGACAATGGAAGGCAAGGGGTTATTAAAGAGGAAACAGAGATTGCAGAGAGACTCAATGAATTCTTTGCTTCAGTATTCACTGAAGAAGATAGAGACCACATGCCCAAAACAGAACCTATCTTCGTAGGGAGGGAAACCGAAGAATTAAGCAAGATAGAAATAACCAGGGAGGAGGTCCTTGCATGTCTTGTTAAGCTAAACACTAACAAATCCCCAGGACCAGATGGCATCCATCCACGAGTTCTCAGGGAACTTAAAGATGAAATTGCTGATATCCTAGCCAAAATATATAATCTTTCCCTCAAATCAGGCTTTGTGCCTGATGACTGGAAGGTAGCGAATGTAACACCAATTTTCAAAAAAGGATCCAGGGGTGATCCAGGAAATTACCGGCCTGTCAGTTTGACATGTGTCCCAGGTAAAGTGATGGAAACCATCCTAAAAGATAGAATTAATAGGTACATAGAAGAGGAGGCGCTGCTAAAGGAGAGCCAGCATGGCTTTTGCAAGGGCAAATCATGCCTCACTAATCTGTTGGAATTTTTTGAGAGTGTCAACAAGCATGTGGATAAGGGGGATCCAGTTGACATTGTTTATCTGGACTTTCAGAAGGCTTTTGACAAGGTCCCACACCAAAGGCTCTTGAATAAACTTACCAGTCATGGAATAAAGGGACAGGTCTTGTCCTGGATCAGCAACTGGCTAAGGGACAGGAAACAGAGGGTAGCACTAAATGGACACTTCTCCAAGTGGAGGGAAGTAAAGAGTGGGGTCCCCCAAGGTTCAGTACTGGGACCCCTGCTTTTCAACCTCTTCATAAATGATCTAGAGGTAGGAGTAAAAAGCAAGGTAGCCAAATTTGCTGACGACACTAAATTATACAGGGTAGTGAAAACTGTGAGAGATTGTGAGGAGCTCCAGAGGGATCTCTTGACACTGGGGGAGTGGGCAAAACAGTGGCAAATGAGCTTCAACATTAGTAAGTGCAGAGTGATGCATGTTGGGGCAAAGAACCCCAATTACATTTATAAACTGATGGGGTCTGAACTCTCTACGACAAACCAGGAAAGGGACCTTGGTGTCCTGGTGGACAGCTCAATGAAGGTGTCAACCCAGTGTGCCTCAGCAGTGAAAAAAGCAAACTCAATGTTAGGGATCATTAGGAAGGGTATAGAAAATAAGTCAGCAAGTGTTATTTTGCCTCTTTATAAATCTATGGTGAGGCCCCATCTGGAATACTGTGTACAGTTCTGGTCGCCATACCTCCAGAAGGATATTATGGAGTTGGAGAAAGTACAGAGGAGGGCAACCAGAATGATTAGGGGACTGGAACACCTTCCTTACCATCTGAGGCTGCAACGGTTGGGCCTTTTCACTCTTGAACGACGGCGTCTAAGAGGTGACCTGATTGAAGTTTATAAAATCATGCACGGTGTGGACAAAGTGGATAAGGAAAAACTGTTTTCCCTATCGCACAACACTAGAACTAGGGGACACTCCATGAAACTTTTGGGTACTAGTTCTCAAACAAATAAGAGAAAGTACTTTTTCACCCAGAGGATTACTGGTCTATGGAACTCCCTGCCAGAAGAAGTGGTGACAGCTGTCAGTCTTGACAGCTTTAAGAAAGGATTAGACAAGTTCATGGAGGACAAGGCTATCAATGGCTATAATTATGGCTACCTAAGGACAACCTCCGGGTTGGAGAGATAGGCAGGATCTCTCTCAATGCCATTTCCAGGGAATCCTAAGCAGGTGAAGGCATCTCCTTGGGAATACCCTGAAGGAAATGGTGAGCCACTGTGTGAGGCAGAATGCTGGACTGGATGGGCTGTGGCCTGTTCCAGCAAGGCTGTTCTTATGTTCTTATGTTCTTATGTTAAATTAAAGATAAATTGAAATATTTGGGGATAAATATTTCAAGTAGTTTGGAAGAGCTCAAGAGATTGAACTATGACAGTTTGAAAAATAAAATTAATTTAAAAATAAAAAAATAAAAATTTGAAACTGTCATGGTTTGGAAGAATTGCACTTAGTAAAATGATGCTTTTACCCAGACTTAATTTCTTATTTGATGCTCTAGCAATTCAAATGAAGAGAAAGAAATCAAGGAGTTTCAAAAATTGATCAATGAATGTTGTAATGGTGGAAAGAGGTCTAGATTATATTAAAAAATTGGTATTTATCCCAGAAAGAAGGTGGATTAGGGATGCCGAATTTGTTGGTTTATTATCGGGCTTTTCAAATTAAGAATGTTGTGAAGATCTTGGCTAGGGGAAAAACAATATGGGAAGAAATTGAAATGAATGATTATAAGCATATAGGTAAAATGGTCTTTTTAGGAGTTAACACTGGAAAAGTGGTAATCAAAAACACAATGATGAAGGGATTGATGAGTTCTTGGAAAAAAGTAAAGAAGGTTCTGGCCCCGAGTATTTCACCGATTATTGAAATGGAGGATATGTCAAATTTTCCAATAAAGATAGATAAAAGGATAAAAGAAGTATTGGATAAAAATGAAGTTTTCCTGCTGAAAGACTGGTTATGGACCTGTATAGATATTGATAAAAGGAAAAATTTGTTTGAGCAAATGAATTTGAACTGGTTTCAGACTGTGTTGGTAAATAAATGGAATGGTAAATATTTGAGACAACCGGATTTGGATAGAGAAAAGATGGAATTTGAGGAGCTGATTCTGAAATTAAGAAAGGGTGATGGAAATATTAAGGGTTTAGTCAGTAAACTTTATATAATTTTGAATAAGGAAGGTAATCCACAGGAGGATTTAAAAGCATGTTGGGAGCAGGATTTGAATATAAAGATAGAAAATGACGCATGGAGGCATAAATGGAAAAAGGATAATGAGGACTATGTCAGTTAGAATAAAGGAACACAATTATAAAATGTTGTGTAGGTGGTATTTGACTCCAGTGAGGTTGCATCAGATCGATAACAAAAAAGATAAAATGTGTTGGAGATGTAAAGAGAAATTTGGTACTTACGAACATATGTGGTGGAGTTATACCGTGGTTAAAGACTTTTGGAAAAAAGTTGAGAAAGAGATTAGTGAAATTATGGGTAAGAGAATTAAACTGGGGTCAAATATCACCATGCTAATGGGTGTGGAATGTTTTAGTTTAAACAAGGATGAAAAAGAACTATTAGAAATCATGCTCACAACGGTTAGACAATGAATTGCTAGGAATTGGAAAAATGATATACGTATAAAAATAGAAGAATGGTATAAAGAAATGTGGAATCTAGCATTGAATGACAAATTAACTTGGGAGATAAAAAAAGAGGTAGCATTAAAGAGAATAGATTTTGGAATATCTGGCAGATTACTCATTTAGAGGGGATAAAATAAATAAACCTGTACCTGATCAGAGGAATTTTTGGAAGGAAAATATTAAGACATCCTGATTTCTCCAGGGCAATGTAAATATCACAGTGTGTATTAATCTTTTTTTTTTGTTATCTTGATTTACATATTATTTACTTAGAACTGTGTTAGCAGTAGTAATGAATTTATGTATTAAATATCACACCATATTTAAAGTTATGTTACAAAGTTCTACTTGCAATTTTCAAGGATAGGTTGACATTGTATAGGTGTATTAATGAAATTGTTTAATTGTATATGGAGCTAGAATTCAAACAGATATAATTTGTACGCAATTGTATTATGTATGTTATTCTTTGGTTTTATTTCTTTTTATGTATTTTGTTTGAAAAATTTAATAAAAAACTATTATTAATTTTTTTTTACTAAGGTGTCGTCCGCATACAAACTTATCTTATTTTCTACAATGACTTCAATTTTTGTATCCTGTCTTATAACATTTGCTAACATCTCCATTGCCATAATAAATAATATTGGAGATAGTGGACATCCCTGCCGTGTTCCTGTTTCTAAATTAATCTCATCCGTATTGGCTTCATTAACTTTGATATTTTCAGAAACTTGCTGATATAATTGATCTATAACACTCTTAAATTTATCTCCAACTCCATATGAATTAATTATTTCCTTTACTGTTACCCATTGAAGAGAGTCAAATGCCTTAAATATATCCAAAGATACCATTCCTACCTTTTCTTTATCTTTTATCACAATGTCAATTAAGTCCAAAACCCTCCTTGTCAGATCTGCCATATACCTTCCTTTTAAAAAACCTGCCTGATCCTTATTTATATATTCATTCATGACATCATTGAGTCTATAAGCCAATATCGGGCACACTTTTATATCTGCGCTTCCTGTGCGCCTTTGGCCCTGGGTGAGCTGCATGGGAAGCATTGTCGGTGGGGAGGTGGGTGGGGTGAGGTGTCCAGCTGGCGGCCTCCCCCTACTCCCACAATGACACAAACTTGCTGGACAGCATTCGAACTATAAGATGCACCCTCATTTTCCTCCCATTTGGGGGAAAAAAGTGAGTCTTGGGGTCCAAAAAATATGATAGCTGTCATTCTCATTTCTTTCTCTAGAAAGCAAAAACCTGTAAAGCCTTTTGCTTTCTATTCTTTAGAAGTAAATGGGTCTCTGAATGGGAAGAATTAGTATGATAAACATTCAGAACTATCAAATTCTGATTCGGATGCATTCAGAGAAACCCCTAAGTGAAGGAATGTGCGGTAAAGCAACATGGCTGCCGTGCGCTTTGACGCCCCCGCCCCTAGAGCCGGGCAGTTTGGCCGCTCGAGGGGGTGGAGCGGAACTCCCCTTTAAAAGGGGAGGCTCTGCATGCCCTCGCCGGCTTCAAAATTTATCGACTGGGCCAAGGGCGCATTTGTTTCCTTCCCCAGCTGATTTCTCTGCTCAGTGCCTTTCTTTTTGTGGTGCTTTGCTGCAAATTTTTTGGGCCTCACTCCAGTGAGCCCTGAGCATGGCTGCCTGAATCACCCTTTGATCGTGCGCCGCACGGCAGTAACTATCGACCCCTTTTGAGGGCCTGGGGTAAGGGCCTAGTGTGGGCCACCTTACGACTTGGCATGGCACCAAAGAAGAATGCCTGCCCCAGCAGGCCCTCCAGCACACACCGCGCTAGGCCATCCAGGCCAGCGCCGGGCCCCGCTGGACCTCCAGAGGGGAGCAGGGCCCAGGGTAGGCCCAGGCCATCTCAAAATGACGCCGGATCTCCCCTGAGCTGCAGGGCTCGGGTGAGGCCGGGACTACCAGCCTCCATTGAGGCTACCAGGTCAAGCAGGGCCTGTTCTGAGCCTGGTCAGGCACCACTGCCAACCAGCCCTCATAGTGGCTGGGAACCGGCTGGCCTTGAGAGCCTGTCTTTGTCTGATCCAGCGGGCTCTAATTCGGCCATGAGCTCCGACGCTCCACAACAGCCAGAACCCCTGGTGGGGGCAGCTGGGGGGAGTGCACCTGGTGAGTATGCAGGTCAAGTAAGATCACCGTACATGGGTTCCTGGCCTTCAACCTCTGCATTTTAATGGCCTTGGCCACAGCAGACGGCCCAGGTGCCTCCAGGGCAGGGGCTCATGTCCATGGCCCCACAGGTTAACATTTGGAGGGTGCCTTATCCACCTGTACCGCCTGGGGTTCTGCCTGCTGGTCCCAATGTGCCATACCCAATCTGGCCTTATGGTCTTCCAGTTAACACGGCCTATCATACAGTCCCTAACTCGGCAATCCTGACTGCTGATATCTCATTGCCACTTTGGGGATCACCTCTTACCGGCAACCAGAGACAAGATCTGGTGCTGGGAATATGTCGACTTATTTAGCCTCCTCAATAGGGAGACGACCAGGGAGGTGAAAGAGAAGGAGGACGACTGGGTCAAGGAATTGGCCCGTCATCGTAAACCTCCATGGACTTGGGCAAACTGGTTGCCAGCTTACTTAATTTATGCTGCTGTCTCTATCATGGCCCACCCAGATGTGGTGATTCCATTAATCCAGTATCTGGACATTATATATAGAGCGTACATAGATTTTCCAGGCCAATCATGGCTCACCTACAATGAGGAATTTTGTATGCGGGCCGCTCTTCACCCAGAGATGCATTGGGATGAGCCTAACCAGTTGCTCTGGCTACTCTATATGACACCATCCCGCCCTGCCTCTGGTGATCGTTATCATTGTGGCTATGTCATACAAAGACCCGGCTCGGCACAGTTTCCCCGCCAGTTGGTGGTGCAGGGGGTTCCAGCCCACCTGCTATGTTGGAATTTCTCATCCCTGGGGGGCTGCATACGCAAGCAGTGCAAATTTAAGCATGAGTGTGCCATCTGCGCTGGACCTCATTCAGCCACTGCTGCAGAGCAGGCGGGTTGCGAGGTAGGGGCCGTGGACAACAGGGTTCAGGCTGTGCTCCCCCAGATACAGCATCAACTGTGAAAGGGCCCCTCCCCAATTCGACTTGAGGTACTTCAGCATTGGCTTAGTGCGTACCCCAAGCAGGCCGATGCGGCTTATTTGTTAGCAGGTTTTTCTTTTGGCTTTCGCATTCCTTTTGCAGATGCACACGCACTGCAGGATGCACCCAATATACAATCCTTGAGGGGTAGGGAGGATTTGGCATGGGAGAAAATTTTTAAGCGACTCCCCATACCAGAATCTAAAGATGTCCCCCCTTGGCCTGGTGCCCAAGAAGTCCTCAGGTGAATTTTGCCTGATACATCACCTGTCTTACCCGGCAGGCTCATCTGTCAATGATGCTATACCGGATGAACTTTGTTCTGTCCAATTTACATTCTTTGATGAGGCATTACAGATGGTCCGGTCCTGTGGTCACGGGGCACTGATGGCCAAGTGCGACATTAAATCAGCATTCCGGCTTCTCCCGGTCCACCCAGACGATTTCGAATTGTTAGGCTTTTGCTTTGAAGGGAAGTATTTTGTTGATAAGGCTATGCCTTTTGGCTGTTCGGTATCCTTTTCACCCTTTGAGCGCTTTAGTTCTTTCCTTCATTGGGCTTTCATTCACTGGTCCGGGGTCCAAAATGTTGCTCATTATTTGGACGATTTTTTGTTCAGCGGGAAGCATGGCTCCAGGACATGTGAACGACTGCTGGTCACTTTCCAGGGGTTCATGGATGAGTTGGGAGTACCATTAGCTCCTGAAAAGACCGAGGGCCCAGCCACTACATTAACATTTTTGGGCATTGAAATTGACATCATAGCACAGACGTCTAGGCTTCCTGAAGACAAGGTGGTTCACATCACAGATGTGATCTTAGCCATTCTGGCCGAGCACAAGGTGTCCCTCCATGACCTGCAGGTGCTTCATGGATATCTCAACTTTGCATGCAGGGTTATTACACCGGGCCGTGCTTTTGCTAGACGCCTGAGCGATTCCATGGTTGGTTTATCCCAGAAGCACCATAGGGTCCGTCTCACGAGGGGTATGCGAGCTGACCTTTGTGTATGGCTGGCATTTCTCGCCGACTTTAACAGTGTCTCCTTTTGGCAGAATGATCTTTCCCTCATGCCTAAATTTCAAGTGCAGTCCAATGCTTTGGGGTCATTGGGATATGGCATCTATTTTGAGGACCGATGGTGCTGTGGACAGTGGCCCGAAGCATGGCACGGTACTGAATTGCTTAGTGACTTAACTTTTTTGGAATTCTTTCCCATCTTGTGTACACTGATGTTATGGGGTCACATCTGGGAAAATTCTGTGGTACATTTCTGGTGCGACAATGCTGCCATGGTGCACATTGTAAATGCCCAGACATCTTGTTCACCCAGGGTTATTTATTTATTTATTTATTTATTTATTCAATTTATATCCCGCCCACTCAACACAAGGCCGACTCCGGGCGGCTAACAACATAAACGTAACCCCAGGGAAACCCAAGGAGTTTACAAATGTAAATACAATATTCACAAATACAATAATAAATACAACATTTCAAATATATAATCACAATCCTAAAAACAGTTAAAACAGTAAAAACAAATTAAGACTACCCACCCCCTAAAAAAGCAGGGGCTGCAGGATCGAAAGGCACCATGGGGAAGAGTTCCTCTACACCAACCACCCCATGGTGGTTACCCTTCCACCTGCACCCCACACTTGACCCGCCAGCCAGGTTTTATGTCCCTTGTGCGTCAGTTTGTATTGCACTCTTTGTGCCATAATGTTCTTTTTAAGGCCAGGCATGTCCCAGGCATCAATAATGATATTGATGCTTTTTCCCGCCTGCAGATTGCCTGGTTTCGGGCACTAGCACCAGAGGCCGAGGAGCTTCCCTCTCCGCTCCCGAATGAGATGTGGATGTTTGGCGAGGAGAAGTGAACAGGGCCATTGGCCTTCCCATGGCCAGCTGCACTCGTAAGGGGTACCATCAGACTTACCATGCCTTCCTTACGTTTCACCAGATGGTTCCCCTGCCCAACTTCTGGACTGTGCCTGTGGACCATGTACTTCAATACATGGTACACTTGCACAGCTGGGGACTGGCTGCTCATACCATTTGTGGACACCTCTTTGCTTTGGCCTTTGCTGCCAAGGCCCGGGGTTTTCAGGACACCATGGGTGACTTTTGGATCCGCAGGGTCTTGGAAGGTTGGGCTCAGGAACGCAGACCTCACTCTGACTTGTGGCAACCGGTATCGCCTGCACTTCTTTTCAGCCTGGCCAAGGCATGGCCTGCCCTTTGCTACAACCATTTTGAAGCAACCCTTTTTCATGCAGCCTCCACAATGGCCTTTTTTGGGGCTTTCAGAGTGAGCAAACTGGTGTCCCTTTCTCGGAACGACCAGTTGCACAGGGCCTTAGAGTGGGCTGATGTCTCACTCACTAACGACTCAGTCCAATTGACTGTCCGTTACTCTAAGGTAGACCAGCTAGGCAGGGGCAGTGTGGTCACTCTACTTAGTTGCAGCACACAGGCTATTTGTCCAGTCCTTGCACTGACGTCCTTTTTGGCAATTCAGGGTACAGCTCAGGGGCCCCTCTTTTGCCACCAGGATGGGTCTCCATTGATTAAGTTCCAGTTTTGGAGGGTCACTGGGGCTGCGCTTGCCAATTTGGGCCTACCAGGGGTAAGGTATGGTACCCATTTTTTCCGCATAGGTGCGGCATCCACGGCTGTGGCTTTTGGGTACTTGGATGATGACATCTGTAGGATGGGCCGGTGGGGATCTGCTCGCTTTCGTTCCTACGTTCGCCCCATGTTGCATTGAGCACCTCACTGGCACTTGTTCTTTTTCTTCTTTTCCAGCTCCAGAGCACCTGGACGCACCTCTACGGGTGTGGCTTGTCAGCCACAGTTACATTTTTTTGGGCCACCTGTCATGCTGCTTTGTCCATGTGGGGCGTGCACCTGGGGCTCCGTGCCGTGGCACGCATGGTCTTGCGTGGATTCCATGGAATGAGGTGGCGGGAGCTACTACCATTCATTCTGTCTTCTGGGTCCTCTATTCCACCACAAATTCCGGTAATACATCTGGGTGGCAATGATTTGGGCCAAATTACCGGCTTGGATTTGATTATATCCATCCGCAGGGACCTGTGCCTGATTCGACAATGTTGGCCGCAGGTCTGTATTATATGGTCATATATAATTCCAAGGTCATATTTCCAGGGAGGTGGTGATCCTCGTCGTACTGACCAAGCCCGGCGGTCTGTTAATCAGGCAGTGGCTCGACATTTTGAGGAGCAGTTTGGGGACCGTGGTCCAGCATCCCACAATCCATATACAAGATGTCAGTTTGTACTGCAGAGATGGAGTGCACCTCTCTGCACAGGGCATCAACCAATTTTTGGTTTCCTTGCAAGTGTGGTGACCCAGCTGGCGGTCAAGGGGGGGTGAGTCGTGGAAGACTCCTCCCCGTATGGCGGCTAGCACTAGTAAGGAGAAAGTGGATGACCCCTAGGATCCGGCAGGTACGCAGTTGGTTGGCCACCTGAAGGACAAGGTAGAGGGAATGTTGGGCTGGCCAATCAAAGGCAGACCATTAACAAGGCGATGCTATGCTTAAGAAAGCCTGCAAAAGCTTAAGAGTTCACCAGATGCACGTCAGAAGCTGGAGTCAACAAGTGGCATTCTGACTGGGGTCAACAATTTGTTTAATTAAGTAAAGAAATTGATACAATGTAGCCAATTAAGATCTGAAATAACATCTAGTCCTTACCAGTGCTATTTCGGCCCATTTGCCTTAACAAAGTTAAGAAAAGTTACAAGTTAATAAAGTGGCCCAATTTTAAATCCATCTTAAGTGTCCGTCTCGTTATTGGGGAGTGGGTCCTGCAAAGTGCATCTGAACAACATTAAGGAAATGGTCTTGTGAGTGAGATTCTTGAAGATATAGTTTATTTTTTTATTTCCAAGCTCTACCAGGATCATATTATCTCTGAATAGGAAGACTTGTAGAATGTCTTCCACTCACCCCCCAAACAATCTATTGCTTATGATTGAAGCTTATTGATTTTTTTCCATAATAACATCAACAGTATTGAGCTTAACTGAGGAAGCATATGTTAAAATCTCAGGACATTTTTTAAGCAGACTGCACTCTACTGGATTGCAGTCTGTTAGAGAATAAAGGTTAGGTTAGAAAAAAAAAGCTGATCACCTACTTTGTGTAAATTTTTTACCACTTTGATACCAGCCTAGAACAATTGTATCTATGCAATTTGTAGAATCTGTAACCTGTATGGAATATTTGGTTCAACCCTGTATATGTGTAAATCCTAGAAAGAGGTTGTGATTCAGGATTTGAGCTATAGAAAGAACAGGAGAGCTGTTCCCACAGAGCATTTTATGGCCCTTAACATCTTGTTTTAGATAGTAAAAGTTTGATATATTTGTGCAGGACCAACACTGAAAGGATGAATTTACACAGTGATCTTATGTATTTGATTTTGTATTTTAGGGTTTTAGATACTGTACATATTGAGCTGTTTCCTCTATGTTATGGATCAGCTACTTCAGTTGATAAATATATCATGGACTTGGTTCTCATTTAGATTCATGGGAACATTTGAATCCTTCTTTAATTCTTCAATCAAATTCCACTATTGGGGGGAAAAACTTAGGGTGTACAAGTTATAGAATCCAGGTTTGATAAATCAATACTGTTGTTTGTTACAGAAATATATACAGAAAAATATTTTGTGAAGTACATGTTTACAGTACTCATTTAATAGATAGACCAATAGAACTAGAGTGTGTTACATATCTGTCAGTTTATATACCCTGCTTGATCCACAGATATGAAATTTTCTGCAATCTCCAAATCAGATTGGAGGTTTAATATAATGGTGTTTCAGTTTTTCTCCCCTTTTGCTGAATCTGTTGAATTTTGAGTTTAATTTATTTCTCCAGATAATATAGTTTGACAACATTCTCCACCTCTATCCTGCCAAGAAAAGAGAAAAGTTTTTAAAAAAAGTTATAATAATCCCTTGTGTGTGATTAACAATGGATCACTCTTATATCTTATTAACAAAATGAAAGCGCGGCGCCAAAATGGCCGCTGCGCTCTTTGCGGCCCCCCCCCACCAGGACGCAGACATCCGGGTGAGTTAGGGGGCGTGGCCACCCCTCTATAAAAGGGGTGGCCACGAGGCAGACGAGCTGCCATTTTAGAGAAAGCGACGGAGAGGAGAAGTTTTCTCCGTCACTCTTCGTTTCTTAGGTCTTCGGCTGTTTAGCCATTTTGGCGCTTGTGATCCCCGGAAAGGGATCGTCTTCTCTTTGCTATGCCTCCCAAGAGGAAGGCCACGGCGACCAAGCTGCGGCCAAGAGGGAGGAACTTGCCTGGCCCTGCGCTTGGAAGGGGACAGCATTCGGGTCGGAGGACCGCGAATGCGCCCCCGCAACAGGGCACCGCATCACCTTCACCCACCATTACCGGTGGGATGGGGCAGATTGGGGCATGGCCCTCGGCTCTCCAGGCTCAGGCTGGCCCTACTGGGGCTTCAGCCCCTGGCCCGCAATTGCCGGCCATGGGTCAGGACAACGGGGGAGGGTCTGGTGCGGTCACTCAGCAGGGCTTGCCTCCGGCCCCTCATGGGCCGGAGTTTTGGGCATGGCCCTATGCAAGGCCTGGCTCACAAATTGGGGTCCCAGGTGTATCACCCAGTGGGCTGTGCAGCCCACCTTGCCCGCCTTATACCGGGGGCTCTGCAACAGTGGATGCATTGTTGGCACGTTTAGCTGTGCTGGAAGCATCCTTGGGTATCACAAACAACACCTCGGGGGGGGGGGCTTCACTGCCGACTGGGGCCCCCTTTTCCCTGCCTGCCACTTCGACGGCCGCCACTCTGCAGCAGGCGGCCAGTCGGGTTGAGCTGCTGTAGACGCGCCGGCCCGTGCCCGCCGCTATCTCGCAGCTCCCCGTTCGTCCTGAACTACAGCTGGGGAGTGGTCAGACGTGGCCCCAGAGGTCGATTGCGGTCGCGAGCTCCGACGCCCGCCATGGGCCGGAACCCCCAGTGGGGGCGGCTCACGGGGGTTCACCCAGTGAGTATCAGGTTCAAGCTAATGTCCCCACATCA
Source organism: Bradypodion pumilum (assembly GCA_035047305.1). Classification (NCBI taxonomy): domain Eukaryota; kingdom Metazoa; phylum Chordata; class Lepidosauria; order Squamata; family Chamaeleonidae; genus Bradypodion; species Bradypodion pumilum. The sequence continues at coordinate 203,290,372 of JAWDJD010000003.1, read as the reverse complement.
CAGTCCACTTTCGGTGTTGGTTTTCAGTGGCCATGGCCTTGTCACGTCAAGGCGGGTGGGTTTCAGTTCCCAGCTTACCCTGGTGCCACTGGGTCCCATACTGGCACAACATTGGGCGGGGGGGTTCCGCCCCCAGGGCTGTACCGGGCATCGCAGGGACTGTCCAGGCACCGCTGCTGATGCCCCGTATGAATACTGTGCCGGTGTCGGCATTGCCGACGGCAGGGTATTCATTGCCTCTCGGGGATCATTTGTCCCAGACCACGAGGGAAAAGATTTGGCGGGGGGGAGTATGTTGATACTTTCTCCCTATTGAACCGTGAGCCCACCAAGGAAGAGAAAGAGGTGCAGGATGACAGAGACAAAGAGCTGTCTCGTCGTCGCAAGCCACCGCGCACTTGGGCCAACTGGTTACCCGCATATCTCATTTATATGGCGGTGTACCTCAGGGCCCGGCCCGATTTGGCCATTCCTATGGTCCAATATTTGGACAATATTTACAGGGCGATGGTGGATTTTCCTGGCCCATCGTGGTTGGCTTACGATGAGGAATTCAGGATGAGGGTGCCCTTACACCTGGAGATGAGATGGGATGAGCCATGCCAGAAGTTGTGGCTTTTATACATGACCCCCACGTGCCCGGCGCCTGGGGAAAGGTACCATTGCGGCCATGCCGTCCAGCAAGCTACTCCAACGCAGGCTCCCCGCCAGTTGGCGGGGCAGGGGGTTCCAGCCCGCTTGCTGTGTTGGAGTTTCTCGGCCAATGGCGTATGCAATGGACGGCAGTGCCGATACAAACACGAGTGTCCCTCTTGTGCTGGCCCCCACGCCGCCGCTGCGTGTCCGCGAGCCGGTGGGTCACGGGGCAGAGGTAGAGGTGGACAGGGAGCGGGCAGAACTGCCACTGAAGGAGCTGGTCAGTCAAAAGGCCCCCTCCCAGGTTAACATATTTATGTTAGAGAGGTGGCTCTCGACTTACCCGAGGAGGGAGGATGCGAGGTACCTCCTCGAGGGTTTCCAGTGTGGTTTTTGTATCCCATTCGAGAGGGTGCGGGGACCCCAAGATGCTCCTAATTTGCTTTCCCTGAAGGGTAGGGAGGAGGTGGCTGCCCTAAGTATTACCAAGGAGGTAAATGCAGGGAGGGTAGCGGGTCCCTTTTCTAGGCCTCCCTTTCCCAATCTTAAGGTTTCCCCTTTAGGTTTGGTTCCCAAAAAGGCCCCTGGTGAATTCCGTCTAATTCACCATTTATCATACCCGGTGGGTCATTCGGTCAATGACGCCATTCCTGATGACCTTTGTTCGGTCAGGTATACGTCATTTGACCAGGCCCTGCGCATGGTGCGCTCTTGTGGCCCGGGGGCACTTCTGGCGAAATGTGATATTAAATCGGCATTCCGGTTGTTGCCAGTGCACCCGGGTGACTTTGAGTTATTGGGTTTTAAATTCCAAGGGAAATTTTATGTAGATAAAGCCATGCCTTTTGGCTGCTCTATTTCCTGTTCGGCATTTGAACGTTTTAGCACTTTCCTTCAGTGGGCCTTTGTTCGCAGGTCTGGGTCCCGGTCTGTAGCCCATTACCTCGATGATTTTTTGTTCAGGGGTGAACGGGGCTTGGACACGTGCATGCGTCTCCTCACAACATTTCAGATGCTAATGCAGGAACTGTGTGTCCCTTTAGCGCCCGAAAAGACCAAGGGCCCGTCAACTACGCTCACATTTCTGGGTATTGAAATCGACACGGTCGCGCAGACATCCAGGTTACCTATGGATAAGGTCACACGGATCTCTGTGATGATTTTGGCCTTGCTGGCCAAACGTAAAGTGTCACTTCGTGAGCTCCAAGTTCTACATGGTCATCTTAACTTTGCCTGCAGGGTGGTCATGCCTGGCAGAGCTTTTGCTCGACAGCTATGTGACGCCATGATTGGGCTATCGAGGTGCTACCACAGGGTCCGACTGACCAAGGGCATGAGGGCTGACCTGTGGGTTTGGCTTAAGTTCCTGCGGGAATTCAATGGGGTATCATTTTGGAGATCTGACCTGTTGGTTTCCCCTATGTTTCAGGTTCATTCGGATGCTCTGGGTCCCTGGGATATGGGATTTATTTTGAGGGGAGGTGAGCCTACGGCTGATGGCCTCCAGCATGGCGGGGCACGGATCGTCTACGCGAACTTACATTCCTCGAGTTCTTCCCGATACTGGGAGCTTTGATGCTATGGGGTGAGGAGTGGGCCAATTCAGTTGTTCATTTTTGGTGCGATAATGCTGCGGTAGTGCACATCGTCAATCCTCAGACATCTAAATCACCCAGGGTCATGGAGTTAGTTCGCCAGTTTGTGTTACGCAGCCTACGCCTCAATGTGCTCTTTAGGGCCAGACATGTACCAGGTATTAATAATGATATTGCTGATGCTTTATCCCGCCTGCAGATCCCCCGGTTCCGCGCCTTGGCTCTGGACGCGGAGGAATTCCCCTCGCCACTCCCGGACGTGATTTGGACATTTGGCAAGGAGAGGTGAACCGGGCGATCGGCATGTCACTTGCGCCCTGCACGCGTAAGGCGTATCACCATGCATTTAGTCAATTTAAAAAAATTTGTGTGCAACTCCGGTTGCCCGAAGTGTGGCCCATTCCAGTTGAACAAGTTCTACAATTTATGGTTTACCTACACAGTCAGGGCCTAGCTCCCCGCACCATAGCATCCAGGCTGTCAGCACTGGCATTCATGGCCAAAGTGAGGGGTTTTGCTGACAACATGAATGATTTCCGTATACGACATGTTTTGGAGGGGTGGACATGTGAACGTGGACGCCGCCTGGACACTCGCCACCCAATTTCTCCAGGGGTCCTTACCCACCTTGCACGTGGCTGGCATGACCTGTGTTTTGACAGGTATGAGGTGGCTCTTTTTCATGCGGTTACCACGGTGGCCTTTTTTGGAGCGCTCCACATCAGTGAGTTGGTGCTACTGTCTAAGGCGGATGCGGCTCGTAGGGCACTGGAACTCGAAGATGTCTATGTCTCTAATGAGTGGGCTCAGTTGAGAATACGGTCCTCAAAAGTCGATCAGCACGGTGTAGGCAGTGGTGTTAGACTGCTACGATGTTCCATTGCAGACATCTGTCCGGTTGGTGCCCTACAGGAGTTCATTGCAGTGCGTGGCACACACCCTGGCCCATTTTTCTGCCACCAAGATGGGTCTCCCCTGACTAAATTTCAATTTTGGAAGGTGACCGGTAAGGCACTATCCAGTGTTGGCCTCCCCGGGGCTCGTTACGGTACCCATTCTTTTAGAATAGGGGCTGCTTCTACTGCGGCTGCATTTGGGTACTCTGAGGCTGATATACGCCGTATGGGGAGATAGGGATCTAAGTGTTTTGCATTATATGTTCGCCCTATCCAGGTATGAGTACCAGATAAGTCACCGTTCTCTCCATTTTATCTTACAGACCCTGTGTGTCCCCGCACACCGGTGGCAGTATGGCTGGTGGGCCATAGCTATGTACACTGGGCAGCGCAGTACGCTGCGGCGACAGAGTGGGGACCCCAGCTTGGACTACGTGCCTCCGCATGTATCAGGTGGTATGGTAAGCGTGGAATTTTATGGTGGGAACTGTTGCCATTCCTGTTCTCCATCAGAGATGCTGAACCGCCTGATGTCCTTGTGCTGCACCTCGGGGGCAATGACCTAGGCCAGGTCACTGGCCTTTCTTTAAAATCTGCGATTTGCAGCGACCTAGCTTATTTGCATTATGTGTGGCCTTCCACAACGCTGCTATGGTCGGACATCATACCGCGTCACGCTTACAGGGGGGGTATTAACCTCCATGCCCTTGACCGCGCTCGCCGCTCGGTGAACAGGGCAGTTGCCCGGTTCTTTGCAGACAAGGGTTTGGGGTGGGTCATCCGACACCCCACCATTAGTTTACAAAATTATGATCTTTATACAGGGGATGGGGTCCATCTGTCGCCTAGAGGTATGGACCTCTTTTTGGAAGATTTGCAAGCAGGCCTGTTGACCGAGCTGACGGTCTGGGGGGGGGCGGTGAGTCTTTATTGAAGCCTCCCCGTGTGGCGGGTAGCACTGGTAAGGTAAATATTTATGACCCACAGCTATCCGGCAGGTTCGCAATTGACTGGCCAACACTTAGTCAGGTACAAGTTTAATAACATTGACCGGTCAACGACGAACCAGGCAATGGGGTGATGGCAGGAGCTCTTCAGCATGCATCACCACGTGATTTGACGGGTACACGTCAGAGGGTGGGGTCAGTAGATAGTTTATTGACTACGGTCAACAATTTGTTTGTCGTAACAAACAAATTGATACAAATGGATACATTGTAGCCAATTGCCGTTGGCAATTTTGGGAGGAACCTTACCAGTGTTACTGCGGCCTGCTTGCCTTAAGAATTATAATTGGCTGAGTACCAATTGAAATTTATAATTCGGACTAGGGCATTATTCAATAAATGTGGCCCAATGCCGTTATCCATATACCGGTGTCTGAGTCTTTCTTTGGGGGGTGCGCCTGCAATGTACTAACAAGCTTCAGAGGTTTATTTACTTTTAAGAAGTTTCCAAAGTACCAAGAAAGAAAGAAAGAAAACCTGGGGTGTTTAATGTGGCTCTTCAAAGAATAGGAGAGATTTGTTGGCATGCAGTGAATTATGTCTGATTTCTAAAGCTCATTTAGTATTTTAACACACCTTTGGATCATAACCTTGCTATTTCACGTGCTTTCCCACCGAAAATGGTATAAATATTGTGACAATCAAGCCTGATTAAGAGAGGAGCAGGGCAGTTACCTCAGTTCATCTCGAGAGGCTGCTGTTTGTCTTCCAGACCGGATCTGACCCTTGAATCTGTATGGGTGGCCTGCTAGCTGCATATTCTTTTTAGATAAGTATTGCTTTTTCTGAAATTACATTTTCTTTGTTAGAAACATGTATTCTTCTTAGCGTAGTTTAGTGAGGATTTTTGTACATTGGAATATGCTATATATTTATTCCAATAAACCTTTTTAATGATTTATTCATTAAGAGCAGTTATTCTGCCTCCTTCCAGCCATGATGGAGCAGAATGGGAATTTTTCAGATAAGCTGATAATCAAAGGGAGCTAGATGGGAGAGATTTCGGGAGACTCATCTTCCCACAACTGTGCTTCCCTCCCCCTCACCTAGCTGCAATATCAAAGGCCAAATTCCCACCAGAAAACTATGATAAGGGTGTATAGGATCTAATGAATCAAGCTGCTATCAAACCCAGAGTGCTTCTATCTGCAACATTTTTTCCTTACTGCAACACATTTTTCTTACTGGTTTTCCCTGCTGGGGTTAACTCAGTAAAGGCACCCTTTCACAATGCTACCAAAAATCCACTTTACTTTCTTTCTCTGAGTCGGCAAACCATACTGTTAGTACGGGAACCAGGGGACCAGACCAGCCGATCAGGGGGAGCAGGTAAAGAAGTGGCCATCACTAGGCTGGGTCTCGGGCAAGCCAGTGTCAGAGTGAGCCGGGGTCTGCTTGCCATGTATGACATATACTTCCCCCCCCCCATATTCCATCCGTGTGGCCACCAGCTTCGCGACAGGTGAAACACCACCATCCCTCAGAGCAACTAAAGTGCTTTACAAGGAAAGATCTGTTTTAAGCACCTTCTCTCAGGCATTAAGTCTACAATGAGTGTCCCATAATATAGCATATGAAAGGCCTAAAGAAGATGCTGAACTCTAAAAGTAATGGATGCTGATCTAGAATTTTTGAAACAACATATATGTGTGTGTTATTAGAAACATTTCAGAATGTGGGGGTTTTGTTGTTCAGTCGCACAGTCGATTCCGACCCTTTGTGACCCTATAGACCATCGTCCTCCAGGCACCTCTGTCCTCCACCATCTTCCTCAGCACACCCAGCTCTGAGCCCAATGCATCCACGATGCCATCTAGCCATTTCATCTTTGGTCATCCTCTTTTTCTTTTGCCCTCCACCTTTCCCAGCATCAAGGCCTTTTCAAGTGAATCCTCTCTTCTCATTTGATGTCCAAAGTACTTTAGCTATTTGACCTTCTAATGAGCAGTCAGGGTTGATTTCTTCTAAGATTGACCTATTTGTTCTTCTCGCTGTCCAGGGGACTCTCAAAACTATCCTCCAACACCACATTTCAAAGGCATCTATTCTTCTTTGCTCAGCTTTCCTAATGGTCCAGCTTGCACACCCATACATTACCACCAGGAAAACCATTGCTTTGACTATGTGAATTTTTGTTTTCAAGGTGATGTCTCTGCTTTTCACTATATTCAACTGGAATACCATCATTTCCATTAGCTTTGTTGTTTGCAGTGCTCTTTAGGGCCTTTCTGACTTCACTCTTGAGGATGTCTGGCTCAAGTTCAATTTCCTCATCATTTTTATTATCAGGAGTGTTGTGGAATGAAAACGAGACTAACCGCATTCCAGGCTAAGACAGATAAGGAGTTTTATTATTTGACCAAATAGATTCAAAGTCACTTTAAAAAGTGTAAAAAACTCTGAACGACAAATACATTTTCAGAGCCTTCTTTTATACCATATGATCACAGGGAATTTCCACGCATTACATCATTATGGCATAAGCCTATTAGTTATTAATCTTATGACATTGTCATTCATATCAGGTCATAAGAACATAAGAACATAAGAACAGCCTTGCTGGAACAGGCCACAGCCCATCCAGTCCAGCATTCTGTCTCACACAGTGGCTCACCATTTCCTTCAGGGTATTCCCAAGGAGATGCCTTCACCTGCTTAGGATTCTCTGGAAATGATATTGAGAGATATCCTGCCTATCTCTCCAACCCGGAGGTTGTCCTTAAGTATCCATAATTATAGCCATTGATACTCTTCTCCTCCATGAACTTGTCTAATCCTTTCTTAAAGCTGTCAAGACTGACAGCTGTCACCACTTCTTCTGGCAGGGAGTTCCATAGACCAGTAATCCTCTGGGTGAAAAAGTACTTTCTCTTATTTGTTTGAGAACTAGTACCCAAAAGTTTCATGGAGTGTCCCCTAGTTCTAGTGTTATGCGATAGGGAAAACAGTTTTTCCTTATCTACTTTGTCCACACCGTGCATGGTTTTATAAACTTCAATCAGGTCACCTCTTAGACGTCGTCGTTCAAGAGTGAAGAGGCCCAACCGTTGCAGCCTCAGATGGTAAGGAAGGTGTTCCAGTCCCCTAATCATTCTGGTTGCCCTCCTCTGCACTTTTTTCAGCTCCATAATATCCTTCTGGAGGTATGGCGACCAGAACTGTACACAGTATTCCAGATGGGGCCTCACCATAGATTTATAAAGAGGCAAAATGACACTTGCTGACTTATTTTCTATACCCTTCCTAATGATCCCTAGCATTGAGTTTGCTTTTTTCACTGCTGAGGCACACTGGGTAGACACCTTCATTGAGTTGTCCACCAGGACACCAAGGTCCCTTTCCTGGTTTGTCTCAGAGAGTTCAGACCCCATCAGTTTATAAATGTAATTGGGGTTCTTTGCCCCAACATGCATCACTCTGCACTTACTAATGTTGAAACTCATTTGCCACTGTTTTGCCCACTCCCCCAGTGTCGAGAGATCCCTCTGGAGCTCCTCACAATCTCTCACAGTTTTCACTACCCTGTATAATTTAGTGTCGTCAGCAAATTTGGCTACCTTGCTTTTTACTCCTACCTCTAGATCATTTATGAAGAGGTTGAAAAGCAGGGGTCCCAGTACTGAACCTTGGGGGACCCCACTCTTTACTTCCCTCCACTTGGAGAAGTGTCCATTTAGTGCTACCCTCTGTTTCCTGTCCCTTAGCCAGTTGCTGATCCAGGACAAGACCTGTCCCTTTATTCCATGACTGGTAAGTTTATTCAAGAGCCTTTGGTGTGGGACCTTGTCAAAAGCCTTCTGAAAGTCCAGATAAACAATGTCAACTGGATCCCCCTTATCCACATGCTTGTTGACACTCTCAAAAAATTCCAACAGATTAGTGAGGCATGATTTGCCCTTGCAAAAGCCATGTTGGCTTTTTAGAACTGTCATTTAGGTTAGAACATTCAGAAATTGTTCACGTGTCATGTTACACCATATCACTTCACAGAAATATCACTCAGCGTTCTTATTCCTTATATGTAAATCTCTACTGCTATTTTCTACAGATAGAAATCCTACATTTACATTGCATGTTTATTCAGCGTATTTTTTCGGCTTGTGGACACAAGGCCTTTTGTTTACTTTAGCCTCGTCATTATGGTGTATATTGATCAGGTCAATCTGATCTGTTTTTCATTTCAGAATAGCTTGAGGAATGATTTCTGCTTTTGAGCAGAATTAATATTAGAATTAATATCTTAATTCTTTCACTCCTATTTCATTCCCTCCTGATTTCTTGAAAATTATTATTTTAAATAAATTTTCACACTTTTATTGCAAGAAATAAACATTAAATATTGACATTTTCTTGATTGCAGGTTCCTCAGGCTTCAGCCGTGCGAAGGAAGATAGCTTTCCTGTATTGTATCTTCTGCAGGGCGCTGTTTTCCTTGGTTCTGATGACTTATTGAAACAAAATCTATGCATTTTAATCCTTCCAGGGTTTTAAACTGCAAGAGAAAAGAAAGCACATACCAGCAATACAGTTCTTTTCATTTTAATTTCAATGGTTCATCTTTTCAATATTTAACTATACTCGATCTCCTGGCTTAAAGCCATGTGTTGCCTTTGAGACCAAGGGAGGGGGCAAGCCTGCTGTACTTTGATTCACATATTGATTTATACTGCAGTGACTGAGTCAATAATTTCCTAACTTCCATTCCCCTTCTATGGGCCAAATCTGGCCAACTCTATGTGTTTAAGCATTGCCGCAGGACAGAAATTCAAATGGGGAAATATGATACTTTGTACAGAGGGGTAGTTCTCATAATGTACATTGTCATAGGTTAAAACCTGGACTTATTGATTTACTTTCATACAATTCCCCAATACATGCTTTCAACAGTCCTACTTGCTTTCTCAACCTTTCCCCCTGACTGTGGATTAAATGAACAAGGATGGTTCCACTAAACCTTACTGCTTTTAAGTAAGTATTTATTTTAGACACTGACTGGCTATTTCTTCTTCTATTTTCGTGTACTTAGGATGTGTTGTACTTTTAAGTCCTCAAATTCTTTAATAAAATACAACTCCTGTATTTGTTTTGGCTTTTTTAAACATAGCTGCAGTTTGCTTTGCTTCTGCCCTTCTGCTTCCTTTTGCCATTGCACCTTCCGTTTTCTGATTCCAGAAAAATGGATAATTGCAAGGGATTTAGGCATTCTTGGCAGCTTTGATCAGTCTAATCCATAAATGTCCCTTATTTTCCAAAACATCTGGAGGTCATGGCTAGTATGTACTTGTACATCTGCAGAAAAAGTAAACTTTTCTTCTTGTGCAGGGCCATCTAGTTCCTTTGGAGTTATGCAACTGGCCTCTACACTTTTATTTCTGCGTACTTTCACATACTGCCTGAAAAGGTAGGACAAATCTAGTAGCCTTAATGCTTGGGGCTGACATAAGTGCTTCTTTTTAACTTTTCAAAAGCTTCTTGTTGCTGATCACTCCACTCAAAATGATCGGTTTCAGCTCCTCTTGTGGAGGCTTAAAGAGGCTTTGCTAATAGAGCAAAGCTAGGAATCCAAAGTCAACAGAATCCCTGGTCTTCTAGCACCCCCCTTTTATTTGGTCCTGTTCTTGGGGTTAGCTATCAAGTGCTCAGCTGGTTTTTCCCCCTGGGATTTTCCAAATTCCTCTAGTTTCTTCAATCATCCCATTCCATTCCAGCCAATTCATCATGTTCTTCTTGTCGGTCTCCATAACTTCCTCTGCCAAATGGGTGTATTTTTCCCATTCCTCTCTCGGGGCAATTCCTCTGCCAGTGGCCCTCTTGCTTGCAGTAAGCACACTGATTGTAATCAAGTATCCCTTTGCCTCTTCGCAAAGCAAGGGCCATCATCTCAGCTTTCTTCTTTACTCTTATATTCTGCTTCTCCTCTTCTTCCTCTTCTCTATTAAAGTAGACCTTCCTTGCAATTTGCACCAGCTCACTTGTGGTCTTTCCAAATGCTCCTTCCAGCTTTTGTAATTTCTTTCTTACATCTGGCGCACTTTGAGTAATGAATCTCTCATTTAACATCTGGCGGTTTTAAGGATCTTCCATATTTATTCCTGCTTTTATTTTATATGCTTCTATTAATCTTGCTAAGAAACTTTCAGGGCTTCTTGTTTCTCTTGAATTATATTAGCAGGTTTGCTAAAATTGACAGGACCTTTTGCTGCTTCCTTTGAGCTTTCCGAAATTAAATATCTGTACTGTTGAAGACTTGTCCTGTGTGTTGGATCATTGGGATTCCAATTAGGATGTTGTTCAGCGGCTGCTTCCATACAGTCTGATCTGCATCTGGGAAATTTCTACGAAGTATCTTGTCTTTTGCCAGTTTTAATTTTTCCTTTTCTTCCATATTAAGGAGCGTATTTATTATTTGCTGCATATCACTCCATGTAGGGTCATGTGTCTGGACTATGGTTCCAATTAGTTCAATCACTTCATTCGGCTTGCTACTAAAAGGTCCATAATGCTATTTCCAATTTAACAAATCTGTTGTAGTAAATGGCACATATTGGAAGATAGATTAAGTTTCATCATCTTCCCTCATATGGCTGGTTACCATTTCTCTTAATGGGGCAACAACCTCCTCTCTTCCTTTGGTTACTGGTGAGAAATATGCTGTTGCTGCTGTGTTTGGAGGAGGTTCTCTACCCATTTTTTTGTTATAGGGAGAAGGTTGACTGTACTTTTTAAATTTTATTTCTCCCTCTTCAATTACATCTTTCAAGATTTCAGTTATCCTTTTCTGTGGTTAGAGAAACCATGTTTCTATCAGGGGTTTGAAATCTTCCTGCGCTTGCTAATGCAAAGTCTGGATAAATGCATGGAACTTGGCCATCTTGTGGCACTGGTTTTGGCATGACATAAGGTGGAGGTCTTTGAAACAGAATTTCATCTTCTTCATTTCTGCTTAAAATTTTCAATTTTTCTTCTGTCTGCCATTCTACTTTTGGGGTAATGGGTGTTCTGATCACTTTCCTTCCTAATTTAGATTTCTTATCTTTGGATTTCTTTTTTTCCATTAAATATGCTTTTACACATCCAGCCTGGCATTTCTTTAGCCAGGGTGGCCATGGCTTTTCTGCAATTACAGCTTGCCATGCAGATATGTAGGGATACTGACCCCATTGTTTATTCTGTGTTATCCTTTGAAATACTCTATTTATAAGACCCAAATCTAAGGAGCCTTCCAGAGGCCACCCTACTTGGAAACTGGGCGATTCATATTCGCAAAACTGTCTTAACTCAAATTTAGTTAAAGGGGGTTCATGTGTCTCTGGTGAAAATACCTCAAAGTTGTCTAGGAAACACTCTAGCCGCATTCTCAGAACGCTACTACGACCACCCATCCTAAGCTAAACACTACTACTGACCTGGGGCACCTGAAAATCAAGGGCTACTGTCAGGAACTGTGATGGTTTAACCACCCACACACAATATATAAAATCTCACACACAAAAATCAGGTTCTCCACCATGATTTTTCCAGGAACACTGGGTTACCGCCCGTGGTTCATTAAGGACTTAGGAATCGCTGTCATGTCCTCTTGGAGGTAATTAGGTTCCACTTCCACTCCTCAAATGAGTGGGCACACACAAGTATACTTCATACAGTTTCATACAATTTTATACTTGCCTGCAGGCTTTGAAAATCCAGCTCCTAGGAGAGTTCTCAGTCTGTCTTAGCCTTCCGGATCCTTTGACTGGTCTGTTTCTCTGATAGTTACTCGCTGCCTCTTCACTGATTTTCTAGAGTAGATCAAAGGTCTACTATGCCGGCATAAAGGTTATCCCTGGAGAGGCGTCGTTTTATCCCATCAGGAACAGCCATCTGGAGCGACAATGGCACCTGCTGCTTGTCCCGGCGGAGTCACCAAAAATATTGTGGAATGAAAACAAGACAAACCACATTCTAGGTTAAGACAGATAATGAGTTTTATTATTTGACCAAATAGGTTCAAAGTCACTTTAACAAGTGTAAAAAACTATGAACGACAAATACATTTTCAGAGCCTTCTTTTATACCATATGATCACAGGGAATTTCCACACTACATCATTAATGCATAATCCTATTAGTTATTAATCTTATGACATTGTCATTCATATCAGGTTAAATTAAGAACTGTCATTTAGGTTAGAACATTCAGAAATTGTTCATGTGTCATGTCACACCATATCACTTCACAGAAATATCACTCAGCGTTCTTATTCCTTATATGTAAATCTCTACTGCTATTTTCTACAGATAGAAATCCTACATTTACATTGCATGTTTATTCAGCATATTTTTTCGGCTTGTGGACAGAAGGCCTTTTGTTTACTTTAGCCTTGTCATTATGGTGTATATTGATCAGGTCAATCTGATCTGTTTTTCATTTCAGAATAGCTTGAGGAATGATTTCTGCTTTTAAGCAAAATTAATATTAGAATTAATATCTTAATTCTTTCACTCCTATTTCAGGAGTGTTGAGGTCTTTTTGTAGAGTTCCTCTGTGTACTCTTTCCATCTTTTTCTTAATCTCTTCTGCATTAGCTAACTCCTTTCCATCTTTGTCCCTTAGTATGGTCATTTTTGCTTTAAATGTTCCCTTGATTTCCCCAATTTTTTTTGAAAAGATCTCTAGTCTTGCCTCTTTTGTTGTTTTCCTCCATTTCATTGCACTGTTCATTTAGGTAGTTTCCCTTATCTCTCATTGCTTTCATTTGAAATTATTTGTTTAGGTGATTGTATTTTTTTCTTTCTCCTTTGACTTTTGCGTTCATTCTTTCCTCTGCTATTTTATGGCCCTCATCAAACAACCACTTTGCTTTCTTATGCTTCTTTTCATTTGGTATGGTTTTCCTTGCTCCTTCCTGCATGATGTCCCACATCTCTGTCCATAATTCTTCTGGTGCACTGTCTATCAAGTCCAAGACATTAAATCTGCTTCTCACCTCCACTGTTTATTCATTAGGTATGTTGTCTAGGTCATATCTGTATGGTCTAATTGTTTTCCCTATTTTATTTAGTCTAAACCTGAATTTTACAATCAGTAGATTGTGATCTGAGCTACAGTCTGCTCCAGGTCTTGTTTTTGCTGACTGTTTGGAGGTTCTCCATCTTTGGCTGCATAGTATGTAATCAATTTGGTTTCGATGTTGGCCATCTGGTGATGTCCATGTGTAGAGTTGACTCTTGTGTTGCTGGAAGAGGGTGTTTGCCATGACTACTGCATTCTCTTGGCAGAACTCTACCAATTGTTGCCCTGCTTCATTCTGTGTTCCAAGACCAAAATTGCATGTTATTCTTTTTGATTTCCTACTTTGGCATTCCAGTCACCTATGATAATGTGTACATCATTTCTTGATGTCTATTCTATGAGGTGTTGTAGGTCCTCATAGAACTGGTCAACTGTGGCTTCATTTGCCCCAGTGGTCGGACTTGAATTACTGTGATATTGAAAGGTTTGCCTTGTATTCTGACTGACATCATTCTATCATTTTTGAGATTATATTCCATTACTGCTTTTCTCACTCTTTCATTGATAATTATGGCTACTCCATTTTTTCTGAGGTTTTCTTGTTCACAATAGTAGATATGATGGTTTCCAGAGCTGAATTTGCCCATCCCTGTCCATTTTAACTCGCTTGTTCCCAAGATGTCAATGCTTATTCTTTCCATCTCATTTTTAACCATTTCCAGTTTTCCTTGATTAATAGATCTCACATTCCATGTCCCTATACAGTATTGTTCCTTGCAACACTGTATTTCTCCTCCCCCTTTCATGTCCCTCCCCTTCTTCTGATCTGCTGCGCTAAGCATCCTATTTCCTCTAGACTGTGCCTTTTGTTTTGGTCAATAGGGTTCTCTTGACAACTTTGTGGCATGGTTTGCCGGTTTCTATGCCAGTATCCTCCCATCATACATGTTATCACAGTTTAAAACCAAAGTTTAAAACATTTTAAAGACAAAGTGTTATCATGCATATTATCACAGTTTAAAATGCAGTATCAGAGTAAAAGATGAGCTAATGTTAACTCTCTACTGTAAGTTATATTTAAAATCCCTAGAAATGGAAAGCTACTTTGCAGAATGATTTTTAAACAAAGCGATTTATCTTTTTAGTGGTAGCATCTCTGCCACTATCATCCTAGAATTATGGTAGAGAGAAGGCATAGAGGAAGAAGCAAAATGGCAGTCAATTTGCCATACCATGGCCATGCCAGGAAAAAAAATCTTTGTAAAATGGAAAAAACTGTGGCACAACCACTGCATCAAGTTTGAGAAAATACTGAAGAAAAGGAATTCTCCAGGGTTTATGTAGGATTATTTCTTAGCCCTAACTGACACTGCAGATTTAATCTAAGCTCTTATTGCTTACTTCTCACAGTGGTTAAGCCTTCACATCTTCCTAAATAATTACCAAAAAAAGTTCAAAAACTGAAAATGTTAGATCGAAAGGGGTTTCTTGATTGCTGGAAAACAATTTAGAAAACAGTGCAAACAGGGCATATCCATATGTGTGTTTATGGAACATTCCAGAATATTGTTTTTATTTTACATTTAAAGAAATGAAAAGCCACATTGCATAATTATTGCTAAAAATATTCACCATTTTTTAGTGGTGGCCTCCTTGCTGAATTCATCACAGAACTAGATTGTAAATAGAACCATATGATTTTACATGAGTTCTTGGCTGCTATAGGAAGCAACATATGTTGGCTTTCAACAAGTGTTTTATTGGAGAAATCAGATTCTTGCTATCTAAAACTGCTATACTATTTTTTCTTTTATGAGGGTCTATTTTATGTGTAGAATGTTGTTCACAAAGCCATGTTTCATTATGTATTGTTCTCTATGTTTTTATCAATATCATTTTTATGGATAGTACTCTCACGATACCCAGGAGGAGAGAGCACAGGTTTAAGAGTTAATTATTTCCTTCTCAGGACTCAGGGCATTGGTAGACTCTCACGATTCCTTACAATCCAGCCCCAGAATGTTGTGCTTTCTGCCTGAGAAAGTCCCCTTATCTCCCCTTGGGCATTCTCTTCAAGGTCGAGCCATGGGAGATTTGGTTGTAGTGTGGAAAAATCCAATTCATAATTTGTAAGCAGGTGCATGTGATGCCCAAATTCCCTTATTCCAGGACCATATCAAACTTGGAGACAACACTTCCAATTGTTTTTATAGAAGAGACCTTGTGCGGCCTCCCTCTTTTATTGGAGTAAATTATAAAATAAAGTCCATAAAGCAATGTGTTGCTTCATCAAGCAAAACATAGCAAAACTTGACATTAAAACTTTGCAAAACAGAACCAAAATAAACTTCCCATTGTTGGGTAACATCTAATCTAAAAACATTCTAGTTTCTAGCAAACTAATCTCCTAGATGCAAAGCCTACTTAACATTTTGTCTAATAAAATAACAAAACACGTTTTTGTTCTAAGTTCAGCTTCTTCTAGCTCCGTATCTTCAAAGTCCAAAGATACCCAAAAAATGTCGAAGTATGAAAGCCAAAATATTTCTAAGTATTCTGCCTTCGAATCCTGACTAAGTTAGATGACTAGTCTGCCTCCCTTCTGATTCAAAGAGTCAGCCGGTCCCAGCCTCATTTTCTTCAGAAGTCCATTGTTGTTTCGAGGATCAATGGCTCTCACTGAATCCAAACAAGACCCCCGAAGAACTTTCTAACTGGGCTCTAATTGATCTTTTTATTCCCAAAAAGGAACTCACTCCCATTTTAGGAATGTCAAGTGACATTGAAGCTAGATAAAGAGATAAGATTTTTGTTATCTCTGTTAAGATCTCCCAAGGTCATGTTACCAGGATCAGACCTTTTTTGTGGCAAGATGCCAAAGCTTTCACCACCACCCCTTCTCTGGGTGGTTCACCTTTGAAGTTCAAAGGATGTGAACTTGTGCTGAGGTGGGTCTGGGTAATCTCTCCAATGATGATTAATGAAGCCTCTAGGGGTGCTCATCCCAGTGACATAATGCTTGACTGGGAATTCTCAATGCAAAGCTGGACAGAGAAGTTTTGTTTCTCCAAACAACAAGCTGCTGAATCACAGTGACACATTCTGGTGAGCTTATTTTCATAATTAAAGCTTCCAAATTCATTACAAGTACTAAAATTGTCAAATTACAATAATAATATACTTCTATTCAAAGGAAAAAAGGAAATAAATAAATAAAATAATTCTGTATTTTTATTGTTGTGATACAACCCCACATTTCCATATGTACATTTAAGAATCAATGTTTACCATGAACTTTTCAAATATGACTACTTAGGACACTCACTGCTATGTCCTGTTTCATAGAACAATAGAATAATGTAGTTGGAAAATTGGTTGTCTAATTTTCTTCTGAATTCTTCTGGCCTTGAAGTGCTTACTGTCTCCTGAGATAATTGGTTCCATTTTCATGCTGGTATAACAGTTAGGAAGTTTCTCCTATCTGGCTTTCTTATAGTTTCAGCCCATTAAGAACAGTAAAGCAGCTGGCATGGATGACATTTGGGTTGAGCAGATCAAACATTTTGGACCAATAACGAAAAAATGGTCACTTAGCCTGAACAATTTCTTGAAAATAGTTCTTTTTTAAATAATTTTTTATTGATTTTGCTACTACACAGAATCAAATAAGAAAACATAAGACATACATTAACTAACAAAAATATAACAAAATATAAATCACTCTTTTTATATACATATAAAAGTAATACAAAAAGGAGAGAATATATAAAATTGATAACTAAACCCCTTACATTCCCTAGCATATACCAGCATTCCAATAATATTAAACTTAATTACCTTACTACTAAACATCCTTGACTCCTCTACACTTCATCTTCTCAACAAATTTTACAATTGGTAGAACTATAAAAAGTGAATAAGAGAAGAAAAAAGAAAAAGAAAACATCACCACGTGATATATTACAATGCCAAAGGGGAGCTGCATCCTGTCTCTTATCATTATTGCCAAAAATTCAATTGATCCGGTAATGGGACATATCCTCCTCTTTTCTTTAATGTATAATCAAGAAATGGTTTCCAAATTTCCCCAAAATTATTTTCTCTAACCATTCCTTTCTTTTCATTTAATTCCCATGTCAATTTATCATTCAGGGCCAGCTGCCACGTTTCTCTACACTATTCATCCAGTTTTATTTTCCTTGAATCCTTCCAATTTCTTGCTATACACTGTCTTCCTGTGGACATAAATATCGCAATTAATTCTTGTTCCTCCCTATCTAGCATTAAGCTATCTAAATCCGTAAGCATGGCAGCACACGAACCAATCTTTATCTTTTCCCCTAACATATCAACTATTTCTTTTTCAATTTCTTTCCAAAAATCTTCTATTTCTTTACAATTCCACCACATATGATTGTAAGGTCCCACACTTTTATTACATCTCCAACACAATTTATTTTTAGTTCTATCCATCTGATTCAATCTCACCGGAGTCAAGTACCACCTCCGCATAATTTTATAATTATGTTCCTTAACTCTAACTGACAATGTTCTCATTATTCTTTGTTTCCACAAAGCTCTCCATTTTATTTCTGAAATCTTTGTATTTAAATCATCTTTCCACAAAGTTCTCAGAATATCTATATTGTCCCCTTTATTTAAAATTTTATAAATTTTAGCAACCAGGCCCTTTAAATCTATCTTCCCTTGCCTTATTTAAACAACTCTTAAAATTCCGTCATGTCACTTTCCAAGTTATATCTTTTTTTATATTTATTATTCCAATTATTTAATCTCACAATTTGTAACCAATTTAACTTTAAATCTCCATAAATCGCTGCTATTTTCAGCTCATCCATGCAATTTTGGATCCAATATCTCAACATGCAAACATCCTTATCTATCAATACTAATCTCAATTCCTCATCTATGTTAATTGGAAAATCTTTTATATCCTCAATCTCTAATAAAGGAGAAATCCCAGGGGCCAATTTTCCTTTCAACTTTTTCCATGCATCCCATGTTGCTCTTAACATTTTATTTTTAATATTTACTTTTCCCCAATCTTTGTCCAAAACGCTACCTTCCCTATCTGTTGGAGATCCTTCATGTCTAAATCCTCCCAAATCACTTGCTCTTTCATCAAAATCTTAACAACATTTTTAACCTGGAGGGCATTATAATAACTCTTTAATTTAGGTATCCCTAGACCTCCTTCTTTTTGTGATACATACCACCAACTTTTAGGAATTCTAGCTCTTTTCCCACCATTGCAAAATTTATTTATTGTATCTTGAAAAACTTTAATTTCTCTATCCTTTAGATAAATCGGTAAAGCATCAAACAAAAAAAATTATTTTTGGCGATAACATCATCTTACACAGAGCCACTCTACCAAACCAAGACAATTTCAATTTGTTAAACTATAAAATTTGCTCTTTAATCCCCTTGTCGTAATTCAATTTTTAATATTTTCCAACTTATTTGATAGGGTAACTCCCTAATATTTTAAATTATCTCCAATCTGAATTTTATATTCCTGCCGAATTTCTTGTTCTTCTTCCTTATTCACGTTACATATTATCATCTCTGATTTCTCCCAATTAATTTTCAACCCCATCATATCCTCAAAATCCTTTAAATGCACTTGAAACCTATCTAATGCCTTCTTTGGGTATTTCATTATAACCAGTGTATCATCCGCATATAGACTTACTTTATTTCCCACTAGACCTTCTATATTATCATCCTTTCTTATCATTTCTGCTAACACTTCCATAGCCGTTATAAAATAAGATTGGAGATAACGGACATTCCTGTCTTGTACCAGCTTCTAATCTAATATTTTCAGTATAAACATTATTGACTCTAACCTTTGCATTCCCCTGCTGATATAATAATTTTATAACATTTCTGAATTTTGTCCCAAATCCATAAGATCAAATTATCGCATTAATTGTGGTCCATTGAAGGGAATCAAATGCTTTGAAAATACCCAATGATAACAATCCTATCTTGTCCTTTCTCCTATTGGCCATATCCAATAAATCGAGTGCCCTCGCCATTAAATCTGCCATATGTCTACCTTTTAAAAACCCAACTTGATCTTTATTTATATATCTGCTAATATGTTTGCAAATATTTAGCATCCTGATTTATTAGAGATATAGGTCTAAAAGATTCAATTTTTTCCTATAACTTTTCCTGGTTTAGGAATCAGGACAATTATTGATCTAGACCAAGAAATTGGGAGTGTTCCCTTCCAATATAGAATTAAACAACTTTTTAAATCTTGGGAAAACTACCTCTTTAAACTCTTTATAAAACTCTGATATTAGCCCATCTTCACCTGTTGACTTATCCCCTTTTAATTTATTTATCACATCTTCAATTTCTTTCTCAGAAATTATATCATCCATTTTATCTATATGTTCCTGGGCTAATTTTTGTTTTATATACTTCTCCAAATATTCTTTTAATTTATCCACCTTAATCACTTTTTCTGTATACAACTCGTGATAAAATTCCTTTACTATTGCTAATTTATCCATCATTCTATTATACCTAACTCCTTTTTTTGATGTCAATACACCTATCTCACTTTTCTCTTTTTTTGCTTTAGCAGCTCTTGCCAGGAGCTTTGAGTTTTTACTACTATATTCAAAATATTCCCTCTTCAAATATATCAAGTTTCTTTTTACTTTCTCAATAGCTTTACCCATAATTTCCTTTTTTTAATTTCAGCATTGCATCCAAACTTTATTTATTATTTGTCCTCAGATATTCCTCTTGCAAACACCTTAAATCCTTTTCCATCTTCTCCTGTTTTGCCTTCATCTGCCTATACTTAAAATTAGATAATTTAATGCTTTCTCCTCTAAAAATCGCATTCATAGTATCCCAGACTATACTGTAATTTACTTCTCCATTATCATTCCATTTCCAACCTTCCTCCCAGTTTCTAATAATCTGTTCTTTGCATTTAGAATCTTTAAATAAACTAGCATCTTATCTCCATGGTTTCTTCTCCTTTTTTTCACTATCTAGTCTCAAATCCAATACCACTTTTGCATGGTCAGATTCTCTGAAAACTCCAACCTCTATCTCTCCCAAATTTCTAACCAAATTACCTGACACCAGTATATAATCAATCCTTGAATATGTATTATGTAACTGTGAGAAGAACGTATATACCATTTCCAAGCCACGTAATTTTCTCCATGTATCTTTAAGCCCTAACATCATCATCCATCTATCTAAAACCTGCATCTTTGCCACATTACCACAACTTACCATGTTAATATTAGTAGAATCACTCACTGATCTTATCAAATTAAAATCCCCTGCTACAATCATTCTTGAACTATATAGTTCAGATACCAAAGGTATGGACAAAGTCTCGGGTGATAGCTATACTTAAACCAGGCAAGCCATCAGAAGACCCAAAAAGCTACAGGCCCATATCTCTTCTTAGCCATGTATCTTGTGACCCACAAGATATATGGACACTTAATTCTGAACCAATTGTTTAGTAGAATAGTAGAACCCCTGCTAATACTACACTAAGCTGGTTTTAGACCCAGCAAAGATTGTACAGTACAAATTGTTAACTTAACACCATGGCCGGATTTAAGCATAGGCTACCTAGGCTGCAGCCTATGGGCCCGCACCACCACCCCAAAAAAATGAAGGCAGGCACCAGGCAGGCAAGAAAGAGGCGCACGGGCAATGGAGGGAGCAAGGAGGGACGGGAGTGAGAATGACAGCCACCCATCTGATTCAGGGGATTGGATGGCATGTTGCCCCGGTGATGGAGGGGAGGAGGCAGGAGCCGTGCGCATGCCCCTCCCTCCCCTCCCTCTCCCCGCACTCCGCATCATCTCCCCTCCTTTTCAGGAGGTGGGAAAACAAAAAAGGGAGGCAGGCGCAAAAAGGCATGAGGAGAAAAAGAGAGGGAAGAAGGAATATAAATATTCAGGTGATCTCCTGCTCTCCTCTGCTTAGGTATTGCACAATAGCAGATTAGCCTGAAAATATTGTATATTAAGTTTAAATTTAAGAGGCTAGTCATGTTTAAACTATTTGCAATGGAAACTACTTCTCTAGATTAGATCCCAATTTTTGATACTGCTTTCAAATTATTGCTATTTCATCTCAGACTACTTGATCACCAAAATTAAAATACAAATTTAATAACAATTCTGGCATTTCACATTATTAAATTTGGTGGCATATAATGAAAAGATTTCAGTTTGGTGCCCAAAATTCCCATGTGGTAAACATGAAATGAAACAGTTTGATTAAAGACTATGGGATTTTCCAACCTGAATTCTTAACTGCAAAGAAGAAAAATAATTGGCATTATCTAATTTTTGATACTTTAGAAAGATAAATGTAGGAAGCTTTTTAGAGTGACCCAAATTCTCCATTCAGAACATGTTCTCAGCCAGACATTCAAAGGTACAAATATTCAGTGCACAAACAATAGCAATAACAATTACGCTCACATACTGCCCCGTAGCACTTAGTGCACTCTCTGGATGGTTCACAAATTAATTAGCATTTTGCCCCCAACATGCTGGGTACTCATTTTACCTACATTGGAAGGATGGAAGGATGAGTCAAACTTGATCCCTTTCAGGATGATACTTACAACATTTTGGTTGCAGTAGGGAAAAAAGAGAGAGTGAGAGAGAAAGGGGGAATGGAGAGAAAGAAAAGATGGAAGAAGGGACGGGGAGATGAAGAAAAAAAGGAAGAAGTGAAAGAGAGATGGAGAAAAACCCTCATCAGACTTTCTCTACAGCCAAAAAAGGGTTTTTGTTTTGTTTTTGCTGTGGTGATATGAAAGTCTACAGTATGGTCATGATTATGTTCTGTTGTTCTGGATTGTGAATTACTAAATATGTTTGGGCTGTGTTGATATAAAAGTCTGCTTTGTGGGCATAGTGTGGCACCTTACTTTTCTTATTTATTCATCATTTATTCAAGTCATTTTTAATATTTTTTTAATTTTATCTAGTATTATGGACACGTTAAAGGTTGTTTTCCTAATATTGATATTCGCTTAAGAATGTACCTGTCATGGTCACAAACAGCAGGGGAGAAAGGTCATTTTCAAAATTGAAGATGATCAAAAACAGGGTTTGAACCTCCATGTTAGAAGACAGGCTCAACACTTTAGCTTTACTCAGCATTGAAAGTGACATTTTAAGACAACAAAATTATGAAGATATTATAGGTAACATAAGAACATAAGAATAGCCTTGCCGGAACAGGCCACAGCCCATCCAGTCAAGCATTCTGTCTCACACAGTGGCTCACCATTTGCTTCAGGGTATTATTCCCAAGCAGAAGCCTTCACCTGCTTAGGATTCCCTGGAAATGGCATTGAGAGATATCCTGTCTATCTCTCCAACCTGGAGGTTGTCCTTAGGTATCCATAATTATAGCCATTGATACCCTTGTCCTCCATGAACTTGTCTAATTCTTTCTTAAAACTGTCATGACTGACAGCTGCTGTCACCACTTCTTCCAGCAGAGAGTTCCATAGACCAGTGATCCTCTGGGTGAAAAAGTACTTTCTCTTATTTGTTTAAGAACTAGTACCTAAAAGTTTCATGGAGTGCCCCCTAGTTCTAGTGTTATGTGATAGGGAAAACAGTTGTTCCTTATCTACTTTGTCCACACTGTGCATGATTTTATAAGTAGCTTCATTAGTGTGAAGTGTAGGTGTAAACTAATTAGCCATTAAGATTATGTGACACTTTCGTTATAGTTAGATTGTTTGAAAAAGTTCTGTATTTGAATGAAATAATATATTATGTATGTTGTATAGGTTAAGTGAATGTTGCTTGTTCATTACATTCCTTTTTGTTATCTTGCATTTTTAACATTTACTTAAAATTACGATATGTTATTTTTAAAACCGTAATACTTATATTTGCATATTTAGAAACATAGACTTGAATCTCAACTTTGTATTCTTTTTTAATAGAGGGCACATCTCATGTGCCAAAGGGCACATCTCATGAATGGAACACTTATGCAGCACCAGACAGGAACCCCTGCCAAACTGGTCTGTCTTGGACTAACAGATAAAGCTGCCCTTCAGTAAAAGCCACATCCTCCCAAAAAAAGGGCCCTCTGTGAAGTGTCATCTCTCGATGATGCATAACTCCTGCCTAAAGCATTACATGATTGTAACATAGAGAAAATGATTAACATTTATAAAAGAGGAACAATTTTATGAAAGGAGAAACGTGGGGGGCTAGATCAAAAGGTCAGGGAGTTTTAGGGAACTTTTTACATTGCAGGAGTTCTAATTTCAGATATATTCATCAGGGTATGGAGATTTCAAATGAGAACACTTAGTAAACAGGCAGATATTGTGACATAGCTCAGATGACTTTTGTTCTGTGATCTAATGTGCTCACACCCAATCCATTTATGGAACAAAAGTCATCTGAGCACAGATGCTTGTTATTGCAAAGCTGATCAAGCAGAAAAGGTGACTGGGCAGAAAATAATTTGAAAAGCAGGACCATACGCTTCTGACATGCTACTGCAAAAAATTTAGCAGGTAGCCAGTGGGATGGATATTCTGTGATGTATGGATCAAATTAGACTCTGAGGGAGGCCGAGGACACACAAGAGAACAAAAGGCCATAGTTGGCTACAGACATGAAGAACACATGATAAATTCTTTTCTATTTCTCACCATAGATATCTAAAATGGATAAGAAACTTCAAGGAAGAGAATGTTAATGAGAGAAAAAGGCAGTGGAGAAGTGCCATAGAAAAATGTCACAGTTAGGAATAAAAGAAGAAGAGATGCTTCAGATAGCATGCAGAAGAAGACAAACAAGAGATCCCTGAGAGGACATGAGAGAACCTGAAGTTCAGGAAACTATATATGCAGAACCCACCCCCTACAAAAAGAAGAAAAGTAGTTGAAGTAGGTGACTCCTTAATGTGTGGGATTGAAACAAATATATGCCTAAATGGCCCCTTCCAACCCAGATATTCTATGATTCTATGAATGATGAACTTCTAAGCCCCATGAAATACTCACCATCATATGAGACAAAGTAGGAGTGTTCCCATCTATTCCTCCCTCAAGTTCACTGCTGTATACACAGCAGTGAAGAGGTAATAAGTATTTTATTAAAAATGTTCTAAAATAGTTAGATTCTTGCAGTTCCCTAAAGAAATCAATATTTTATTTCTTTATTTTATATGACGAATACAACTAAAGAGTATGAACTGTTAAATGGATTCATTTAACAGTTCATGCCTGCACCGCCCACCCTTTGGCCAGCCGGGCTAGAGGGGCCGAGAAACACCTGGGGCAAGGCACAGTGAGTTTAAAAAGACTCTCACCGCTAGCTCCGCTGATGCCTGCACCGCCCACCCTTTGGCCAGCCGGGCTAGAGGGGCCGAGAAACACCTGCGGCAAGGCACAGTGAGTTTAAAAGGACTCTCACCGCTAGCTCCGCTGATGCCTGCACCGCCCACCCTTTGGCCAGCCGGGCTAGAGGGGCCGAGAAACACCTGCGGCAAGGCACAGTGAGTTTAAAAGGACTCTCACCGCTAGCTCCACTGATGCCTGCACCGCCCACCCTTTGGCCAGCCGGGCTAGAGGGGCCGAGAAACACCTGCGGCAAGGCACAGTGAGTTTAAAAGGACTCTCACCGCTAGCTCCGCTGATGCCTGCACCGCCCACCCTTTGGCCAGCCGGGCTAGAGGGGCCGAGAAACACCTGGGGCAAGGCACAGTGAGTTTAAAAGGACTCTCACCGCTAGCTCCACTGATGCCTGCACTGCCCACCCTTTGGCCAGCCGGGCTAGAGGGGCCGAGAAACACCTGGGGCAAGGCACAGTGAGTTTAAAAAGACTCTCACCGCTAGCTCCGCTGATGCCTGCACCGACCACCCTTTGGCCAGCCGGGCTAGAGGGGCCGAGAAACACCTGCGGCAAGGCACAGTGAGTTTAAAAAGACTCTCACCGCTAGCTCCACTGATGCCTGCACCGCCCACCCTTTGGCCAGCCGGGCTAGAGGGGCCGAGAAACACCTGGGGCAAGGCACAGTGAGTTTAAAAAGACTCTCACCGCTAGCTCCGCTGATGCCTGCACCGCCCACCCTTTGGCCAGCCGGGCTAGAGGGGCCGAGAAACACCTGCGGCAAGGCACAGTGAGTTTAAAAGGACTCTCACCGCTAGCTCCGCTGATGCCTGCACATCAGGAACTGTTGTCAGACTTTCTCCCCCTCAGCTGTTTTAGCAGGAAGGGAAGTGGACTGAGTCTTCGTAATGTATTTATTGTATAGTGTTGTGAACTGCTTTGAAATATGTACTGTTTAATCTTGAATTGGGTATTGTTTATTGCTTTGAAATTTGTATATTGCATTATGATGTTTATTATTGTATTATACTGATTTTGTTTTCTAACATTATGTTTATTATTGACTATTGATTATTGTACTGAATTTACTTTTCATGCTTCTTTATTATTGGATTGTATTCTGACGTATTATTTATATCATATTTTATATTGTTTGGTATTATTGTTGTAAACCGCTTCGAGTTCCCTTTATGGGAAGGAAAGCGGTATAGAAGTCTAAACAATAAATAAATAAATAAATAAAATTAACCATTACTGAAGAAAAAGAAGCAATGATATGAAATCTCCTTATACTAATATCCATCATTTCTGTTGCAGTTTCAGAGGACTGTTTACCTGTTCCTTAGAGTCTTCAGTGGAATATACATTTGACAAGTGCACATTCATTACCATAAGTATGAATTTATTTTATTAGTATAAGTTTAGCTGACACATGTAGCAATACCATATACACATGGGTGATATAGCTCACAGTTTGCTTTGCTTTTGGTGTTTTAAGTAAGAGCTATCCATCCCACCCCCTTTTTGAGCTGTTCTGCTCCTTTCTGGCACAGTGCTAGGGCTGTAGTTTATTTGATGCTATTAGGAGCAGAACTGATTATCTCATCTGTAGTTGATATGGTTCCTTAATTTATTTCAAAAAGAGCTGTGAGCAGCCTCCTTTTCTCCAACAATGTTGTTAAGTAAAAAATGGTTTGTTACAGTATAAAGGATGAAGGAGAGCCCCTCCCTTCTAGTTTTATCTTTTCACAATTTTTCAGTATGGAACATGTGGGAAGGCATCTGGTTTTTGTCTTGCCTGTCGTCCTAAACATATTGTAAACAAAAGCCTCTTTGCTTACTGAGAGACAACGCTTGTTTCTGGTATATTCTGCTTGCTTAAGTTTCGTTTCTGAGACACTCTGCTTGAATAAAGAGAAGCCATTAGTATCCTTTGTTCAGCCAAAGACTGGAGTCGTGTTTTCTGTCTGTCTCTGTCTTTCCTTACTCTGAGCCTAATGAAGCTGGACTTCGTGGACTCTTAAGTTTCTATCTTAAAAGATCTGATGATATAAACTGCTGCTTCATGAGACTGATTGAGACATGAATCAGATTTCTACAGGAACACATCCACACAAACAGAAGAAGTTGACATTGCTGTTAATTGTGGCAGGATCAGTGGTGGGATTCAGCAGGTTTGCACCAGTTCACTAGAACCAGCATTTATTTATTTATCTGATTTATATTGCCACCTGTTATGTATTGAATGTAATGATGTAATGCTCCATTTAACAGAATGTAACCAGTCAATGTATCCAATTGTATCTAATCAGGAACACATTGTAACAGGCTGTATAAGGATGCAAGCTAAGTGGCCACAAGTGGCAGTAGCGAGCATCCAGCTCACATGGTACAGATTCTCCGAATACCTGTAGAGCGGGAAAACCTTCCCGCCACACCGCACCTGGAGAAGATGGGTGTGACAAGTAATGAGCGGACAGTAGACAATGAGCTACCACACCGGCATATTCAAATGTACAGTGGAATATAAATAGAGTTGTTTGTCCACCATTACCACATGTTCACCATGACCATCATGCAATAAAGTTGTGTTTAGACCTACTGCGGCTCCTTCTATCTAGTGTCCTTGCAAGACACTAAATTGGCGACGAAGGTGGGATGGCGTCCCAAAAAGTGAACATCACGCCTTTCGACACCACGAAGCCAGAGAAATGGGAACTCTATGAACAGCAGTTCCTATATGCGATGGACCTCGAGGGCATCGAGGAAGAAGCCCAGTGCTGAGCGTACCTGCTGGCCCAGTGCAGCCTGGAAATGCTGGAACTGGCAACAAACCTCCTGATGCAGAGGCTGCTCAGGGAGGTACCCCTAGATGAGTTCCTCACCGAGCTGAGGAAACATTTCTGCCTGAAAGTGTCATGTTTCTGGCAAGGCTAGCCTTTCAGCAGCGGTGCCAGCGGGCCGGTGAGTCTGTGGCCGACTTCATGGCAGCCCTGAGGGTAGCTGCCGTGCCTTGCCGGTGGGGAACGTCCCTGAGCAAGGTGCTGTGGGACAGGCTCCTGCTGGGCCTGCAAGATGAGGGGGCCAGGAAAAAATTACTGACCAAGGATGAGAGCATCTCCTTCGAGCATGTCCTATGAATTGCCCAAGCTGCCGAGTCAGTGCAACAAGGCGAATGGGTGTGCTGGGCCAGGACCGCGGCATTTGCGCCCCCCCACCTGCGGTCCCAGTCCACAGCTGTTCCTCCCACAGAGAGCAAGGAACCCCTGAGTCCGCCACGTCCACCTCTGACTACAGCAAGGATGACGACGTGCAGCGAGTACAGAGGAGGCCTGAGGTTCGAGACCGCGCCAGAGAGGACCGCCGCTGAGACTGATGTGGGGCATTTCATGACCGGAGCCGTTGCCCATTCCAGAAGGTGGAGTGCCACAACTGTGGGTGGCATGGGCACATTGCAAAGGTCTGCAGGTGGCGTCGGGACGATGGCAAGGGCCAGGCGGAATGGCCCCAATGGAAAGCAGACGGGGTCAGCAGGATCTTCGACGACGACGAGCTGCAGGAGCACCGCATGTCTCGACGAGTTCCCAACAACCACGACCAGGCGGTTCACAGCGTGCCCTTGAGGCAGCCCCGGTTTTTTGTTGAGGTACTGATACAAGGGGTCCCGGTTAGGATGGAGATAGACTCGGGGTCATCGTATTCCATCATCTCCCACTGGGAATTTTTTCGTATTCCCCCAAAGTCACGCCCCAAGCTGAAAGCCCTAAAGACAAATTTACGGGACGTTCAGGGGAAAAGTATCCCAGTGTTGGGGGTGGGGGAGTTCAAGGTGAAGTTCAAGAGGCTCTCCACACAGTTGCCCCTAGTGGTCTTAAGGGACGGGTCCTGCTGCCTCCTAGGGACATAGTGGTTTGGCCCCCTGGGGTTTTTTATTGGAGGCATACATGCCATGCAGGCCGACCCGATCACGGAGGTGTGTAATGCATACCCTGCCGTCTTCGACAAGGGGCTCAGGAAGTTCAAGGGGCCCCCAGTTTCATTCGACATGGATCCTGACATCCGGCCCATCAGGTTCAAGCCACGGAGAGTGCCATTCACACTGAAGGACAAAATTGAGACTGAACTGAACAAACTGGTGGATCAGGGGATTTTGGTACCTGTGGACTCTGCCGAGTGGGAAACCCCCATTGTTACGGCGCTTAAGGCTAATGGGGAGGTCAGAATCTGCGCCGACTACAAGTGCACAATTAACAAGGCAATTCGCCCAAATGCGTACCCGGTGCCGGTAGTAAGTCACCTGTTAGCAACTTTGCACGGGGGGAGGTGTTTCGCCAAGCTAGATTTAGCACAGGCACTTAGAAACAGAGATGAGCACTGCACCCTAGAGTCGGATACGACTGGCTTTCGAGCAAGGGAAACCTTTACTTTACTATAAGCAATTAACAGTGACCCCAGCTGCAGCCGCCGCTCAAACCATAGTTACTCATAAGGGAGACTTTAAAGTAACACGCCTCCAATTCGGCGTGAATTCGGCCCCAGGAATTTTCCAGTCCCTCGTGGAATGGCTTTTGAAGGGGCTCCCAGGTGTTTTCCCTTACTTTGACAACGTTTTGATAATGGCGGGGGGGGGACAAGAATTGGCCAAAAGGTCAGACCGGGTGCTAACCGTGTTCGAGAAAGCAGGGCTCAGTTTAAGAAAAGATAAGTGTGTGTTTTTCACAGAAGAAGTAGAGTTTCTGGGGTTCCGGATAACCCCTGAGGGCATCAAGCCGGCAGAGTCAAAGGTGTCAACAGTGCAGAACGCCCCTCGCCCCACCACCAAGGCTGAACTACAGTCCTTCCTGGGACTCCTAAATTTTTACCACTCTTTCCTACCGGGAAAGGCATCAGTGGCAGAGCCGCTGCACAAGCTACTCAAAAAAGACGCGGCTTGGCGGTGGGGCGATAGCCAGGAACGGGCATTCCATGGGCTCAAGCAGCTTCTATCCTCCGAGCCTGTCTTGACCCACTTCGATCCCAAGAAGCCTGTTGTGTTGGTCTGTGATGCCTCACCGGTGGGGGTGGGGGCAGTCCTATTCCACGTGCTAGAGAGCAGGCGAGAAGCCCCGGTGGCATTCTATTCGAGATCCCTGTCCAAGGCAGAGCACAACTACGTGCAAACAGACCGGGAAGCCCTGGCGATAGTTACGGGAACTAAAAAGTTCCACGATTTCCTTTATGGCCAACTGTTCACAGTCGTGACCGACCATAAGCCCCTGCTAGGATTTTTTACCACTAACAAGCCCACCCCACAGATCTTGTCCCCGAGGATGCTGTGGTGGGCTATCTTCCTCAATGCATATCATTATGCATTGACCTACCGTCCCGGCAAGGAGATCAGCCATGCCGATGCCCTTTCTAGGTCACCCCTCCCACAGGCACGGAACTCAGAGTGTGAGGTTGAGCAGGACCACCAGGTGCTCCTGATCGAGGCCCTAGAGTCACCCCCGATACTGCCAGCAGAGGTTGCTAAAGCTACAGCAAAGGACAAGTCGTTGGCTCTAGTCAGCTCATGGGTGGAAAAGGGGTGGCCAGCAACCTCCCCCATGGAGGAATTCAAGGTTTATGGCAGAAGGAGAGATGAGCTGTCCTTAGAGAGGGGCTGCCTACTCTGGGGGCAGCGGGTAGTAGTCCCCGAAGCTTTGAGGTCACTGGTGCTCAAGATGTTACATATCAGCCACCCAGGGATCGTGCACTCTAAAGCACTAGCCAGAAGCTACGTCTGGTGGCCCAAGTTGGATGTAGACATAGAACACATGATTGGCACTTGCGAGAGTTGCCAGGATACCCACCCCGAAGAGTCCCGACTTCCTCATAGAGAATGGGACACAGCCCGTGGGCCATGGTCGCGTCTTCACGTAGATTTTGCGGGTCCCTTCAGGGGCACCCTATTCCTAATTATAGTGGATGCTTACTCCAAGTGGTTGGAGGTAATTCCAATGGCCAGTACATCGTCAGCTGTGATGGTTAAGCAATTGCGGAGAGTATTTAGCTGTTTCGGTTTACCCGATGTACTCGTGAGCGATAATGCCACAACTTTCACGTCAGCAGAGTTCCAGGTGTTTATAGAGATCAATAAGATTTGCCACATCACCTCTGCCCCTTTCCAGCCTGCTACAAATGGTCAAGTGGAATGCTTGGTGCGAACAACGAAGGCAACTATGCCAATTCTTATTAAGATATCGAGTAACCCCTTTAGCGTCAGGTTTGTCGCCCGCCGAACTCCTTATGCGTCGGAAACCCACTACGATCCTCTCGCACCTGGACCCAACCAGGGTGGAGGACACAGGTAGAAACATAGAAATAGGTAGCACCAAGAGTTTCAGGATTGGCAAGGCAGTGCACTGCAGGAATTATGCGGCCGCCGGACCGCCTTGGGTGCCCGGAGTAGTGGTCGGGCAAATGGGGCCAGTCTCGTACAATGTCGAGACAAGCACAGGACTCCTCTGGAGGAGGCACGCCGACCAGCTCAGGAGTAGGGTGGTTGGTAGGCAAGACACAAGTGACCAACCAGAGAATTTAACGTTAGGGTTCTCCCCCACCCATTCATCCCAAGGGGGAGACACAGACCAACGGGGGGAGGGATATGACACAAATCCACATCCTTTGGACCCCCCGAGCTACAGAAACAATTTGGAAGAGGAGGATTTCGATGAGTTAGATTTTGAGTTAGGAAACCGGGGGGATTTTTCGGAGTGGTCCCCCACCCATCTGAGCGAAGAGCGGGGTTTTGCTTTAGTCCCTAGGACACCGGGTTTCACATCCCTGGAGTTTACCCCCACACCTAGACCTCCCCAATCCCAGGCTCAGAACCCGCAGCCCATCACTAACGAGTCACCCTCTCCCGTTGCAGGATGAGGACATAGCAATCAGGAGCATGCAGTCACCCCAGGTCAAAGCGCGGCTGCCACTCACCCAAAGCGAACATGCGGGAAACCTCAGTGGTTGAAGGACTTTGTCCTTACCTAGGGGGGAGGGGTGTTATGTATTGAATGTAATGATGTAATGCTCCCTTTAACAGAATGTAACCAGTCAATTTATCCAATTGTATCTAATCAGGAACACATTGTAACAGGCTGTATAAGGATGCGAGCTAAGTGGCCACAGGTGGCAGTAGTGAGCATCCAGCTCACATGGTACCGATTCCCCGGATACCTGTAGAGTGGGAAAACCTTCCTGCCACACCGCACCTGGGGAAGATGGGCGTGACGAGCAATGACGTCATGTGGACAGTAGACAATGAGCTACCACACAGGCATATTCAAATGTACAGTGGAATATTAATAGAGCTGTTTGTCCACCATTACCACATGTTCACCCTGACCATCATGCAATAAAGTTGTGTTTAGCCCTACTGTGGCTCCTTCTATCATCTTCCTTGCAAGACACTAAACCACCCAACTCCGATGACTCTGGATGGCTCACAGAAAATAAAACCAATCACATTTTAAAAACCAATAAAAACCTCATTAAAACTGCCTCCAAAAATTACTCCAACTCCTATAGAATAAAAGAGGTTAAAAGAGAGAGTGTGTGTTCCTACTAAATCAGTAGCATAAATTCTGGTTGGCCCCACCCATCCACGTTTTGAAATAAAGTAGTCCTAATTCGGGTGCAATGCAGGGCTTTCCCCCTGGCCACGCCCACCATACCACACCAACAGAGTAGGTAGTAAAAAAAATTGAATCCCACCACTGGACAGGATGCCTTACACCAGTTGAGAAGATACACTCTGTTGTTGGTATTGCTCCACCTAAAATCAGGAGAAAAGTAGCAGCAGATGCTGAGAACTAAGCAAGAGAATGATCCTTGACACCCTCTGAATGGATATGAGCCTCAAGTACGCTGGCTCAGATCCAGGAAGAGCTTTATGGCAAGAACAAACAATCTTGAGGGTACACAAGAGCAAAACAAAATTAGAAGGCGGAGGGAGGAGCTCACTGGGAAAGGAACATCATTAAAGGTGGATATACTATAGCTGAAGATCTCAATCTTCTCTACATCACCTGGAGGACCCTGAGTAGGCTGAGGGTTGGAGTCTCTTAAATGCAAGACCAACATGCTCAAGTGGTGACTGCTAATGGACAGCAACACACAGTGTGAATGTGGAGAGACACAGAGTATGGCCCATTTGTTGGTCTGCCAATTGCTGCCTGAGACATGCACCGATAAGGACTTGCATTTGGGCAATGACAAAGCGAAGAAAGTGGCTTCATTTTGGCAGTCCAGGGTCTGATCAGGACACGAAAGAAGAAGGTAGTTTTTAAAATATTCCTGTAACAGAGTGCTATTGTAAATATAAGGGAGTATCCATGCTAGGTTGATGTATTGCATTAGCACTATGGCACTTACTAAATTAATCAGAAAAAGAAAAGGGAAGTTGTCACAGTCCATGAAATAACAGCAGCAACAAAAAGTGAGAAAAGGGGTACAAAGAGATAATGAAAAAGATTATCGCTCTTGTTGAAAAGTTATACCAATATACTAGAACCTCAGATAAATCAAAGCATCAAGATAACATAAGTATGAATATTCTCTAAAATGTGCCATATTGTATACCTTATATAAACTAGACATTTCCTCTATAGCTTGAAAAAGTGTAACATGTGGACTATATACAGTGAAGCAAAGAGCTAGAAAGGCTTGGCATTTATAATGAATTAAAATAGGGTTTTTTGCTTTCAATGTGTAAAGTAGTTTCTTTGACTTCTTAATTTCCCAGACAGAGCTCGAGAAGCCTGGGAAATGACCTCCAAGGCATATGTTAGTTAGTTTACTTTTGGATGTAGTCATAACAGGCTGGAAACTGTGTGAGTGGAACTAAGAATGATGGACATTGTATGCCGTGTTTTAATTGGTTAAAACCCAGGGAGAGGGTTGTGAAAAAAGATTAGTGAAAAAAGAGGGGTTTAGTTGTATCAGAATGTGAGAGAGAAACACCATGACTTTGCCATGACTTACTGTATATACTCAAAAATGTACTGAAAATAGAAGACTTTGCTCATCTACTCACCACCGCAGAGAAGGATGGGGACATGGGTGGCACTCTCCTGTCCTCGGCCTCATCCATCGGGTGGGTGAGATGGCATGAGTCTTTGAACCACTGCCCTAGAGGGTGTCAGGTACCCAGCTCTTGTCACATGGAAGGTAGTTTCTTCTGCCTGGGGGTTGGCCCTCTATGTTTGAAGGTGCCACCTTGACTCTCCAGCCGTATGATGAGGGGTACCCTTGGGTTCATAGTGCCTCCTCTCCCCCTGGTTCCCTCTGGGCCACTGGAGCTTCCCTCCACTACAGGCTGGTCCCAAGCCTGGTGCATACATTGCCTCTCTATGCCCAACCCTCCTCCTGCATACTGTGCAACACCACCACTGCCAGGGCTGGGAGGAGGTTGGGTGGGTAAGCAGGCAGGTAGGCAGACATGACTGGCCTGGGCCTGGGCACTGCTGCTGCAGCTCAACTCTGGTTTTGTCATGGGGCAATCCTCTGTGCCTGCCCCGGCCTCCCATGTCCCATGTGGCACCATCACCACCAGGTCTGGGAGGAGGGTGTGTGGGCAGGCAGGTAGGCATGGCCAGCTGGGCCCAGACACCACCACCACTGCCACAGCTCAGCTCTTGTTTCATCACAGGGATCCTCTCTGCCCCTACCCCTTCCTACTGCATCCTGTGCAGCACCACCACTGCCAGGGCCAGGAGGCAGGCAGGCAGGCATGACTGGCTTGGGTCCAGGCACTGCTACCATTGCTGCGTCTTGGCTCTGGTTTCATCGCAGAGCACCACCACCACTGCTGACCCAATAATGATCCTTCTGCAGGTTCACCTATGGAAACTATGTTATGACTTTTACTTCCTCTAGATAGTCAATGTTGGTGCCCACAGCACTTACTGGCTTCTCCTATGCCTCTCTTGTTTTAACTCTTCATATTTTAGCTTGGTTGATGATTGAGCTAACGGGGTAGTACTCTTAAGGTAACATTGCTGATATCATATTGTTTTTGTTGAGCCTATTCTCCACTTACAAAGCTAGTTTACTGTTGTTAGACTTGTTAAGTACTTTTACTCATGTTTTTTCTTTGGAATAAATATTTTAAAACATTACTGTTGTGTATGTATGTGTGCATGTTCATTGTACTGTAAAGGCAAGAATGTAACCACTCCAAATACAAACGATCTCAGCTGTAAAGGAACGCGAGCAGACAGCCCATAGAGGGCAGCTGCGAGCGTTCAGTCTCACATGGTTCACATTGCTCAATCACGGACAGCCGCGGGAAAACCTTCCCCGCATTCAGCAGCAGAAGAAAGAGGCGTGCCTGGGCGAGGCCACGCCGGTAGCAGCCAATGAGCTACCGTGCTACAAGATTCAAATGTAGAGGGCTACTGTATATATTGAGATGTATCACCGCCATTACCTCATGCTTCACCGGAACACCATGCAATAAACCTGTGTTAAACCAACCCTTCGGTTGTCCTGTTGTCTTTGGTCCCATACACTAAAATTACCCTATCATCGGGCGCTGAAGTTTATGCATCAAATGCGGAACAACAACCAGAGGTTGCTGTGATGGTGCTTATCCTGCAAGACTTTTCTTTCAACGTGGAGCACATTAAGGGGAAGGACAATCTGGTCACTGATACGCTGTCTTGCATGTTCGAGGACTCGGCCCCTGACCCGGATCCTGCTCTGGACTATGATGGAAGCAAGCCCTTTTAGGGGCCTGCCTCCATATTGGGGGGGGGGGGAGATGTAAGGCAGAGCGGCCGATTGGGAGGGGGGAGGAGTGGTATGTCCAGAATGTCTGCTTCAGCCGATCCCTCCTCTTGCTTGGGCTTTTCCCCCGGGCTTGGAGACTGTTTCCAGGGTTGTTGGCTGGCATGCAAGGAGAGAGAGGATGGTGGCATCTAGGCTGATTTATGGAGGCTTTTAGAGGTCACAGGGTGAGTTAGACCCAGGTTTGTTATTTTTAGCATGCAATGCACTGATTTCTAATGACTGTGGCTGGCTAATAAAATGAAGAAAAAATGATGTCATCTGCCTGTGTGTGTGTGAGACAGAAGGGAGAGGCTGGGGAAGGGTGAGAAGCCCAGACCACACCACCCAGGGACATCCCCAGCCCTTTCACATGGTTTTGCCAGAGTTGATTTAATATTTTTCCAAAACCTTCATAGAATCTTATCAGCTTCATTCAACATGTTCAGCTTTTTTGACATGTTCACATCATCTCATACTTCGGCCCATTTACATAATTTTAGAAATTAATTAAATATTCAAAAATTAAGTCCAACATATTAGTTGTTATTCAGTTAACTGGGTATTGATAGTCCAAAAGTTGACACAATTTATTTTTGTTATTGTGACTCAAGTTGTTGGTTGCATGTTGACCTGTTTCTTGAAGAATTTTTTTTAATAAACACTAAGTTATACACACACACACATGTTGGATCGGGGCCCGATATGGGCTGGAAGGTCCCGGAGGAGACTGGTCAAGTAAAAACACAAGAGGCAAGATGGAGCGAAGATCAGCGTTTATTGATCAGAAGGCTCTTATCTTTATACTCTGCCTAGCTCGACCGCATACGTAAGTTGCGCGTGGCCCTTATAGAAAAACTGCAAGTCTGCACTTTAAGATTACACAAGTTACTCATCACGGGTGACTTCACTGGGGGAAGTTGCTTATCTATCTAATTTACTACCAGGGGGACATGCATTGTCTACTGCTATCGGGAGTAAACTTCTGCCTAAATTGACTCTTGGGCTCAGAGTTCCTGCGGAGGCAAGATTACCCATTACATGCTTATCAGGTTCATCACCTGGTGATCTTTTGCCCTCTACAGTCCGAACTGCCTGCCAGGTCAGCGATCGGTGAATTAAACAATGACTATTAATCCGCTCCCTAATTTCTGTCCCCTTGGAACCAGGCTCCAAGGAGTGTTCCCCAAAGCCGTGGTTCTGTCAGGGACAGTATGCCAATTATGTGCGTGGATCACTCACACACACACACACACACACACACACACACACACACACACACACACACACACACACCAGCTGGTATGGGATCAAAGAAGGGTGCAGGCCATTCAGATAGCGAACAGCCTGTGAAAATATGTGCCAGGGCTCCCTCATGTCGAATTTTCTGATGAGGAATCCTGATCTGACCTGTACAAAGTTTTGGCTAATTTGAGCACACTCAAATGGGGGCTGCTGAGTCTGTATCCAAGAGGGGACAACCCAGAATGGACACCAAGCATTCCAAGGTGTCCATGTACAAGGAGCTGACTAACCAAATTTTGTCTCATTTGTGTGCTTTAAGTGCAGGTGAAGTAACATCAACAGGAATTGACCCTAAGCAGCAAGGGGTTCCACAGGTGAAAGAAGAGAGAAGTGCTTTTACTATGTTGACACGGGGTTGAGCCTGATAAGGGTAGAAGTAGCAGACAGGGCTTCAGTCCAAGGGTCACTATTCCTCTACTTCTAGGATAAATCCCAGCAGGCAAAATGCACACTGAACACAACACCTTTAGCAGTAAATCAGAGGAAGCCTTGGATCCTTAAGAAGTGTACTCTACTCCAGTGAGCTCAGCAGCCATCACAACTACTATGCCTAGGCCTATTCTCTCTTACTCTCCTCTTCACACTATTTTTTTCCTTGGTCTACACCAGGGGTGCCCAAACATTTTGGGCCAGGGGCCTGACCATGCCTCTGGTACAGCTGAGTAGGCCAGACCATGCCCCTGGATCAGGGTGTATTTGCTCATGCATAGCCATATATACTCCCTGGTTTGGTGTGGACACTTCTGTGCATGCGCAAATGTGGCCATATTTACTTTCTGGTTCGGCACGGATGCTTCTGTGCATGCATGAAAGTAGCCATATGTACTTCCTGGTTCAGCGCAAATGCTTCAGTGCATGCGTAAGCACGTCTGTGCTGAACAAGGAAGTAAATATGGTCACATCCGCACATGCACAGAAGTGTCTATATTTACTTCCTGGTTTGGTGAGGGCATCACGGGCCTGATGGAATGGCTTCAGGGGCTGTATCTGGCCCATGTGCCATAGTTTGGGCACGCCTGTGCCAGCTGTGGTTGCAGATTCAGCACTCTGCAGCAGCTAGTTTCCCAGTTGTTGAAGAGAGTTAGGGTTAGGATTGCGGATTCCGCTAGCATAATTGGCATAAAACGGCCTCTGGCAGAGGTTAAACCAGTCGAGCAGACTCCTGGCCACTGGCCCTTGCCAGTATGAAAATTGGGGAACAGATTAATAATCATAAGGGTTGATTCACCCACATATGACCTGACCAGCGATTCTGCTGAGAGAAGCAAATCACTAAACTCCGTTACGTATTAGGCAATTACTCACTCGCAGTTAAACCTAATCCTTAGTGCAAATAGTGGCCATGTTTGCTCTTGAGCAAGCCAGGAACAATGGTTTTCCCCTGTCAGTGTTTGCCTTAGTTAATTAACTTCCCCAAGAGAGGTTCTCAATTAACCTGGGTAAATGGGTGATGTGATTTTCTGTCAGATGACGACTCTACCACACGCAGCCTTGAACATAATATATACTGATGATTTTCCCTCAATAAACCACTGGTCTTCGCTCCATCTTGTCTCGTGTCGTTCCTTTGACCAGTCTCCTCCGGGATCCTAAGGGCCTCCTCACGGCCCCAATCCAACATCTGGTGGCCCTGACGTGATCCTACTGATGAGTAAGCGATCAGCGCGGTCCGGTTCTACGCTAGAACCGTGTCCAATCACCCCAGAGGACAGCGCGGCAGCCCCAGTCGGAAAGCCATCCGATTGGGAAGACAGCTACGTGGCGAGGATCTCAGAGAGGCATCCTACAGCTTGCTCCGGCTATCGCGGCGGCTTGCAGCACGGAAAAACGCGTTCCGCTCAGGGTCGGCTGTGAACCCCTGACAGCGCAGAGGCCACCGAGGGCCCATGGCGGCAGGCCACGCTCCGAGCTCTACCCAGAGATTCGTCACGCAAAACCTATTGCCTGAACTACAGACGCGTCGAATCGTCCCGAGAAGGAGACTTCAAAGAACCCTCGCAGGTAATATGGGGACTTGTCCTCAGCGGCAACGTCCGCCCGCTAGTCAAAGAATTCATGAGGATGAATTCAAAATCCTGGCCATGGTGTATCAGATAAGCTTTCACAGTGGAGAACTAGCGCGGCTTTTGGTGTTCTTGAGGGAACACTGCCTGCTTTACCCAGAAGTAGGTACGTTATCCCTTCAGCTCTGGGATCAGATAGGAGTCTGCATTCAGCAACCCCCAAAAGCTCCAGAGGGCATAATTCACACATGGAGCAAATGTAGGAAACTCTCAGTAGAGGATGACCCAGTCCGGATAGAGACCCAGAAACCCCCAGCGCAGTCAGAACCATCAGCCCCAAGGAGTCTCTATCCATCATTTCAGCTTAAGCAGGGCAATGTAGGGAGCATTCCCTCAGTGACAGCTGCAGACGTCACTGAAGGAATTCATGGCATGAAAGGCCCTGGCACTTCTCTGACAGTTAAAAGTTCCCTGCCAATTAAGAACTCCATTCAGCGCAGGGGTGAGGAAGATCCATTCACGGGGAAATTGCCAGTGGCACAATTAGCTAGCGCCCAACTGCTGTCTTCAGCCTATCTGAAGGCAGACACACGTTCAGGCAGGGCTGCTCAGCGCCCACTGCTCACGGAAATCTGCACGGCCCCTGGCCACGCAGGGCTTCAGAGCAGACCCATTACCACACTCAGGCGCAGAGCAGTGCCAAAACACCAAGGCGCCTGCTTCCAGTGTGGAAGAATGAGACATCTTGGAAGAGAATGCCAATCTAGACCAGGCAGATCTTCAGGAGGTTGTCCGAATACCAAATGGCCACGCTGGCACTGGAGCGTGAGGCAGCACCGAGATCCGGAAATCTGGCCCAGGCTAGAAAGGAGGCAGCCATCGCCCTGGCTATGCCAGAAGAACCATCCCAGCAATAGCACCCCGAGCTCTCCCAAGGCACAGGCAGAACCTACTTGTCTCACCTTGGAGTAGCCCAGAGAAACTCACCCCTAAGTAGAAGCACCCAGATGGCTGTGATAGCCAGCTGTGTATAAGCCATCTCCTCATGTGTAGGATAGAACACTGCAGATCAGGGGAGGAATGTGCGAATGCGTAAATAAATGTGTGTATGCGTGGTGCACCACTGAATGTATGACTGCAAGAACTGTGTATGATTGCAAAAGCCTTGTCTCTATGACCACAGTATGATTGAAAAAGTGTTCCTTGTGTGTAACTGCGTGGTAATGTCACTGTGAAATATGTGTTAAACAGTTTGCACTCTGCTCATGGGCAGGAACTATTTAAGGTTTGTGAAACCATGGTGAACAAAGCCCCTTTGCCTTGCCTGCTTAGCAGCTTAAGGGCAGCGAAAGCAGGAGGGTATGTGTGTGGGGGAGAAATCCTAACCTGCAATAGGGCAGGGTGACCCCACCTTCTCCACTTGAGACTTTTTTCTTTGTCAAGGGATTAAGTCACTCTTGGAAACCGGTTTTGCAATCCTTGCCACTCAGGAAAACAGATTTTTCTTTTCAGAAGCGCGATCTGAAAACAAAAATCACTTCGATGAGTTTTCCACACTAAATCGTAAACTATGGGGCCCCTCCCTACGTCTGTGTTCCTCAAACCCCCATCTCTGTGTTTTAAGGTGTCTGAATGTCTCTTAGCGTCTTGGAGTCACGTATCTCACTAGCAGTGAGAGAATTGCATTGTCTTCATGTGTGTACTGTGTTATCATCTTGCAACCTCGGTTCTCAACCTTTTAAAGTCAGGGGCCAACTTTCGGGGCCTCAGGCAGCTCTGGGGGTCCGGACAGTCATCCTGCCCTTCCTTCGCCACACAGCCCTTCTTGGCTTGGTGGAGGTAGTGGCAGAGCAACGTGGGCCGCATCTGGCCCACTTGCCCACATCTGGCCGCGGGTTGAGAATCGTTCTAACTCTCCTTCATTCTCTTAAGAAAGATACTGTTCTGGTATTTTGACTTTAATCTGTGTAAAAGTAACTCACTCATTGTACCCCTTTCACAGGAAGAAGCACGCAAACATTCTTGCGCTCTGTATATTCAGAAAATGCTTAATCGTTTCCTTTTTACAGGAACAAAACTCCTCTCCAGGCCTTAATAGTAACCAATTTATTTCTTTCTACAGCCTTAAATTCCTTCCTTTCACAGGGTCCAGAGTTAATTACTGGTAGGGATCCCTTAAAAGAAGGATCCCAGCCGGTTGTCTTAATTATCTGACCTAATCTGATTTCGTTATGATAAGAGTTGCTGCATTCTCATTGTGCTAACTTCTGACTTGTCTTTCCTCCTTCCCTCCTTTTGCCAGTGGAACTCCCTGCTGGAAATGTTTAACTTGTGTGTCTTTTCATTTTTGTGTATTATTTCCTTACAGCTGGCACGTCATAGTTGGCTTGTCTTTAATAAGTCTTAGGTCATTTTAAGTATGGCACCTGGCCCACAGCACCCTCTCTAATGAGCAGACACATTTCGCAAACTCCAGGGCACAGAGGAAGGATTAGTCCCTGAGCTCCTGAGAATGTGCAGGGTGCCACTCATTAGCCAGGACTGCCTAGGACCATTTTAAGAATGCAGTCAGGTCACACTTTCAATCAGATACAGGCATTTTCAGGCCACCCTTTCCTTTTTTGCTGCTAGTCTAAGCACAGGCCAAAGGCTAAGCCAGCATCTGGCACCCTTCTAAACGTGTGCACACACACCATGGGCAGATGTGCGCAGGGGGGCCTTCATGAGAAATTTACCCAAGGGAAGCCTGGCACG
Organism: Bradypodion pumilum; assembly: GCA_035047305.1. Taxonomy (NCBI): domain Eukaryota; kingdom Metazoa; phylum Chordata; class Lepidosauria; order Squamata; family Chamaeleonidae; genus Bradypodion; species Bradypodion pumilum. Next base: position 203,248,995 of record JAWDJD010000003.1, on the reverse strand, counting down.
TCATGCGCCAAGGCTTGCCATAAGACCCCAGACTTGTCTCGCTTCAAACGCAGACAGTCACCTTGTGTGGATTAATGTCACTGGTTCCCCTTCGGGGGGCTAGGACAGTTTCCACTTATGGGGGTCGCACATATTAGGTTCTTACTTGGCAAAAGAGCCAAGCTTGGCGCACGCTCCTGACTCTTCCGCAAGCGGGCAGAGTTGGCAGCCGTGAACCTTGCTTTGTGCACCTTTGCCAAAGAACGCTTCAACATAATTACTGACAGCCAGTACAGGAATTTGCTTTACAGTCTACCGGGAGCATACATCACTCCCGCGACAGACAAAAACTTGCTGAGTTTGTTCCTCACAACTCCAATTCAGAGTCATGCATCCTTTCATCAGAATGCCAAAGCACTTGCAAGGCAGTTCAACCTGCCACTTTCCCAAGCCCAAGGCATAGTCCGTTCCTGTCTGCATCGTGCAAGAGCACCGGGGAGGCCCTCGTGGGGGGTCAACCCACGAGGGACAGAGGCCATCCAGGTGTGGCAAATGGACATCACACATGCCCCACATTTTGGCAAATGGCAGTACATGCACGTTTGCATTCATACCTTCCCACAGTTTGTTTGGGCAACAGCACAGAAGGGAAAAACGGCTCCCCATGTGGAGCAGCATCTCCTTTCCCACGGCCATGGGCGAACCTCGGCACATGAAAGTCCGATGACACCCCAGCTTATAGCTCCAGGCAGCTGGCCACCTTCAGGGCCACCTGGGATATTAAGCACACCTTTGGCGTTCCGTACAATCCGCAGGGATAAGCGATTGTGGAACGGGTCTATCGGACGCTTAAGTCCTACATTGACAAACAAACAGAAAGGGGGGGGGACAACATCCCATAGTTGCACAGCAATTGCTATCCTATAAGTGCAAAACTAACTAACTCTTTCAGAATTTTTATCTCCCAAACAAGTCTCTTCCCCATGCAGGTCCCAGAGGCCAGAATCAGGCCCGGATGCCAAGTTCGGCTATTGCAAAGTCACCGCCAGTCACTGTCCTGGATATCATCAGCTGTCCGTCTTCCTTTATGACTTACATCTCCAAAGACATTTCTATGAACATATTGCATACTCAGTGCTACTTCCAAGGACCATGCTGTTCCCCAAAACAAGACTTTTCCAAGCTCAAGTTACACAAGAAACCCCACCAAGAAGGGAAGCCTCATCTTCAAGAAGCTGCCGAATGTTTTCTATTGCTATTATCTGTAGTTTCTCTTAATTCATTTATGCCTTGTACAATGCTCCAGTTGGGATTTGCAAGGGACACTTGAATTTCTGTATACATAGGGTCGTATATTGTTAATAACGGCCAGCTTCCACCAAAGGAAGCCAGACCGGCCCATGTTTGCACCGGCCCATTGCTTGCAAAGATTGAGCACCCGGTAGCCGGTAATCCCCAGCTTATTTTCACACCTACCCATAGGTGTTAGAAAGACATTTGCACAACACCAGAAGTTGCAGAAATAGCTTAGAATCACCTTAGGTCACAGTAAGAGATCAATGACACACCTCATTATCTTGCCTTGCTACAGAAAGCAGTCTGGATTCAGACCCACAGTTCTGAAAAACCAGGCAGCAGTCAGTATATTCAGCGTGTCAGGCTTAGACATAGGCAACGCTCGGAGAATGAATTGGTCAATTGGCTTGCGGGTTAGCAAAGGCCATTAACCATACCTCCTCAGCGATAGCGCTGCTCAACCAGGAGCAGGCAGAACTTCGCCATGCCATCCTAGACAATCGAGCAGCTATCGACTACCTCCTGTTGTTACATCATTTGGGTTGCGAATCTGTCCACAGCATGTGTTGCTTTAATCTCACAGACAATAGCCGTAAAGTGCAGAGCCAGCTCACGGACCTCCACACCCTAGTCAAGAACATCAAGGAGGATTCTTCATGGGGGTGGTGGGATTCCTTGTGGTCATGGCTCCCATGGGGGTGGCTCCAGACAATGCTCAAGGTGATTGCGGAGGTGGTAATACTGGGCATAGCAGGATGCTGTTTCATGCAATGTATTCCCTCACTGCTATCGAGATGCCCCCCGTGGGGGGGACCCCGAAGCGTTGTTCCCGTACATCAGCTGATGCCCCTCTTGCGCAGAGTCGCCTGTCAGGTCCATAAATAACAGAAAAAGGGGGGATGCGGATTCCGCTAGCATAATTGGCATAAAACGGCCTCTGGCAGAGGTTAAACCAGTCGAGCAGACTCCTGGCCACTGGCCCTTGCCAGTATGAAAATTGGGGAACAGATTAATAATCATAAGGGTTGATTCACCCACATATGACCTGACCAGCGATTCTGCTGAGAGAAGCAAATCACTAAACTCCGTTACGTATTAGGCAATTACTCACTCGCAGTTAAACCTAATCCTTAGTGCAAATAGTGGCCATGTTTGCTCTTGAGCAAGCCAGGAACAATGGTTTTCCCCTGTCAGTGTTTGCCTTAGTTAATTAACTTCCCCAAGAGAGGTTCTCAATTAACCCGGGTAAATGGGTGATGTGATTTTCTGTCAGATGACGACTCTACCACACGCAGCCTTGAACATAATATATACTGATGATTTTCCCTCAATAAACCACTGGTCTTCGCTCCATCTTGTCTCGTGTCGTTCCTTTGACCAGTCTCCTCCGGGATCCTAAGGGCCTCCTCACGGCCCCAATCCAACATAGGATGGTAGCACTCAAGGAAAAATATTGAGAAGGGAATATTTTGGTATTTTTATTTTGCTTTTCACTGAGACTGAGATCAAAGACAAAGAGCTCCTGTGTGATAAAGGAAAATGAAAGGATTAGGAAAAAGCAAGATGACAAGACATGGATCAATTAGCTGTGGCCTTTTCTGTTTATGCAACACTGTTGGTAAACCCTCAATCTTGGAGGGCAGCAGACATGTTTCAGTATGTTAATCTGATATGTCATGCAAATGTGGATTATGCTGGGTCAGTGGGGCAAAATGCAACGGTCTGCACTAGGATCAATGTAATCAGGATATGTGGTTACAATTCATGACTCTGGCCTGACCCCTTAAAGGAGATTGCCTGGACAGTGGACATTTGATCTGAAAGTCATTTTTACTCAAGACTACCCACCCTTCTCCCCACAAGGCAGGCGGTTCAACCTGGACTGCTCTGTTGGAAATTTGGGAATGCATAGGAAATCCTGAAGATATGAGCACAAATGGTCCCTCAGTGGAGGTCAGCACTTCATCACAGTCTGTCCCAGAGGTAAACCTAAAACATTTAGTGGACAAGGGAAGAGGCAGTCTGGAGGAGGCAGTCCACAAAAAGGGTCCACATCATTTAGAATAGACAAACTTTGTAACTGGCTTCTGCATTACCCTGAAAAGAGTGTTATGGCTTTTCTGCAAGAAGGTTTTAAACATGGTTTTGTATTCCATTTCAGGCGGTGTCAGATGCTTAACCAGGTAACCTAATTTGAAATCCATGAGATGTTCAAAATGGCTGGTTAGAGAGAAAGTTAATAAGGAGGTGGCAACAGAATACAGTGGCTGGACCTTTTAGGGCCCTGCCTTTGCCCAACTTGAGGATATTCCCACTGGGAATAGTACCTGAAAGGGAAGCAGGTGAATTTCACCTCATTCACTATTTGTGAATGTTGGTAGCCAAGCCTGTAAAAAGGTATCAAAAGGACAAACATTGCAACATGTGATACATAACAGATTCAGTTCTTCAACAGAAAAAGCACAACCTTCCATTTTATGAATGTGGGATATTATCTTTCTTTTCCCATCAGGGAAAAAGCTGTCAACCTTTACATAGCCAAAATCAGCCTTATTGTTGACAATACCAATGTCAAACATAAAAATGTTTTTTAAGAAAACACACAAATCTGTTCAGTGACATTAAAAATGTGATAACAAGCAAGGGAAAAATCACAAAACCTAACTCTCCCCCCCCCCATCATTTAGCCACTTTTCATCCCAAAACAAAGCATTTATCAGGGCTATTTCTCAAAACAGTCTCTAGATTCCTGTTGTGTGATGGCACAAAGTAATTGAAAAGGCCTAGAAGATGTGTGTCTTTCAGATTATCTGTGCACACTAAAGTATATGTCTGTGCAGCTGGAAGACATTTGATTGTTAACCTTCAAGGAATGTATACATGTTTAGTGATATTCCTTCAGGGTTAGTGTTCTTTTATGCTGATGAGTTGAGTGTAATGCATCCATATCTTGACAGAATACTAAAGGAATGTATGGGTAGGTAGTAAAAAATTAATTAGGTATTGAGAATTCTAATTTCTAATTAATTTCTAATACAGATCTGCATAATAATAGTAAAGCTTTTGGCTTTCACCTTGTTCTAGATAAGCTATCTCTACTCTCTGTGCCAGTAGGAAGCTCACAAGGTAAGAGCGAAAATATGTAGCTGGGTGACTGTAAGGGCAAGATGTACTATAAAAAATTGTTTTGCCAGGGAAAACTCTCTCTGACACATCCCTCCGTTTCTCTACATGTCTGAGAAGTGGCTTCCCTTTTCCTCTATATAAACTCTTTGAGTTCTGGGACAATGGAAATACTTATTTGTGACCTATTCCCTGTGTCACCCATTCTAAATCTCTGTGTGCTTTTCAGGTAAACTGGAAAGAGAACCTTGCAGAAGAATGAACAAAACTGTAATATTTACAACAGATATCTGTTGAAAAACCTGATTTTAAATAACTTACTTGGTGGTCTTTCTATGCAAAAAAAATGCTTATTAGTAATTTATTTGATTGTTAATAAAGTAAAATAGTTTGATAGTTTATCTAATTGACTATGTCTTTCAGATTGAGAAATTTATTTTAAATCAAATCACCCCATGAACATCTGTCCCTCCCACCAGAACAGACTGGTGTGCCATCTACTAGAGAGGCTCGTCTTTCTAGTGCACCAGAAAGAGGGCCTTCTCTGTGTCTGCTCTGGCCCTATGGAGCCTGCTGCCAATTAAGCTATGACTCCAGATGAAGTTGCTGCCCTTCAGGAAAGAACTAAAAGCCTGGCTGGCAAAGCAGGTGTGGGGCACTGGTGATGTGGTGACCCCCAGCTGCTGGCTGATATAGTAATATCGATCCCTCGCTCTTTTAGCTGTTTTGGGTAATTCTCACTGCATTTTTAATTGGGTTTTTAATGCATTTTTAAATGGTGTTGATTTTAATGTTGTGAACCACCCTGTGTCATTTCAAGTTGGGTGGCTATATAAATTGGAATAAATAACTAATACACACCGTCACCTTTTTGTATTTGCAGAGGTGTAATTTTACCTCAAGATAAATGAAGCACCAATGACCATTTTTGCCTCTTTCTTTAATACATGAATATATAAAGCATCACCTTGCATCTCAGTGTCCGGGGCATGGTGGGTGGCAAAGTAACAGAAGCACCAGGACACAGAGCAACCAGCAAACAGGCCAAACAGTAACATATCACAGTCAGAGAATCTCTCCCACAGAATGGTTGCCCGCATCACTTGGTCATCCCAAACAGTGCAGCTCCAGGTGCCAACATTGAAAATGGTGAGGAAGGTTTTATCAAAGAGGAGAGAATTGTGGATTTTTTTACCAATGGAACTGTGGCAAGCCCCATCCCTGGACATATTTTAAAACAACACAGTAAAAGGCCTTACTCTTTAAAGAGGCGTTTCAGAATATCATCGCCCAAGAGCGCCAGCAGGTGGGGTGGTCCTGGCGCTCATGGCCGGAGGGCCTCTTCACCCCAGGCAAGGCCAAAGTTCATGGGCAGTGGCAGCGGAGAGTCCAGCCGCCCACCGCCATAGTGGCCTTTTTAAGCTCAGTCTGGGGAGGGACCCAAGAGGCAGAGTACCTTCATGGGCTGTACAAGGTGAGGATGGAGTTCAAAGAAGAAGCATACAGGCAAAGTACAACAATGCATAAGAATCAGAAAGAAGGCAGAAAGTCTTTGGACAAAACCAGGGGTGGGGGAGAGCAATTAATATGTTTATATGATCAAAAAAATCTCTAAGAGATTTTTTTGATCATATAAACCTATCTTAGAGATTTTTTTGATCATATAAACATATTTTAGAGATGTTTTTAATCATATAAACATATCTTAGAGATTTTTTGATCATATAAACATATCAATTGCTTTCTTTTTTTCCCTGATTTTGGGCGGTTTTTCCTTCTATGTGACTTGTTCCCGCTCTGCCTTCTATTCCGTTGTGAGGAAGTCCTTGGAAGCTGGAAACAGAAACAAGAGCCAAGCAACAGGAAGTATATTCACCTTCATTGCTGATGTAGCTTCTGAGAGGAAGAACTGGTTCTTATGTAGTCTAGCCTCCAAGGGACTCCCAGTGGAGCCCACCATGGGCCAGCACCTTCCCTATGGCTCTCAGGTGGGGCCTAGCAGCTGCAGCAGGGTGAGAGTCCAACCTTACAATTAATAGAGCTGCCCTCCAGGCTGGGGGTCCAATTCTGCAATTCAAGGTGCTTTTAGTGTATGAGAACCAAGACACAGGAAACAGCCAAGGGCTGGGTTAACTCAGGTTTATTGCATGGTGGACAGAGGGAACATGAGGTAATGGCGGACGAACAGCTCTATATATACAGTAGTAACGTATTTGAATGTGGCTCCACGGTAGCCCATTGGCTACTGCCCGCGTGATGTCATGACTGGTCACACCCTTCTTGTCCAGGTGTAGGTAGCCGCGGGAAACTTCCCGCGCTGCGGCCTTTGATGGGTTTGAACCAAGAGAGCTTGGACGCTCGCTGTTGCCAACTGGTGGTCATTAGCTCGCGTCCTATTACAGGGTTTATAGTGATCAGCTGAAGGTTACATTGTTACCCGTAGGCAAGGTTACATTGGTTCAGATACATTGTTATCACATGTAGAAGGTTACACTATTAGAACACAACACTCCTCCCCCCTAGGATGAGACGAAGTCTCTCAGCCAAGATGGCTTACTTCGAACACGCTGGGGTCTCGGCGCGGGCTGCCCTGCCCCGGCTTCGCTCCCTCCTCCTTGCTCCCTGGCTTCCTGCCCTGTAATCGGAGAGGATGACTCGTTAGTGGCTTGCCGCGGCTCTGTGGCTTTGTTGGGGGGTGTGTGCTTTGTTTGGGAAGAACCGGGGGCACTGGGGGCTAACGAAAAACCCCTCTTCTCGCTTGGACGGGTGGGGGAACACTCCAAAAAACCCCCCCGGCTATCAAAAGTAAAATCATAATCGAATTCGGGGGACGCGGCAGCGGCGGCTGCAAACTCCTTTTCCCCCTCCCCGGGCTCGGATAGAGCTGATAGAACTGGCGTATCAAAAGGATATGAGCCGGGCTCACTGCTTTCCCCCCTGGCTGCGGACTGGTGTCCTACTCTGTCTCCCCCTTGGGCTAAACGGGTGGGGGAGAACCCTATCGCTGAATCTAGTTGCTGAGCCCCACTGATCGGCCCCTCACGCACTCGGCGCCGCAGTTGGTCAGTGTGCCTCCTCCAGAGGAGACCGGAGTTCGTTTCCACCCGATACGACACTGGTCCCGTCTGTTCTACTATCGTCCCTGGCACCCAGGCTGGGCCTGCGTTGGCATAGTTCCTGCAGTGTACAGGATCGCCTACGTCGAAACCTTTCGAGACTGCTAACCCTATGTTCTTCCCTTTGTCCTCGACCCTCGTCGGGTCTAACCTGGACAAAATCGTGGTCAGTTTCCTCCGCATCAGCAGCTCAGCCGGCGAGTATCCGGATGCTAAGGGGGTCACTCTGTACGCTAACAGAAATTGACAAACTTGGTGATTTAGGTCCCCTGAGCCCATGCGCCGCAGCGCATCTTTTGTTGTGCGCACCAACCGTTCCACTTGGCCATTCGTGGCTGGGTGAAACGGTGCGGATGTGACGTGCCGAATTGCATTTGCCTCCATAAATGCCGCGAACTCAGCGGACGTGAAACAGCTAGCGTTATCGCTGACCAGAGTGTCGGGTAAACCGAACGTGGAAAAGACCCTCCTCAGCTGGCCAATGGTAGTGGCGGAGGATGTGCTCCTTACCGGAATGACCTCCAGCCACTTTGAGTACGCATCCACTACCAGGAGAAAAATGGTTCCTCGGAACGGGCCAGCGAAATCTACGTGCACCCTGGACCACGGTCCCCTTGCTGCGTCCCATTCCCTATGCGGGAGACGGGCTACCTCCGGCCGGGAGCCCTGACATGCCTCACAAGTGCCAATCATATGCTCTATGTCGGCGTCCAGCTGGGGCCACCAGAAATAACTCCGGGCCAGTGCTTTGGAACGGACGATCCCCGGGTGGCTGACGTGCAGCAACTTTAGTACCTTTGGTCGCAGGGACGTAGGAACCACCACCCGTTGGCCCCACAAGAGGCACCTCCTCTCTAATGACAACTCTATTCGCTTTCGAAAAAATGGGTCGAATTCCATGCTTGGGGATGACGCCGGCCACCCCTTCTGTACCCACGAGCATACTTTCTCCAGTGTTCTATCCTTTCCCGTTGCCTTGGCAATGTCGGCCGGTACTAATGGGGGTGAATCTAAGACCTCTATTAGCAATACCTGGCGGTCTCTCCCTACCCCTGCCTTCTGATCGTCCGACAAGGGCAACGGAGACCTTGAGAGTGCGTCTGCATGGCTGATCTCCTTCCCGGGCCGGTATTCCAACTCAAGTTGGTATGCGTTAAGAAAAATAGCCCACCGCAGCATTCTCGGGGACAGGATCTGCGGCGTGGGCTTATTTGCAGTGAAGATTCCTAACAGGGGCTTGTGATCAGTCACGATCTTGAACGGGCGACCATACAGAAAATCGTGAAATTTTTTGGTTCCCGCTACTATCGCTAATGCCTCCCTGTCGGTCTGTGCGTAATTCCGCTCTGCTTGGGACAGGGACCTTGAATAAAACGCTATCGGGGCCTCCCTTCCGTCGTTCAACACGTGGCAAAGCACCGCCCCCACCCCCACCGGGGATGCGTCGCAGACTAAAACTATTGGCCGTTTGGGATCGAAATGAGTTAGGATTGCCTCGGAAGTTAGGAGTTGCTTTAACTCTGTGAACGCCCTCTCTTGCTCGTCCCCCCACAGCCATTTTTCCTCTTTTTTAAGTAACTGATGGAGCGGTGCGGCAACAGACACCTTCCGTGGAAGGAAGGTATGGTAGAAATTGAGAAGCCCCAGAAATGACTGCAGTTCGGTTTTGGATGTGGGGCGAGGAGCTTTCTTGATGGCGGCTACCTTAGATTTGGACGGCCTAATTCCCTCGGGCGTGACACGGAACCCTAAGAACTCAACCTCTGTTTCGAAAAATACACATTTGTCTTTTCTCAGTCGCAGCCCCGCCTTTTCGAACATGGTCAGAACTTTATCCAATCTATGTGCCAGCTCGGCCTTACTCCCCCCCGTTATCAACACGTCATCAAAATATGGCAACACCCCCTCCAGCCCCTTCAGGAGGCGTTCCACGAGCGACTGAAAAAGGCCAGGTGCCGAGTTCACGCCGAACTGTAACCGCGACACCTGGAACGCCCCCTTATGTGTAACTATTGTTTGTGCCGCCGCTGTGGCGGGGGTTACGGGGAGTTGCTGGTAGGCCTGTGCTAAATCGAGCTTAGCGAAACACTTTCCCCCATTCAGCCTGGCCAGGAGGTGGCTGACCACCGGCACCGGGTATGCATTAGGGCGGATCGCCTTGTTAATTGTACACTTATAATCAGCGCAAATGCGCACCTCCCCGTTAGCCTTCAGGGCTGTTACAATTGGAGTCTCCCACTCCGCGGAATCCACAGGAACAAGAATCCCCTGACCCACCAGTTTGTCCAGTTCCGCCTCTATTTTGTCCTTTAGTGCGAACGGTACCCTGCGTGGTTTGAGTCTTATCGGGCGGACCTCCGGGTCTAGGTCGAAGGCTACAGGGGGTCCCTTGAACTTTCCCAGTCCACTTTTAAAAACGGCGGGGTGTGCGTCGCACACCGCTTGTATTGGGTCCACGCCCACGGCATGCACCCCCCTATGAACAAACCTAACGGCTGGAACCATTGTGTCCCGAGGAGGCTACAACTCCCCCCTTTTAGAACCACTAGGGGAAGCTCCGCAGAATGTCTCTTAAAACGAACCCGGAATGTCCCGACCCCCAACACTGGAATGCTGTTCCCCTGTACGTCCCGTAGTGTGGCCCTCAACGCTTTAAGTTTGGGCCGCACGTGGGGGTCGATTTTCAAGAACTCTCTCTGGGGAATTATAGAATAGGAGGACCCCGAGTCAACTTCCATCCTAATAGGGGTCCCTTGTACTAGTACCTCAACGAAGTAATGGGGCTGTCCCGCAGACACGCTGAACACAGGAGCGTCGCCTTCGCTGTCGTCCGAGATGCGGCCCACGCCGTCCTGCTTCCTCGTGGTCTGGGCGCCATCTTTGGACCTCGCTGGACGGTCCGGTCTGGCCGAACGGTCTTGTGACTGTCTCCGGCCCTCTTTCCTTTTCCTGCACGCCTTGGCGATGTGCCCCCGACGGCCGCAGTTGTAGCACTCGGTTTTTCTGAATGGGCACCTCACGCGCTCATGGGCCGCTCCGCAACCATCGCAATGGCGCCCTCCCCTTCGGACCTTCTGGACCTCCTCGCCGTCGCTGCTTTCCGAAGACGACTTCGAGGTCCGTCGGGTTGCGTGCACCGACTGTCCGGACTTTCCGTGCAACGAGTTTTCCGCCTTGCCGGCCCTCGGACGCCACTCACGCCACTTGTGCATCTCATCCACTCCAGCATTCGTGGACTCCGCGGCTTCCGCGGCCTCTACAACCTCTGCCAGTGTGGGTGGCGGCTCCTTGTTCATCAGGCTGCGCTGCACTTCCTTGTCCTTCAGGCCACACAGAACTCCGTCCCTGAGGGCCATCTCTAAAAAACGGTCCCATCTGCAGGGGGTGGCGGCTACTCTCATAGCTGTTACGAAGGCTTCTACCGACTCGTCCGGCGCTTGGACTCGCCTCCAAAACGCGCTCCGAGCGGGAAACATTGCCCTCGAGGGTCGGAAACGCTCACGCAGCAGTTTCATGATGTCATCGGTTTTGAACTCACCCATCTTCTTCGGTGCAATAATGCCCACCAGTGTTCGCTTGGTCTCCATCCCAAGCATGCGGGTGAGGATGGCCCTCTTCCTTTCCTCGTCGTCTTCCTTGACTTTGAGTTCCACCAGTGCCGCCTGGAAGTCCATCTCAAAAAGCTCCCAGTCTTGCGGTTTGGTAATGTTGAACCCGCTCTGTGCCCTGGCTCCTTGGGGATCCATTATCCCACCTTCGTCGCCAATTTAGTGTATGAGAACCAAGACACAGGAAACAGCCAAGGGCTGGGTTAACTCAGGTTTATTGCATGGTGGACAGAGGGAACATGAGGTAATGGCGGACGAACAGCTCTATATATACAGTAGTAACGTATTTGAATGTGGCTCCACGGTAGCCCATTGGCTACTGCCCGCGTGACGTCATGACTGGTCACGCCCTTCTTGTCCAGGTGTAGGTAGCCGCGGGAAACTTCCCGCGCTGCGGCCTTTGATGGGTTTGAACCAAGAGAGCTTGGACGCTCGCTGTTGCCAACTGGTGGTCATTAGCTCGCGTCCTATTACAGGGTTTATAGTGATCAGCTGAAGGTTACATTGTTACCCGTAGGCAAGGTTACATTGGTTCAGATACATTGTTATCACATGTAGAAGGTTACACTATTAGAACACAACAGTGCTGGTAATTATTTTTAAAGCCCTGTATGGTAGTGGGCCAGGATACTTAAGAGACCACATCACCCCAAGGCATCTGTCCATCCCACCAGAGCAGACCGGAGAGGTTCTCTAATTTTTCCTTCTGCTAGAGTGGCACATCTCTCTAGCACCAGAAAGAAGGCCTTCTCATTGTCTGCTCCGGCCCTATGGAACCTCCTGCCAATTGACTTGCGTCTCCAAATGGATTTGCTGCCCTTCAGGAAAGGCCTAAAAACCTGGCTGTCAAAGCAGGTGTGGGGCACCAATGACGTGATGACCCCCACCTGTTGGCTGATCTAGGAAGAACATTCTCTCTTTTAATTGGTAAGGGTTGGCGTAATTTTTGATAGTCATTTTTAATTGGATTTTTATAGGTTTTAGAGTTTTTAACTGGGATGCTGGTTCTCATTCTTTGTTTGCTGCCTAGAGTCTTTTGAGTTTGGTGGCAATATATATCACAAAAATAAATAAATAAACAAGCTATTTCTGCAGAACCCACCCTGAAAATATTGGAGATGTTTCAGCTCCTGACATTGCTTTTCAAATATTGACAGCATTGTGGATTCACAAATTAGAGCAACAGTAAAGATCAGGTCCAGCTGATTCTCTCCTTCAAAATAAGAGAAGGAAGGTTCTTGAGGTGGATGGGTGGGTAGGCGGGAAATATCCATGCTCTGAAGCTGCAAAATCAAAATTGCAACACATATAATGGAGAACCATTTATATAGTAATCATGTTGCCATGCCCATTCCACAGAATGCAGATGAGATCTTTACTCTGATTTCTAAATCATTTTGTTGGTGTAGGGAAACTGGGGGGAAATGTGTTGTAAGCCTAAAACCTGTGACATATATGTCTTCAAGAAGAAATACTTTGTAAACATATATTGCTGCAACAGTGTGATGCATAAAACTTTGGTGTAAATTGCACACTAATGTTTATGATAAGTACTTGTCCAATATGTGTAGAATTCTTGGTTGCCAGAATACTACTCCTGATTTATAACTCATACACGAAACTACATAATTATTTTCATCACACATAACAAGGGTCTGGTTGCTGTAATGTAGAGAGAGTAGTTGTGGATCAGTTGCAGACATTTTTGGATACCAACAGTCTGGATCAATTTCAGTTAGGGTTCAGGCTGTAGCACATTGGTTGCCCTTCTAGATGACTTCCTCTGTGAGGCTCATTGGGCAATGTACTAATGATATGCAACTCTATCTTTCCACTTCACCTTTAGTGGTGGATGCTTGGGAACTGTGGACCCCTGCCTGGCTACAATAATGGATTGGACAAAAGACAACAGATTGAGGTTGAATCCAAACAAGATGGAGATCCTATTGTTGAGGGCTCTCTGAATATGCAGACCTGTCAAGTATCTCGTTTTTCCCAGGGAAACCCCTTATTTTTACCTCTCTTCATGCCACCCTCCCGTTTTTTTAATTTCCCCATAATATCCCGTATTATTTTTTTAAACATCCTGACCAGAGCTCTCACAGGTGAAGCTGCATTTTTTTACTTCTGCCACCAGAGGGCGCTGTGGTTTTTTGCTGTGGCTTTTCATAGGGTTGGTTCATTTCCACTCCTCTGAGTCCTCCGGAAGTGTCTGTAGCTGGTCGGAGCAGGCATAAGATGGGTGAGCAAGAGGCTCTGTTGCCTTTCTGGGGATCGAGGATGAGCAGACCGAGGGATGGCTGAGGCAACAGACCGAGGGATGGCTGAGGGGGAAGGAAAAGGAAGATTGGTGAGGCAGAAAGTGCTTTTGCTCTCCTGCCTTTCTCCACCATCACCTCCTTCTTCCTTCCCCAACACCCTCTGCTACAACTCCCCCCCTCCCAAGAGAGATAGAGAGAGAGAGTGACTGACTGACTGACTAACTAACTTATTTCTTGTTGTTCAGTTGTCCAAAGATGGTTGCATTTGCGTTGTAGAATGCTTTAACACCAGGGATTACTCAGCCTTTAATATCTAAGATGTGCCAGTCTGGCCAATGCTTGTTTTTTGCTTATTTAGGTTTGAAAGGTTATTGTTTAAGTAAGGGATTGTGGGTTATTGCTTTTAAACACACTGATTTTGCTTACTGCCGTATTTTCCAGTCCTGCAATTGGGCAGATTTCAAACTTGTATAATGTAATAAAAAATTTTTTAAGGGGTCAAGACAAATTCATGAAAGATAGCAATTTTATTTATATGATGGGATGGTCTCTGTCTCAGCTCCTGCCAACCTAACAGTTCAAAAGCAAGAAATTGCAAGTAAATATATAGGCACTACTTTGATGGGAAGGTAAACAGCCTTCTGTGCGTGCACCAGTGTCTAGTCATGCCTGCCACATGACCACAGAAACATCTGCAGCAGCAGACAGCACTGGCTTTTCAGCATTGAAACAGAGATGAGCACTGAACCCTAGAGTCAGATACGACTGGCTTTAGAGCAAGGGAAACCTTTGCTTTTACCTTTACCTATCATCTATTTCACAGGGGTTGTGGTGTCTCAGTGGTTAAGAAGCTGGCCTTGTAGGCTGGAAGGCTAGTGAGTTGGCAGTTCAAGACCCGAGTACTACATGACGGATTGAGCATCCATCTCTGTCCCAGCTCCTGCCAACCGAGCAGTTCAAAAGCAAGAAATTGCAAGTAATGAAATAGGAACCACTTTTCTGGGAAAAGATCTTGGGGACATGAAAGGAGCCTCATTCATGCATCCCCTGAGCAGAGTTCCATCAAGCAAAAATATTTTCAACCCAGATAATTTCTGTCACAAAATTATTATTATCTATTTCATGCATTTCTAAATCACCACCTCTCTTGATGGCTGCAAAAAGAAACTTATTGTAGAATGACACAATAGAATACTATGATTTTAAACAGAATAGAGAAATATGTGCCTTGCAATGTAATTGACAAACCTTAGAAAAAGTCAGAGGCACATAAAAGAACAGCCTGGCTGTTCTTTAGCTTCATCTTTACTATTTGAACTTCTAAGGAGCAGTCAGGATGGATTTCTTCTAAAATTGACTTATTTGTTCTCACTATCCAGGGGACTCTCAAAATTCTTCTCCAACACCACATTTCAAAGGCATCTATTCTTCTGCGCTCAGCTTTCCTAATGGTCCAGCTCTCACACCCATACATTACCACTGGGAATACCATTACTTTGACTATGTGAATTTTTGTTTGCAAGGTGATGTTGCTACTTTTAACTATGATATGTTCCCCAGGTTTCTCACAGCTTGTCTCCCAAGCATCAGTCTCCTTTTTATTTCATGGCTGCAATCACCATCTGCAGTGATCTTTGATCCTAAGAAAGAAAAATCTGCCAGTCATAGCCAACTCTAGGGTGCAGTGCTCATCTCCATTTACAGCCAGAGCCAGCGTTGTCTGTGTTTGCAGACGTTTTAATGGCCATGTAGCAGGCATGACTAGACTAGAGCCCAGCAAGTCACATGGTCAAATTTGGCCACGCCCAGATTTGGCCACACCCACAGAGGGGTGTGGCCAAAAATCCCTTATTTTCAAATCCATAACTTGACAGGTATGCTGGATATGTGGAATCCAGATATGTCTAAATTGGGTTGCTGTTTTCCTGAAAGACTTGGTTCAGGATCTGAACATTTGTTTTTTACATTTCATCCTCTGTGCCTTGGCTAGGACAGCCTTCTTCCATTCCCAGCACATAGCCCAGCTCCACCCATTTCTTGATACAAAGTCCCTTATGATGTTGGTTCACATACTTGTAATCCAGAGAATCAATTACTGCAATGCACTCTACATGGGAGCTATCCATGAAGCTGATTTGGAAATTGCAGCAGATCTAGAATGCAGCCCTTGGCTGGTAGCAGGGATTTGACAGTGGCAGTAGATCTCTCCTGTGCTGATGCAGTCATACTGGTTATCTGCTGACTTCTGAGCCTGATTTAAGTTGTTGATTTTAACCTAAAAAGCTCTGAACAGTTTGGGACCTTGATAATTTGATGGAGTGTCTTCTAAAAATCTGTTACTCCCCTGCCAAGCCATGGCCAGCAGGGATGGTGGATTTTACCTAGAGTGATGCCAAGCTGGCTAAGCACCCTGGGTTTTTTGCCAACTTTTACAGATCAGGCCTAAACCTTGAACTGTCAAAAGCTCCTGTCAGTATGTTGCAAAAGCAGGCACAATAAAAATGTTAAGCAAAACCAGAAGATTACATAGGCAAAATAGATCAGATTCAGTCAGAGACACCTTAAAACAAGAAAACCTTTTCTTATTTTGTAAATTAATTCTTCAAAATCTGTCATTTTTCTGTCTAAACTGGTTATACCCATGTATTTACTACTCCATTTATTTACCAATGGTTTTTGAAACCAGTTCAAATACATTTGATTATATATTTCCAACCTTTTTTCATCATCTCTGCATACCCTTATTCAATCCTTTAACAGGTGCACACCATTTCTCAGGAATATTTCTTTTATTCTAGTATCAATCCTAATTGGGAAAAAATTAATGTCTTCTAATTCTGTGATTGGGGAAATGTCTGGGACTAATTTCTTCTTCAATTTTTTCCAAACCTCCATCATTGCTTTTGCTATTTTACATTGTAGCTTTACCTTTATCATGTCTTTATCTAAAAAGATTGCATTTCCATTTCTTCGAATGCCTTTCAACTCTACCTCTTCCCAAATTACTTATTCTTTCATTAAAATCTTACCAGATTTTTTAATTGAAAGGCCCTATAATAGTTCCTAACATTTGGCATTCCCAACCCACCTTCTTTTTGTGGTAAATACAAAAAAATGTTTTGATATTCTTGGTCTTTTTCATCCATTGCAATAATTGTTTAACATACTTTGAAAGACTATCATTTCTTTTTCTTTCTGTTGGATTGGCAGGGCATCAAACAAGTAGTTTAGTTTTGGTAATAATTTCATTTTACACATTGCAATCCTGCCAAACCAAGACAAGTTCAGCTTTTTATATTGGATATAAATGGATATAAAGGGACTGGTGAGTAAAATATATAGATTGTTAAATAAAGAGACTAATTCACAAGAAACTTTGAGGAAAATATGGGAGCAAGATCTTAATGTTAGTATTACAGAATTGGATTGGAAAAATAAGTGGGGGGAAAGGATTATGAGAACAATGTCAGTCAGAGTAAAAGAACATAATTTCAAAATACTTTGGAGATGGTATTTGACTCCTGTTCGAATTCACCAGATAGATAAAAATAAAAGTCCAATGTGTTGGAGATGTCAAAATAGACTGGGATTATATGAACATATGTGGTGGAGTTGCAAGGTGGTTAACGAATTCTGAGGGAAAATAGAAAATGAAAACTCTAGAATTTTTCGGGAGAATATAAAATTGGGGCCTGCTATAGCTTTGCTGACTGATACAGAAAATATGAGTTTAGGAAAAGACAAAAAAGAGTTGCTCTCAATATGTTTAACAATCACAAGACAATGTATAGCAAGAAAGTGGAAGAGTGATCAGACATTGCAGATAGAAGACTGGTATAGGGATATGTGGGAGATAGCTTTAAAAGATAAATTAACCTGGGAGCTGAACATAAAAAGGGTATGGTAAAAGAGAATAGATTTTGGTCAATTTGGCATTTATTTGTGGAATCTGCTGTGGTTAAGGGTGACCGAAACAAGCCAGTACAGGAACATTATAGCTTCTGGAAATAGAGATGAATAAAAGACACCACATCCTCTAGGGCAATGTACAGTCACACAGGGTGTAATAGTATTTTCTGTTTAGAATATATTAAGATGGTTTAGAAACGACAGTTAATAAAGTATATAAATAAGATAAGATTTTAATTAGATGGGATAAAAATGAGAATCAAATGTGGTATAATATATCTAAGATGTTCTATCGGTATCTCATCATTTCTACTATATATGACTATCCTATATGCTTATTTTTCTATGTTTCTCTCATTTTTGTATTGTTATTGCAATTTCTTTCTTATAATATTTTGTATCTTTTTATAAAAACTCAATTAAAAATTTAATAAAAAAACTTATCAAAATTCATTTTTTTAAAAATCCCCCATATTTTCTGAGATATTTATCTCCAAATACTTCAAATTACTTTTAACTTGTACATTATATTTATCCCCTATCTTCATCTGCTCCTTCTTTGCTATATTGCACAAAATTGCCTCAGACTTTTCCCAATTTATTTTTAAACTTGTCACCTCTTCAAATTCATTAAGATGGGTTTGGATCCTTCCTAAAGATTTCATTGATTTTTTCAATATCACTAGTGTATCATCTGCATACAGATTAATTTTTGAGCCTTCAATTCATTCAATGTTCCTATCCTCCCTTACACCTTTCACTAACAGTTCCATGGCCATAATAAACAAAATTGGAGATAACGGGCAGCCTTGACGAGTTCCAGCTTTAAGGTCAATCTCGTCTGTGAAACCATAATTTACCCTTACCATAGCTGTTCCTTGTTGATACAGCTGCTTAATTATTCTCTTAAATTTTATTCCAAAACCATAAGTCTCAACCATCTAATTAATTGTAACCCATTGAAGAGAATCAAATGCCTGAAAGATATCTAAAGATAACAGTCCTAATTTCTCTTTATTTCGTGTAGCTATATCCACCAAATCCACAACTCTTCTTGTCAAATCTGCGATATATCTTCCTTTTAAAAACCCCACTTGGTCTCTATCTATATAACTGGCCATGAAACTGTTCAACCTATATGCCAAAATTGCCATAAATATTTTGGCATATTGATTTATTAATGAGATAGGTCTATAAGATTCCACCTTTTCTAAATTATTCCCTGGTTTTGGGATCAAAACTATTACTGACCTATACCATGAAGGTTTAATAAGGGTTAATGGGCTGGTAAATAATCTATATAAAATATTAACTCAGGAAGGAAATCTACAAGACACATTGAGATCAATTTGGGAGCAAGATTTTAAAATAAAAATTACGGAAGCAAATTGGAAAAGTAAATGGAAAAAAAGAGTTATGACGGCCTTGTCTGTTAGGGTTAAAGAGCATAATTATAAAATGTTATGGAGGTGGTACCTGACTTCAGTTCGGTAATATCAAATGCATAATACAAAATCAAAATGTTGTTGAAGATGTAATAATACATTGGGAAATTATGAACATATGTGGTGGAGTTGTGACGTGACTTGGGAATTCTGGAGAAAGAGTGAAAAGGAGGTGTCAGATATAGTGGGTTTTGACATTAAGCTGGAGTCGGGTACCACTTTGCTGACAGATGTTGAGGATTTAAATGTTGATAAAAAGGAATTGATATCAATTTTCTTTGCAATTGCAAGACAATGTATTGCAAGAAATTGGAAAACTAATCAAACTTTGAAGGTAGATGAATGGTATAAAGAAATGTGGAATATTGCGTTGAATGACAAATTGACATGGGATTTGAATTAAAAAAAGTATTTTTAAAGAAAATAAAATTTGGGAAATATGGAAACCATTTGTGGATTATGCATTGTACAAAGTAAAGGTGGCAGACCAGTATCAGATCAAGTGGGGTTTTGGAAGCTGTAATATATTTGCTGAGGTAGACACAGTCTTCGGGGCTTTGTAAATATCACTGGTGGTTTTTATTATATATTTTTCTTTAAATAATGTACTTTTGTATGAAATGTTGAGAATAGTATAAATTTTGGTATTATTTGATATAATAGAGTAGATATGTGTATAACTAAATATTACTAATGGATATTGATATTATAAATTTACTATAAAGAAATGTGTAAGTTAATAATATGAGATTTTTTCCTTTCTGATTAGTATATTGTTATTTTTTCTTCTGCTCTGGTTTGTATTTTAAGTTTTATCTTGTATTGCAATGTTTGTTTGGTTGTTTGTTTTTGTTTTCTTTTTATGTTGTATGTTAATTTTTTTAAATAAAAATCTAATAAAAATATTTTTAAAAAATAACAAGAAAACTTATCTAATTTTGGAAGCCATAAAGGACTTCCTTCAGCTTCCAGGCTAACCCATGATTAATTACTCCATCACCCATCAGCAAACTAATTCTAGCAAAGCAGTTCCAGTCTTTTCCCACTCAGGAACCCATCACTCTATGTCAGGCTGTCACTACTGTGATGGAAACAAATAAGGAATCCCTTATGGAAATTAGTGGGTGTTCCTTTTTGATGTGTCTCTCTTCCCCATTTTCTCAAGCTCCTTCTCCCCCCCACCCCACACAGGATTGAAGTGGGAGTGACAGAGGACCCGGCTAGGTTATGGGGAACAGTCAGCTGAATTGTTTACAGCTTTCAGAGCTTGCAGGGAAGACATGTTTTCTCCCTTGCAAGAGCATGGTGAAAACTCATGCCTCCTCCCGTAAGACTTTCAAAACCAGAGTTTCCCCATTTTGAACTTACTCTGGACCTTACATGCAGTGGTGGGCATCAGCAGGTTCGCACCAGTTCACCAGAATTGGTAGCAGATATTCTGGCCACCCTCGCTCATCCAAGTTTTGAAATAAAGTAGTCCTAATTCCGGTGCAACACAGGGCTTTCCCCCTGACCACGCCCACAATACCACACCCACAGTGTGGTAGTAAATTCTTTTGGAGCCCACCACTGCTTACATGCCTCTCTCAATTGTGTGTCTTACACACCAGATTATCTCAGACATGTGCATTGCAACTACCCATCCTGACAAAGTCCAGGAAACTCATAAGTAGAAATAGAACCTTCTCATTGATAGCACTGCATTTATGTAATACTCTTCCCACACATGTCTGCATGGCTCCCTTCTCTCACTATTTTGCACAAATTACTATAGTAAGGGTGAATTGTTTAGAATGGCCTTTGCTCGCATTCTTCCCCCTTGCTGATTTCATTTAATTTCATTTTGTTAATTGTACTTCGTCTTGGTTTTTGTTGGGTTTTTTTTGATGCTGCATATGTTTTGACTAACTGCCACAGTTTTAATTAGGTTTATAACAGGAATTGTTTTTCTTTAAAATTATAATATGTTGTGTTTGTAACTATGTACACTGCCCAGACTGACAATTTGGTCAGTTGGGTCAGATATAAAACAAACAAACATATGATTGTGACATAGTGACACTTCTTCCAATGATAGACCATAGGGAGGAGACTCGTGAGATTAAGCTTCAAGAAGTAGAAAGAACCTATGCCAGAAGGTGTTGGGAATCTGGAATATGTATTTAAGAGAAAAATTACCCAATTCTCATATCCTCAGCAAGTACAATGCTGCAGGAAAGATTTGTACACATAGTCGCTGCATATAATGTTGCCCCATCTTTGTCCTTGCCCAACTTTGATTCCTTGCAAAACACCTGCACTAGACCCTATGAATCTTCTGAGTAATTTTGCAAATTCTAACTGAATGCACTATTTCTCCTTGGCCCTCCTTAGCATGAACATATGCTATACAGTTCAAATGAAACTCTTGTTGGCTTTTGATCATGTGTGCAAGGACACAAAGTAGAGTCTCAGCTTGTCCAGTAGCTAAACATGCCTATTCTTCTACCTATCCTTCTCCCAATTGGTTGGCAATCTCCCCAAAGGGAGATTAAAATATCCTGGATAGATACAAACTGGCTGTTTTCAGATTCCTGGGTTGAAACAAATTGCTTGTACTATGCATTAATGAAGGTAAACTCTGCTCCTGAACAGCTTCACAGTGCTTGCTGATGGTAAGAAGGAACATCATTCTGTTTATTTATGCTGTTATGTATTTTGCTGAAAGTGTCATGCTGCTTTTTGATTTCAGGAAAGTTGGTTTGGGGGCCCATTAGAGAGTATTAGTGCACAGCATGATCTAAAAGCATTGTTTTGATGTGGATAAGATTCCATTTATCTTTTTCCTTCTTGGAGTTGCTCCCCACTTTCCTTCATGCTGTGATGATAGCTTTGGATACTGATGCAGCAATATTTGCTTATATAAGGCTGTCATTGTTGTTGTCACTTTGTTTATGAAGTGTATAATGTGTACTTTTTTAGATTCCAAGTTACTAAGAGTATTCAAAATTATCAAACAGTGCTACTTTTCAGATGTGGTGAGTGGGAAGATGAGAACAATCTCATATATCTGGTGGTGTAACAACATACTTCATAACAATAGCACAGAAAACTGAACAGGAAAACAAAATATAGTACTCCATTTATTAAGAAGAGCGTTTTATGAATTTTACCAAGAACTTTGAATGCCATTGAACTTACTAGTGTTGACTTCATATTATCTGTCCCAGCTCCTGCCAACCTAGAAGTTCGAAAGCAAAAAATTGCAAGTAGACAAATAGGGACAACTTTGGTAGGAAAAGATCTTGGAGACATGAAAGGAGCCTCATTCGGGCATCCCCTGAGTAGATTTCCCCCAGCAAAAATAATATCAACCCAGAAAATACCTTTGGTGCATCTGATATGATCAAAAATACAACCCTGAAATAATACTGTAATTTAAGAAATGATTGCCAGTCATCTAACTTGCCAGAACAGGGACAGACTGTCAATCTTATTTCACTACTGTGATTTGGAGAAAAGGTCTTATAGCTGTGTTTTCTTACCTTTTTCCTCCACGACGCTATTGCTGATAACTCATGGCAGGTCTCTCATAAAAGCAGTGAAATTATTATGCGAAATAGATTTCAGGTTAACAGGCAGTTAACAGAACCACAGTGAAATATAACGGCTTAATTCTCCTACTTTAAAGGTTCCATATAAGTTTCACAGGAGTGAAAATTAAGTAGAGTATTTTACCCTAAACTTTATGCTGCATCACTTAAGTAACAGGTTTTTTATTCAGAGGAGATTAAGCAACTTTTCCATTTTACACACAGTTTGTGTGTATGTTGTAGCTTTCTGGAATTCCTTAGAGAGGCCTCAGGGAAAGTCTCATCATCATCATCAGCTGCTACTTGTATCTAAGCATACATTTTTTCTGGAAGTCATTTTCACATTTGATAGATGTGTCTCTGGTGACTCAATAAACCAATCCTGGCATGAAACATGCAACCACACACATTACATTGAATAGATGGTGGAGGGCATAGTTGAGTTTGACAAAGCTTCTGTGCTTGTAGGTTAGCCTCTTGATGTCTGTGGTGTTCTCTTTCAAGGTGATTGGTAGCAGAAAAGATGATTTGGCACCAAGTTGGCGATCTACAGCTGTTGTCTCCCAGGTTTGTGGGTTTATACCTAACACATGCATGGTTTGTTTCAGCTGGCCCTTATAATGCTTCAATGGAGCTCCACGAGCTCTTGTACTGGAGCTAAGTTTCCCATAAAGAATTTGATGAGGAAATCTGGAACTCTTTATAAGGCAGAAATGAAGAAGAAATTATGCAGAACTGTGATGAATACGAATCCAGAATATATGCAACCATTCAGAAGAAGATTGTCAAAAATGAATATATATAATACTGAAATGGGCCCTTTTTAAAATATAGTTGTCATCCAAATTAAAGTCATTAATTCATGTTCCAAAATGGTAAAGTCTTATAAAAAGTTCCAAGATCTCAAATTAAATCCAATAATCCTTGTACAATAAGAAATAATATAATTTTCCAAAATCAATTTGTAATATGGTTCCTGTGAAGTTCGAAATTCCAAGTTTGCAAAATGAATCCAATAATCCTTGTATGTTAATTTGTTTCAAAGTTAATTAATTTATAATATAGTTCCTGTGATGTATGATCCAAAGCCCATTCTGGATAATCTTTGGCTTTTCAATTTGATATCTTTTCATCAGTGATCTATTAAAACAATTGAAGAGATAAGGGAGGTCATAAATAAACTTAAGAATGGAAAAACTCCCAGGGAGGATGGTTTCTCGGCTGAATTCTGTAAGATATACAAGGAAAGAATAATACCAAAATTAAATAAAGTATATAATAATATTCTGAATGGGGGTTTAATGCCTGATTCCTGGTCGAATTCCATTACAGTGTTACTTCCAAAACCCAAGAAAGATCCCGAGAGAATAGAATCCTATAGGCCGATAACACTGTTAAATCAGGATGCTAATTTTTTTGCTGCAATCTGGGCTAATAGAATAAGTAAATTTATAAAGGTATATATACATAAAGATCAAAAAGGTTTTGTAAAAGGACGGCAACTAGGGGGACATATAATTAGGATTATTAACGCAATTGATTTAGCCAAGAAAAAAAGATTTAAAGCAGGAATTATTTCTTTGGATATATATCAGGCTTTTGATTCCCTCCAATGGAATGCTATCAAAACAATAATTGAACACAGGAGTTTCAGGAAGAAATTTAAACATACCATAAACCATCTGTACAGTAAATCAAATACTAAAATTAAGATGAATGGTGTATATTTGGAATGGGTAGAGATAGAGGCAGGTACCAGGCAGGGATGGCCCCTGTCCCCGATTCTATTTATTTTTGCAATGGAGGTTTTGGCAGACAGTATTAGAACTGATAAAAGGGAACAGGCAGTAATAAAATTAATATGTACACAGATGACTCATTACTGATATTGAGAGACCTGAATGATTCATTAAGAATTGTCCAAGAGCATTTTTCAAAATTTAAAAAACTTACCGCATTGGGAATTAATTTGGATAAAACTGAAATGGTTTTAATAAACCATAATCAAAAGGAGAAATAAGATATTTCCAAAAAGTTTAACTTACAAATTAACAACAAAATTAAATGTCTAGATATGCATGTAACGGACAATATCAGAGAAATATTAAAACTTAGCTGTACCAGTATAAAGAATGAAATAAGGACCACAATAGACCAATTTAGAAGAATTAATCTCTCTTGGTTTGGGAGAATAGCAATGACTAAAATGAAAATAATGTCAAAATTAAATTTTTTTACTGGGTAATCTCCCCTTAAGAATTAGCAATACACAATTTAGGGAATGGCAGGCATTGATTGATAGTTATTGCAATGGAAATAAGAGGCCAATAATTATAAAAAAACTTTTTGCTATCAAAAACAAAAAGAGGGAGGTCTGGGTATCCCTAATATTCGAAAATATCATGATGCATTCCATCTAAAAAGAATTATAGAAACGTTAACTCAAGAGGAAGAGGACAAGAAAGAGATTAAGGAGAAGGAAGGTAGTGGAGGACTTTTTCTAATAGATCAGGAACATTCTAAGGTTTATAAGCCACGGAACAGGGTAATGGGGGAAACATTGAGTATTTGGAAAAAATGGAAGATCAAATTAGTGGAAGGAAACTTGGTAATACTAGAAGTAACAGATTTCTCAGATAACCCTTTAAATAAAATTGTAGGAATAAGACAAAAATTAATACAAAATAATATATTGTTAATAAAGGATTGGTTAAAACAAGGAGTATCTATGGATAAAAGAAAAGAATTGTATCAAAAGTTGGAGCTGAATTGGATAAAAAATTACAAGCAGAAAGTTGGGATAATAAAATAAGAAGGGAGAGAGTGGAAGAAAGATCAAAATCTGAGTTCGCGGAATTATTATTTATTTATTTATTTATTTATTTATATAACTCAAATTTCTATGCCGCCCAATCAGTCGAACCCGACTCAGGGCGTCTCACAACAGGATTAAAACATACATATTAAAAACAATTAAAACCCCAACATACCCACCCACCTATTAAAAACTAACCACATTAAAACTGCATGCATTAAAAAGATGGGGAGGCTTCATTTTATAAGCCAACAGGCGGGGGCCTCTCTTCCATCCGAGCCCCACACTTGCCCCACCAACCAGGTTTTTAATTCTTTTCTGAAAGGCAGCAGCTCCATCTGCTCCCACAACTCTACTGGCAGGAGGTTCCACAAGGCCAGTGTGGACACAGAAAAGGCCCTCCTTCATGTGCCAGAGAGGCGAGCCCCTCTGGCAGATGGAACAATTAGAGAGCCCCTCCGGTCCGCTCTGGTTGGACGGACAGAAACACTTGGGACAATGCAGTCTCTTAGGTATCCTGGCCCACTACCGTGTAGGGCTTTAAAGGTCAAAACCAGCATCTAGAATTGCACCCAGAGACAAACTGGTAACCAGTGCAGCTCCCAAAGCAATGGTGAGGCACGAGCATAATGCCCGCACCCCATCACCACCCGGGCTGCTGCATTCTGCACCAGCTGTAGCCTCCGAATGGTCATCAAGGGCAGCCCCATGTAGAGTGCTTTGCAATAATCTAGCCTGGAGGTCACCAGAGCATGTGTGACCATGAGCAGGGAGTCCCGGTCCAGGAGTGAACACAATTGATGACGAGAAGCTGTGCAAAAGCCCTTCTGGCGACGGCCGCCACCTGATCTACAAGTAGCAGTCCCGAATCCAAGAGGACCTCTAAGTTGCGTACTGGGTCTGTCTGGGGCAAAGCAGCCCCATCCAAGTCCAAAGTTGGTAGCTCCCTGGATAACGCGGGGGCCCCTATCCATATCCACTAAGTCTTGGAGGGATTCAATTGTAGCCCATTGTACCCCATCCAGACCCCAACAGCTTCCAGACATCTGGATAGGACATTGACTGCATCACTGGGGTCCCCACAGGCCGAGTTGTACAGCTGGGTATCATCAGCATACTGAGGATACCTCACCCCATGGGAACGGATAATCTCGCCCAGTGGCTTCATGTAGATGTTAAATAGGAGAGAAGAGAGCACCGAGCCCTGAGGCACCCCATACAGAAGGGGCCTAGGGCTGGACCTCTCACTCTCCAACCACACCGACTGGGTCCGGCCCTCTAGAAATGAGGAAAACCAGGATAACACAGTACCTTGGATCCCCAATCCTTTGAGCTGTTCCAGAAGGATACCGTGGTTGACAGTATCGAAGGCTGCTGAGAGGTCAAGAAGGGCAAGGACGAATGGATGGCCACCATCCCGCTCCTGCCAGAGATCATCTACCAGTGCAACCAATGCTGTCTCTGTACCATATCCAGGCCTGAAACCTGATTGAAAGGGATCCAGATAACCCGCTTCATCCAGGACCCTCTGTAGCTGTCGCGCCACCACCTTCTCCAATACCTTCCCCAAAAAGGGGAGGTTGGAGACCGGACTATAGTTAGCTGGAACTGCTGGGTCAAGGGATTGTTTCTTCAGGAGGGGGCACACCAAAGCATGTTTTAAAGGTGCAGGAAACAACCCCTCCCATAGTGATGCATTGATTATAGCCCTGACCCAGCCTCCCATCATCACCTTAGAGGCTTTCACGAACCAGGTGGGACAGGGATCTAAAGGGCAGGAGGTGGTGTGAACAGCTGCAAGAAGCCTGTCCACTTCCTTAGGGACAACTGGATCGAATTGATCTCAGATAACACAGCCAGACTGAGCTCTGGTCCCCTCCTGACTCTCTCCATCCATGCCAGGATTGAACCTGGAGCGAATCCTAGCAATTTTCTCCACCAGATAGTCTGCAAAAACCTCAGCCGAACCCTACCAACTGGGCACCGGCCCCTCCCAGCCAAGGAGAGACCTGGAAACCCAGAACAGGGCAGCTGGGTGATTATCTGTGGAGGCAATGAGGGTGGTGAAGTATTGCTGCTTCACCACCCGCATCACCACCAGGTAGGTCTTAATAGCAGCCCTAGCCAGTGTCCAGTCGGAATCGCTCTGGGTCTTCCCCCAGCAGCGCTCTCGGCATCTCTTTGCCCGTTTAAGCTCCCGCAGTTCTTCTGTAAACCACGGGGAAGATCTATCCGTGCGGGCTCAGAGAGGCCATAGTGGTGCAATTTCATCCAAGGCAGCGGTAGTCATCCTGTACCACAGGTCAACGAGTGCCTCGGATGAATCATGTAGCCGATCCAGAGGGAAATCGCCCAGTTCTCTCTGGAATTCGTCAGAATCCATCAGTCACCGGGGGCGGGCCAATTTAATAGGCCCTGCCTCCCTGCGATGAACCACCACCCCCAGGAAGTTCAGAGTCACCAGATAGTGATCTGACCATGGCACAAGTATAGCGTCTAATTTCTGTAGTCTCAAATCACTCTGCCACCGCTCTGACAAAAAAACTAGGTCCGGTGTGTGACCACTGCCCATGGTCGGGGCATGAATTACCTGAGTCAGGCCCATGGCTGCCATGGAAGCCATGAACTCCTGTGCAACCTCTGAACCAGTCCCCAGCGAAGGCAAATTGAAATCCCCCAGAACTATCAGCCTAGGGAAATCCAACGCTAACACTGAGATGGCCTCGAGGAGCTCAGGCAGGGAGTCTCTTACCCTGCAAGGAGGCAGGTACAGGAGTAAGACTCCCAGCTGACCCTTACGGCCCAACCATAAGGGCCTCACAACCCGGGACTTGTGGAGCAGCAGCCCTGGCGACTCCCAAGGACTCCCTGGCTACAATGGTGACACCACCGCCCCTTCCCTCATCCCTTGGCTGGTGCCAGATACCAGCTGGACACATTTCTGACAGAGGTACATCATCCTCTGGTCTCAGACAGGTTTCAGTGATGAATGTCAGGTCGGACCGGCCCTCTTGAATAGAATCTTGAATCAGGGGGGCCTTGTTGCAGACCGACCTGGCATTTATCAGCAGCAGCCTAAGGGTGGGGTCACCCTGGATCAGCTGCTCAGGACCCAGAGATGTACCTGGGAGGCTGGAACGAGGGACAGATACCAACTATCGGTTCCATGTTCCCCGAGTGCGGCCTGCCCCTCGGTACCCGCCATATCGTCCTATGCCCATCACAACCCCAGTTTGAGCCCTAGGAACCTCCCCGCCCATCTCAGATGGAGTGCTACCTCTCCTACCCAGCTGACAAGGCCATTTCTCCAACCCTCTCTCCCCTCCAGACCCAGAACCCACCCCCACACACCCCTTCCCTCCTTGGGGTATTTCCAAGTGCCCCTTATCAGAGGTGGGGGGTGCCGGCCATCCATCCCCAAACCCAATCCCATTCCCTTCCCACCCCTCCAATCCCTACAATTACTCAAAAGGGGGTAAGGGCCCTCACTGCTGGCACCACCTCCCTCTCTCCTCCCTAATTCCACAAGAGGTGAAGGGGGGGGGCAATGTGCCAATCCATCAATCCACCAGGGCTTCTCCAGCTGGGACCAATTCCCAGCTGGGACTTAAGGTTAGAAGAGAGGTAGCAGCAAGAACAGGACTGTTGGGTAAAATTTACTGGGTGATAAACAAGAAGGAAAATGTACAGAATTAAATAATGGAGGAATGGGAAAGGAATCTAAATATTAAGATCTCAGAAGTTGACTGGAAAAAGAAATGGCATTAAAGATCTGTAAAAATGCTATCAATAAAGGAGAAAGAACATATATTCAAACTCCTATGGTGATGGTATATGAGTAAGGTTAGCCATAATGTGAAAACAAGATAGCAGTAAATGCTGGGGATGTGGTGTCAAACCAGGAATTTGCTCTCACATGTGGTGGGGTTGTAAATATGGCCAGCATTTCTGGAAACAGGTGGAAGTGGAAATAGATAAAATCTTTGATACCCAGATAATGTTAGAACCAAAAATTGCTCTTTTAGGGGAGAATCCAGTTTGAGAGTTAGGGGAGAAAAAGAAAGAGTTACTACTGATCCTCTTGACTGTGGCAAGACAAATGATTGCTGTAGTATGGAAAAATCAGTTCAATCTAAACATTAATAACTGGAATAATCAAGTCTGGCACATCGCCCTTAATGACAAACTAACATGCCAAATGAGACAAAAAAGAGGTGAAACAAAAAAGCATGATTTTTTGGAGATTTGGGAACCGTTTATAAATTATTGTTTAACAGAAAGGGAAGGGTTATATCCTTATCAAAAAGAGGTTGAATTCTGGCAATGTTGATAATTAGTGATTATTTTCATAATTGAAGCAAGTCTCAACTAGAACTGGGTGAAACTCTTAAACACCAAAGGCTATGATGTTAAAATGCTATGGACCTCAAATAATTTGTCATAATGCTCATGTATGTATGTACACTGGGTGCAGGAACACGGGGATGGTTGAATGATTGCATTATTTTTTATTTACTGTATTTTACAAAATCTAATTATAAAAGAAAATAGAAATAAGACAACTTTTAATATGGGATAGAAGACACAGTTAAACAAAAGCTCAACAATTAAATATCAAAGCTTATTTCAAATAAGAATAAGGCAATGAGGAGAACATAAAGCAAATTGAGATGCAGTTTCTAATTTTGAGAGAAACTGCTTCCTTGTTTATAGGGAGACAGGCCCATTTCTGTATCAACTTAAAAAAACATATTAACATGAAGCAAGCTTACCATGATATGGTGGATAGCATGTAACAGACAGAAGCCTCTTAGGGCTTCACTTGAAACTACAGGTGAAAATGAAAAAATTAGAAAAGAATTTAAAAATTATATGAGATAGACTTATTACATGCAAAGCGAGATATGTCAAGCCTTATTTCATTATAATTGTGATGATTATGGGGTACAGTTTATGAAAACCCCAAATTCACAATCTCAGAAAGTTAGAATATTACATGACATCATTAACACAAGGATTGGAAACTGAACATTATCGGACCTCTGAAAAGTATAAGCATGCATATGTACTCAGTATTTGGTTTGGTCCCCTTTTGCATCAATCACTGCCTCAGTGCGGCATGACATGGATGCTATCAGACTGTGGCACTACTGATGTGTTATGGAAGACCAGACTGGTTCAATAGCGGCCTTCAGCTCTGCTGCATTGTTCTGTCTCATCTCTTATCTTCCTCTTGGCAATGCCCCATAGATTTTCTATGGGGTTCAGGTCATGCAAGTTTGCTGGCCAAACAAGCACAGTAATCCCATGGTCATTGAACCAGGTTTTGGTACTTTTGGCAGTTTGGGCAGGTGCCAAGTCCTGCTGGAAAATAAAATCATCATCCCCATAAAGCTCGTCTGTGGAAGGAAGCATGAAGTGCTCCAAAATCTCTTGGTACATGGCTGCATTGACCCTTGACTTAATGAAGCACAGTGAACCAACACCAGCAGATGACATGGCTCCCCAAATCAACACAGACTGTGGAAGCTTCACACTGGACTTCAAGCATCTTGCATTTTGTGCCTCTCCATTCTTCCTCCAGACTCTGGGTCCTTGGTTCTCAAATGAGATGCAAAAGTAACTCATCAGAAAAGAGGACATTGCACCAGTGAGCAACAGACCAGTTCATTTTTTTCTTTCGCCCAGGTAAGACGCTTCTGACATTCTTTGTTGTTCAGGAGTGGCTTGACAAGAGGAATATGGCATTTGAAGCCCATGTCCAGGATATGTCTGTGTTTAGTGTCTCTTGATGCACTAACTTCAGCCTCAGTCCACTCCTTGTGAAAGTTCCCAACACTTTTGAATGCCCTTTTCCTAACAATTCTCTCCAGGCTACGGTAAAGAGAACACCTTATATGCCTCATGAGAAATCTGTACATGAGTCAAGAAGCTCCAGTCAGGACAGAATACTGAATCACAGAGTAGTTTGCAATAGGAACAGGAGTAAGACAAGGATGAATTTTATCACCCTGCTTATTCAACTTATACACAGAGCACATAAAGCACAATGCAGGGATGGAGGAATCACAATATGGGATCAAAATATCTGGGACAAACATCAACAATTTGAGATATGCAGATGATAATACACTAATGGCAGAACGTGAGCAAGACCTAAAGAAGCTCCTGATTAGGTTGATGGAAGAGAGTGCAAAAGCTGGCTTCAGACTCAACATCCAGAAAACGAAGATAATGAAAGTGCGGTGCCAAAATGGCCGCCGCGCTCTTTGCGGGCCCCCACCCCACTCAGACATCCGGGTGAGTTAGGGGGCATGGCCACCCCTCTATAAAAGGGGTGGCCATGAGGCAGCCGAGCTGCCATTTTAGAATCGCGACGGAGAGGAGAAGTTTTCTCCGTCGTATTCTCTTTTCTAGCTGCCCTTCGTACCCGGAGCAGTTTTGAGTTTAGCTCTTGGCTACCGCGGTACTTCGGGGGCAGGAACTGATCCCTGGATAGGGATCCTTTGGCGATCGATCTTACTTTAGGGAGACATGGCTCCCAAGCGAAAGGCCCCGGCAATGAAGCCACGGCCGAGAGGAAGGACTTTTCCTGGCCCTTCATCGGATGGGGGCAGCCTTCGGGTCGAAGGACCAGGGCTGCGCCCCCACGGCAGGGCAGCGATCGGACCTTGCCCACTGTTACCAGTGGGGCCGATCAGGCTACCACCTGGCAGCCGGGCGACAGCTTTATGGCCGGGCCGGCGCAGGCTGGCTCCTCGGGGGTTTCGGCCCTGAGCGCGCCTTTGCAGGGCCCAGGACAGGGTGGCCCAGGGGGGCCTGGTGTGGGTTTCCGCCCCACAGCTCCTCCGGCCCCCCACAGGCCTGAGTTCTGGGCATGGCCTTATTCTGGCCCTGGCTCCCCTTCTGGGTTGCCATTTCACGGACTGCCTAGTGGGCCGTCCGGCCCACCCGGCCCACCTTATACTGGGGGCTCTGAGGCAGTGGATGCTTTAATAGCATGTATAGCAGTGCTGGAAGCATCATTGGGCATTGCCCAGCCACCTTATGATGGGGGCGCAACCGCTTCTTCAACTGCGGCCCTTCGTCGATCCCGGCCAACTCGTCGGCCGTGACTCTTCAGCCGACGGCCAACCGGTCGAGCTGCTTGAGACTGTCCGGCCAGCCCCGGCTGGTGCCTCGCAGCTCCCCATGCGACCTGATGTACAGGCTGGGAGCAGCCAGGGGTGGTCCCAGAACTCGATCCCGGTCGCAAGCTCTGACGCCCACCATGGGCCGGAACCCCCGGTGGGAGCGGCTCACGGGGGTGCGACTAGTGAGTATCAGGTACAATTTAGTGCACCACCACCACTGTCCACTTACACTGGGGGGGATGTTCAGTGGGGCCGTGCCAAGCATCGCAGGGGCTGTTCAGGTCCCGCTGTGCATACCC
The DNA here is from genome assembly GCA_035047305.1 of Bradypodion pumilum. Lineage (NCBI taxonomy): Eukaryota > Metazoa > Chordata > Lepidosauria > Squamata > Chamaeleonidae > Bradypodion > Bradypodion pumilum. The sequence continues at coordinate 203,216,439 of JAWDJD010000003.1, read as the reverse complement.
TCCATACAAAATGTGCCGTCAATGGCTTTACCGACGGCTGGTTATTCCTTGCCCCTGGGTGATCATTTGTCACAGGTCATGAGGGATAAGATTTGGCGAGGGGAGTACGTTGATATATTCTCCCTATTGAACTGTGAGCCCACTAAGGAAGAGAGGGAGGGACAGGATGACAGAGACAAAGAGCTGTCCCATCGTCGTAACTGGTTGCCGGCATATCTCATATATATGGCGGTATACCTGAGGGCCTGGCCTGACCTGGCCATTCCGATGGTCCAATACCTGGACAATATTTACAGGGTGATGGTTGATTTCCCTGGCCCGTCGTGGTTGGCTTACGATGAGGAATTTAGGATGAGGGTGGCCCTACACCCTGAGATGAGGTGGGATGAGCCCTGCCAACAATTGTGGCTCTTGTACATGACTCCCACGCGTCCGGCGCCTGGTGATAGGTACCATTGTGGCCATGCTGTGCAGCGAGCTGCTCCAACACAGGCTCCCTGCCTGCTGTGTTGGAACTTCTCAGCTAACGGCGTGTGTAATAAGTGCCAGTGTCGTTTCCGACATGAGTGTCCCTCCTGCGCTGGCCCCCACGCCGCCTCCGCGTGCCTGCGGGCTGGTGGGTCATGGGGCAGAGGTAGAGGTGGACAGAGGGCGGTCAGGGCTCCCTCTGAAGGAGCTAGCCATTCGAAAGGCCCCCTCCCCAGTTAATGTATACATGCTGGAGCGATGGCTCTCAGCTGATCCAAGGAGGGAGGATGCGGGGTACCTACTGGAGGGTTTCCAGTTGGGCTTTCATATTCCATTCAGGGGGGTTCGAGGACCCCAAGACACTCCTAATTTAATTTCCTTGAAAAGTACTGAGGAGGTTGCTGCACTAAGCATAGCGAAAGAAGTGGAGGCTATGAGGGTGGCAGGCCCCTTCTTGGAACCACCTTTCCCTAACTTCAAGGTCTCCCCTCTAGGGTTAGTACCGAAGAAGACCCCAGGTGAATTTCGTTTAATCCACCATCTATCTTACCCTGCGGGTTCTTCGGTCAATGATGTGATTCCTGATTACCTTTGTTCAGTTAGGTACACGTCGTTTGACCAGGCCCTACGGATGGTACGCTCATGTGGTCACGGTGCCCTCCTGGCAAAGCGTGACATTAAATCGGCATTCCGATTACTGCCAGTGCACCCAGGGGACTTTGAGCTATTGGGTTTTAGATTCCAAGGGAAGTTTTATGTAGATAAGGCAATGCCTTTTGGCTGCTCTATTTCATGTTCGGCATTCGAATGTTTTAGCACTTTTCTTCAGTGGGCTTTTGTTCGCAGGTCAGGGTCCCGGTCTGTAGCCCATTACCTCGATGACTTTTTGTTCGGGCGTGAACGGGGCTCGGACACATGCACGCGTCTCCTCACTACATTTCAGATGCTAATGCGGGAACTGGGTGTCCCCTTAGCACCCGAAAAGACCGAGGGCCCAGCTACTACGCTCACATTTCTAGGCATTGAAATTGACACGGTCGCACAGGCATCCAGAATACCCATGGATAAGGTGACTCGGATCTCTGCGGCGATTTTGGCATTGATTGCCAAACGTAAAGTGTCCCTTCGTGAGCTGCAGGTACTTCATGGCTACCTTAACTTTGCCTGCAGGGTGGTGACACCCGGCAGAGCATTTGCCCGGCGCCTGTGTGACGCCATGGCTGGCCTGTTAAAGCGCCACCACAGGGTCCGACTGACCAGGGGCATACGGGCGGACCTTTCGGTTTGGCTCACATTCCTACGGGATTTTAACGGGGTCTCTTTCTGGAGATCAGACCTTATGGTCTGCCCTAGATTTCAAGTACAGTTGGATGCCTCCGGCTCCCTGGGTTATGGGATTTATTTTGAGGGGAGGTGGGCTTATGGCCGATGGCCTCACGCATGGCTTGGCACGGATTGCCTTCGCGATCTTACCTTCCTTGAGTTCCTTCCCATCCTGGGAGCATTTATGCTATGGGGCGAGGAGTGGGCCAACTTAGTGGTCCATTTTTGGTGTGACAATGTGGCAGTGGTGCACATTGTCAATACACAGATGTCCAAATCCCCTAGGGCTATGGCATTGGTTCGTCAAGTTGTGTTAAGGAGCCTATACCTGAATGTGCTGTTTAGGGCCAGGCATGTACCAGGTATTAATAATGATATTGCTGATGCTTTATCCCGCCTGTAGATCCACCGGTTCCGTGCCTTGGCTCTGGAAGCAGAGGAATTCCCCTCGCCACTCCCGGCTGAGATTTGGACGTTTGGCGAGGAGAGGTGAACCGGGCGATCGGCATGTCATTGGCACCTCGCACGCGTAAGGCGTATCAACATGCTTTCATACAATTTAGAACCTTTTGTGAGCAACTACAGTTACCTGAAGTGTGGCCCATACCAGTTGAACAGGTTTTACAATACATGGTTTATCTTCACAGTCAGGGTCTGGCTCCTCGTACTATAGCATCCAGGCTTTCGGCACTGGCATTTATGGCCAAAGTGAGGGGCTTCACTGACTGCGTGAACGACTTTTGCATACATCATGTTTTGGAGGGGTGGACACGGGAACATGGCCGCCACCCGGACACTCGTCACCTGATTTCACCAGAGGTCCTGACCCACCTTGCACGAGGCTGGCATAACTTGTGTTATGATAGGTATGAGGTGGCTCTTTTTCACGCAGCTACCACGGTGGCCTTCTTTGGAGCGCTCCGCATCAGTGAGTTGGTACCACTGTCTAAGGCGGATGCGACTCGTAGGGCACTGGAACTCGACGATGTCTATGTCACTAAGGAGTGGGCTCAGTTGAAGATACGGTCCTCAAAGGTTGATCAGCACGGCGTAGGCAGTGGAGTTAGACTGCTACGATGTTCCATTGAAGACATCTGTCCGGTTGGTGCCCTACATGAGTTTTTGGCAGTGCGTGGCGTGCACCCTGGCCCGTTTTTCTGCCACCAGGATGGGTCTCCCCTGACTAAATTCCAATTTTGGAAGGTGACCGGTATGGCACTAACCACTGTTGGCCTCCCCGGGGCTCGTTACGGCACCCATTCATTTAGGATAGGCACTGCATCAACTGTGGCTGCATTTGGGGACTCTGAGGCTGATATACACCGGATGGGAAGATGGGGATCCATGCGTTTTGCATTATACGTACGCCCCCTTCATGTCTGAGTACCAGTTAAGTCATTCTTCTCTTTTCTTCTTTTACAGACCCTGTGTGTCCCTGCACACCGGTGGCAGTATGGCTGGTGGGCCACAGTTACGTGCACTGGGCAGCGCAGTATGCTGCGGCGACAGAGTGGGGACCCCAGCTTGGGCTACGTGCAACCGCACGATGCGTTGGTATGGTAAGCACGGAATGAAATGGTGGGAACTGTTGCCATTCCTGTTTTCCATCAGGGATGTTGAACTGGCCTTTCCTTAAAATTCACGATCTGCAGTGACCTAGCCTATTTGCATTATGTTTGGCCGTCCACGCGGCTGCTATGGTCGGACATTGTGCGGCGACATAATTACAGGGGAGGTATTGACCTCCGTGCCCCTGACCCCGCTCGCCGCTTGGTAAACAGGGCTGTTGCTCGGTTCTTGGCAAACAAGGGCTTGGGGACGGCCATCCGGCATCCCAGGATAAGTTTGCAAAATTATGATCTCTATGCAGGGGATGGGGTCCACCTGTCGGCCAGAGGTATGAACCTCTTTCTGGAAGATATGCAAGCAGGCCTGGTGACCAAGCTGACGGTCTGGGGGGGGGGCGGTGAGTCATCATAGACGCCTCCCCGTGTGGCGGGTAGCACTGGTAAGGTAAAGATTTATGACCCAGAGGTATCTGGCAGGTTCGCAATTGACTGGCCAACACTTAGACAGGTACAGGGGTAATAGCTTTGGCCGGTCAATGACGAACCAGGCAAGGGGTGATGGCAGGAGCTTAACAGCCTGCATCAGCTTGAGATTTAACGGATACACGTCATAGGGTGGGGTCAGTAGATAGTTTATTGACTCAGGTCAACAATTTGTTTGTGTCAACAAACAAATTGATACAAATAGTTACATGTAGCCAATTGCCATTGGCATTTTGGGAGGAACCTTATCAGTGTTACTTCGGCCTGCTTGCCTTAAAGAATTACAATTGAATGACTACACCAATTGAAAATTATAATTCGGACTAGGGCATTATTCAATAAAAGTGGCCCGATGCCTTTATCCATATACTGGTGTCTGAGTCTTTCTTTGGGGGGTGCACATGCAAAGTGGTATGTTTGTCCTTATAAGTACCTGGAAAATAGAAGGGGAAGCAGTAGAAGCAATGACAGATTTTACTTTCTTAGGATCTAAGATCACTGCAGATGGTGACTGCAGCCATGAAATAAAAAGGTGACTGATTCTTGGGAGACAAGCTGTGAGAAACCTGGGGAACATTGTGAAAGGTTGAGACATCACATTGCAAACAAAATTTCGCATAGTCAAAGCAATGGTATTCCTGGTGGTAATGTATGGGTGTGAGAGCTGGACCATTAGGAAAGCTAATCGCATAAGAATAGATGCCTTTGAGATGTGGTGTTGGAGGAGAGTTTTGAGAGTCCCCTGGACAGCGAGGAACACAAGTAGGTCAATCTTAGAAGAAATCAATAATGACTGCTCCTTAGAAGATCAAATAGTAAAAATGAAGCTGAAGTACTTTGGACAGAAAATGAGAAGGGAGGATTCACTTGAGAAAGCCTTGATGCTGGGAAAGGTGGAGGGCAAAAGAAGAAGGGGGTGGCTAAAGATGAGATGATTTGATGGTACTGTAGACACAACGGGCACAGAGCTGGGTAGTTTGAGAATGGTGGAGGACAATGGTGCCTGGAGGACAATGGTCCATAGGGTCGCAAAAGGTCAGAATCGACTGTGCAACTGAACAACAACAAAAACAACACTTTGGGAACATCCAGCTTCTTTTGTAATTACCTTCTGGGGTTTTCCCTCCTTATGGATGGTGTCAATAATGGTTTTCTTCACAACTGTCAGGTCAGCAGTCTTTCCCATGAATGTGATTAAGAACAAAGTAACAGCCTTCCTGGAACAGGCCACAGCCCATCTAGTCCAGCATTCCGTCTCACACAGTGGCTGACCATTTGCTTCACCTGCTTAGGATTCCCTGAAAATGGCATTGAGTGATATCCTGCCTTTCTCTCCAACCTGGAGGTTGTCCTTAGGTATCTATAATTATAGCCATTGATACCCTTGTCCTCCATGAGCTTGTCTAATCCTTTCTTAAAGCTGTCAAGACTGACAGCTATCACCACTTCTTATGGCAGGGAGTTTCATAGACCAGTGATCCTCTGGGTGAAAAACTACTTTCTCTTATTTGTTTGAGAACTAGTACCCAAAAGTTTCATGGAGTGCCCCCTAATTCTAGTGTTATGCGATAGGGAAAACAGTTTTTCCTTATCTACTTTGTCCACACCATGCATGATTTTATAAACTTCAATCAGGTCACCTCTTAGAAGCTGTTGTTCAGGAGTGAAGAGGTCCAACCGTTGCAGTCTCAGATGGTAAGGAGTTCCAGTCCCTAATCATTCTCATTGCCCTCCTCTGCACTTTTTCCAGCTCCATAATATCCTTCTGGAGGTATGGTGACCAGAACTGTACACAGTATTCCAGATGGGGCGTCACCATAGATTTATAAAGAGGCAAAATGACACTTGCTGACTTATTATCTATACCCTTCCTAATGATCCCTAGCATTGAGTTTGCTTTTTTCACTGCTGAGGCACACTGGGTTGACACCTTCATTGAGCTGTCCATGAAGTCACCAAGGTCCCTTTCCTGGTTTGTCACAGATAGTTCAGACCCCATCAGTTTATAAATGTAATTGGGTTTCTTTTGCCCCAACGTGCATCACTCTGCACTTACTAATGTTGAAGCTCATTTGCCACTGTTTTGCCCAACCCCACCCCCAGTATCAAGAGAGCCCTCTGGAGCTCCTCACAATCTCTCACAGTTTTCACTACCCTGTATAATTTAGTGTTGTCAGCAAATTTGGCTACCTTGCTATTTACTTCTACTTCTAGATCATTTATGAAGAGTTTGAAAAGCAGGGGTCCCAGTACTGAACCTTGGGGGACCCTACTCTTCATTTCCCTACACTTGGAGAAGTGTCCATTTAGTGCTACCCTCTGTTTCCTGTCCCTTAGCCAGTTGGTGATCCAGGACAAGACCTGACCCTTTATTCCATGACTGGTAAATTTATTCAAGGGCCTTTAGTGTGGGACCTTGTTGAAAGCCTTCTGAAAGTCCAAATAAACAATGTCAACTGGGATCCCTCTTATCTACATGCTTGTTGAAACTCTCAAAAAATTCTAACAGATTAGTGAGGCATGATTTGCCCTTGCAAAAGCCATGTTGGCTCTCCTTAGCAGTGCCTTCTCTTTTACGTGCCTATTAATTCTATATTTTAGGATGGTTTCCATCACTTTACCTGGGACACATGTCAAACTGTCTGGTCGGTAATTTCCCGGATCACCCCTGGATCCTTTTTTGAAAATTGGTGTTACATTCGCTACCTTCCAGTCATCAGGCACAAACCCTGATTTGAGGGAAAGATTATATATTTTGGCTAGGAGATCAGCAATTTCATCTTTAAGTTCCCTGAGAACTCATGGATGGATGCCATCTGGTCCTGGTGATTTGTTAGCATTTCGTTTAACAAGACATGCAAGGACCTCCTCCCTGGTTATTTCTATCTGGCTTAATTCTTCTGTTTCCCTCCCTACGAAGATAGGCTCTGTTTTGGGCATGTGGTCTCTGGCTTCTTCAGTGAATACTGAAGCAAAGAATTCATTGAGTGATTCCTACTGAACCATTCAGTAGGAATCACTCAATGATTCCTACTGAACCAGCCTGAGAGATCATTTAAAGGCTCAGGAACCCTTTGCAGGTGTTATTGATTCATTAGCTGATTAGAGTGGGACACTTTGAGTCCATAACATTGAACCTTTTCTCACTATTCTAATTTTCTGAGATTGTGAATTTGGGGTTTTCATAAACTGTACCCCATAATCATCACATAGTGAAGTAACGCTCAGCATATCTCGCTTTGCATGAAATTAGTCTATCTCATATATTTGTTTAACCTTTAAAGATGCATTACTGAAATGAATGAACATTTGTATGATATTCTAATTTTTTTAGTTTCACCTGTATATTAAGTGTGGCTTTATATTGCTGAGAAGAGGGATCAGAACCCTCCTTTTGCATATGTATGTGTGTAGAGATGAATACACACTCACACACCAGGAAGTGGGTGCAAGAGACAGAACGCCCAACAAAGGACCTACTGCTCATATTTATTCCTAAACTCCCATGTGCCTAATGCAATCACATGGTTTGCACAAAACTAAAGAGCATGCTATAGCAAAAGACATAACAAACAATCTTTCCAGGGTAAAGGTAAAAACATAAGAAGGCATACACTTTTTTATCTGGTGCCAGAGTGGCTGAAGCTGGCTTGACCTAACCTTTCACATACATGTCACCCAGACTGGTTTACACAAGCAGGCTCTTTCAGTAAGCCAGGAGATTAGATAGAGCAGCAAAGAACTGTGTGTCCCATCTTCCACCAGGAAATTATATACTGGACCCTGTTAGTCCAGAAGCTCCCTTTCAGAAGGGTATAGAAAATTTAAGGCAGCCACCATTAAACTAATATAATGTTATTTTCCAACATATGTGGATGCCGTACACAACAATTTGCTAGAGATTTTTAATACTTCCTGGGAATAAAGGAGGAGGACTTTTGGGCTCAGTGTCTTTCCTGCTAACCATATAAGGGTAGCTGGAAGCTGGTTCCATTTTAAATCTTATTATTGAGGTTAAATACTTGAATTTTCAAAAATGGGTCTTATCAGGTCAATAAAAAGTAAAACATGACATCCCCTTCTTGATCTGAAAGAGACATAAATAAAAAACAAACAAGATTTTTTCTTACACAACATTACAAAATATCCCACCCCCGTGATGTAAGGGTTATTCTTCATCTGTTCATCTGATTTGACCGGTGCAGTGTTTGCCTCTTCCTCTGTCAGCAGGCATAATTGATTGACTATGTATATAAGTTGCAAAAGTCTCTCACCAGTTAATTGTACCAGACTTATGGTACAAACAAAGAGTCCGCCTTGCTTCTACAAAAAATAGTTTAACCTATCTGCAGATTAAAGCCTGGACTGCTTCTAAGTCATTAACAGGTTAAAACACTGTTCCATTAGTGGTGGTGGCTCTTCGTCTACCCTCTGGATGAAACACTGCAATAAAACACAATTAGCATAGAACAGACATGCAACCATAGCAGCAATGCATAATGTTTCCCTGTAACTTGTGGGTTCACAGAGGAAAAAACACCTGGAGTGTGATTGGATGTTGGGTGTGTGTGTGTTGAGTCCAGACAAAGAAGTACTCTAACCAGCAGGATTGGGTTAAACTCGGTGATCTTTATTCAGCTCAGGTTCCGGACTGGGGAGTATGTGCGGGGGTGGCCAATATATATACAGTGTTCGGACTGTTACAAAACAAGATACATTTAGGCAGGCTTCCGGAGGACATACAGAATCCAGTCTTTGCCCACTTTGACACAGCTTTAAAATTGGTGCCTTTGGAAATGGTGCGCTTCCAGGTTTCCGGTTTGGCGCGGTTTTACATTTAAACATAATAAAACCTTATACACAACATTCCTCCCCCACCCTAGTGAGGAACATAATCCCCCAAACGTTTGGGTGGACCACAAGTCCATTTTGGGCACCTGTGGACCTCAGGGCTAGGTGCCTGCTCTGTTTGAACTCTTACCGGTTCAGAAGTGGGTTGTTCGCTGGAGGTAGCCTCAGGAGCTACATTAGAATCAGGCAACTCCAGTGGGGACCCAGGGAAAGGGGGAATGGGTGTTGAGGGCAGAGGCTCGCTAAAGAGCTCCAACTCGAAAACCTGCTCATTGGTAGCAGTGGCTTCCCCCCGTGGCTCTCTCTCTGGTTCAACATTTGTACCAGATACATGCGGCAAAATTTGGTCAGTGTGCCTTCTCCACATTGTGCCATTGTCCATTTGTACCCTGTATGACACTAGACCCGTTTGCTCTAGGATCTCCCCCCAACCATGGAGATCTGGGAGCGTAATTTCAGCAATGGACTGGTTGCCCTACCGCAAATCCCTTTGCGTTTGCAATGTCAATATTGAGACCCCTGTCCTCTTGACAGTGGGGATCCAGGCAGTCCAAGACCGTGGACAACTTCCTCTTCATTAAGAGGTTGGCTGGCGAATACCCCAATGCCTGGGGGGTGATCCTGTGGGACAGTAAGAACTAGCATAGATGCAATTCTTAGTCTCCATCCCCCATGCACTTTAAAGTGTCTTATACAGTTCGGACTTGTCTCTCGATCTGTCCATTTGTTGTGGGGTGGCAGAAATGTGCCGGATACCTTTTCGGCGAAGAAAATTTTGAAATTCTGCTGACATGAAGGTTGATGCGTTATCGGACACAACGATGTCGGGTAACCCAAAAGCACAAAACACTCTCCTTAGCGTGCGGATTGTGACCGCAGAGGAAGTTCCAGATACAGGGATGATTTCCAACCACTTGGAATAGGAGTCTACAACAAGCAGAAAAGTAGCTCCCCTGAAGGGCTAGCGAAGTCAATATGGACTTGCGACCAGGGACCTCTGGCAGCATCCCACTCTCTACTGGTAAGGTGTGTTTCATTCGGCCTGGAGGCCTGACATTCCCTACATCGCCCAACCCATGCCTCAATGTTGAGGTCTAATCTGGGCCACCAGAATAACTATGTGCTAACGCCTTTGACCAGACAATTCCTGGGTGGCAAACATGTAGTGTACGAAGCACCTTGTTCCTTAGACTTGACTGAATGACCACTCTGTACCCCCATTCCAAACACCCTCACTCAATTGACAGCTTGTTACATTTGCTGTGAAATACCTTGAACAGGCACGTCGTCGTAAGCCGCCACGTACGTGGGCCAACTGGTTGCCGGCGTACCTCATATACATGGCGGTCTACCTCAGGGCCCGGCCGGATTTGGCAATTCCGATGGTCCAGTATTTGGACAACATCCAACAGTCGGATCCAGCTCAAAATTCACAGGCGGCCCTTTGAACGTACCCAGTCCTGCACGAAAAACATCTGGTAGCATTCACAAGTGGCATGAATGGGGTCAGCCTGTACTCTGTGAAGCCCTGAAATTGCAATACCTAGGGGTCCAAAACATTGTGTACCCAAAAGGTTGTTCTTACCCACCTTGACCATGACAAGCAGGAGTTTAGCCGCCATGGCTTTGAAGTGCACATCAAATGTGCCAATCCCAAGCACAGGGATGTGACGACCCTGTACATCACTCAAGGTGACCCAGAGAGCCTGCAGCTTCGGGTGGGCCACAGGCAGTAGACGAAGGAACTCTTTTTGGGAGATGATCGAGTAGGATGTACCCGAGTCGACCTCCATCCAAAATGGGCAGCCCTGCAGGCAGACATCAACAAAGAACCTTTCGGACACCGCGTGGACACTGGATGAAGCACTTTGCCTTGTGTAGATCTTGGAAATTGGGTGCTCTGTCCAGTGACAACCTCTGTCCCCTGGACAACCCTCAGAGCACTAGTGGCACACCTTGGCAATGTGCCCCTTTCTCCCACATTTGTGGCACTCTGCAGACTTGAGTAGATACTGGAAATGGAGATATCTGCTTCCACAGCCCTGACATGGAGCAATGGAGCTCTTGGAAATTTTGGAGTGTCTACGGTGTACCTTACAAATGTTGTCCCCCTCTTCTGACTCATCTGAGGATGACAAGGGACTGGAGCAACACTGCTTGTCGACAGTCACTTCCTTTTGGACTGATGCAGCAGGCTGGGCTTCGAAGAAATTTACCCCAGTGTTGGCAACCTCGGCTGCCTGGGCCTCTTTGAAGACCTGGTTGAATGTCAGTGTGTCCCTCTTCATCAGGCGACACTGGGTTGCCTCATCTCTGAGGCCAACAAGAAGTCGGTCACAGAGGGCCTTGTCTAGATTTTGCCACTGGCATGGCACTGCGGCTTGGTGAAGAGTGGCAACGTAGTCAGCAACCGATTCCTCGATCTTTTGATCTCATCGGTAGAAGGCCACCCTTGCAGGAAATATTGAAATTTTTGGCTTACAGTGATTTTGCAGGATAGCCAAAATGTCTCTCAGGGGGGTGTCCTTCAGAACTCTTGGCAGGAGAAGGTGCACAATGAGCTCAATTGTAGGCAACCCGCAATGGGCCGGGAATGTTGCCTTCTGCTTGTCTTCTTCAATCTCCTTAGCAATGATGAAGCTTTCGAACTGGATCTCGTACATGGGCCATGACTCTGGCTTGGAGAGGTCGAAGGACCCGATCGAAGAAGCGGTGGCAGCCATATCCCATCCTCATCGCCAATGTTGAGTTTGGACAAAGAAATACTATAACCAGCAGGATTGGCTTAAACTCAGTGATCTTTATTCAGCTCAGGTTCCGGACTGGTGAGTATGTACAGGGGTGGCCAATATATATACAGTGTTCGGACCATTACAAAACAAGATACATTTAGGCAGGCTTCTAGAGGACATACAGAGTTCAGTCTTTTCCTGCTTTGACACAGCTTTGAAATTGGCACATTTGGAAATGGTGCACTTCCAGGTTTCCAGTTTGGCGTGGTTTTACACAAAACACACCCCTATGCATAAAACCTTATACACAACGGGGGGTGTCAATGTCCCTTCTGTGTGATGTGGCAGCATGGCTTTCTTTGAAGCTTGTGCTACCATAGTCAAACATTTAGAGTCCTTTTTCCTTTTGCGTAGATCATGTCTTGTGTTGGTCATGTTTTAAAGTCTCACATACACTATGTGGGCAGGTTCCTTGAGGCTGGCTTGAAGGCTTTCTCATTGCACCTCCCCCCTTCAGAAATTTCTGCAGAGGACAATGTGTTGTCCTATAGCACACCACCCAGTCTCTTTAGGAAAACACTTCTGTTGAAGAAGCTTGGTTTCCCACTTTTATACAGTGGTACCTCGCTTTATGAATTGAATGCATTCCCCAAGACATTTCGTATTATGAAAAATTAGGAAAGCAAAAGACAATGCAGAACACCAGATGTGGTCACTAGAGGCCACTGTATACTATGTAATTTATAGGGAAACAGAAAAAATGTCGTGAGGCATTATTTTCAATGGATTTTCATTCGTAAAGTGATAGTTACATTAAACGAAGCATTCATAAAGTGAGGTACCACTGTAGTTCAAAGGCATCTGGTGTGTGAACTCTCAGACATTTTCCATTGAAGGCTGGGTCTGAATCTCTTCTGTTGAAAGCAGGATTTCATGTTGCATAATGTTGAAATACAGATCTGGAAAACGCATTTCTCATAGTTCATTTATAAAGTCTTTTGCACTCGATATACATCTTCTGTAAGACACTGTAGCTTTCAGTATATGATATAAGAGCATTGATTAGACATCAGATTAAGCAAATGAAACTTTTACCTGTGCAAGTCTTTGCAGGTCAAAACATGTGAAAATTGGGATCTCAGGTCTTGTGGCAAACCTTCACCAACAGTAAGTTCCTAGATGTAACTGAGCTTCGGTGCTTCTGCTTCTGCTACACAAATTAATACATAGAAGGGAAGTGCGACAGCAGGAATATGGCTGCCGCACTCTTTGCTGGCCCTGCCTCCATAGAGGCGGGCACTTGAGCTGGGCGAGGGGCAGAGCCAAGCTCCCTTTAAAAGGGGGCCAGCTCCGCACAGCCTTGCTGGCAGTTCTCACAGATTGTCTGGGCGAAGCGCGCACTTGGTTTCACCAAGCCGATCTGTACTCGTCCAAGCAACTTAGCATTCCCTTCGTGGTGCCACTCAGGATGCCAGTCGCGGTGATTAGCTGCGGCTTTGCTGCGGGGCTTGGCCCCAGCTTCTCTGGCATGGCCTCGCCTTTCTGGAGCTTTTTTTGGGCCTCGGGCCTCACTATGGCCACCCCTCACGAACGCTAGGCTGCGGCTATGCCGGGCCTCCTGGTTCGGTGGCAGGGCCCACTACGGGCCCATGCCTGCTCATGGCCTGGCCTGCTCTTCTGGCCGGGGATACATCACGGCCTGCCTATTGGGGTGGTGCCCCTGGGGGGCTGGCCTATGTTGGGGGGACTAGCCCCAACATCTGGGGCCTTCGTCGGCCATGTCGCCGCACTTGAGCGGGCTATGGGCCTGCACGCAGCGCCGGCTGCACATCAGGAAGTGAGCTAGGCAGCCTCCCTACTGGCTGGGACCGTGGCCCCCTCCAGACGCTGTGAGTGCATCTGGTGAGTATGGTTGTCAATTAAATTCACAACACACAGGTTTTTGGCCATGGCCCCCTGCTGCCTGGTGGCCCCTGGCTGAGCCAGGCGGCCCTGATCTCAACTGATCTTTCCGGCCCCCGCATGTTGCCCCATGGCAGACACCTTATCCTCCTGTTCTTTTCCCCGTGCTGCACTTGCGGGGCCCTATGTTAGGTACCGTTTTGGCCACATGGCTCCCCCCACTCAGTTAATCTGGCCACCCACTCAATTAGCTTCTGGCCTATTCAAGTTATGCCACAGTATCCACCTGAGTTCCCTCCTATCTTGCTATCCCTATTCAGGGCTTGGACATCTATTATGGTCCACAGGTGGATTGCACGGGTCAACTGTGTTGCTCGCATTCAATAATTTCATATGTGGCCGGCCCCCACCCTCGGATGCCTTGGGGATGAGTTCTACCAGTTCCTTGGGTTACCCTACATAATACTGTACCGTCTTGCCCTGGTGACCACTACCATTGTGGTCATTGGAAACACAATTTGGCTTCAATCAGGATTGGAAAGAAAGTGTCTAGCCAGTTTGGGGCCCGATGAGTGGCCGATAAACTATGGCTGTCTCTTTCGGTCTCCGTCCTATGTACACCCATGGGTGGGGGGAGTCTGCGGGTGGGTATTATTTGTCATCAATGATGCAGGTCCTGATTTCGGCAGGTACTTTGCTTAATGGCAGCATAGGATAATTTACAATGGTGCCTACATTGTCTGCACATAGCGCAACTGGGTTATCTCGCCATGGGCGGGGGCGGGCTGCTGATGTCTGCCAATACTGTTGCGAATTAAAGCGATGGCTCTGGTCCCTGCACCCCTCTGCATATAAAAGATAATAATAATAATTTTGTGAGGAATGCACCAATGGTCCTTACCCCACTGGCGTGCACGCACAATAAACTTGCCTAGCTACTTCCAGCAGCCATTTGCGTCTGTGTAAGGAGAATATGTGTACTGGTTGATGCGAATGGTGACACTGATGTCTTGCTGGGAAGTTTTGTAATATTAGACTTTGTAATGCTGCAATTCAATTGGTGGACAGTATTAATTTGATAGGGCCATGCCTTCTGGCTGTCCTTCACCAGCCCAGCCCTGAATGCTTTAGTTCCTTCCTAGCCCAGGCATTGTTTTTTTTTCTTTGACCCGGGGCACGTAGCATGGCCATTATCTGCATAATTGTTATCAGGGAGGGCACAGCCACGATACACATTAACAACCCCTAGTCACTCTTTAGAGCTTATGCCATACTGGATATACCAGTCGCTCTTGAAAGACTGAGGGCCCAGCCATGACACTAATATTTTCTGGATGGCATTTGATAGCATGGCTCAGATGCCTTGGTTCACCAAGGGATACGGTGGTCTGAACTCGGACATGAACTTGTCCACGTTGTCGGAGCATGAGGTTTAACCCCATTACCTCACGGCTTTGTTGATATTTCAACTTTGCTAGCAGGGCATTTATGTCTGGCCAGGCTCTCGCTGGGATTCCGTGCAATGCTTCGGCAGGTTTATATGGATGTACCACAGAGTCCGCTCACATACTATACAAGGGCCGCCTTGCAGGTATAGACCACATTTCTGGCCAACTCCAGGGGGTGACGTTCGGCGCCCCATGCCAGGTTTGCCATGTGCCAGTACCATCGGGGTACGGTGATGATTTCAATGGCCAATGGTGCTTTGGCAGTGGCCTGATACATTGCAGGGCACCTAATTCCTCAGGGGCTTTACTTTTCCTTAGAAATTTTCCTTGGGCACTGCTGTCAGGGATATGCATCGGTCCTGTGGTACACCCCTTGCGAGATAATGCTATTTTCCTACACAGGGCCAACAACCAAGTATCTCTCCCCCCTGGGTCATGGTACTGGTACGTTAGTCTGGTATCGCTCTCCCTGCTACTCACCGTTGCTTTCTTAAGACTGGAGGCACTTTCTGGCCATTGCCAACTATACTGCTGCTGACTTCTCCTGCCTGCGGATTGCCCAGTTTCGGGCTTTCCATCTTAATGTGCCCCTGCCTAACTTATGACCTGTCCCAGTTGACCATGTACTCTGTAGGGTTTGGAAGGGTTGGGCTCATAATAGGCCCTCTCCCGCCATGTGGTGAACGGTATTCATGACACTCTTTTGTGCCGGTCAGGGGCTCTTGTGACCGGTTCGTGGCAGCCCCCCTTTTTTTTCAGCGTGAGTGATCTGGTTTACCTCCCATGGACTGACAGATCATGTAGGATCCTGGGGCTGATTGATGCCCTTATGAACCGTCCAATTGAACATCGGTTATTATAAGGTAGGGTAGGGGCAGTATTGCCACTCTGCTTGTAGCACAGGGGCAATTCACATAGTTATTAACTAGAACCAGTGCTGCACTGCCGGCTGAATCTTCTGGGTACGTGGCCAATGACATCTGTAGTACGAACCGGTGGGAATCTGCTTGATTTCATTCATATGTTTTATTTTATTTATTTTATTTATTTTAAAGTCATATTTATATGTGCCGTCCACTCAGGTAGAACCCGACTCAGGGTGGCATTACAACAATTTCTAAAACACATAAAAACACTTTAAAAGCCCATATCCCACCCACTTTAAAAAGACCCACATCCCACCCACCCATCCCACCCCCTATAAAAAAGAAGAAGAAGAGAGAGTTCTCAATTATTTACATGAGCCAGCAGGCAGGGACCGTGTTCCCATTCGGGCCCCACACCTGCCCTGCCAACCAGGTCTTCAATCCTTTCCTGAAGGGCAGCAATTCTCTTTGAAGTCTTAGATCTGTTGGCAGGAGGTTCCAGAGGGTTGGTGCGGACACAGAGAAGGCCCTTCTTCGGGTAATGGATAGATGTGCACCCCTAGCTGATGGCACTATTAGTGAGCCCCTCCTGTCCACTCTGGTTGGATGGCCAGACACTCTTGGGAGATGCAGTCTCTAAGGTATCCTGGCCCACTGCCATATAGGGCTTTAAAGGTCAAAACCAGCACCTTGAATTGCACCCGGAGACAAACTGGCAACCAGTGCAGCTCCCGAAGTAGTGGTGAGGCGCGGGCATATCGTCCGCATCCCATCACCACCCAGGCTGCCGCATTCTGGACCAGCTGCAGCCTCCGAATGGTAGTCAAGGGCAGCCCCATATAGAGCACATTACAGTAATCTAGTCGGGAAGTGACCAGAGCGTGAGTGACCATAAGCAAGGAGTCCCGGTCCAGGAGCGTGCACAACTGGCAAATCACCTGAAGTTGGGCAAAAGCCCTCCTGGCCACAGCCGCTACCTGTTCTTCTAGCAGCAGCCGCGAGTCCAGAAGGACCCCCAAGTTGCGCACCGGGTCTGGCTGGGGCAAAACAGCCCCATCCAGTACCAAAGATGGTAGCTCCCTGGATAGCACGGGGCCCCTTATCCATAGCCACTCTGTCTTGCTGGGATTCAGCCGAAGCCCATTGGCCCCCATCCAGACCCCAACGGCCTCCAGGCAACTGGATAGGATGTCAACGGCATCACTAGGGTCCCCACGGGCCGAGATGTACAACTGAGTGTCATCCGCATACTGATGGTACCACACCCCGTGGGAACGAATGATCTTACCCAGTGGCTTCATGTAGATGTTAAATAGGAGAGGAGAGAGCACTGAACCCTAAGGCACCCCATACTTGAGAAGCCTAGGGCTGGACCTTTCACTCTCCAACCACACCGACTGGGTACGACCCTCCAGAAAAGAGGAAAACCAGGACAACACAGTACCCTGGATCCCCAGTCCTTTGAGCCGTTCCAGAAGGATACCGTGGTCGACGGTATAGAAAGCCGCTGAGAGGTCAAGAAGAACAAGGATGGATGGATAACCCCCATCCTGCTCCCACCAGAGATCATCGATTAGTGCAACCAAAGCCATCTCCGTGCCATACCTGGGCCTGAATGCTGATAGAAAGGGGTTTTCCCTGTGTTACGTTGAGCCCTTCGCTGGCACTTGTTCATTCTGTTCTTTTTCAGCTCCTGAGCCCCGTGGCGCACCATACGAGGGTGGCTCGTTGGCCACAGTTCCAGTTTCAGGCCGCCCATAGGCTTTTTCGGCTATCTGGCCTGTGCATCTGGGGCTGCGTTCTGTGGTGCACCACAGGTGGTTTGGATTTCACAGAATGGTAGCACTAGGCATGGTCCTCTGCCTTTTCGCACCAGGCAATTGTCCTATACCTTTTGTCCGAGGCATGGTCCTCTTCCTTTTGGCACTAGGCATTGGTCCTCTTCCTTTTGACATGAGGCATTGGTCCTCTTCCTTTTGCCTGAGGCATGGTCCTCTTCATTTTGACACAAGGCATCTGGCCCTCTTCCTTTTATGTCGCCATGGCAAGTGGGCCTGCTGACCGAGCTGGTGGTCAGGGGGGGGCGGTGAGTCGCGGTAGACTACTCCCCATGTAGCGGGTGGTGCTGGTAAGGAGGAAGTGAATGACCCCTAGGAATCAGGCAGGGATGCAGTTGATTGGTCACCGGAAGGACAAGGTACAGTGAAACATGGGCTGGCCAATCAACGGTGGACCATGAACAAGGTGATGCTATGCAGCCTGCAACATCTATGCAGCCTGCAACATCTTGAAATTTCCTGGATATACGTCAGATGATGGAGTCAATAAGTAGCATCTGATTGGGGTAAACAATTTGTTTCATTGGTAAACAAATGGATACAATGTTGCCAAATATGATTGGCAAAACAAATGGATACAATTTTGCCAAATGTGATTTGCAAAACAAATGGATACAATGTTGCCAAATGTGATTGGCAAAACAAATGGATACAATGTTGCCAAATATGATTGGCAATTAAGGTTTACTCCTTACCAGTGCCATTGTGGCCCGTTTGCCTCAACATGGTTTGAGAAAAGTTAAAATTTTAAAGTTATGAGTTAATAAAGTGGCCCAATTTAAATCCATCACAAGTGTCCGTCTCGTTATTGAGGAGTGGGTCTGGCAAGGGAAGCGCGGCGGCAGGAATGCGGCCGCCGTGCTCTTTGCTGGCCCTGCCTCATAGAGCCAGGCACTTGAGCCCGGCAAGGGGGTGGAGCCAAGCTCCCTTTAAAAGGGGGCCAGCTGCGCACAGCCTCGCTGGCAGTTCTCACAGATTGGCTGGGCGAAGCGCGCGTTTGCCCTCCACCCCCTCCCTTAGGTGACAGTGTGACTATTTTGGTCACTTTGGGGCCGGATGGGAATTTTTGCTTGAACCTGCATTGGCCCCTTGGTTCTTGTTGTTTTCGGCCATCCCACACTGTTGGTGATGGTTGAGCTATGGGGTAATATGTTTTGTGCTTGTTGTACAGGTCACTTTGGCGGGTGGTGCTGGTAAGGAGAAAGTGAATGACCCCTAGGAATGTGGCAGGGACGCAGTTGATTGGCCACCGGAAGGACAAGGTACAGTGAAACTTGGGCTGGCCAATCAACGGTGGACCATGAACAAGGTGATGCAATGATCTATGCAGCCTGCAACACCTTGAAATTTACCGGATATACGTCAGATGATGGAGTCAATAAGTAGCATCTGATCAGGGTAAACAATTTGTTTCATTGGTAAACAAATGGATACAATGTTGCCAAATATGAATTACAAAACAAATGGATACAATGTTGCCAAATATGATTGGCAAAACAAATGGATACAATGTTGCCAAATATTATTGGCAAAACAAATGGATATAATGTTGTCAAATATGATTGGCAATTAAGGTTTACTCCTTACCAGTGCCATTGTGGCCTGTTTGCCTCAACATGGTTTGAGAAAAGTTAAAGTTAAAATTTTAAAGTTATGAGTTAATAAAGTGGCCCAATTTAAATCCAACACAAGTGTCTGTCTCATTATTAGGGAGTGGGTCCGGCAAAGAACACTCTCTCCCTCTTTTAATCTGTAGGAGTTGGAGTACTTTTTCGTGGCAGTTTTAATGGGGTTTTAAATGAGTTTTGAAATGTGATTGGTTTTATTTTAAGTGAGCAATCCAGAGTCTTTGGAGTTGGGCGGCAATATAAACAAGAAAAATGAATAAATAAATAAATAAATAATGGCAAAGTTGAAATATATTATTAGAAAAACAATGGCACAATTAATATATTTAATGTGCATAATGCAGAAATTAACCCATCCAGATTTGATGAACTGGAATGTGACAATTTTATTTAGGGCCAAACTCATCATTAGAATTAGCATGCCATGAAAAGAATATATTATTTGACTGATTGTCCAAACAGAAATTTTTCTTTTCTCCTATAGTATGCAAATTTACTCACTTTACATCATTGCTTATCTTCAGAAAGAAAGCATTGGTGTATTTCCAAATTTGAGTTCTTGAACATGTTTATCCATGTTCAGTCCAAACCATAATAATGAGATCTACAAGTTCTTAAATTTTACTCAAAACAAATTGAAGTGCCAAATTGAAAGCTTAATTTCATTAGATGGGCCGCACCTGGATGGCAATCTCCGTTTGGGCGCGCTTTGCCTTCTCCCCTTGGGGAGACATGACCAAGTTTGAGCCTGGTGGGCAGGGACATTGCCTGCACAGTTTAAAATGGGGGAAGCACACTGATGGCAAGCGGTGTTTTCAGTTTTCCCCTTGGGTGCGTTTGCCCACCCTTTCTCCCTGATGGCAGTGTAATTATTTTGGTTGCAGGTTATTGGGCTGGAGGGGAATTTTTGCTTGCACCCTGCATTGGCCATGGGGTGCTTGTGGTTTTTGCCCCTCCCACACTGTGGTTGATGGTAGAGGTGATAAGGGTCTTTTTTCCTTAATTTTATTTTGCTTGGTCACTTGGGTGGGTAACACCGGTAAAGTCCCTAAAAGATCCCAGGATAATTGGACAGGGAGGCATTTGGCTAACCAGCCCGGCCAGCAGGCAAGGAAGGAAACATCGCTAGTTGACAAAAATGCACCCTGGGATAGGGCACTGTTAAGTTTGGCAACTTGCAGTACAGTAAACAGTCCGCACAGTACATAGGTACAATATAAAAATGGGACTGTTTGTTTGAAAATAGGATCAAACAATTGGAACAAGGAAAATTAAAATTCATAACAATAAGGAATGGTAATAAAATGAGAGAATTGGGCTAAGGGCCTTACCGGTGCTACATTGAACCACTGTGCAGTTATCAACAGAAGTTAAGTTTTAAAAGTAAAAGTTAATAAAGTGGCTCATATTTTTAAAACCAAAATAACCTGTGTCTGTCTACTTATTCTGAGGGTGAGAGTGGCAAAGCTAAGGAGAAAAATTCTTGTTAGCCTTGCTGCTAGCATCACAAAAGAGTAAAGATTGGAGTACATCTGCTGAGGTAATGTCTTTCTTTTTTTTTCTTTTTAATTATTTTTTATTAATTTTCAAAATATAATAACAAAATCTAAATAAAAAGAAAAAATTACAGTACAAATACAGAAAAATCATAAAATAATATGCAATACAATACATAAACATTCATACAATAATAACAATGTTAAACAAATAAACAATACTAAAATAGCACTATAACAATACCTATATTTTATCAATGTAATACCTCCCATCCTTCTCTGAATCTTAGTTGTTATACCTCAATTCATTATATGCAACATAAAAATTACATTTACAATATTTTCTATTTCTTATAACATTAGAACTCCAGATCTACACATTTTATACATCTATAATGTTCATATTTACCCCCTTTTTCCTACCTATAACTTGCCAGTTATTACGGTATTACCATAATTATCTCATGAAAGTACAATAATAAAAGGCATATACACAAAGTCAAACTACACATCCAGTGTATCATACAATGCCCTGGAGGATGCAAGATATCACAAAGTTTTCCACTGTTTCCAAAAAGTAAATTGATCTGGTCCTGGCCCACCCGCCACACCTCCAGCCAATTTTGTCTCTACAAATAGTTGCCAAATTTTCCAAAATCTATTTTCTTTAATTATACTTTTTTGTTGTTCAATTCCCATGTTAATTTATCATTTAGTGCAAGATCCCACAATTCCTTATACCAATCTTCAATTTTCAAAGTTACATTGCTTTTCCAATTTTTAGCTATACATTGCCTGCCTATTGTCAACATTATAGCCAGTAACTCTTTTTATCGGCATTTAAATTTATGTTATTCACATTTATCAGCAAAGTGGTACTTGACCCCAGTTTAAATCTTGTTCCCAAAATACTGCAAATTTCCTTCTCAATTCTTCCCCAAAAATATTTTACCACATTACAACTCCACCACATATGCTCATATGTTCCCAGTGTATTCATACATCTCCAACACATTTTACTCTTCTTATTATCCATCTGATGTAGCCTCACTGGGGTCAAGTACCATCTCCACAACATTTTATAATTATGTTCTTTTATTCTAACTTTCATTGTACTTTCATTTTACTCACCTGGTTCATCACTATATAAAAGGATTTAGCATTTAGAAACAGTAACGTCCGCAGCCCAGAAAAAAACAACAACGATGTGAGGTTTGGACACAACATAAGAATTACCATGCAACACAAACAATATATACATTTAGCATGATGAAACCAGGTGGGTTGTTATTATTATTATCAATAAGCACATTATATTTAAATTTATTGTTATTCAACTTAGCATGTATTAATTGTCTTCACAGAAGTTGGAAAGTAAAGCTATTAAGTTGACTGAAGAAGGGAAGTTCCCCCGAAAGAGTTGTTTAACTGGTCAACTTTTACAACTTTTTTTTACAACTTTTACAACTGGAGGACTGTGAACTATTATAAATTGTGATATTAAAATCAACAATCTATTATTATTCCTTGTGACTCAAACAGATTTTTCCTGCTTTTATTCTAACTGACATGGTTCTCATAATACTTTTTTCCATTTATTTCTCCATTCCAATTCTGTAATTTTTACATTGAGATCTTGTTCCCAGAGATTTCTTAATACCGCTTGTGGATTACCTTCTTTATTTAACATTTTATAAATCCTACCCACAATGCCCTTAATTCCCTTTCCCCCTTTCTTATCTTCAATACAAAATCCTCTAACTCAGTCTTACTCCTTCCTGAAACCAATTCATCCTCAATTGTTTATATATTTTTATTTTCTTCTTTCTATCATGACAAACCCATATCCAGTGTTTCAACAGGGAAACACCACTTCTGGGGAAAATTTCCTTCACCCTCTCGTCTATTTTTATTGGAAAGTTTTTCATGTCCTCCATTTCTATAATTGGGGAAGTATCTGGAGCTAATTGCTTCTTTACCTTCTTCCATACACCCATACTTGTTTTTACCATTTCATTTTTAGTTATTATTTTACCTACCTCTTTATCTAAAAATATAACTTTACCAATTTGCGCTAATTCTCTCATTTCAATATCCTCCCATATCACTGTTTCCCTCATCAAAACCTTCACAATATTTTTAACCTGAAAAGGTCTATAATAATTCTTAATATTCGGCAATCGAAATCCTCCTTCTTTCTGTGATAAGTACCACAGATTCTTTGTAATTCTAGATTTTTTTCCCTACATTACAATAGTTGTTTAGTAAATTTTGAAATTCCTTAATTTCTTTATCCTTAGGTTGGATTGGTATGGTGTCAAACAAAAAATTAAGCTTCGGTAATAACATCATTTTATACAATGCTACCCTGCCAAACCAAGTCAGCTTTAACTTATTATCTTGTTGTATTATATCCTTAATATCCCTTTTTTGTTTTCCATAGTTTAATCTCTTAAAATCTTCTACTTTATTTGAAATATTTACACCCAGATATTTCAAACTTTCTCTAACGTATTTTATACCTTTCCTTTATTTTCTCCTGTTCCTTTTTATTCACATTACAAAGTATCATTTCAGATTTATCCCAAAACCTGTCATCTCTTCAAATTTCTTCAAATATACCTGTATCATTTCCAGTAACTTCAAAGGATTTTTCATAATCATCAAGGTATTGTCAGCATACAGACTTATCTTATTGCGTACTATACCCTCAATACTTTTACCCTCTCTTATGGCATTCACAAGCAATTCCATTGCCATTACAAATAAAATTGGCGATAGCGGGCATCCCTGTCTTGTTCCTGCTTCCAACTTTATATCCTCTGTGAAAGTATCATTACTCCTGACCTTGGTGGACCCCTGCTGATACAATTGTCCTATTGTCCTACTAAACTTGTCTCCAAATCCATAGCCTTTAATTATCTTATTAATTGTTTCCCATTAAAGCGAGTCAAATGCCTTAAAAATATCTAAAGCTAATAACCCCACTTTCTCCTTACTCTGATCTGTAATATCTATCAAGTCTAAAACTCTCCTTGTTAGGTCCACCATATGCCTTCCTTTAAGGAAGCCTGTTTGATCTTTATTAATATAATTGCCCGTAAAGCTATTTAATATGTTTGCTAATATTGCAGCAAAAAAATTTGCATCTTGATTTATTAAAGAAATGGGTCTATATGACTCTATTTTTTCTGGTTCTTTCCCAGGTTTTGGTAGTAAAACAATTATAGATCTGTACCATGAAGTCAGGTTTTGTCCTCCATCCAAAATATAATTGAATAACTTCAACAATCTTAATACCACCCTATCCTTAAACTCTTTATAAAATTCAGCCGATAACCCATCCTCTCCTGGCGATTTGTCAGCTTTCAAGTTAGCTATCACTTCTTTTATCTCTTTTTCCATTATTCATTCTTCCATCCTATTTAAATGCTCCTGATTTATTTTATTTTCAGTTTGTTTTTCCAATCCGTCCCACAGTTTTTCCAAATTAATTTTCTTTCTTGTATACAAACCCTGATAAAACTCTTTAATTATCTTACTTTTATCTTTAGTCTTATTACATCTCATTCCATTTTTAGTAACCAAAATTCCAATCTCCCTCTTAGTTCTCTTTTCTTAGGTCTTTTTTTACTTTTTCAATATCCTTTCCCACCAATTCCATTTTTAATTTTGAATCTTATCAAACACCCTCCTATTTTTTGTTTTTGCATGTTCCTCTTGTAACACTTTGATTCCTTTTTCAATTTCCTCTTGTCTACTTTTAGCTTGCTTGTTTTTAATACTAGCTAACTTTATACTTTTCCCTTTAAATATCAACTTTATAGTATCCCAAATCACACTATAACTGACTTCTTCTGCAGCATTCCAATCCCAACTTTCTTCCCATTTTTCAATTATTTGCTGTTTACATTTAGGGTATCTAAATAATTTGGCATCATATCTTCAATTATTTTTTACTTTCATTATACCCGCAACTCTTAGTTCCAACAAAACTTTCACATGGTCAGATTCCTTGAAAATCCCAACTTCCATATCCTCTAAATCCTTCATCATATTATCCATAACAAATATATAATCATTTCTGGAGTATGCATTATAAACTTGTGAAAAAACCCTTTCTGATCCTTTAAGCTCCCTCCATGTATCTCTCAAGCCCAGGGATTTCATCCAATTGTCTAAAATTCGCAGATAAAACCCACTTCCACACCTCACTGTATTTGTACAATCTATATTTGACCTTATTAAATTAAAATCCCCTGCCACAATCATTTTTGTCGTTTTTTCTTTTTTCTAAAATATGATACACCTTATCCAAAAACTTATCTTGTTGTTCATTTGGAGTGTAAATATTCACTAAATTTATTTCCTCATCATCAATTGTCCCTTTTATAATTAGATATCTACCTTCTGGGTCAGAAATATTCTTTGTCATTACAAACCCCAATCTATTTGAAATCTAAATCGCTACTCCTCTTGCCTTTGAAGTGCCATAAGACTTTTCATAAATCTGAATCCATCCTAAATATATCTTGTTCAAATCACCTGACTTTTGATGAGTTTCCTGTAAAAAGACTATCCGGTTTATCTTTCCTAAGGGCCATTTCTAACCTTCTTCTCTTGACTTGGCAGCCAGTACCTTTCACATTCCTTGACAATACTTTAATATCTTTCCTTTTTTACTTCCATCTCCTCCTACCATGACCACTGCAACCTCCGATGGGCATGTTTTTACCTAATCCCACCACATTAACTAAAAAACACACAGAAAATCCACAATTACAATTTAACAAATAAAAAAACAATCTTGCCCGCTCTTCTTCTCAGAAAGCCGCCTCTGCTACCCAAAGAGGGGAGGGGGGAACATGTAAGATATGCATACTAGCCATTTAGCGCTCTATACCTTGCAAGGTTAAATAATTAAACATTCTATTCCTTTCTCCACTCTATTCCATCTAAAATAATTCTCATCCTTCATCTGACTCCAACACCACAACTTCACCACCTTCAGCACCAGTATCTGACCCTCCCGCTGCACCCCACTCTTCATCCTTTCCATCCTCCCTTTCTATACCTCCTGTTTCAATCAATGCTTTCCTCATGCCTAGCTATTCTTCAGAGCCTGTTTTTGACAATCCAATCATAGATAGATACTCCAATGGGTTCATTTTTTGCGTCAATTACATGCATTTTCTTATCATAGAAAAATTTCAGTTGCAATGGAAATCTCCAAAAATATTTAATCCCTCATTCTATCAAAATTCTTGTCACCGGTTTCATCTTGTATCACCACACACATTCGTCCATTGAGATATCATTGTATACTTCAACATCATTTCCATCTATTTTTAAAGCACCAGAAACAGCTTGTTTCAAAAAAGCCATTACTTTCAATTTGTCTCTCAAATTCGCAAAGTTAACTAAAACATTCCTCTGAACACATTCCCTCTCTGCATCATGGCACCGTGGACGGCAGCCTTGGAGTATGCTCTCTGGCATTTTCTTCTATTTTATTTTTATTTTTAAATCTTTCTAAAAAAAATTATTGTTTATGGTGTTCCCTGTGACTCTCAGCAGATATTTTATACAAGGGGAGATTTGTTGAGCATAAGTCAAGGGTTGGAGAGACAAACTCCTGCAACTCCCCCCCCCCACACACACACACACACTTTTTGCAAATGAAAGGGAATTCTTGAGAAGAGAAACTCTTTGGCTTTCTGGTAAAGTGAGATGGAGACAGAATTTGAAGTGGAGAAGAAGAAGAACGAGAAGGAGGGGTAAGAGGGCAGGAATTTTAAACAGACTGAGGAAAAATGGCTTGAAATCCCCTTTGACTTCTGTCTTGCTGACAAATAAACACTCACTTGCAAATGAGATTGATAAAATACTCCTTTTGAACAGATACAACAGAGACTTTTCAAATACAGCTCTGATTTGCTTCACAGAAACTTGGTTAAATGACTCAGTTCCTGAAAGCTAGCTACATATCCCAGGCAGATAGAATTGCGGAAGCAGCAGGAAAACAGACTATGCCTATTTATCATTTGTAATCCATTTTATTCCCCACAAGAGTTTTCTACATTTTTACTAATTGTAGTATACATACCCCCACATGCTTCGGTAAAGAAGGCACTGGGCACTTTAAATGAACAGATCACGTGGGTTGAAAACATGTATCCAGCTGCCTTTAAGATCATGTTAGGAGACTTTAATAAGGCAGATTTAAGGAAAGAGCTACCAAATATTTCCAGCATGTTAAATGCCACACTAGAAGGGAAAATGTTCTAGACCATTGCTACACAAGTTTAAAAGATACTTATCATTCCCTTCTGCATTCTGCTATGGAACATTCAGATCACTGCATGATTTACCTCATGCCTGTTTACAAGCAAAGGCTTAAAACATCAAAACCAATAATCAAAACAGTGAAAACTTGGATCGAAGAAGCAAAGATAAAATTACAAGCTTGCTTTGACTGCACGGACTGGAATGTATTTGAGAACACCTCTGCTGACATAGATGAACTTACAGACACTATAACATCATATGCCAGTTTTTGTGAAGACCTATGTGTGCCATCTAGGAACCTGAAAATCTATGGCAATAATAAACTTTGATTTACAACTAAATTGAAACAGCTGTGTCATGCTAAACAGGAAGCCTATAAAAATGTGATAGAACATTGTATAATCAAAGTAGAAATACATTAACAAGAGAAATCTGAATAGCGAAAAGGAACTATACTGAAAAGTTAAAGAATCAGCTCTCCAAAAATAAACCAGTGGACATGTGGAAACCTCTTAAAACTATCACTCGTTATGGTAAATAGCCGTCTTATGTTGAAGGAAACCAGCAATTGTCAGATAATTGAAATGCAATTTATTGCAGGTTTGAAAGGTAAGCACAGCTACCTACCTCCACGACTGCTGTCTTAGATACACCAGGAAGAGTCTATGGAATCTTATACAACATCTGCAGGTATACCACCTCTGGTGATAAGAGAGAAGGAGGTGCAAAGTCTGTTTTACAGGCAAAATTCAAGGAAAGCACTAGGCTTGGACAAGATAACTCCCTCTTGCCTAAAAACCTGTGCTGAAAGACTAGCTCCCATCTTTACTCGTATCTTTAATAAATAACTGGAGATAAGTTATATTCCGTCCTGCTTTAAATATTCTACTTTTATTCCAGTACCAAAAAAATTATCTACTAAGGAATTAAATGATTTTAGTCCGGTTGCTTTAACATCTCTGGTCATGAAAACTTTGGAGAGGCTTGTTCTGGCATACCTGAAAACCATCATAGATCCACTATTGGATCCACTGCAATTCACTTATCGTACAAATAGATCAATGGAAGATGCTGTAAATATGACTTTATACTATATATCAAACCATCTTGAATCTCCAAAATCCAATGCAAGGGTCCTTTTTGTTGATTTCATTTCAGCATTTAACACCATCCTTCCGGACATTCTTATAACTAAATTAAGACAGCTTGCTGTACTAGACCACACTTGTAAATTGATTATAAGTTTCCTAACGGACAGGAGGCAGCAGGTGAAGCTGAGTAAAATTAGATCAGAAACCAGAATAATCAGTACAGGAGCTCCTCAGGGCTGTGTGCTCTCTCCACTTCTCTTCTCCCTGTATAGCAACGATTGCATCTCAAAAGATTCTTCTGTTAAAATAGTTAAGTTTGCAGATGACACCACAGTGATTGGACTTATCCAAGACAATGATGAGTCTGCATATAGAAAAGAGGTTGAACAACTAGTCTTGTGGTGTAGTCAAAATAATCTTGAATTGAATGCAGGCAAAACCATAGAAATGATAGTGGACTTTAGGAGGATTCGATCCCCATATTCATCGCTTACAATAGTAAATAATCCAGTATTAATAGTGGAGTCCTTCAAGTTCTTAGGTATTGCCATATCTCAATATTTAAAGTGGTCATCTAATATTAGGAACATCATTAGGAAAGCACAACAGAGACTGTTCTTTCTGTGCCAACTCAGGAAGCTCAAGTTGCCTAAAGAGCTATTGATCCAGTTCTACAGAGGGATCATAGAATCCATCATCTGCACCTCTATAATTGTCTGGTTTGGTTCTGCATCTCAACAAGATAAACATAGACTCCAACGAGCAATTAGGCTGCAGAAAAAATTATTGCTGTTAATCTACTTTCCATTGAAGATCTATATACTACACGAGCTAAAAAGAGAGGTGGGAAAATATACAAAGACCCCACACATCTGGGCAATAACTTTCTCCAGCTTCTACCGTCGAAATGATGCTTTGGAGTATTACATACTAAAACAATCAGATACAAGGATAGTTTCTTTCCAAATGCCATTATCTGCTGAATAATTAAATTGTGTAATTTTATTGTATTGTTATTGTTTCTCTAGGGATATGTGAGATTGTTGTTAGTATTATGATTAGCATCTATTATTAAGTGTAGTAGACGATCTAGTAAATTAATTTAATTTTTCATGTATATAGAGAGCATATGTACCAAAGACAAATTCCTGGTGTATTAGCACACCTGGCCAATAAAGGATTCTATTCTATTCTTACTTTCAATTTGTCTCTCAAATTCACAAATTTAACTAAAACATTCCTCTGAACACTTCTCCCTTTCCTCACCCACAGTCTATAAACACTTGCAATGTCCTCATTGACAAAATCCTTTCCCATTTTAAGATTGTTCAGCCAATTGACTATTCTCTCCTTCAGCTGGTCTGGTGTTTTCCCCATCAAATTACGAATCACTATATTGTGTTTTCTCAATATCTCTTCAACCATATCAACCCTTTTCTCCTGAACCTCAATTTTAGCTTTTATTTGATTTTCTCCTGTAAATAACTCATTCACATCAGATCTTACCATTTTCATGTCAACCTGTAAAGTTTTCATATCTTTCTCAACACTCTGAAAGCTTGAATTCACCTTTATAGAAAGCTCAGTAACAGCTAATGTAAGCTTCTTATGACTACTAATGATCTCTTCCTTTCCTTTTACTCTTTCTTCTTTCAATTCCTGGAAAACCTTCAAAATATCTGTCTTATCATTTAATCTTGCCTCCTCTATCCTTTGCAACCCCTTCACCAGTTTTCCAAATTTTATTAGAATTTGAGAAATTGCTGCAGGATCTGGATCTTGTCCAGGGGCCAGTCCTGGGGCCGGAGCTGTGGTGGATTTTTCCTTCTTTCCCTTCCTCTCCTTCTCTGTCCTCTTGGGCTTTACAACCTCTTTTACCTTTTCCATTATCTCTTCAAATAATAATGTCAATGCCAAAACACCCTTTGACTCTTCCAATTCTTTCTTCTGATCAACCTCCAGTATTAATAAAATCACTTTCCAATTTATCCAACCCTTTTCAATTTTTCCCTCCTATCACACCTCCAAATTTAAGCAAATTTATCCACCAATTAATTTCTTAAACAACAATTTCTTTTTCTTTCAATATACAATTTTACAATTTTTATCAATTAAATTTTATAATAAACAATCAAAAATACTTAACTAAGAATATATATATATGCTTTAATCTTTATTATAATCAGCTTATCAATTAATTGTAACCAATCAATTAATTCAAGTGTAGTATATGTAATATATATTCAATTTGGTTTAACACTTTCTTATTTTTAAAATTTAATTTATAATTTAATGCCCAATAAAGCCAAATTAATCTTCAGTTGATAATTAACGAATTAATCTATAAAATGGGCAGTTAAAACTATAAAAAAGAAAATAATAAATAATAAAAATTAAAAAATATAAAAAAACAATTTTATTTCTATCAAAGTTCCAAGTTCCCTACAATGTCCAATGGTAAATATCCAAAAAGGAAATAAACAAGAGTTTCCTTTTTATATATATAAAAAAGAGAAGAGAAGAAGGGATGAGGAGGGAATCGTCGTAATCTGTCCTCTGTATATATCAGGAGAGAGAGGAGGGATCAGAGAAGAAGAAATAAACATATTAAAAAGAAAAGAGAAACTCAATATCCAAACTTGGTACAATTTGTATGTCCAGCTTATTATATAAAAAAAGCCCAGCTAACTCCAAAACACAGCAAAAATAAAAATAAAAAAGATAAAAGTAGAAAAAGAAAAAAGCTCACTACAGCCTCCAAGACCAGGCTTCTTTCATCCTCATCCTCCTCCCGCCTGAACTCGCCAGGGCCGTCTATCTCGAGATGTCCTCCAATACTTTGCTTCCTTCCTTCTTTCTTTCCTTCTCCATCCTTTTCCTTCTCTCTCTCTCTCTTTCCACACTTCTTCCCAATAACCACCACCTCCACAACTACTTCTCTGCCATTGCTTCCCCTTCACTCTTTAACTTTTGATTTCTTCTTCCGCCGCCATTAACCACCCTCCTCTCACTCTCACTTTCTTTTAACTTCCACCCTCTTCCCACCTCACAGTTTCCTTCACCGGGCACACACAATCAGCTCACCGGTCTTACCAGCTACCAAGACAGAAAGTCCATTCTTTCACTTAGGCTTTCTCTTTGCTTTTGCTTTCCCTCCAGTCTCATGTCAAGAGTCTCACCCGCCTGCAGCCCACGACCTGCCTGCTTGGCACCTGGCTTTCACCGCAAGCCTCACCCACCGCCGCTCCACAGACTTTGATTCCTGGCACAGATGACCAAAGGTAGCCTCAATTATCCCGGACTTCTAAAATGCTTGCTGATGGTTTTTTTAAAAGTAAATTAGTCTCATTTAAAAACTCATTGTAGAACACACAACATTAGAACAGATGTTAGTCCTTCACCATCTTGGCCATGCCCACTGCTGAGGTAATTTCTAATTAGTACATACAGGTATGTCAGAATTGTAAGTGAGCACATCAGAGTTTCTCTGGGTACTTCTTCTTGTGACATTGCTTATCAGTAATCAGTCTCATCATAAGAAAGGGAGGGATTAAACAAATAGTAAATTCTGTATTCCTAGTATATGCTGTTTTTATAAATGTTTGGGTAGTAGGTTATATGCTTTATAAATATGACAAATTGTACCATATTTGAGCATTTGTGGGTTATAAATTACTTGGACATATTTTTAAATCCAGCATCAAGACCAAAGATAAAATATAGAGAGCCAGGTGTCAGCTAGACAGTTAGACTGTTGGATGACAGTTGACCTAAAGAAACTCTGAAGAAAGATGGGGATAATAAAGAGGAGCTGAATGAATTCACTACCTGTGTCTTCATTACTGAATAAGTAGCACAGTTAGCTGTATCAGAATTTCCCATCAGGGAACAGTAAAGAGGCGAAGAATCAAGAATGGGAGGTCTGGACCTTACTGACTGATACCAAGTGGAATCTAGTGAAAAACCCTTACACTCCATTATGAAATTGCAGCTCCTCTAAGCAAAATGTCCAATTTATACCTAAGGAGACTAAGGACTGGAGAGATGACCAACCTGATACTAAGGACCTGATACTCCATGACTAAGACTGGAGAGATGGCCAACCTGATACTAGTTCTCCAAAGGGTGCCCAGAAAGATCTAGGAAATTACAGCCTACATTGCTTAACCTCTCATCCATGTATATTGGTGTAAAGTGTTATTTAAATAAACTTATCAAGCTTATAGAAAGGCAAACTCCATGAAAAAGAATCAGCATTCCTTCTATTTCACTTTTATTGAAATGTCAAACATGGTCATTAGTTATTACTTTTTTGGGCTTCCAAAAGGTTTTTGTCAAAAATTCTCAACAAAACTCTTGAGCAAACTTATTAGTGATGGAATAAGAGAAGTCCTTTTGATCGATTAAAAACTTAATTATAAATCAAGAAGCAGACAGTAGGAATAAACAATCAGCTTCTGCAACTTAAGAAATAAATATTTGGGTTGAAAAGTGATCTTTTACTTGTTCATAAATGATTTAATTTAATTTAATTTAATTTAATTTAATTTAATTTAATTTAATTTAATTTAATTTAATTTAATTTAATTTAATTTAATTTAATTTAATTTAATTTAATTTAATTTAATTTAATTTAATTTAATTTAATTTAATTTAATTTAATTTAATTTAATTTAATTTAATTTAATGTTTGGATTTATGTGCCACCCACTCAGGCAAGCCTGACTCAGAGCGGAGTTTTGATCTGGAGTTTTGCATCAGTGGTGATGTAGAATTGCTGGAGAACTGAAATTATTTAAGGTAACAAAACCAAGTAGTGACTATCTTCCCCACACATTCTTCCTATTTCCACACTTTTTCTCTGCTTTGTCATGAACGATCAGTTGTAAACCTCTGTAGATTATTCTGTTACAATGTGGCAAATTGTTCTAGTTTCCTGCATGTTTATGTTTTATAATTCACATTGTCAATGCTTTTATCATGCCCTTTGTTGAACCCATGCTATACAGCAGGACCATACAATGTATATTTTTAAAGTTTCTTTAGAACTTTTGTTGAATATTACATATTTAGCTTTAAAAAGCTGTTCTGAGCCATCTCTGTTCTGATTTTTATTGCATGTCTATGATCTCACTGTTAATTCAAACAGATTCCATATTCTCATTATAGATTAATTGTATTTCTTGGGTGGCTTACAGAACTTGAAATACTGGTATTCAATGTCATGGTATTCATATGCGACCATGTCTTAATTTTAGATTGTAGCCCTTGTGCGAATAAGTCACATTTGTATTTGCTTTTGCCTATGTACGAAATGCTTTTTGGTGAACATACATTTATCGGCTGAGATGGCAATAAATCCCATTGATTCCAGTGTTTTGGAGAGGCAGTCATACCACCTCTTCCCTGATTGATGTAATCCATATAAGCTTTTATTAAGTAGCCATGTTTCCCCTTCATTGTGGTCAATTCCCTGTGGTGCCCTGACATAGATTTCCTTGTCTAGTTCGGCGTGTAGTTTGAGATAGCCAGCTCTCATTTTAAAAGCACACTGGCATGTCAGGCAGTCAGTCTGACAGAGCTAATGATGCGCAGCTAGATCCCTTATCTCTCCAAGCATTCTTGAGGGAGGGGGAAGAGGGGCATCCAGGACTGGACGCTCCCCAAGAAGGATAGAGCCCTGCCTAGCAACAGCACACCTGCAGACCCACGTGTGAAATGATAGACAGTCAACAGCTGTGAACCCCACCAGAGAGCTGATGAGCTGTCATCCTCCATTCCAACAGTGGAAGGGGGATGTCAATCATCCAGGGAGCTGGGCCACCTGCAGGAAACCCCACAAGGGGTATGTGTTCCATTCTCATGGGAACCCAGGTGGGCCCATGAGGTCACAACATTATAGAGGGAGGAAGCCAAGTCCTCCTTGCCAATAAAAAGGGTTCAAATTGGGAGCTCAGACAGGCACATTTTGAGGAAGGGTGCAGCCCTTGCCTCTTGACACCACAAATTCAAGATCTGCGAAAGCGTTTGTTGTTCAGAACGGCTGTCCATTACTAAATAGCCAGCCATGGAGGACTTTGCCCTCACACCCAGCTAAGAAGATTGTACCAGCTTAGAAAAGCTAGCGGGTTTTTATTTCAATTATTTGTTTTAAAGTTTGTTTCCAGTGCAGTTAGATTTATTCTGTTATTTGTATCCAGTATTTTACTTCCTTCAATAAACCTACAGAAGATAGCCATGTCTTGCCTGCCTTAACCCTGAAGAAGAAGGAAAGTCCAGCAGAGCAGCATGGCTAAGCCCTAAAGCCACAATTTCCTCATCTCTTCAACATCGGAAATCTTCCAGGAGAGGGTGAGAAGCAGCTCTGGGTTTATTAAAGGGAAGGGAGTGGCAATTTCTAAACATAAAGCAGTAGGCTTCCATAAATAATAATCTTGCTACCAAAGTCTGTCAAAGACATCATTATCTGCCATAAGCAGAAGCATTTAAAGCAAAAATGACCATGATAAGGGACAAAGATGGAAAGGAGTTAGCTGAAGCAGAAGAGATCAAAAAAAGATGGCAAGAGTACACAGAGGAACTCTACAAAAAAGACCTCAACACTCCTGATAATAACAATAATGAGAAATTTGAACTTGAATCAGACATTCTGGAGAGTGAAATCAGAAAGGCCCTAAAAAGCACTGCAAACAATAAAGCTAGTGGAAATGATGGTATCCCAGTTGAATTTTTCAAAGCCCTAAAACATGATGGAATCAAACTACTGCATTCAATATGCAAGCAAATTTGGAAAACAAACAGTGGCCACAGGACTGGAAAAGATCAGTGTACGTTCCAATCCCCCAAAAAGGCAAAGCCAAAGAATGCTCAAATTACCGATCAATTACGCTCATCCCACATGTCAGCAAGGTGATGTTCAAGACAATACAGGATAGACTTCAACAACATGTGGAGAGAGAACTACCAGAGGTGCAGACCGGGTACAGAAGAGGCAGGGGAACTAGAGACCACATTGCCAACATACGTTGGATCATGGAGAAAACAAAAGAATACCAGAAACAAGTCTATTTTTGTTTTATTGACTACACCAAGCTTTTGACTGTGTGGACCACAACAAAATGTGGCAAGTAATTAAAGAGATGGGAATACCAGAACACCTCATATGCCTCATGAGAAATCTGTACATGAACCAAGAAGCAACAGTTACGACAGAACACGGAATGACAGACTGATTTGGAATAGGAAAAGGAGTAACACGAGGCTGCATTTTATCACCCTGCTTATTCAGTCTATACACAGAGCACATAATGCACAATGCAGGGATGGAGGAATCACAATATGGGATCAAAATTGCTGGGAGAAACATCAACAATTTGAGATATGCAGACGATACCACCCTAATGGCAGAAAGTGAGGAAGACCTAAATAACCTCTTGATTGGATTGAAGGAGAAGAGTGCAAAAGCTGGGTTGAGACTTAATATCAAGAAAA
This sequence comes from Bradypodion pumilum, assembly GCA_035047305.1. Taxonomy (NCBI): domain Eukaryota; kingdom Metazoa; phylum Chordata; class Lepidosauria; order Squamata; family Chamaeleonidae; genus Bradypodion; species Bradypodion pumilum. The sequence continues at coordinate 203,180,966 of JAWDJD010000003.1, read as the reverse complement.
CCAAGATAATGGCAACAGGTCCGATCAGCCCCTGGAAAATAGATGGAGTCTTTTTAAGCTAAACACTAACAAATCACCAGGACCAGATGGCATCCATCCACGAGTTCTCAGGGAACTTAAAGATGAAATTGCTGATCTCCTACCCAAAATATATAATATTTCCCTCAAATCAGGCTTTGTGCCTGATGACTGGAATGTAGCGAATGTAACACCAATTTTCAAAAAAGGATCCAGGAGTGATCCAGGAAATTACCGACCTGTCACTTTGACATGTGTCCCAGGTAAAGTGATGGAAACCATCCTAAAAAATAGAATTAATAGGCACATAGAAGAGAAGGTGCTGCTAAGGAGAGACAACATGGCTTTTACAAGGGCAAATCATGCCTCACTAATCTGTTGGAATTTTTGAGAGTGTCAGCAAGCATGTGAATAAGGGGGATCCAGTTGACATTGTTTATCTGGACTTTCAGAAGGCTTTTGACAAGGTCCCACACCAAAGGCTCTTGAATAAACTTATGAGTCATGGAATAAAGGGACAGGTCTTGTCCTGGATCAGCAACTGGCTAAGGGACAGGAAACAGAGGGTAGCACTAAATGGACACTTCTCCAAGTGGAGGGAAGTAAAGAGTGGGGTCCCCTAAGGTTCAGTACTGGGACCCCTGCTTTTCAACCTCTTCATAAATAATCTAGAGGTAGGAGTAAAAAGCAAGGTAGCCAAATTTGCTGACGACACTAAATTATACAGGGTAGTGAAAACTGTGAGAGATTGTGAGGAGCTCCAGAGGGATCTCTTGACACTGGGGGAGTGGGCAAAACAGTGGCAAATGAGCTTCAACATTAGTAAGTGCAGAGTGATGCATGTTGGGGCAAAAAACCCCAATTACATTTATAAACTGATGGGGTCTGAACTCTCTGTGACAAATCAGGAGAGGGACCTTGGTGTCCTGGTGGACAGCTCAATGAAGGTGTCAACCCAGTGTGCCTCAGCAGTGAAAAAAGCAAACTCAATGCTAGGGATCATTAAGAAGGGTATAGAAAATAAGTCAGCAAGTGTCATTTTGCCTCTTCATAAATCTATGGTGAGGCCCCATCTGGAATACTGTGTACAGTTCTGGTCGCCATACCTCCAGAAGGATATTATGGAGTTGGAAAAAGTGCAGAGGAGGGCAACCAAAATGATTAGGGGACTGGAACACCTTCCTTACCACCTGAGGCTGCAATGGTTGGGCCTTTTCACTCTTGAACGACGGCATCTAAGAGGTGCCCTGATTGAAGTTTATAAAATCATGCACGGTGTGGACAAAGTAGATAAGGAAAAACTGTTTTCCCTATCGCATAACACTAGAACTTAGGGGACACTCCATGAAAGTTTTGGGTACTAGTTCTCAAACAAATAAGAGAAAGTTCTTTTTCACCCTGAGGATTACTGGTCTATGGAACTCCCTGCCAGAAGAAGTGGTGACAGCTGTCAGTCTTGACAGCTTTAAGAAAGGATTAGACAAGTTCATGGAGGACACGGGTATCAATGGCTATAATTATGGATACTTAAGGACAACCTCCGGGTTGGAGAAATAGGCAGGATATCTCTCAATGCCATTTCCAGGGAATCCTAAGCAGGTGAAGGCAACTCCTTGGGAATACACTGAAGGAAATGGTGAGCCACTGCGTGAGACATAATGCTGGACTGGATGAGCTGTGGCCTGTTCCAGCAAGGCTGTTCTTATGTTCTTATGACTGTGTGACTGAACAACAACAACAAGCAGAAGGCCACTTTCCCTGTCCCTAAGAGATCGTGATTGGGGAGAAGGGTGCTCTCAGGAGGCAGAACCTCTGTGTTCGCCCAGGCTAAGATCCAGAAAAATTGGGGTCTCTTGGCTGCCTCTGTGAGACAGCTCCTCTACCCTCATGACATTCACTTCAGACCGTGGTTATTAGTTTTTTGCATTGACTTTCTTGCACAACCTTTAGAAACCATGTAAATTGGCAGCCAGCAATAACTGTATTATCTGCATATCAGATGTTGTTGATAAAATCTCACTCAACAATAATACTGTAATTAGGATCAGCAAATGTTTCTATAATTATTCTTGAAACACAAATAGAAAAAGTAGTGCGTGCATGCATTCTTGTCAAACTCCTCTTTCCATCTGTGCTGTGTCTCTTATGATCTTAAACTTTCACTGTAGCTGCTGAATACAGATTTGCAATTATATTAATATTGTTTGCCAACAACTTCATTACCTTAGGATTTTCAGTGGTTTTCTCATAGTCAATAAAGCATGTTTATGTTGCAGCACTTCTTCACAAGTGCACATATGCAAATAATCTTATCTTTTCCCAAATGCTCCTCTAAATTCACATTGCATGCCTCCTGCCCATTATTTCCACCTCTTGTAATTTTGCCATGTATACTATCTAAGAAAATGAAGCATATGTCTGATTAACATCAAATGTCCAGTAACCATGGGAGACAAAAGTACACCTCTAATATTGTGTAACTAGTCAAAACTACATTTTGTAAGCTATTCCTGATGGGTGAGCAATCAATGAAAAAGTCATAAATTTTGACATGTTTCTTATATCAGGACCATATTGGTCAAAGTCATAGTAGCCCATATGGACTTCCATATAGAAAGGTCAGAATGTTCTTCTAAATAGCTAATTTCTGATTTTAAAAAAAATCCTATTCCACCATCACCCAAATAAATTTTGCAACCATTTATGTGGGCTTTTGGTATGTTGTGTGTGTATGGTATCCCTCCCCCAAAATGCCAATGTGTGTGTATGTAAATGTATATATGTGTATATCTATATATCTATATCTATCTATCTATCTATATAGATAGATTTAGATAGACACACACACACACACACACACACACACACACACACACACGACACTCCTGCCTTGCCAGGAATTTTTAATATGTGTGTTGGTTGTTGGAGTGGTAGTGTGTGTGTGTGTGTGTATGTATACTAGCAGAGTTTGCCCAGCATTGCCAAGCTGTTTTAAAGTGTGTTGGGCATTTTAATGTGTGCGTTGGTGGTTATGGGTGATTTTGGGTGTGCACAACCACCACAATACCTCTCCAACAACCAACACAAACATTAAAAATTCCTGGCAAGGCAGGAGTGTCTCGTGTGTGTGTGTGTTGTATGTGTGTGTGTGAGAGAGAGAGAGAGAGGGAAAGAGAGAGGAAGAGAGACTGACAGATAGATTAGACCACCAAAGGCACTAGTGAGTTAGATAGAGTGAGGAACAGGGGAGGAGACAGTCAGACTCAGACAGAGGAGACAGAGGGCGGAGGCTATTTGCTGATGCTGCGATTGGTGCAGGTATGTGTGGACTGGAGGGAAGGTTTGTTGTGTGTGTGTGTGTGTGTGTGTGTGTGTGTGTGTGTGTGTGTGTGTGTGTGTGTGTGTGTGTGTGTGTGTGTGTGTGTGTGTGTGTGTGTGTGTGTGTGTGTGTGTGTGTGTGTGTGCGTGAGAGAGAGAGAGAGAGTTTTCTGTCGGTTGGCTGGGAAAGGAACTTTCATCCCCAACCAACCCAGAGAGAAGTGATTCCTTCTCTTCGGAAGGCAAAGGGATCTTTGCCTCCTGGAGAGAAGGAATTCACATCACAGAGAGGCGTTCCTTCTCTCCCGGTTGGCTGGGAAAGGAACTTGGATTCCTGCCAACCCAGAGAGAAGCATTTCCTTCTCTTCAGAAGGCAAAGGCACCTTTGCCTCCTGGAGAGAAGGAATCCACATCACGGAGAGGCATTCCTTCTCTCCTGGTTGGCTGGGAAAGGAACTTGAGTTACAGCCAACCCAGAGAGAAGCGATTCCTTCTCTTTGGAAGGCAAAGGCACCTTTGCCTCCCAGAGAGAAGGAATCCACATCACAGAGAGGCGTTCCTTCTCTCCCGGTTGGCTGGGAAAGGAACTTTCTTCCCCAGACAACCCAGAGAGAAGTGATTCCTTCTCTTCGGAAGGCAAAGGCACCTTTGCCTCCCGGAGAGAAGGAATCCATATCACGGAGAGGCGTTCCTTCTCTCTCTGTTGGCTGGGAAAGGAACTTTTGTCCCCAGCCAACACAGAGAGAAGCAAGGGCACACCGGGATGGAAACTTTTAAAGACCTAGCCAAAGCCATGACGTAAGCATGGTCGGTTTGGGTTAGGAAGGGGGGGCTAGGTGGTTGGGCGGGGGGGGGCAGCATGGTTACTGGGGCCATGCCTCATCCCCCACTCCCTAACTGCCACTACCGCGCTTACCTCCTGGCTCCGGCTGTGTCTTTAAAAGTCTTTCCCTCCTGGCGGTTTTTTAAAAAGTTGGCGTGCCGCGCTTTGCCAGCCTCCTCTGCGCTCGCATCCCTTAGCCTGAATGGCTGAGGGGTTGCTCAGCACAGAGGACTCTGGGACTCGTAGTTCATGCAGTGGTTTTTTTCAGAAGCTTATTTTTGATTGGCTGTGGCGCGTTTTCCTACGTTCTTTTTACTCGCGCGTCTCAGCCTGATTGGCTCTGGCGCGGCACAAAGAACATTGGGTATTGAAGTTCTTTTTCTTTGTTTGAGTTTGTGGGGCTCTTGCCCCACTGGCACATTTCTCAAATATTTGTTGACCTCCGGACCCATTTTGGGCAAGTGCACGAAGGCTCTGTATGGGATAGTATGGCTGGGTGTGGGATCATTGTCAAGTTCAAACGGTTACACACACACACACACACGTGTGTGTGTGTGTGTGTGTGTGTGTGTGTGTGTGTGTGTGTGTGTGTGTGTGTGTGTGTGTGTGTGTGTGTGTGTGTGTGTGTGTGTGTGTGTGTGTGTGTGTAACCATTTGAACTTGACAAAGGATCCCACACCCGGCCATACTATCCCATACCGAGCCTTAGTGCACTTGCCCGAAATGGGTGCAGAAGTCAACAAGGGACGTTAACCATTGGAATCCGGTATACATGCCTGCACCCGTCCATACTATCCCGTACTGAGCCCCATACACTTGCCTTTTCACTGACCGACCATCGCCGCAAATGTCAGGCAGCCACCAGTGAGGCAGCCGCCCCACGATCGTGGACAAAAAAAAGAACTATAGTTCCCAGCATCCTCCTCATTGTGCAACCAATCAGCCTGGGTAGATTTTCTCCCAACCAATCACAGTCCAACATGGGGCATGGCTAAAGATGGCAATCGAGTAACACACAGATTTGTGAGCTCGCGCTTTATAATGTGGATTTAAATGGGAAAAACAACACAAAGTGATTTTAAAGTTTCAAAAAATTAGCTGAAGAAGGTTTACAAGCTTTTTCCTTGTGTGGATGGAGTGACTGGTGTTTGGAGTTCGAAGTTCGGGAGGCATTCTCGGTGGGAGAGACAAGCGGTGAGAGCCGCGACTTCCCCGGCTGGATTGCGGTGAATGGGACCAGTGAACCAGTGAGGAGAAAAGTAAGAAAAACGAGCTTTGTTAAAAATAAGAGCTGTGGCTGTGGCGATCGACGGGGAGAGTGGGTGAAAGACATATATGGATGGAAAAGTAACTGAGTGAGAGGGGACGAGAACGAAGAACAGATGGGATGAGAGAAGGAGGGATAATGGTGGCTGAAGCGTATGAAATCGAAAGTTAAGAGAGTGGCTCAAACAAGAAGGAAAACAATGTCGGAAGCAGTTTGTGAGTTTTTGGAGTGCTCGGAATGAACAGAAAGGAAAGGAGAGGAAAAAAGGATTGTGGAAGTTGTGAGAGGTTGAGAGTTTGGAAGGAATAAGAGTGGAAATTGGACAAAAGTGTTTGGTGAGAATGGAGGAGCCCCCCCCCCCCAGAAACTGCTGCTGCTGCTGGGGTGTAATGGTGGCATTAAAACTTCTTCTTCGGGCGCAAGTACGACTTTGAGTAAAGGAATTTTTCAATGAGATTGTATTTTCTATATGCTTTTTTCTCTCCCTATGTGTCTATATTTTTGGGAGTTTCAACAACGTTTCAACACATTGGACTACAATTGGGTTCCTTTTTCCTTTTTTTACATTGGATTAAGTCGGACTCTATTTGGTTTTACCTTACCCTTTTGGTTCTCGTCGGTGGCTGGGTTGTATTTTTTTTTGTTTCTTGAGATCTTTGATGCATTTGGATACATAGTTACTGGACTACTGGAGTGCAGCAGAAGAGCTTGGTTACTTTGTAAAATAAGAATCCGGAGTTTGGACACAAGTCTTGCTATTTCATGGGCACCAAGTTTGGATTACACTGAGTGATATACACAGAAAAAGAGAGGGGGTGTTCATCTATTTTTGAGGTGTTGGCTCTATAAAAAGTGAAGCTGGAACTTTATCAAGAAGTGGGACTTGGATAAATTAAAGGAGTTGCTGCTTTGAAATTAATATTTGATACCGCATTGGAAAAAATGGAAAATATTGGAAAAGTGAAGGGCAAAGAAGAGGAGGCAGTGAGTCCCAAGAAGAAGGACAAATCAACAACAGAAGATACACCCCGATCAACATCATCAACGTCATTGCCTGAACCAGTATCATTGGATCAAACACAAATTTTGGTTGAACTGGGTAAACTGTTTACAAAATTTGAAAGGATCGAGGAGGCAAGGGTTAAAGATAAGGAGGAAATAATGGGGAAACAGGATAAATTGGCTACTATGGTTACAGATTTTTCCAAAAAGGTTGATTATAATTTTAAAAGGATGGATGCAAGTGTTAAGTTGATGCAAGATGACATGAAATTGATGCAAAAAGATATTAAAGGATTGCAAGAGGAAGAGAAGTAATCCAAGATAAAAGTGGATGTGCAGGAAAAAAAGGGTAGATGCTGTGGAAGAGATGATGAGAAAGCAGAATATAGTAATTCGCAATTTGGTTGAGAGAACGCCAGACCGCTTAAAGGATAGAATTATTGGTTGGCTGAATAGTATGAAAATGGGGCATGATTTTGTTAATGAAGACATTGCAAATGCATATAGAATGGGAGCGAGAAGATGGAAAAGTGTGCAGAGGAATGTTTTGGTTAAATGCGCAAATTGGGATGATAAGTAAAAGGTGATGGCATTTATAAAACAAGCAGGGTCTGGCGTTTTAAAAATTGATGGTAACAATGTGGAAGTGTACAATAATATTTTTGTTAAAGAGAGGGTTTGGAGATACAAGATGAAACCGGTAACACAATTTTTGATCGAACGTGGAATTAAATATAATTGGAGATTTCCACAACAATTAAGATTTTTTCATGACAAGAAAATGCATACAATTGAGGAGGGCATTGACACTTTGGAATTCCTGTGCATGAATGATCTGGTTAAGGTGGGTTCAAGAGAATGGTTGGCATTAAGAAAAGCTTTACTTGAGTCTGGTGGGATAAGAAGGGATTATGGAGGTGCTGATGAGGGTAGTGCTGCAGGATGGATAGATTTAGAGGTGAAGGTGGTGAAAGAGGGGTCCAGTAATGGCTAAGAGATGGAGACATGGGTGAGAAATGTTATTATGTAATGTTTTAGAAAAAGATTTAAAAGAGTTTAGTAAAAAAAGAAAGATGTGCTGGAGCGTTGGATAGTAGATACATCTTCAAAGTCCCCCCCTCCCCTCTTTGGATAACAAAGGTGGCTTTTTTGAAGAAGAGAGTGGGGAGGGTAGAATTGTGTGTTTTATGTATTTTTTGTAAGTGTAGGGTAGAAGGAATCACGCCCAATGGAGAAAACGGAGAATATAAAAGACAGGGTTTGACTAAATTATGAGGCATATAAATGTGTTAACGTGGAATGTGAAAGGTACAGGGTCGCAAATTAGGAGGAGAAGGATTCAAACAGCTTTGAGGAAAGATAGGCCGGATGTAGTCTTTCTTCAGGAAACTCATAAAAAATATCAAGATGCAAACAAGATTTTTTTAGGATGGATGCAGTTTTATGAAAAGTCATATGGTACTTCAAAAGCAAGAGGGGTGGCAACTCTGATTTCGACTAGATTGGGTTTTGAAAAGATAAGTAGTATAGCTGTTCCGGAAGGTAGATATTTAATAGTAAAAGGGAAAATTGACGATGAGGAAATTACTTTAGTGAATTTATATGTTCCAAATGAGCATCAAGGGGAGTTTTTGAACAAAATACATGATATATTGGTAAAGGAAAAAATGACAAAAATGTGGCCGGAGATTTCAATTTAATAAGGTCAAATTTAGATTGCACAAATATAATAGTAAGTGGAAAAGTTGTTAAAAACAGATTTTGGACAAATGGTTAATATCTCTAGATCTGAAAGATACATGGAGGGAATTAAAAGGGTCAGAAAGAGCATATACGTTTTATTCACAGGTGCATAATTCATATTCCAGAATAGATTACATTTTTGTAACAGAGACAATGGTTCAAAATATAGATGAGGTAGAAGTGGGAATTTTCAAAGAGTCTGATCATGCAAAATTAGTGGCAGAGTTGAAGATAGGTGATGTGAGGAGAATGACAAGGAATTGGAGATATGATGCTAAACTTTTTAAAGATCAAAAAGTTAAAGAAAAAATTATGGAAAGGTGGGAAGACAGTTGGCAATGGACTGATAATGGCGAGGTAAATTACAATATGGTATGGGATGCCATGAAGTCAGTTTTCAGAGGGGAGAGTATAAAAATGGCTAGCATTAGAAACAAACAATCTAAGGAGGTACAAGAAAAATTGAAAAAGAGATAAAGCAATTACAAGAGGAGCACATGAAGACAAAGGATAAGAAGGTCTATGAAAATTGCAAGGATTAAAAACAGAATTGGTAGGCAAGAATATAGAAAAAGTAAAAAGAGATTTTATATATTTATAAAGAGAGTATTTTGAGTTTAGTAATAAGAATTCAAAATTGTTAGCCAAAGCTGCAAAAGAAAAGAGAGAAAGGAGAGAAATCGGAACTTTGATTAATAAAGAAGGAGTAAGATGTAATAAGATTGGGGACAAATATAAAATTGTTAAGGATTTTTATAAGGCTCTTTATGCCAAAAAGAATATAGATTTGGTTAAGTTAAAAGTTCAGCTGGGAAAACAAATAGAGAACAGGATAAGCCAGGAATGTAGAAATAGAATGGAGGATAAAATAACAGAAAAAGAATTGAAAGAGGTAATAAATAGTTTGAAAAAGGATAAAGCTCATGGAGAAGATGGGTTTTTAGCCAAATTTTACACGGAATTTAAAGATTTAGTAGTACCGAAAATGGTAAAATTATATAATTATATAATGGAAGGAGGGCAAATTCGGACTTCATGGTACTGAACCATAATAGTTTTATTGCCCAAACCTGGAAAGGACCCAGAGAAAGTGGAATCGTATAGACCTATTTCTTTGATAAACCAAGATGCCAAGATCTTTACAGCGATATTAGCAAATAGGTTGAATAGTTTTATGGGTAACTATATTAATGAGGATCAAGTTGGTTTTTTGAAGGGTAGACACATGGCAGATCTGACAAGAAGGGTTATTGATTTAATAGATACAGTTGGATAGACTAAGGAGAAAGTTGGGCTTTTATCTTTGGACATTTTCAAGGCATTTGATTTGCTACAATGGGTTACAATTCAAGAGTCAATCAAATGCTATGGATTCGGTGATAAACTTAGGATGACTATTGAACAATTATATCAGCATGGATCTGCCATTGTCAGGGTAAACAATGAGGTAACAAGAAGTGATATTAGCAGTGGGAACAAGACAGGGATGTCCATTTATTATGGCTATGGAGATGTTGGCAAAGGCTATAAGGGATGATAAAGAAATTGAGAGGATATTAGGAAATAAGATAAGTTTATATGCAGATGATACATTGATAATTACAAAACAACCTGGAAAAACTTTAGTTAAGATACAAGAAAAGCTTAAAGAATTTGAGGACATCACAGGATTGAGAATTAACTGGGACAAGTCGGAGATGATTTTGTGTAATATAGGTCAGGAAGAACAAAAAACAATAAAGGAAAATGGCAATTTACAAATTAAAGACAACTTGAAATATTTGGGGATAAATATCTCAAATAAGAGTGAAGATCTTAAGAAGTTAAACTATGTAAAATTAAAAACGGAAATAAAAGTGAAAATACAACAATATCAAAAGCTGAAGTTGTCTTGGTTTGGGAGGATAGCGTTATGTAAAATGATGTTACTACCTAGAATTAATTTTTTATTTGATGCCCTTTCAATTCAACTGAAGGATAAAGAAATAAAGGAGTTTCAAAAATCGTTTGATAATTTCTGTAATGGAGGGGAAAAAACTAGAATTAATTTAAAAAATTGGTACTTATCACAGAAAGAAGGAGGCTTAGGAATCCCGAATTTGAGGAACTACTATCATGCTTTTCAAATTAAGAATATAGTAAAGATCTTGGCAAGAGAATAGGTTATATGGGAGGAAATAGAGATGAACGAGATTAAGCAAATTGGAAAAATGGTCTTTCTGGGATGTGATTTTGTGAAACCAATTGTTAAAAATAAAATGATGAAGGCACTAATGGGAGTGTGGAAAAAAAGTGAAAAAAATAATTGGCCCCAGATATTTCTCCTATTATTGAAATAGAAGATATTAAAAATTTTCCAATAAAATTGGATAGTGAGGTAAAAGAAGTACTGTATAGAAATGATGTTTCCTTGTTGAGGGACTGGATAACGGCCTGTAGTGATAGTGAGAGAAAGGCAGATTTGTATGCACAGCTGAAGATGAATTGGTTCCAGAAAGTGTTAGTAAATAAATGGAATAGTAAATATATGAGGGAAACTTGCTGGGATAGAGAGAAGATGGGGTTTGAGGAATTGTTAATAAAAATAAGAAAGAGAGAAAGGGGTATTAAGGGTTTAGTTAGCAAAATATATAGTTTGCTAAGTAGCAAGGGTAACCCGCAAGAGGATTTGAAAATTAGTTGGGAACGGGACTTGAATATTAAGATTGATGACGTAAATTCAAAAAATAAGAGGAAGAAAAGAATCATGAGAACTATGTCTGTTAGGTTAAAGGAGCATAACTATAAAATGTTGTGGAAATGGTATTTGACCCCAGTGAGGTTAAATCAGATTGATAATAAGAAGGATAAAATGTGTTGGCAATGTAAGGAGTCATTGGAAACTTATGAACACATGTGGTGGAGTTGTAAAGACTTTTGGAGGAAAATTGAAAAAGAGATAGGGGAAATTATGGGTATGAATATTAAATTGGGGTCAAATACGGTTTTGTTGACAGATGTGGAAAGCACAAATTTAAGCAAGGACAAAAAAAGAATTGTTAGAGATAGTGTTGAGAATGGGTAGACAATGTATTGCTAGAAATTGGAAAAGTGAGGTGATTGTGAAAATAGAGGAATGTTACAAGGAAATGTGGGATTTAGCATTGAATGATAAATTAACATGGGAAAGGGCATAATTAAAGAAAACAGATTCTGGAAGGTGTGGCAAGTTATCGTGGAACATGCATTGAAAGGAGATGATACAAATAGACCTGTACCCAGCCAATGCAAGCGCAGCGCCAAAATGGCCGCCGCGCTCTTTGCGGCCCCCCCCACAGGACGAATGATCCGGGTAGTTTAGGGCGTGGCCAGCTCCCTTACAAAAGGGGTGGCCACGAGGCAGCCGAGCTGCCATTTTACCTAAGCGACGGAGCGGAGAAGTTTTTCTTCCTGTGTCTCCGTCGCTCTTTATCTAGGTTGGAAGCCTTTTGGCGGCGAATCTTCTCTTTCGGCTTCCTTTTGCATTTAGTGAGATGCCTCCGAAGAAGAAGGTGCTTTCGAGTGCGGCTCGCACGGGTAGGAGGCGCAATCCGGGTCGGAGGACCACGGTGGCGCCTCCCCAGCAGCCGCCTTTGCCGGTGCCCGCCGGGACTGGCGGGATGGGGGCGATCACCCCTTGGCCGGCAGCGGGAGACCCAAGCATGGGCTCGGGGAGGGCTGCGGCCCCCGGCCCGCAAGCGGTGGACACCGCTCCTGGCTTTGCCCATTCTGCTGGGCCTGCAGCGGTTGTGGCACAGCTTCCCCCGGGGCCTTCTAGCCTTGGGGGGTGGTGTGGCTCCCTGCCTTGGCAGGCCCCTGCACCGACCCTTCCGGGCATCGGTGCGGGACAATGGCCCTATTCGGGCCCTGGGGTACAGGGACCTGTACCCGCGCCTCTACCAGGCGGGCTGGCCGGCCCTTGGCCCCTGGTCAGCGTTGAGGCCTTACTGGCCCGCGTGGCGGCCCTCGAGGCCTCCTTGGCTCGGGCCAGCCATGCTGGGGCTACTTGTGGGGTTCGTGTTGAGGCGCCGTCGGTCGGGCAGCAGCAGGCGACGGGACGGGTCGAGCTGCTGCAGGCGCGTGGCGCACCTTCGGCCACTGCCTCGCAGCTCCCCGGCCAGCAAGCAGGTGTGGGTCAGGCCCCGATGGTGAGCTCTGCGGCGGTCGTGAGCTCCGACGCCCCCGGTGGGCCGGAACCCCCGGTGGGGGCGGCCAGCGGGGGTGCAACATGTGAGTATGCAGTACAAGCCAATACACCTACACACATTGCCAATACTGGGGTGGCCTTTCAATGGCCTTGGCCTTGCGCGGGTGGTGCGGTGGCTCAGCCGCCGGCGCTCCACTCGGCGATGACAACTGCTACCCAGACCCCTGGGGTTATAGGTGTTCCCTACCCTGCCGGGAATGTATTGGGGGTGGCGGGGCCGGCACAGGCCCCTTTTCAGGTGCCCGCGTTGTCTGCGGTCCCGGTTTCGGCCTTGCCAACGGCGGGATATTCTTTGCCACTGGGTGACCACCTAGCACAAGCCACCAGAGAAAAGATATGGCGGGGGGAGTATGTAGATATCTTCTCACTCTTAAACAGAGAGCCCACCAAGGAGGAGAGGGAGGGGCAAGACGAGAAGGACAAGGAGCAGGCACGTCGTCGCAAGCCACCACGTACCTGGGCCAACTGGCTGCCGGCTTATTTAATCTACATGGCAGTGTACTTGAGAGCGCGGCCGGATTTGGCTATTCCGATGGTCCAATATTTGGACAACATCTAAAGGGCGATGGTCGATTTTCCGTGCCCCTCGTGGTTGGCTTATGACGAGGAATTTCGTATGCGGATTCCCCTGCACCCCGAGATGAGGTGGGACGAGCCGTGCCAGAGGCTTTGGCTTCTGTACATGACTCCCACACGCCCCGCGCCAGGGGAGAGATACCATTGCGGACATGCGGTCCAGCGAGCGGCTCCAGCTCAGGTTCCCCACCAGGCGGCGGGGCAGGGGGTTCCAGCCCGCCTGCTGTGCTGGACTTTCTCGTCCAATGGTTCCTGTAATAGGAAAAATTGCAAGTACAGGCGTGAGTGTCCCACCTGTGCGGGTCCCCACGCAGCCTCTGCGTGTCCCAGACCTGGAGGGACGCGTGGCAGAGGGAAGGGTGGACAGTGGGCTGGCAAGACTGCCACAGATGGAGGTAGTGTACCAAAAGGCCCCCTCCCCAATTAATGTGCGTATGTTGGAGCGTTGGCTCACATCGTACTCGAAGAGGGAGGATGCGGAGTATTTCCTTCGAGGCTTTCAGCAAGGGTTCCATATCCCTTTCATGGGTGATAGGTCCCCTCAGGATGCCCCCAATCTTTTATCTCTTAGGGGAAGGGAGGAGGTGGCTGCTGCCAGCATTAGGAAGGAGGTTGAGGCGGGCAGGGTCGCTGGCCCTTTCCCTGCACCCCCGTTCCCCAATTTTAAGGTATCACCCCTAGGCTTGGTTCCCAAAAAGTCCCTAGGCGAATTTCGCCTTATTCATCATTTGTCTTACCCGGCCGGCCGATCGGTCAATGATGCTATCCCTGATGACCTTTGTTCGGTCAGGTATACATCCTTTGACCACGCGCTGCGCATGGTGCGCTCGTGCGGCCCGTGTGCCTTGCTAGCTAAATGTGACATCAAGTCGGCTTTTCGCCTACTGCCGGTGCATCCGGCCGACTTCGAGTTGCTGGGTTTCAAATTTCGGGGCGAATATTATTTTGATAAGGCCATGCCTTTTGGCTGTTCCATATCATGCTCTGCATTTGAGCGTTTCAGTACCTTCCTGGAGTGGGCTTTCGTCCGCCCGGTCAGGGTCCCGGTCTGTAGCCCATTACCTGGATGACTTTTTATTCGGGGGTAAACGGGGCTGGGACACGTGCACACGTCTCCTCAACACATTTCAGACGCTAATGGAGGAACTCGGTGTCCCTTTAGCGCCTGAAAAGACCGAGGGCCCATCTAACAAGCTAGTATTCCTGGGGGTGGAGATCGACACAGTAGCGCATGCTTCTAGGTTACCGGGGGATAAGGTGTCCCGGTTAGTGGCCCTCATCTCGGATTTGCTGGCCAAGCGCAAGGCATCGCTGAGGGAACTCCAAGTGTTACATGGTCACCTCAATTTTGCCTGCAGGGTGGTCGCACCGGGCAGGGCTTTTGCTCGGCGCTTATGCGACGCCATGGCAGGGTTATCCAGGCCCCACCACAGAGTCAGGATTACCCGGGGTATCAGGGCAGACATGTTCGTCTGGTTACAGTTCCTGAGGGAGTTCAATGGGGTCTCATTTTGGAGGTCTGACCTCCTGGCTTCCCCAAATTTTCAGATCCAGTCTGATGCCTCAGGATCCCTGGGTTATGGGATGTACTTCAATGGGAAGTGGGCCTATGGTGGGTGGCCACCGGCATGGGCAGGCACTGGTCGCCTGCGTGATCTCACATACCTTGAATTTTTTCCTATCCTGGGGGCTTTGATGCTGTGGGGCGAGGAATGGGCCAACTCGGTCGTGCATTTCTGGTGTGACAACGCTGCTGTTGTCCACATTGTCAATGCACAGACTTCCAAATCGCCCAGGGTTATGGACCTAGTGCGCCAGTTTGTGCTGCGCTGCCTGCGCCTCAACGTCTTGTTCAGGGCTAGGCACGTCCCGGGGTTAATAACGATATTGCCGACGCTTTGTCCCGCCTGCAGATCTCCCGGTTCCGTGCCTTGGCCCCGGATGCGGAGGAATTTCCCTCGCCACTCCCGGACGAGATATGGACCATTGGCAGGGAGAGGTGAACCGGGCGATCGGCCTGTCACTGGCGCCCCGCACGCATAAGGCGTATCAACAAGCTTTTAATTCTTATAGCAGGGAAAGGTAACACTCCCAAGAAGAAATTGTAAAATTACAAGTGCTTTAATAAAAGGAATAATTCACATATATGTCCTACGCTGAGGTGTATCCGTCATGGTGTGGTGATGGTGAGTTCAACACGCAATAAACTGAATCATAAGCGACAGAAATAACTAAAGTCCTGTGCGCGGAGCTCACTCACACTACAATGATGCACATGAGTCGTGCCCTCGAACATGCATGACAAACTGGGACCCTTGAAAGTAAAATTGTATCCTCACTGCGCCCGGTAAATACAGACAGGATTATGAACTGTTGTACAAATGAAATGCAGTATCTAAAAGTCCGTAGTCAAGTGATCATCTGTACAGCTCGAAAAACTGGCGCTGGTGGTAGAGGGTGGAATCCTTCTCCCGACAAGGGTACCCAGATGACGAGCATCAATACACGATGGTAGACGATAAAGTTGACAAAGTCACGATGCCCTTCCGTTATATGGACATTTCGAATCTCTTCCTCAAGTTTCTACAATCGCATAAATATACACAATGTGAAAACTACCAATAATGGGTAATATCGCACACCGCGAATACATGTTAACCCATTAGATCAACAATTGCATGCACTAGCAATACATATAGTAAAGACAGCTTACATACCTAATAATTTCTTATTTGCGCGTAACGCACCTCTGTTGCCATATTTCTCCTTGTGTGCACGCGTTAGCTCTTACATACCACATACTTCCTATATATACCTAAAACTAAGGGGATGCGGGACATGTGATTGTAATGACTAAATCAGAGCAGGTGATTTCTACTGTAATCTTAAAGCAGCAAGGATCCGCTTAGTTAACAATATGTTGTTCTATCTTACAAAAATGCCGAGAGGTCCCATTCTGTATTGAGCCCGTGTGGGGCCAAAGTATTGAAGCGGTGGATGTAGTACGCTTCTTTTTGGAGTAGAAATCGATCGATATCAGTCATGCAGTATTTGCTATGTCTGAAAGTTTCTAAAACCACTGCCTTGATGTCCTTAACGGTATGCTTTTCTTGTAGAAAATGGTTGACAAGTGGAGCATTGGGGATCTTATTCCTTATGCGAGAAGCATGTTCGCTCAGGCGCACCTTAAGCGGTCGCCTGGACTGTCCCACATATGCCAACTGACATTTACATATTAACATATACACGATTTCTTTTGAGTTGCAGTTGGTGAACTCCGTCAGGTTGAGGACAAAGTCGCTGCTGGGTACCTTTACTTTATTAGTGGTCCACATGTGGCCACAGTATTTGCAATGGCCACAGGGGTGATGACCACTAGTACAAGGCCGATGGACTGCGTTGGATTTAATAAGATCAGTCTTTGAGATGAGGTTAGCTATAGTCCTGGTTCTTCTGAACCCGATTGTGGGTTTATGTTGGCAGCCCGGCACGGAGTCCAGGATGTGCCAGTGTTTCAAAATTATCTGTTTAATACGTTGGGCCATGGGTGTGTAGTCTACTGACCAGAATAACCCTGGTCTTGTGTGTTGCTTCCCAGTGCTGTAATTTAACAAAGAGTTCCTATTCCGCAAATCTGTCCTGTGTTTGGCAGATCTAATCACATGGTGAGGGTACCCCCTGCGATGGAGGACAGTAGTTATTTTGTCCGCTGCTTCTGTATAGTCATGGGATCGAGACGAGTTCCTTTTGGCCCTAACTAGTAAACTATAAGGGATGTTGGCCTTTAAGTGGTGGGGATGAAAGGAGCTGTATTGCAAGTAGGCAAAACGGTCGGTAGGTTTATGATAAAGTTTTGTTTTTAAAAGGTTATTGTCAATGAAAACAGTTAGATCTAGGAAGGAAATAGAGTGAGCATCTGTGACAAATGTGAATTTGAGCTGCTGATGTTGTGCATTGATCCAACTGCAAAAATTGTTAATGGCTGTATGATCCTTGAAAAGAAAAAAGAGATCATCAATGTACCTCTTATAACATAGGATATTTGAAAAAAATGGATTGACCCGTGGATCCAGTATAAACGTCCTATCAAAATGGCACATAAAGATGTTGGCCACTGAGGGCGCAAAATTCGACCCCATGGACACTCCCTGAGTTTGTAAGAAAAAAGAATGTTCGAATCTGAAAAAATTATTCTCGAAACATATATCCAGTAAATCCAGCAAGAATGCCGACGAGGGATGAGTATCAGCCCTGCTGTCTAAGTGGTGAGCAATCAGTGTGCGGGCTTCCTCAAGCGGAATGTTTGTATAAAGAGATGTGACATCTAATGTGAGGAGCACCGCATCTTGTGGCACTGGAAAATTTTCCATCAACTGGATGAAGTGTGTCGAGTCCTGGATGTATGAAGGGGAGTGGATGGCAAAAGTTCTTATATGGTGGTCTATGAATTTGGCCACTGGTTCTAACAGGGAATTGTTTGCGGATAATATAGGTCTACATGGGATGACCAAGTCATCCTTTGATAATTTGTGCACCTTGGGCAAAAGGTAGAAAATCGGAACTCGTGGGAATTTATTGAGCAAGAAACGGTAAGTTTTATCATTAATATCCTCCATGGCCAAGGCTCCTTGTAATACTACTGTAAGTATATTGGTGACATGTGCAGTCGGATTCTGTTCCAACATGCGATAACACTCAGTATTAGATAACTGTGAATAAGCAGCTGCCAGATAATCTTTTTTATTGAGGAGAACTATGCCTCCTCCCTTGTCTGCCGACTTGATTATGATATTTGGGTCGTCACCTAAGTTTTTCAATAGTTTAATATCTTTTAGGGAGAGATTGAACTTTCTGTTGAACTGTGACTCCGCAGACGTGATATCACGGATAATCAATCTTTTAAAAACCTCAATCGAGGGATTGTCTATAGCAGGTGTAAATGATGATGGTGGAGCAAACACATCAGGGGTGCGTGTGTGTTCCGCATCTTCCTTAAAGAATGCTCGTAATTTTAATAACCTAATCAATTTAAAGATATCAATCTTAGTTTTAAAGGGGGAGTAATGGGGAGTAGGAACGAATCCTAGACCCAGATTCAACAGCTGTGTTTCTCTTACCGTGAGCGACCGGCTAGATAGATTAAAGACAAGGGAGGGAGTTATTTCTTCCTCGTTCTCTTCTGGGGTCTCCGTCCTAAAAAATCATTTTGTCTATTGGCTCGTGAAGTGCCGGCCATAGCCGAGCTTATTTTATTTCTATTGGTCCGAAAGTTATATGGTTCTCTACGATTATCGTCTGCTGAAGACTCCTGTCCGTCTGAGTCAGTTGTTTCGAAATCAGTTGTTTCTACTGGTTGCCTCCAGGAAACCTGCTTCCGTGCGTTGCGTTTATCGAATGACCACCGGTACACACGTTCATTTTGATAATCACTGCGATCCCTTTGCAGCTTCTTGTTTTTGAACGCTACAATCTCGCTTTTGAAGACACTAAGTTTATCTTCTAAGTCTTTTAATATTGATCGAGATTCGCTGCTTATTGTAGTAGCCAATGTGGATTTTAAAGAGTCAATATCCTCATCTAGGGAGGCCATTTCCTGGTGGCATTGGTCAATTATCAGTAATATTAGATCAAAGGAGCATCGATCTAGGATCGATGTCCATTTGTCCAAGAACTCCTTCTTATTGGCGAACAGCGTTGGACCCTTAGGTATGCGTAGACCCCTGGGGAGAATAGACGCCCTGTAGTACTCCAGCAAAAACGAAGAGTGCAAGTCAACCCGTATGCGCTTTCTTTCGAGATATTCGAGTTTGCTCAGGTCGTCATTGTAAGTATTGGTAGTCAAGTTGAGTGGTGTAGCTCTGTTTAGAATCCTGTCCCTTTCAGCGGACGAAAAGGAGAAGCCTTTGTCCGTCATGCCGTGAGCGAACAAGTAGAAAGGTGGGACGGCTGGGGTGTATGAACAGCAGGGAAAGGTAACACTCCCAAGAAGAAATTGTAAAATTACAAGTGCTTTAATAAAAGGAATAATTCACATATATGTCCTACGCTGAGGTGTATCCGTCATGGTGTGGTGATGGTGAGTTCAACACGCAATAAACTGAATCATAAGCGACAGAAATAACTAAAGTCCTGTGCGCGGAGCTCACTCACACTACAATGATGCACATGAGTCGTGCCCTCGAACATGCATGACAAACTGGGACCCTTGAAAGTAAAATTGTATCCTCACTGCGCCCGGTAAATACAGACAGGATTATGAACTGTTGTACAAATGAAATGCAGTATCTAAAAGTCCGTAGTCAAGTGATCATCTGTACAGCTCGAAAAACTGGCGCTGGTGGTAGAGGGTGGAATCCTTCTCCCGACAAGGGTACCCAGATGACGAGCATCAATACACGATGGTAGACGATAAAGTTGACAAAGTCACGATGCCCTTCCGGTATATGGACATTTCGAATCTCTTCCTCAAGTTTCTACAATCGCATAAATATACACAATGTGAAAACTACCAATAATGGGTAATATCGCACACCGCGAATACATGTTAACCCATTAGATCAACAATTGCATGCACTAGCAATACATATAGTAAAGACAGCTTACATACCTAATAATTTCTTATTTGCGCGTAACGCACCTCTGTTGCCATATTTCTCCTTGTGTGCACGCGTTAGCTCTTACATACCACATACTTCCTATATATACCTAAAACTAAGGGGATGCGGGACATGTGATTGTAATGACTAAATCAGAGCAGGTGATTTCTACTGTAATCTTAAAGCAGCAAGGATCCGCTTAGTTAACAATATGTTGTTCTATCTTACAAAAATGCCGAGAGGTCCCATTCTGTATTGAGCCCGTGTGGGGCCAAAGTATTGAAGCGGTGGATGTAGTACGCTTCTTTTTGGAGTAGAAATCGATCGATATCAGTCATGCAGTATTTGCTATGTCTGAAAGTTTCTAAAACCACTGCCTTGATGTCCTTAACGGTATGCTTTTCTTGTAGAAAATGGTTGACAAGTGGAGCATTGGGGATCTTATTCCTTATGCGAGAAGCATGTTCGCTCAGGCGCACCTTAAGCGGTCGCCTGGACTGTCCCACATATGCCAACTGACATTTACATATTAACATATACACGATTTCTTTTGAGTTGCAGTTGGTGAACTCCGTCAGGTTGAGGACAAAGTCGCTGCTGGGTACCTTTACTTTATTAGTGGTCCACATGTGGCCACAGTATTTGCAATGGCCACAGGGGTGATGACCACTAGTACAAGGCCGATGGACTGCGTTGGATTTAATAAGATCAGTCTTTGAGATGAGGTTAGCTATAGTCCTGGTTCTTCTGAACCCGATTGTGGGTTTATGTTGGCAGCCCGGCACGGAGTCCAGGATGTGCCAGTGTTTCAAAATTATCTGTTTAATACGTTGGGCCATGGGTGTGTAGTCTACTGACCAGAATAACCCTGGTCTTGTGTGTTGCTTCCCAGTGCTGTAATTTAACAAAGAGTTCCTATTCCGCAAATCTGTCCTGTGTTTGGCAGATCTAATCACATGGTGAGGGTACCCCCTGCGATGGAGGACAGTAGTTATTTTGTCCGCTGCTTCTGTATAGTCATGGGATCGAGACGAGTTCCTTTTGGCCCTAACTAGTAAACTATAAGGGATGTTGGCCTTTAAGTGGTGGGGATGAAAGGAGCTGTATTGCAAGTAGGCAAAACGGTCGGTAGGTTTATGATAAAGTTTTGTTTTTAAAAGGTTATTGTCAATGAAAACAGTTAGATCTAGGAAGGAAATAGAGTGAGCATCTGTGACAAATGTGAATTTGAGCTGCTGATGTTGTGCATTGATCCAACTGCAAAAATTGTTATTGGCTGTATGATCCTTGAAAAGAAAAAAGAGATCATCAATGTACCTCTTATAACATAGGATATTTGAAAAAAATGGATTGACCCGTGGATCCAGTATAAACGTCCTATCAAAATGGCACATAAAGATGTTGGCCACTGAGGGCGCAAAATTCGACCCCATGGACACTCCCTGAGTTTGTAAGAAAAAAGAATGTTCGAATCTGAAAAAATTATTCTCGAAACATATATCCAGTAAATCCAGCAAGAATGCCGACGAGGGATGAGTATCAGCCCAACTCGTCTCGATCCCATGACTATACAGAAGCAGCGGACAAAATAACTACTGTCCTCCATCGCAGGGGGTACCCTCACCATGTGATTAGATCTGCCAAACACAGGACAGATTTGCGGAATAGGAACTCTTTGTTAAATTACAGCACTGGGAAGCAACACACAAGACCAGGGTTATTCTGGTCAGTAGACTACACACCCATGGCCCAACGTATTAAACAGATAATTTTGAAACACTGGCACATCCTGGACTCCGTGCCGGGCTGCCAACATAAACCCACAATCGGGTTCAGAAGAACCAGGACTATAGCTAACCTCATCTCAAAGACTGATCTTATTAAATCCAACGCAGTCCATCGGCCTTGTACTAGTGGTCATCACCCCTGTGGCCATTGCAAATACTGTGGCCACATGTGGACCACTAATAAAGTAAAGGTACCCAGCAGCGACTTTGTCCTCAACCTGACGGAGTTCACCAACTGCAACTCAAAAGAAATCGTGTATATGTTAATATGTAAATGTCAGTTGGCATATGTGGGACAGTCCAGGCGACCGCTTAAGGTGCGCCTGAGCGAACATGCTTCTCGCATAAGGAATAAGATCCCCAATGCTCCACTTGTCAACCATTTTCTACAAGAAAAGCATACCGTTAAGGACATCAAGGCAGTGGTTTTAGAAACTTTCAGACATAGCAAATACTGCATGACTGATATCGATCGATTTCTACTCCAAAAAGAAGCGTACTACATCCACCGCTTCAATACTTTGGCCCCACACGGGCTCAATACAGAATGGGACCTCTCGGCATTTTTGTAAGATAGAACAACATATTGTTAACTAAGCGGATCCTTGCTGCTTTAAGATTACAGTAGAAATCACCTGCTCTGATTTAGTCATTACAATCACATGTCCCGCATCCCCTTAGTTTTAGGTATATATAGGAAGTATGTGGTATGTAAGAGCTAACGCGTGCACACAAGGAGAAATATGGCAACAGAGATGCGTTACGCGCAAATAAGAAATTATTAGGTATGTAAGCTGTCTTTACTATATGTATTGCTAGTGCATGCAATTGTTGATCTAATGGGTTAACATGTATTCGCGGTGTGCGATATTACCCATTATTGGTAGTTTTCACATTGTGTATATTTATGCGATTGTAGAAACTTGAGGAAGAGATTCGAAATGTCCATATACCGGAAGGGCATCGTGACTTTGTCAACTTTATCGTCTACCATCGTGTATTGATGCTCGTCATCTGGGTACCCTTGTCGGGAGAAGGATTCCACCCTCTACCACCAGCGCCAGTTTTTCGAGCTGTACAGATGATCACTTGACTACGGACTTTTAGATACTGCATTTCATTTGTACAACAGTTCATAATCCTGTCTGTATTTACCGGGCGCAGTGAGGATACAATTTTACTTTCAAGGGTCCCAGTTTGTCATGCATGTTCGAGGGCACGACTCATGTGCATCATTGTAGTGTGAGTGAGCTCCGCGCACAGGACTTTAGTTATTTCTGTCGCTTATGATTCAGTTTATTGCGTGTTGAACTCACCATCACCACACCATGACGGATACACCTCAGCGTAGGACATATATGTGAATTATTCCTTTTATTAAAGCACTTGTAATTTTACAATTTCTTCTTGGGAGTGTTACCTTTCCCTGCTGTTCATACACCCCAGCCGTCCCACCTTTCTACTTGTTCGCTCACGGCATGACGGACAAAGGCTTCTCCTTTTCGTCCGCTGAAAGGGACAGGATTCTAAACAGAGCTACACCACTCAACTTGACTACCAATACTTACAATGACGACCTGAGCAAACTCGAATATCTCGAAAGAAAGCGCATACGGGTTGACTTGCACTCTTCGTTTTTGCTGGAGTACTACAGGGCGTCTATTCTCCCCAGGGGTCTACGCATACCTAAGGGTCCAACGCTGTTCGCCAATAAGAAGGAGTTCTTGGACAAATGGACATCGATCCTAGATCGATGCTCCTTTGATCTAATATTACTGATAATTGACCAATGCCACCAGGAAATGGCCTCCCTAGATGAGGATATTGACTCTTTAAAATCCACACTGGCTACTACAATAAGCAGCGAATCTCGATCAATATTAAAAGACTTAGAAGATAAACTTAGTGTCTTCAAAAGCGAGATTGTAGCGTTCAAAAACAAGAAGCTGCAAAGGGATCGCAGTGATTATCAAAATGAACGTGTGTACCGGTGGTCATTCGATAAACGCAACGCACGGAAGCAGGTTTCCTGGAGGCAACCAGTAGAAACAACTGATTTCGAAACAACTGACTCAGACGGACAGGAGTCTTCAGCAGACGATAATCGTAGAGAACCATATAACTTTCGGACCAATAGAAATAAAATAAGCTCGGCTATGGCCGGCACTTCACGAGCCAATAGACAAAATGATTTTTTAGGACGGAGACCCCAGAAGAGAACGAGGAAGAAATAACTCCCTCCCTTGTCTTTAATCTATCTAGCCGGTCGCTCACGGTAAGAGAAACACAGCTGTTGAATCTGGGTCTAGGATTCGTTCCTACTCCCCATTACTCCCCCTTTAAAACTAAGATTGATATCTTTAAATTGATTAGGTTATTAAAATTACGAGCATTCTTTAAGGAAGATGCGGAACACACACGCACCCCTGATGTGTTTGCTCCACCATCATCATTTACACCTGCTATAGACAATCCCTCGATTGAGGTTTTTAAAAGATTGATTATCCGTGATATCACGTCTGCGGAGTCACAGTTCAACAGAAAGTTCAATCTCTCCCTAAAAGATATTAAACTATTGAAAAACTTAGGTGACGACCCAAATATCATAATCAAGTCGGCAGACAAGGGAGGAGGCATAGTTCTCCTCAATAAAAAAGATTATCTGGCAGCTGCTTATTCACAGTTATCTAATACTGAGTGTTATCGCATGTTGGAACAGAATCCGACTGCACATGTCACCAATATACTTACAGTAGTATTACAAGGAGCCTTGGCCATGGAGGATATTAATGATAAAACTTACCGTTTCTTGCTCAATAAATTCCCACGAGTTCCGATTTTCTACCTTTTGCCCAAGGTGCACAAATTATCAAAGGATGACTTGGTCATCCCATGTAGACCTATATTATCCGCAAACAATTCCCTGTTAGAACCAGTGGCCAAATTCATAGACCACCATATAAGAACTTTTGCCATCCACTCCCCTTCATACATCCAGGACTCGACACACTTCATCCAGTTGATGGAAAATTTTCCAGTGCCACAAGATGCGGTGCTCCTCACATTAGATGTCACATCTCTTTATACAAACATTCCGCTTGAGGAAGCCCGCACACTGATTGCTCACCACTTAGACAGCAGGGCTGATACTCATCCCTCGTCGGCATTCTTGCTGGATTTACTGGATATATGTTTCGAGAATAATTTTTTCAGATTCGAACATTCTTTTTTCTTACAAACTCAGGGAGTGTCCATGGGGTCGAATTTTGCGCCCTCAGTGGCCAACATCTTTATGTGCCATTTTGATAGGACGTTTATACTGGATCCACGGGTCAATCCATTTTTTTCAAATATCCTATGTTATAAGAGGTACATTGATGATCTCTTTTTTCTTTTCAAGGATCATACAGCCATTAACAATTTTTGCAGTTGGATCAATGCACAACATCAGCAGCTCAAATTCACATTTGTCACAGATGCTCACTCTATTTCCTTCCTAGATCTAACTGTTTTCATTGACAATAACCTTTTAAAAACAAAACTTTATCATAAACCTACCGACCGTTTTGCCTACTTGCAATACAGCTCCTTTCATCCCCACCACTTAAAGGCCAACATCCCTTATAGTTTACTAGTTAGGGCCAAAAGGAACTCGTCTCGATCCCATGACTATACAGAAGCAGCGGACAAAATAACTACTGTCCTCCATCGCAGGGGGTACCCTCACCATGTGATTAGATCTGCCAAACACAGGACAGATTTGCGGAATAGGAACTCTTTGTTAAATTACAGCACTGGGAAGCAACACACAAGACCAGGGTTATTCTGGTCAGTAGACTACACACCCATGGCCCAACGTATTAAACAGATAATTTTGAAACACTGGCACATCCTGGACTCCGTGCCGGGCTGCCAACATAAACCCACAATCGGGTTCAGAAGAACCAGGACTATAGCTAACCTCATCTCAAAGACTGATCTTATTAAATCCAACGCAGTCCATCGGCCTTGTACTAGTGGTCATCACCCCTGTGGCCATTGCAAATACTGTGGCCACATGTGGACCACTAATAAAGTAAAGGTACCCAGCAGCGACTTTGTCCTCAACCTGACGGAGTTCACCAACTGCAACTCAAAAGAAATCGTGTATATGTTAATATGTAAATGTCAGTTGGCATATGTGGGACAGTCCAGGCGACCGCTTAAGGTGCGCCTGAGCGAACATGCTTCTCGCATAAGGAATAAGATCCCCAATGCTCCACTTGTCAACCATTTTCTACAAGAAAAGCATACCGTTAAGGACATCAAGGCAGTGGTTTTAGAAACTTTCAGACATAGCAAATACTGCATGACTGATATCGATCGATTTCTACTCCAAAAAGAAGCGTACTACATCCACCGCTTCAATACTTTGGCCCCACACGGGCTCAATACAGAATGGGACCTCTCGGCATTTTTGTAAGATAGAACAACATATTGTTAACTAAGCGGATCCTTGCTGCTTTAAGATTACAGTAGAAATCACCTGCTCTGATTTAGTCATTACAATCACATGTTCCGCATCCCCTTAGTTTTAGGTATATATAGGAAGTATGTGGTATGTAAGAGCTAACGCGTGCACACAAGGAGAAATATGGCAACAGAGGTGCGTTACGCGCAAATAAGAAATTATTAGGTATGTAAGCTGTCTTTACTATATGTATTGCTAGTGCATGCAATTGTTGATCTAATGGGTTAACATGTATTCGCGGTGTGCGATATTACCCATTATTGGTAGTTTTCACATTGTGTATATTTATGCGATTGTAGAAACTTGAGGAAGAGATTCGAAATGTCCATATAACGGAAGGGCATCGTGACTTTGTCAACTTTATCGTCTACCATCGTGTATTGATGCTCGTCATCTGGGTACCCTTGTCGGGAGAAGGATTCCACCCTCTACCACCAGCGCCAGTTTTTCGAGCTGTACAGATGATCACTTGACTACGGACTTTTAGATACTGCATTTCATTTGTACAACAGTTCATAATCCTGTCTGTATTTACCGGGCGCAGTGAGGATACAATTTTATTTTCAAGGGTCCCAGTTTGTCATGCATGTTCGAGGGCACGACTCATGTGCATCATTGTAGTGTGAGTGAGCTCCGCGCACAGGACTTTAGTTATTTCTGTCGCTTATGATTCAGTTTATTGCGTGTTGAACTCACCATCACCACACCATGACGGATACACCTCAGCGTAGGACATATATGTGAATTATTCCTTTTATTAAAGCACTTGTAATTTTACAATTTCTTCTTGGGAGTGTTACCTTTCCCTGCTGTTCATACACCCCAGCCGTCCCACCTTTCTACTTTAATTCTTATAGGGCATTTTCTGCCCAATTTCACCTGCCAGAGACCTGGCCTATCCCGGTGGATCATGTTCTGCGGTTCATGGTTCACCTGCATTCCCAGGGCCTCGCACCTCGCACCATAGCATCCAAGCTCTCGGCGCTGGCTTTCATGGCCAAGGTGGGGGGTCATGTGGACAGCACCTCTGACTTCCGTGTGAGACATGTTTTGGAGGGGTGGGTGCGCGAGCGCGGGCGTTGCCCGGACGACCGGCACCCTATTTCCCCAGGGGTTCTTACCCAGTTGGCCCGGGGCTGGCCAGGCCTCTGTTTTGATCATTATGAGGCAGCCCTTTTTCATGCAGCCACAACGGTGGCATTTTTTGGAGCGCTCTGCATCAGCGAACTTGTGATGCTGTCTAAGGCGGATGCAAGTTGTAGGGCACTGGAACTCGAAGATGTCTATGTTGCCAAAGACTGGGCCCAGTTGAGGATACGCTCCTCTAAGACTGATCAGCAGGGCGCAGGCAGTGGTGTGAGACTGCTACGGTGTTCTTTGGCAGACATCTGTCCGGTTGGTGCCCTACAGGAGTTTCTTGCACTGCGTGGCACGCACCATGGCCCGTTTTTCTGTCACCAGGATGGGTGTCCCCTTACTAAATTTCAGTTTTGGAAGGTGACAGGCAGAGCCCTCGCCAGGGTGGGCCTACCAGGTGCCCGTTATGGCACACATTCATTCCGTATTGGGGCAGCCTCTACAGCAGCTGCTTTTGGGTACTCGGGGGCTGACATACGCAGCATGGGGAGGTGGGGTTCACAATGTTTTCAGTTTTATGTGCGCCCACTTCCGCC
This sequence comes from Bradypodion pumilum, assembly GCA_035047305.1. Taxonomy (NCBI): domain Eukaryota; kingdom Metazoa; phylum Chordata; class Lepidosauria; order Squamata; family Chamaeleonidae; genus Bradypodion; species Bradypodion pumilum. The sequence goes on along the minus strand of JAWDJD010000003.1, from coordinate 203,153,428 downwards.
GTGAGTACCAATACAGTCACCTTACCTTCCTTTTTTCCTCAATTTTCTTACAGACCCTGGGTGTCGTATTACACCGGTGACAGTATGGCTGGTGGGCCACAGCTACGTGCAAAGGGCAGCGCGTTACGCTGCGGTGACAGATGGGGACCCCGACTGGGACTGGGTGAACACACCAGTCTCACATGGCATGGTAAGCCTGGGATGTTGTGGCGGGAGCTGCTGCCTTTTCTTTTTTCAGGCAGAAGTGCTGCCCCGCCTGACATTCTCATCATGCACCTGGGGGGCAACGATTTGGGTCAGGTCACCGGCTTGTCGCTCAAGCATGCGATTTGCGAGGACCTCGCCTACTTGCACTACGTCTGGCCTCACGCAACCCTGCTTTGGTCGGACATGGTCCCGCGCCATTCTTACAGGGGAGGAGTTGACCTCATGGGCCTTGACCGCGCTCGGCGCGAGGTCAATAGGGCGGTGGCACGGTTCCTTGCTGACAGGGCTTGGGGACGGGTCAGTCGTCACCCCGCTATTGGACTAGAAAATTATGATTTGTATGCAGGGGATGGGGTCCATCTGTCGCGAGGAGGTATGGATCTCCTGTTGGGTGATTGGCGAGCAGGCCTGTTGACCGAGCTGACGGTCTGGGGGGGGGCGTCAGGCCTTCTTTGAAGCCCCTCCGTGTGGCGGGTAGCACTGGTAAGGTAAACAGTTATGACCCACAGGTATCCGGCAGGTTCGCAATTGACTGGACAACACTAGATAGGAATAAATTAGTTAAACGTTGTCCGGTCAACGACGAACCAGGCGACGGGGTGATGGCGATAGCTAACCAGCATGCATCACCCCGTGATTTCACGGATATGAGTCAGAGGGTGGGGTCATTAGTTAGATATTGACTACGGTCAACAATTTGTTTGTTGTCAACAAACAAATTGATACAAATTGATACATTGTAACCAATTGCCGTTGGCAATTTTGGGTGGTACCTTACCAGTGTTACTTCGGCCTGCTTGCCTTAGGAATTATGATTGGTCGTTTTACCAATACAAATTTATAATTCGGACTAGGGCATGAATCAATAAATGTGGCCCAATGCCGTTATCCACTTTCAATGGTGTCTGAGTCCGTTATTGGGGGGTGTGCCTGCAAAGATGTTTTTGGATAAGAAATGAATGAGACAATCCGTGCTCTCCAGGGCAATGTATAAAGCACTGGGTGTTTTTTAATTATTTCTGTATTAGCATTACATTTTTTGTATTGAAAAATGATTATGGAGTCTGACTTAGTTGAGGTATTAGAATGTGCTGGAATGAAATGAGTAATAATTTGTTTAATGTGATGATAATTAATTATAAAATTGATTTTAAAATTAGTGGGATGTATAATTTATAGAGGTAAAAATACAGTATTTAAATGTTTAGGTTACTTATTAAAAGTATGAAGGGGAATGTGTTAACATTTATATTACTATGTCATACCCATTGGTATTTTATGTTTTCTTTTACTGTATTAAGATTGCTAATTTGTATTGTTTGTTTATGTTAATGTATTATTGCTGTTTTAGTTTGTTAAGTTGTATTATTGTGTTAATAACAAAAAAGAATAAAAAATAAAAAATAAAAATCACAGTCCAACGTGCAAATCAGCTCTCTCCAACATTCCGTTTTTTGGCCTGGCTGTTAATAAACTGCCATTTTTCTCCCATGGCACAACACACACACACACAGTGTGTGTGTGTGTGTGTGTGTGTGTGTGTGTGTGTGTGTGTGTGTGTGTGTGTGTGTGTGTGTGTGTGTGTGTGTCCTTGGCAAAGCTTCGGGGGAGAGTTCGCCCCTCCTCTTCCCACGCAGCTTTGGTGTGTGTGTGTGTATGTGTGTGTGTGTGTTTGTATTGTGAGTGTGTTTGTGTGTGTGTAAAAGCTGTGCATAGAGGAAAAATTGAAGATCACCTGAGTAGTCACGACACCAGGCAAGTGTGGCAGGGGATCCAGCACCTTACTGACTACAAACCCAGTAAGTCATCGCCTCTAGAGAGCAGTGCTTCTCTGGTGGATGAGCTGAATACCTTCTTTGCCCGATTTGAAGTGACACCAGCAGTGGATCCAGCAGTGTTGCCAGAGTCATCGTCATTACTCCCCTTAGGGAATGTTGCCAGGGTGGAAGAGGGAGAAGTGAGGCGAATATTAAAAGGGATAAATGCGAGCAAGTCTATGGGTCCTGATGGAGTGGCTGGTAGGGCACTGAGAGACTGCTCAGAACAGCTGGCAGAAACTTTTATGAAGATTTTTAATCGGTCTTTGGCCCAAGCCACTGTCCCACCTTGTCTGAAATCCTCTACTATTATACCTCTGCCTAAAAAGCCTAACATAGATAGTCTGAATGACTTCCGCCCTGTGGCACTTACACCTGTCATAATGAAATGCTTTGAAAAGTTGGTGCGGAACCGTATTATGGCTTGTTTACCAGTTGGACTTGACCCTTGTCAATTTGCATATAAGAGAAAGAGATCCACGGAGGATGCTGTGGCTACGGCCCTACATGCTGTTCTGACCCATTTGGAGAAACAAGGGACTTATGCGAGACTGTTATTTGTAGATTTTAGTTCTGCTTTTAATACTATTCTTCCGCATAGACTGGTGCCCAAATTACTAGATCTGGGGCTTCCGCCATGCTTATGCAGGTGGATACTAGATTTTCTATCAGATCATTCCCAACGGGTCAGGATGGGCTCTCATCTCTCTGCGGATCTCAGTATAAGTATGGGGACGCTGCAGGGGTGTGTGCTGAGCCCGTTTCTGTACACGCTTTACACATATGATTGTGTTCCCAGTTACCCCAGCAATAAGATCATCAAGTTTGCAGACGACACAACGGTGGTGGGTCTGATTACTGCTGGCCAGGGAGAGTCGGCTTACAGGAAGGAGGTTGAGATGCTGACGGAGTGGTGTAGGGAAAACAATGTATTCCTCAATGTAAAAAATACAAAAGAGATCATTGTGGTCTTTAGAAAATGCAAATTGAACATCCAGCCACTTATTATTGAAGGGAATTGTGTGGAACAGGTCTCGGTGTTTCAATTTCTGGGAATGGAGCTGAGGGATGATCTAACATGAGGAGCAAACACCAAAGATCTGATGAAGAGAGCACAGCAGAGGTTATACTTCTTGAGAATCCGCAGGAAGAACAATCTTTCAAAGGACCTGCTGTTCGCATTCTACCACTGTACCATAGAGAGTGTGTTAACCTATGGTCTGTGTGTATGGTTTGGGAGTTGTACAGCTAGGGAAAGAACAATGCTGTCCAGGGTCATAAAGACTGCAGAGGGGATAATCGGGCGTACTCTTCCCACTCTAGATCAAATCTATGCCACCAGGTGTTATAAGAAAGCTGTAGAGATTGTGCAAGATAGTACGCACCCTGGAATTGATCTCTTTCAGCTTTTGCCTTCTAGAAGAAGGTATAGGGTCATAAAGACCAGGACCAGCCGCTTGAGAAATAGTTTCTACCCAAAAGCAGTTCTGGCTTTGAATACAGTGCAATGCAGTCTATGAGGGAGCTTCTGTATATAGTTTTTAGAGTTTTTAGGGTTTTAGAGTTTTTAGAGTTTTAGAGTTTTTAGAGCTTTAGAGCTTTTAGGGATTAAATGTGTATATGTGGGGTGGGAGTATGTTGATAATTTTGTATAGTTGTATTTTGTTTAGGTTTTGTTGGGTTGTGAAGTGTCCCCCCCCCCAATCTCATTGTTCTGTGCAGGACAATGACAATAAAGATTTATCTATCTATCTATCTATCTGTAATGAGTGTGTGTGTGTGTGTTGTGTGTGTGCATGCGTGAGTGTGAGGCTGTGTTGTGCATGTGTGTAATGAGTGGGTGTGGGTGTGTTGGGTGTGTGGTTGTGTTGTGTATGTGTGTGTGTATTAAGTGTTTGTGTGGTTGTGTTGTGTGTGCAGAGTGTGCAGAGTGTGCAGAGCATGTATATGTGTTGTTTGTGTGTGTGGTTGTGTTGTGTGTGTGGTTGTGTGTGTGGTTGTGTTGTATGTGTGTTTGTGTTGAGTGTGGTGTGTACCCCCAAAATATCTCCTATCACCAAAACACACACACACAAAACTGCCCGACAGAGCCAGGCAAAAAAGGCTAATATATATTACAGATGCTTATTTTACATAGGTAAGTTTTATAAAGTCTGGCTGCACATGCTTATTGAAGCATTCTGTAGCCATTGACCAAATAAGGTGATAGACTGAGACTTCAGTTTTATTGTAAATGTCTTTAAACAAATAAACAGAAACAGACAGAAGCTATGGGGTGGAGAGAGTGAGAAGGAAGTACAGTAATAGAGAGGGAGAAGAGGCAAAAAGAGAGAGAGAAGTACCATAGAGGAAGAGAGCAAAAGAAAGAAGGAGTGGGAGTAGGATTGTAGCTCCTACTATAACTTTGGCAGGTTCCTACTAGAGTTTTGTGTAGTGATGGACTTAGTGGCTGGTACTTTGGAATATGTATTGTATTGGGTTGGCATCTATTGTGGCAGCCTTGGGCTATGCCTCAGACAACATAAAGAAAGTGGGGCATTGTTCCTTTCATAGATTAGAGGATTATGTGTGCTTCCTTCCGCATTGATTCAGGTGGTTGTTTTTATTGTTTCTTGCTGGTTGTTTTCTACTGGTGTTTTTCCATCTAGATTTATGACCACAATTTTGTGTACTGCAAAGATTGTTTGGTGCCCACATTTAGGTCTGGCAACTCAGGCTTTCCTTGAAAAGAAAGGCAAGCAGGGCAAGTTATGGGATGGATGGATTCCAAGGTGCTGCAGAATAATGTTGTTGGGCCTCCAAATATGATCATATTTCAACTTGGTGGTAATGACCTGAGGCAGAGGAAAAGCAAAGTCCTTGTCCTAAAAGTCTCTAAGTGACCTCAAGTTGGTCAAAAGTCATTGGCTTTATATTTGGTTGCTATAGTCAGTTATACCTCCCCGATGGTGTGGAGAGCACACTGTGACCTCAGGTGTATTGATTGGGTCAGAGAGGTTTTAATCTGGAAATTTTGAAAGTAAAGGTTTGGGATCTGTTATTCTATACTCAGATATTATGGTTGAATGTCCAGAATTGTACAGACAGGAAGGGTGTACATGCACCCATCAAGCCAATGATTTCAGCTATTAGGTTCCCCTGTAGATCATGCAATAGGATGTGTGCCAAAGGCTAGCCATTGGTGAGTAGTGCAGAATGGAAATAAGGCTCAGTGAGTTCCCAATGGGCATCTGATTGGGGATTTTGCAGCCAACCTCAGCTAAGCAGATCTTGTGATTAAGTGGCTAGGATGGGGTGGGGGTGGGGTACTCAGATGGCAGTGTGGCTATTGCCTGCCTTAGGTCTTGAGGCTTGGGTGGTTGGTTACCCCTATTCTAGCTGCTGCTATTATTATTATTATTATTATTATTATTATTATTATTATTATTATTATTATTATTATTATTATTATTATTATTATTATTATTATTATTATTATTATTATTATTATTATTATTAATACGTTAATTTATTCCCAAGGGAGACCCAAAGTGGCAAAATTACAAGAAAAAATTAACAGTGTACAGTATATATAAAATTAAACAATACATAATACACAAAAAATACAAGTCAAAAATTACAAGTCATAGAATATATACATATAAAAATTAGAATATTAAATACCAAATACAACAAACCCCAATACAGCGGCCCTTACAGCAGTGCCATCGCTATAGGTCCAGGGGTTGGAGACCAAGGCTCAACGACCTCACGGTGGGGAGCAGCCCCTGAGGGCGTCGGGTAGCCCTTAGGCATTCCTCGTCCCCCTCCAGTCAGCCGCTGGACAAACCACGCTGGTCCCTGTGGTGGTGGGGAGCTACCTGGGAATGGACTTTCTTTAGAACAGCATGGTTTGGGATTCACCCATGGAAGGAGTAAAGAAGAATCCACTGGCTCCTGGTCCAGGCATCTGCACTACATCACTGAACCACCTGGCTCCAGGCCCAACTGCAAAAATGAGAAGGTTAAACCTTTAAAATGAATAAAGTTGTAGCTATAGTTAATGCCATTCCTGATCTCTGTCTCCTTATTTCTGGATTTGGGAGGGCCACAACATACAGAAATGTGTTCTAAAGGGATGTTGTGTATCAGCAAAGTCATGTAGTACTGCAGTAGATTTGTGGAAATTTATTTAATAAGGACAGAAACGTAGGACCACCCCTGTTTTTATAGAAATTCCATAAGTATAGATACCTACTTTTTGTTGTTGTTCACTATTACACACAATCTCCCACTCTTCATGCCGTGTTAACATGTATATCCATCTTTCATTAAACAATGGTCATATAGACATGCTGTTTTACTCTAGCTATCTGAGAGTAAAATAGTGGATCTAAAACAGAGTAAACATATTGATCATATATTATAATTAGTCAAATTATGTTCTCATCTATAATAACAATGACATTTAAAATCTCATTTTAATTCAGTACTCTTGTATGTTTTCTGTGCATTTAATTTCTGTCCTAGAGTAAAAAAAAGTTCATCTAAAACAGACTATACATAGATTATATACAATAATTGGTCAAATTATGATCTGATTTGCAATAACAGTCATTTATATTCTCACTTTTTCTTCAGTGCTCTTGTACTGCTATGAACATTGTCTGTCCATAGCAGTACAAGAGCACTGTGTTTTATTTCAAAATAAAATACATTTCCAGAGAAAGGAAAAGGAATGGTGTTTCTTGGTTATTGTTTTTACATGCATGAAATCTTTGCTAGTATTTCTGTTTCTGTTCTTTTAATGTTTATATCCTCTGGTTTTAAGTATAGCTTTGTTTTATATATAGCACAATGCCTGCATTGAAGCAAAACTAAAGGAGTTTAGAAGGTGGAGGAAGATAGATTAAGAACACCTAGATTTAAGAGGAAACAACTCTCCTTTTTAGTAACATATTACTTACTACACATTTTAAAATATATTGTGTTTAAAAATTTCAGTGATATTTGTCTGGCTACAGGCTTTTTTGGAAGTGAAATAGAACAATTAGAAAAATATATTCTGTTTTGCTAGCTCCACTAAAACAAAGCAAAATTTTCTAAAAACGTGTCACAAAGGAATCCTGCTAGGAATCCTGCTTTTTAAAAACAATAATAAGCATTAAATACAGATCGAACTCCTGCCATTTTGCAAAATAAATATTCAGTAATTCTACAAAATGGAGGAACTCCCTCTTTTTTAGATAAGACTAGCATAGGTTGCCCAGCGATGCCGGGCTGTTATAAACTGTGATCAGCTTTTTTGGGTTGATTTTTTTTGTGGGTTAAAAAAAGAACAAAGGATGATATAATTGTTTCAAATTGTTTTATTTAACCAAATAATGTTTAAGTTTGGGAGGGGGTTGTTAATAGTTGTACCGTTGTAATATTTTTAAAAATGTGAAAGTACATGTTTTTTGCATTCAATGTTTTTAAACTGTGTTTTGATGTTTTGGGTTTTTATTTGAGTTAAAACTCAACACAAGATGTTATAAATCTTTTTATTTTATTTTTTTGACATATGTTTGTGATTTGTGTAAAATTGTGATTTATTGTTATGTTTTTGACTTGTTTTTACTCTTGTGGCTTCTAGGTGGGACTGTTGTGTCTTTTTGAGTTGTTTTTACTATTCTGCCCTGCAGGTGGGGCTGCTAGTGGTCCTGGTTTAGTTTCACGTGTTTCTTCTCTCCTGGCCTCTGGGTGGGGCTTCTTCCAGTAAGTAGTCTCTTTGTTTCTTCATTTCTTTTCAGGTCGTCGGTGAGTTGTCTGGTTTTCTTTCTTCTGGGTTTTTTCTTTGTTTTGTTTTTGTGGTGGTGGGCTGGGAGGTGTTTCTGTTTGTTCTTTTTTGTCTTGGTTGAGTTTTATGTTTGTTTAATTGGTTTGGTTATTTCTGATTTTGTTTAATTTTTCTTATTTTGTTGTTGTTTATTTGTGTAATTAGTTGTTGTTTGTTTGTGTAATTTGTGGTTTTTTCATGTTGTAGTTAGGTGTTTTGCATGTGGTTTTGTGTTATTGTGGATTTTTTTGTTTGTATATTTTATGGTTTATTTTTTGTTTCTTAGTGTTTTTTTAATAATTGATTTATTTTTGTTTTATTATTTTTCAATAATTTTGGTGTTTGTTTTTGGTGGTTACTTTAGCTTGAAGAACGGGCTGCCTGTGGGTTTCTCTTTTCCCCCATTGCTGCTTTGAATTTTGGTTTAGATGCAGCCATGGGGGAAAGAAGGAGGAGGCAGTTAGCCCGTTCTTCTCCTGGGAACATTCATTAGGTAGGTCGGGGGGAAGGAGGAGGCAGAGAAGAGTTTTCTCTGCCTAATGATGGTTCTCTCCTCTCTCTCTCCTTTTTCTCCCGGCTTACCTAACTGGAGATAGGCAAGCAGCGATACATAAGGGGTGGGGCTTTTCCTTGTGGATTGCTGGCTGCTGCTTTTGTATTTGGAAGTACAAATGTATCAGCCAGTCATCTGCCAGGGAGGGTGCTTCCCCTGATGAACTGCTGCTGCTTTTGGGGTTTTTTTCCACCCCAGCTCAACTTTACTTGAGGCGGGTGGTGGTCTTGCCATGTGTTTGGCGGGGTAGCATGGTGGAGAGGGAGTCCCTCTTCTCCCCATTGCTCCGGGAAAGAAGGATGGCATGTGATTTGCAGTGGCATTTTGTGCCTTTTTGTTTTGCGTGGCTGTGAGGTGCTGAGTCTGCCTGCTGGGGACTTGTGCTCCCGTTGTGTTTTGTAAGTTTATTTTTCACGCACCAGCTTTCTCAGTGTTCTGCGCACTCACGGTGCACAGGATGCTGGGACTTGTAGTTTTGGGTTTGGGGTTTGCTTTCGTGTGACGGTTTTTTTCTGCGGCTCGATTTCGATTGGTCGCGCTGCATTTCCCAACGTTCTTTTTGCTCATGCCTCTCAGCCTGATTGGTTGTGGCATGGCGCGGTGCAGAGAACATTGGGAATTGAAGATGTTTCCCTTTGTTCACGTTCGTGGGGCTCTTGCCCCACTGGCACGTTTCTCAAACATTTAGTGACCTCCGGACCGGGTTCGGGCGAGTGCAGGAGGCTCAGTATGGGATAGTGTGGATGGGTGCAGGAGCCTTTGTCACATTCCAACAGTTAATGCTTGGATTTATAGGTATAGATTCAAATAACACACTGTGTTGATTGGCTTATACTGACATCAGCTTTGGCTGTAACTGTTCACACCCAGGCAAACCTCTGCAGGTGGATCCTCAGCAGAGGGTTAGGCACTGTCATTTGGCAGTGGCTAAGTTCTGCTGGGGACCAAGTATGGGTGGTATATCCCTAACAGCTGTGAAGATCAAGTAGCAGCACCTGTATGGAGACACTAAGAAGGCAGCCCCTTCGCCATGCTAGGGTGCTGAGGGCCAATCACCTGCACACCTGAAATTAAACTGATTAAAATAAGTACACAAAGAAGAACCAGATGGATTTCATCAATGACGAGCAGGCGAGCAACAAGGATCACGACTTACGGAACATGGAATGTAAGAGGACTAGAAGACAAGGAACGTGTGGTGCCAAAATGGTCACCGCGTGCTTTGCTGGCCCCGCCCCTGAGGCACGGGCACAGCTAATGGAGTAGGGGGCGTGGCCGGTTACCCCTTTATAAGGGGTGGACGAGCCAACGGCCCAGCTGTTGTCAATTCGGCTGGGTCCCGGACGTGTTTGGTGCCCAGCCGATTATTGCAACAAGCCTCCATAGCAGGCCACTTGCCCGGGAACAGGCTCGCGGCCTCGCCTGCTGCTTTGCTGAACGCCGGCTGTGAGCTCTGCACGCTTGCCGCCCGGAGCTCCGCTCACTCAGAGTGGACCTCGAGGCCGGCTCCAGACTAGCGGCTTTTGGCACCCCTCTCCTTTTCCACTTTGTTCACCGATGGTGAGCCCGGCCATCGGCCTTTCCCAGGGATGGGCTTGGCCATATGGCGCTCTTGGCACCGAAGATGAAGGCAACACCTAGAGGCGCCACGTCTGCACAACTCTTGCGCTCGCCAGTGTGGACCAGGGCTGCTCCCCCGCATGGAGGCCACGCCGGCGCTTGACTAGTCCCACCCACCGAGCCAGAGAGCTCGCTGGGCAGTGCATCATTCCCCCACAGTACCGGCTGCTGGGGAGCTACCTTGGGGTCCACGAGTGACCCCTTGCCGTGTGCCGCCTGCCCGGAACGGGATTAAAGCCACACAACTCTGCTCGGGCACTTAGCATCGAGCTTGCTTGCCATGAACGGGCCACAACCCGCTGGCTGCTCACCGGGGGGGGGGGCGCTCTCCCTCCCTCGCCGGGCCAGGTGCTGTGGCAGTACCTGGGTGGCCTTCCGGATGGCACATGAGTGCAGTAGGATGGAGTGATCGCCTGTCTTCTGTCCCAGTTCCTGCCGGCCTGGCTCTTCGGGGGCAACAAATTGCAAGTAGATGAATAGATACTGCTTTGTTTGGAAAAGTATGTATGTTCCATGCACCATGTGACCACGGGAAGTGTTTGGGGATGCGGGAAGGGCCTGCTCCTTGGCTGTCAGCAGGGATGGGTGCTCCCCCCCCTAGAGTAAGACATGCCTGGCTTTCACGCAAGGGAGACCTTTAGGACTTTCCTGGCGTTTCTGGGTGTTGAGTACTCAGAACTTGCCTACCATTTCCTTCTGTGGGGACACCCTTGTAATGTGCAGCTTGCCTAAGATTATCCAAACTTGATTCCTTCCCTGGGAAACATTGTAAGGAAATGAATTCCCAATTCCTGTTCCACAGTCAGATACTGTTATGTCTGGCACTTGCATGCAATAGTCCAGACAATGATGAACCAAACAGCAACAAGTCTTATTTCACAGTATATTCGAGATGAGCTTACAAGGCGTTCCAGACACAGGGATGGCAATACAGTCACGGGGAATCAGTACCTCCTGACTCTTGCTGCAGTGTGGCTATACACTAGCTAGGATAGGGGTGTAGCAAATGGAGGAGACACAGGCTTAGCACATTCCTGTCTACACGCACGGAGGGGGAGGTATAAGTCTGGTCCGGCCCTACTTCGTTCCCCGTGGGGCTTATATAGTGTCTCCCCGGCGGTGGCTCCTTGGTACAAAGTAGCGACCCGCTGGACAGCCATAACTTACCAATCATTACAGGGATTATATGTATTTAATCCATGGAGAACGAGATCCAAAAGTGTAGCCAACCATCGGACTTTGATTAGCAAAATAAGCATGCCCTGGGCATGGGTTTTGCACCACTTGGTGTACCTAATTTGAATGGCGCGGAACTGCCATTTTCCTCATGCAGGCACTGCCCTAATAACTTGCAAATGTGCCTGAATACACAACAGGTACTAACTCACTGGGCTATCGTGCCATCTTCATGTTTGGCTTCTCTTTTACTCAGACCGCAGGATTCTTTCCACATATGTTACTGCCAAGCCAGCTGTCACCAATCTCATGGGTATGTGCATTTGCACGGTTGCTTGGGGCTTGCATGCGAGACGTAAAGTGCTTACAAGACTCGGTGCATGTAGTAGCAGAATGTGCAGGGTGTAAATGCACGGAACTGGGGGGAAATTAACACCAAACCTAACTTTACTTACTGGGAAGAAGGGTGTTAATTGGGTAACATGTGCAAGGCATTACCAAGGGTATTGTTGATGCTTTCTCCCCTCAGCTATTCCTGGTTCTGGCCCTTTACGCTGGGGCTGATAGCTCTCTTGCACTCCCTAGGAAATGTGGGTGCCTAGTGGGGTAGGTGATTTGGGGTGGGTCCGTCCTTGGCTACCCTCCGCCCTTCCGGTTTGCCTACATACATGTGGGGCCTTCTCAGTGTTTGTTATCAATATATCCGTAATGGCCCTGCCCTTGCCTGTTGTCCATTTAGCTGAGTTTAGCACCTCACATGGTTCTACCTTTACATCAGGACTCAGCCCCCCCCCCCCCGATGTGATGTTGTTTTTTACTGGGCTCTGGGCCGCCCTTGCTGCTTTGGATTGCTCGAGTCTGTTGGCAACGTATTTGTCCCGGGAGGGCCATATGATAGTGGCCGGCACAGGGGACGGTGGGGATCCATCCGTTTTCAACTGGCTGTGTTCCCGTTGTTACAGTAGGCTCCTTGCTGTTTCTGTCCTCTCCTTTTCTCTTTCAGCCCATGGACACACGGAGGTGCTGGTGCGAACGTGGAGAGTTCGTCACTATGGTGTCAATTGGTCAGCCCGCTACGCTGCCTTGCCCCCAAAGGGCATGCGTTTGGGGGCTCCACGCCATTGCGTATTGGGGGCGGTATGGATCCTGCAAGAGGAGGGGCGGGGACTGCTCCCTTCCCAAGGTGCATTGGGGACCCCAGTCCAACTGTCAAGTTCATGTTTCTCTTCGGAGGGATCACTTTAGCATTTAGCCTGGGCTTGTAATTGCCCCTCACTAGATGTAGGGACCTTGCCCGGATGAGTCCTCACTGGTCATCAGGTCCTAATCATTCGACCCCAAGTGGTCCCTGGATCACGCTGACGAGGGGTTAGTGTGCATCTTATATTTACTGGGACTGGCAGTTTGTTCACTGGACAGTAGCCCAGAACTTGCCTAATGGGTCCTGGGGACAGTAGTCCGGCAGCCCCCCTTTTTTCCCCGCATTGGCGTCTTGTCTTTTCGACTGGGCCTGGTGGTCTATTCTCAGGGCCCTGGCCCGGTGTTTTTGCAGTAGATGGTGTGGGGGGTTGTAGTTTAACACCCCTAGTGTTCACAGGGTAGTAGCCCGGTGGTTCTACATACGTGGTTCCGGGGCAGTAGTACCATTCTCTTTTGCTCACAGGGAGGTAGCCTGGGTCTGACCAAGCTGGGTTGGGCACAGTAGGTTGTCATTTGCCCGGTAGTTTGGCGCCCGTGTTTCTGGGATAGTAGTCCAACTCCCTTGTGCAGATAGGGCATTAGCCCAGTTTTTGGCCAGATTGGGTTCGGGGACTACTTTGTTCTGTTCGGGCAGTGGCACGGTCTTTTACCAATAATGTTCTTGGACAGTGGTACAACTGGTTCGGAGTCAATACTCCAACCTGATTAGTGGACAGCAGCCCAGCATGGTTTATGGGTTCCGGGGGCAGTAGTCCAACATGGTTAGTCCAAACATGGGTCGTGGCCAGTGGCCCAATGTTCTTGTGCTTGTGGGGCAGTAGCCCAGTCTTTGACGAGCAGGGTTCAGGGAGAGTACTCCGGCATTCTTTGTTCCCGCGGGGCAGTAGCCCGGCAATTCGGAGTGCGGGGTTCTGGGACAGTAGTCCAACACTCTTGTGTTCACAGGGCAGTAGCCTTATATTTGGCTGCGTGGGGTTCAGGGGCAGTAGTCCACCACTCATATTACCCTGTTGGGTCAGCACTGGCCATAGGTGCGGAGCATTTGCCCAGATGGTACCATGCGGGTTCTACCGGGGGGTATTGATCCTTGGGGTGTTGGCCAGGCCCGCAGGTCTGTGAATAGTGCAAGACCGCAGTCTGTCTCGCGGTGACGGGGTGCATTTGTCGGCCAGGGATATGGACCTATACTTGACATCCTTGCACGCAACCGGGCCTGCAGGTCCATGAACTGGGCAGTGGCCCATTACCTTTATGCCATCGCTTTGGGGACAGTGGTCTCACATCCCCTGATCTGCATGCATGACCGCAGTCTGTATCGCGGTGACGGGGTGCTTTTATCAGCCAGGGATATTGACCTCTTTTCCACATCCTTGCACGCATATGGGCCCGCAGATCTGGGGACAGGGCAGTAGCCCATTACCTTTATGCCAACGCTTTGGGATAGTGGTCCCTCATCTCCTGATCCTCATACATGACTGCAGTCTGTACCGCAGTCTACAGACTGTACTGCAGTCTGTACCATGGTGATGGGGTGCATTTATCAGCCATAGCTATGAACCTCTTCTCGACATCCTTGCATGCAACCGGGCCCGCAGGCCCGTGGACAGGGCAGTGGCCCGTTACCTTTATGCCAATGCTTGGGAACAGAGGTCCCACATCCCCAGACTTGCATTTAAGACTGCAGTCTGTATCGCAGTGACGGGGTGCATTTATCAGCCAGGGTTATGGACCTCTTCTCAACATCCTTGCACGCAACCGGGCCCGCAGGTCCGTGGACAGGGCAGTGGCCTGTTACCTTTATGCCAACGCTTTGGGGACTGTGGTCCCACATCCCCTGATCCGCATACAAGACTGCTGTCTGTGTCGCGGTGATGGAGTGCACTTGTCAGCCAGGGATATGGCTCTATTCTTAACACTCCCTGCAAACATGCCTGTTGACCGTGTGCGCAGTTGTGGTGGGGCGGTGAGTCGTTCACTCCTCCCTATGTGGCGGATAGCACTGGTAAGTGGCAACTGCATTACTACTTAATAGGGCAAATCCAGTTGGCTGGCCATAGGGAGGACAAGGTTAGCCAAACTTGTATGGCCAGCCCACTTACTTAGATAGGATTACATCCAGATCGGGTCAACAACACGCTTCCGCAGAAGCAGGTTGTTGACAGAGGCTCACATCTTGTTGCCGCTGTTACAAGTTGTGAGAAACATTTAATTAGGGTTCTAATTGGATTTGCCCCTTACCAGTGCTATTTTGGCCCGTTTGATCCTTAACCATTGTTAAGGTAGGTCTATTTGAATTCCAATAAAAGTGGCCCAATTTTCAATCAAAACTATGTGTTGGTGTCGTTATTGGGGTGTGGGTACAGCAAGGAGGCGGAGTTGGTGAGAGGGAGATTAAAAAGACCTGAGTCCAGTCCTTGGCTATCACAGAAACCAAGAATAAGGGACATGGATGTATGCCTGCAAGGATAACTTTGTGGTGCTCTAAAGCAGCATGGCTGAGACCACCTGGGCACAGGCAAGAGAGGCATGTCTTGTCCAAGAAGATCAAGTGGAGAATTTAATGAGCTGACAGTTCTTCTTAGAGAGGCTTATGACAGTAGACATCCTGGAAGTGAATAAACTTCTGTCATTAGTGATTGCTTATGTCTTGAGTGAGGATGTGAAAGCAGATGACAAGAATGCTTTTCTTGAGCACCTGCAGAAGACCATAGACTATTGTGGAGGGGAGATCATCATCCTGGGAGATCTAAATGGCTGAGTTGGGAATGAGCCAGGAAACTGGGGACGAGTAATTGGATGCCACAGTGAGGAAGTATTGAATAATAATAGCAAGTGAATCCTGGAGATGTGTGTGACAAATAGCTTCATTATCACAAATGTCATGTTTCCTCACCAGAGGATCCACCTTCACACCAGGGAGGAACCAAGGCAAAATGAATGTTTCATCATTGATTACATTCTGGTGCACAAAGAAACATCGCCATACGTTCTGGACAACAGGGTGATGAGGGGCCCAAAGATAGGAAGTAACCACCAACTTCTTGATATGAAGAAGAAAGTGTCAAACCAAAACCAAGGACACTGATGCACACAAGGACAAACAAGGAAGCAAGACCATAACACCAGGTCCTTCAAACTGTGGAATGAAGAAATGAGGTGTGAGTTCCAGAAGAGGATTGAATGAGATATATTAGATGAAGACCTTAGCTGGGAGACTCTAGAAGACTGCTGGCACTGCTTCAAAACCATTGCACTTTTGGCCGCCAAAGACATTTGTGGCATAACAAGATCAAGGGGAAACAGAAAGTGGACAGTGTGGTGGACAGATGAAGTGCAGGCAGTGCTAGGCAAGAAGAAGCAGTCTGACTCTGGTTCACATAAGCAACAGAGGAATGAAGTTAAGAACATTATCAAACAAGCCAAGGCCAGGTCATGGGAGGACTTTGGCTGACAGCTTGAGGCCCCCTTTGGAGACAACCAGAAGCTGTTCTACCGAGTTGTGAAGAGCATGCAGAAGAAGAAGCCATTCCTGATCAAATTCCTGAAGAACAAGGAAGGACAGGTGATTATGTGAAGGACTGACATTATGGAGTGCTGGAAGGAACACTTCTCCCAACTTCTGAACCAGGGTGGCAGACCAAATGAGAATGAGAACAGGCCAAATTTGCCTAAACTCAGAGCATTCCCTGACAGCCCTGACAATTAGGGCCTTGCTTTTTAAGAGGCTGATATTGTTGCTACCCAGATGAACCAAAACAATGTATGGGGGAAACTGACCTGTATCTCCCAAATTCATCCCCTCCTGGCTATCCATTCAAATGTGGCCTGATTCCCAAGCTGTTGTGTTTGGAATATTGTGCCTTTAAGTAATGTAACACTCAAATGAGTGGATATAATAATCACCAGCTGTAACACTGTAACCTTCTGTATCAGGACGCGAGCTAGTGACCACTAGGGGCAATAACGAGCGCCCAGCTCACATGGTTCCAATTCCCCAAATACCTACAGCGCGGGAAGATTCCCGCCATCACCTCACCTGGACAAGAAGGGCGTGACGGGGAATGACGTCACGCAGACAGTAGCCAATGGGCTATCGAGGAGCCACATTCAAATGTATAGCCACAGTATATATTGAGCTGTTCATCCGCCATTACCACATGTTCCCCCGGACCATCATGCAATAAAGATGTGTTAAGCCAACCTTTCGGCTGTTCTATTGTCTTGGTTCTCATACACTAAACAAGCATACCTGTCAACCGTGGCTCCGGAAAATACGGGACCTGTGCAAACGGTTCTGCGCAGGTCGCCTTCTACGGATGCGTAGAATGGGGCTACGCAAGCTTAAAACCCTTCTACGCATGCATAGAAGGTGACCTGCGCTGAAGGGCTGTGCAGTACCTCCTTTCCCCCGCTGCCAAATTCTGGGGTTTTGGCAGCGCGGGGCAGGAAATGGCGCAAATCAGTGCCGAAAACCATGAAATCCAGGCCAATCCGGGATGGATGACAGGTATGTCCCCAAGGCCCAACATATTACTCAAGCCAGATCTTGCCTCCACTACAGAGATGTTTGTACCTCCTTTGGCTAGACAGTATCTCTGAAAGGTAAATTATGAATATTAAATCAAAAGCCTGATGTAACACTTATAACAATGTGGAATGAATTCATCCTGAACTTCTTACCCAGGAAGCAAAACTTGTCTAAGGGCCGGCTGGTTAATGTGCAAAATTGGACCTAGTTAGGTGTTCTCCTGGTTTGTGGCAAAAAAGCCAACCTTCATGTGAACATCCGTTCCTGATGTATGCCTTCAAAGCCCTGACAAGACACAAACTCTCATCTGGTAACCTGCCTATCCTAACCAAGCTGCCTCTACCCAACTGATCAGTCTTGTACATGTGTAGCCAGAGGTACACAGAATCCTCCCCCAAACATAATAATCTAATCACTATTTCAAAATTGGTACCATGATGATGTTGCCTCAAAATGGTGGCCACAGTGGCAGTGCCACTTAAAATGGCAGCCCCAAGTCCTACAATCAGCCCAAACCACCAACTTCATTTAGCAATAAAATAAGATGGAAAGTAAGTGGTGAGGAAATGCCCCTGACACCACAAACTACTGCAGCAATCATCAGGAAAAGTGAAAGGAAGGCTGGGCCAGTGGACTCTCTAGAATTTGGGAGGAATGGTGTTTGCCCATCCAAAGCTCCACACAAAGAGAGTTGGACTAAGGCAGGATAAGCCTAAATAGCCATTGATCTCCAACCCATGTCCATCGAGGAGGGACACAAGATCTACTGCTCCCCCTGCCTTTTCTTGAACAGAGAGGGGGTAAAGCTGCTTCTCCCTCCAGGCTTGCATGGCGACCATACAGGTATATACAGAGGAGACATTATCTGTCTTAGTTAACAAGAAGTGCCTAGTATAATCCAACCTCTCTATCACTTACAGCCCCATCGTTTCTAACTCTCTTTAGCAAAGAGTGTTGTGTCAGCAGGCCAGATGTTAATAGCTTGCATGATAAATATCACCACTTTGTCATCTTTAATTCAGATTCAGATTTATCTAAATATAAGTATCTAAAACCAAATCAAAACCAATCTCCAGCTTCTAGCATGATTGAAAGGCTAATTGAAGCTGATTCTGAAAGCTTTGCTGAAAATTTTGCATGCCAATTTCTATCAAAGATAAAGAGCAGGCTGTTTATACTCTAAGGCAGTTATGAAGCCTGTTGCTCACAATCAATTGCTTAATATTGATAGATTGTACTTGAAATAAAATTAAAGCAAAATCTCAATCTCCTTTCTCCCTTGTCTTCCACCTTCCTTTATAAAATGTACAGTGATAAAGGACAAACAGCCTTTGCAGGCGCACCCCCCAATAAAGGACTCCGACACTGGTAAAAGTAGATAACGGCATTGGGCCACATTTATTGATTCATGCCCTAGTCCGAATTATAAATTTCTATTGGTAAAACGACCAATCATAATTCTTAAGGCAAGCAGGCCGAAGTAACACTGGTAAGGTACCACCCCAAAATTGCCAACGGCAATTGGTTACAATGTATCAATTTGTATCAATTTGTTTGTTGACAACAAACAAATTGTTGACCGTAGTCAATATCTAACTAATGACCCCACCCTCTGACGCATATCCGTGGAATCACGGGGTGATGCATGCTGGCTAGCTATCGCCATCACCCCGTCGCCTAGTTCGTCATTGACCGGACAACGTTTAATCAACTTATGCCTGTCTATTGTTGTCCAGTCAATTGCGAACCTGCCGGATACCTGTGGGTCATAATGTTTACCTTACCAGTGATACCCGCCCATGTGACCAAAGTCAACAGCATCACAGAAACCCCTATATCAAACCATAGCAACAGTGTGGGATGGGCGAAAAAACCAGGACCCGAAAGCCAATAGTGGGTCCCAGCCAAAAATTCCCACCCGGCCCCGAAGCGACCAAAATATCACACTGTTAACTAGGGAGGGGGTGGAGGGGAAAAAACTTCTCCGCTCCGTCGCTGCGCAAAATGGCAGCTCGGCTACCTCATGGCCACCCCTTTTATAAGGGAGCTGGCCACACCCTAACTACCCGGATGACTTCGTCCTATGGGGGGGCCGCAAAGGGCGCGGCGGCCATTTTGGCGCCGCACTTGCAT
Organism: Bradypodion pumilum; assembly: GCA_035047305.1. NCBI lineage: Eukaryota > Metazoa > Chordata > Lepidosauria > Squamata > Chamaeleonidae > Bradypodion > Bradypodion pumilum. The sequence goes on along the minus strand of JAWDJD010000003.1, from coordinate 203,134,397 downwards.
TGCAGGCGCACCCCCCAATAAAGGACTCCGACACTGGTAAAAGTGGATAACGGCATTGGGCCACATTTATTGATTCATGCCCTAGTCCGAATTATAAATTTCTATTGGTAAAACGACCAATCATAATTCTTAAGGCAAGCAGGCCGAAGTAACACTGGTAAGGTACCACCCCAAAATTGCCAACGGCAATTGGTTACAATGTATCAATTTGTATCAATTTGTTTGTTGACAACAAACAAATTGTTGACCGTAGTCAATATCTAACTAATGACCCCACCCTCTGACGCGTATCCGTGGAATCACGGGGTGATGCATGCTGGCTAGCTATCGCCATCACCCCGTCGCCTAGTTCGTCGTTGACCGGACAACGTTTAATCAACTTATGCCTGTCTATTGTTGTCCAGTCAATTGTGAACCTGCCGGATACCTGTGGGTCATAATGTTTACCTTACCAGTGATACCCGCCACACGGGGAGGCTACCAAAAAGGCTCACCGCCCCCCCAAGACCGTCAGCTCGGTCGACAGGCCTGCTCGCCAGTCCACTAATCGAGAGGTCCATACCTCCCTGCGACAGATGGGCCCCATCCCCTGAGTAAAGCTCGTAAATTTGCAGACTGATGGCGGGGAGGCTAATGGCGCATCCCCCGCCCTTGTCAAAAAGGAACCGGGCAATAGCCCCGTTCACGGAGCGTCGGCTCAGTCAGAGCCCTGAGGCCAAACGCCCCCCTGTAAGCATACCGCGGTATCGTGTCCGACCAATTGAGGGATGTGGCAGGTCACACATAATGTGAGTAGGGCAGGTCACTGCGAACCGCAAGTTTCCGCGATAGGCCAGTGACCCGCCCCAAACCATCGCCCCCAAGGTACGTAACCAGGACATCTGGCGAGCCAGCATCCCTGATGTAGAAAAGGGATGGCAACAGTTCCCGCCATAACATGCCGCGCTTACCATAGCACCTGGGACGTGCGGATGCACCCTGTCCCCGTCGGGTACCCACTCTGTCGCCGCAGCGTAACGCGCTGCCCCATGCAGCGTAACGCGCTGCCCTGTGCATGCGGCTATGGCCCACCAGGCATACTGTCGCCGGTGTAAAACGACACCCAGGGTCTGTCAAGTAAAAAAGGGAGGGGGGGAGAAACAGTGCAGTGACTAAAACTGGTACTCGCAGTGGAGGAGGGCGAAGACAAAACTGAGAACATTGTGATCCCCACCCTCCCATACGGCGTATTTCAGCCCTGGAGTACCCAAAACAACTGCAGCAGAAGCCGCCCCTATCCGGAACGAATGGGTGCCGCAACGAGCCCTTGAGAGGCCAACACTGCCTAGTGCCTTCCCGGCACCCCCCAAATTGAAATTTAGTAATAGAAGATCCACCTTTGTGACAGAAAAAATGTGCCATGGTGCGTGCCACACAGTGCACGGAAATCCTGTAGGGCACCAACCGGACAGATGTCTGTCGAGGAACATCGTAGCAGTCTACTCCACTGCCTACGCCATGCTGATTCACTTTAGAGGAGCGTATCCCCAACTGAGCCCAATATTGTCCACACAGACATCTTCGAGTTCCAGTGCCCTACGACTTGCATCCGCCTTATACAGCATCTCAAGCTCGCTGATGCGGAGCGCTCCAAAAAGGCCACCTTTGCAGCCGCATGAAGTGGGCTGCCTCATGTATCAAAACAGAGGCCAGGCCAGCCCCGGGCCAATTGGGTAAAAACCCCTGGAAAAATCTTGCATCCGCCTTATTCAGCATCTCAAGCTCGCTGATGCGGAGCGCTCCAAAAAGGCGACCATTGTAGCCGCATAAAGTGGGCTGCCTCATTTATCAAAACAGAGGCCAGGCCAGCCCCGGGCCAATTGGTAAAATCCTTGGGAAAATCTTGCATCCGCCTTATTCAGCATCTCAAGCTCGCCGATGCGGAGCGCCCCCAAAAAGGCCACCGTAGTAGCCGCATGAAATGGGCTGCCTCATCAAACAAAACAGAGGCCAGGCCAGCCCCGGGCCAATCGGGCAAAAAACCCCTGGGGAAATCGGGTGGCGGTCACCCGGGAAACGCCCGCGCACGCGCACCCACCCCTCCAAAACATGTCTCACACGGAAGTCATTGGTGCCGTCCACACGACCTCCCACTTTGGCCATAAAAGCCAACCCTGACAGCTGAGATGCTATGGTGCGAGGTGCAAGGCCCTGGGCATACAGGTAAACCATGAACCGCAGAACATGGGCCACTGGGATCGGCCAGGTTCCTGGCAGTCGAAATTGGGTACAGAACGCTCTGAAAGAACTAAATGCGTGGTGATACGCCTTACTCATGCATGGCGCTAGTGACAGGCCAATCGCCCGGGTCACCTCTCCTTGCCAACGTTCCATCTCTCGTCCGGGAGTGGCGAGGGAAATTCCTCCGCATCCAGGGCCGAGGCACGGAACCGGGAGATCTGCAGACGGGACAAAGCAGCAGCAATATCATTATCAACCCTTGGGACATGCCTGGCCCTGAAGAGAATGTTGAGGCACAGGCTGCACGACACAAACTAGCGCACTAGGTCAATAACCCCGGGCGATTTGGAATTCTGTGCATTGACGATGCGGACGACAGCCGCCTTGTCATGCCAAAAATGCACAACCGAGTTGGCCCACTCCTTGCCCCATAGCATCAAAGCACCCAGGATAGGGAAACATTCCAGATACGTGAGACCACGCAGGCGACCCGTGCCTGCCCAGGATGGTGGCCACCCACCATAGGCCCACTTCCAATTGAAGTACATCCCATAACCCAGGGATCCCGAGGCATCAGACTAAATCTGAAATTGAGGGGAAGCCAGGAGGTCATGCCTCCAAAATGAGACCCCATTGAACTCCCTCAGGAACTGCAACCAGACAAGCATGTCCGCCCTGATACCCCGGGTAAGCCTAACCCTATGGTGGGGCCTGGATAATCCTGCCATGGCGTCGCACAAGCGCCGAGCAAACGCCCTGCCCGGAGCGACGACCCTGCCAGCGAAATTGGGGTGACCATGTAGCACCAGCAGTTCCCTCAGTGATGCCATGCGCTCGGCCCGCGAGTCCGAGATAAGGGCCACTAGCCTTGACAACTTATCTCACTGCAACCTAGAAGCCTGCGCTACCGTGTCACTCTCCACCCCAGGAATACTAGCTGTGGAGATGGACCCTCGGTCTTTTCGGGCGCTAAAGGGACACCGAGTTCCTCCATTAGCATCTGAAATGCGTTGAGGAGACGTGTGCACGTGTCCCAGCCCCGTTCAGCCCCGAATAAAAACCATCCAGGGAATGGGCTACAGACCGGGACCCTGACCTGCGGACAAAAGCCCACTCTAGGAAAGTGGTGAAATGCTCGAATACCGAGCCCGAATGTAACAGCCAAAAGGCATGGCATCATTGAAATAATATGCTCCCCAGGACGGGGTGCAGGGACAGGGCCAACGACCCTGCCTTATAGACCCTCTTGTCAAAGCTGGCAGCAGCCACCTCCTCCCTCCCCCTAAGGGATCAAAGATTGGGGGCATCCTGAGGGGACCTATTACCCAGAAAGGGATCCGGAACCCCTGCCTAGAACCCTGAAGGAGATAACCCGCGTCCTCTCCCTTCGGGTACAATGTGAGCCAACGCTCCAACATGCCCACCTTAATCGGGGAGGGAGCCCTTTGGTGGACTAGATCCATCTGCGGCAGTCTCGCCAGCCCCCTGCCTGCCCCTCCCTCTGCCCCGCATCCCTCCGGGCCCGGGACAGGCAGGGGCCTCATGGGGGCCAACACATGTGGGACACTCCCGTCTGTATTTGCAATCCTCCCCATTGTAGGAACCATTGGACAAGAAAGTCCAGGACAGCAGGCGGGCTGGAACCCCCTGAGCAGGGTGCGTGGGCGTCACGTACAAAAGCCACCGCCTCTGGCATGGCTCATCCCACCTAATCTCGGGGTGCGGGGAAATCCGCCTACGCCATTCCTCGTCATAAGCCAACCACGATGGGCCCGGAAAGTCAACCATCGCCCGGTATACATTGTCCAAATAGTGGACCATCGGAATTGCCAAATCCGGCCGGGCCCAGAGGTACACCGCCATGCCTATGAGGTAGGCCGGCAACCAGTTGGCCCACGTACTTGTTGGCTTGCGACGACGTGCCTGCTACTATCCTTCCCCTTCTGCCCCGCGCTCTCCTCCTTGGTGGGCTCTCTGTTTATGAGTGAGAATAAATCCACGTACTCCCCCCGCCAAATTTACTCTCCGGTGGCCTGTGGCAAGTGGTCACCCCGCAGTAAGGAATACCCGGCTGTCGGCAAGGCCGATACAGGCACCGCAGAGACTGCGGGCATCTGAAAAGGGGCTTGGACCAACCCAGCCACCCAACACGTTCCCCTCAGGGTAGGAAACACCCCCCACCATGGGGCCCTGGGTGGTAGTTGTCGTCGCCGGGTGGGGCGTCAGCGGCTGTACCGCCGCACCACCCACGCGAGGCCAAGGCCCTTGGAAAGCCCCCCCCAACATGGCCACATGTGTAGGTGCACTAGTTTGAACCGCATACTCACACGCTGCACCCCCGCGGGCCGCCCCCACCGGGGGTTCCGGCCCGCTGGGGGCGTCGGAGCTCACGACCGCCGTAGAGCTCGTCACTGGGGCCGACCCGCACCGGCCGTAGGTTGGGGAGCTGCGAGGCAGTGGCCGAGGCCGTGCCATGCGCCTCAAGCAGCTCGACCCATCCCGTCACCTGCCGCTGCCCAGCAGACGACGCGTCGAAATGAACCCCAAAGGGAGCACCAGAGTGGCTAGCCCGGGCCAGGGATGCCTCGAGGGCCGCAACACGGGCCCATAAGGCTTCAACGCTGACAAGGGAGAAAAAAGGGGGGCCAGCCGGCCCGCCTACTGCAGGCATGGGTACAGGTCCCTGTACCCCGGGGCCCGAATAGGGCCATAACCCCACACCGGGCCCGTTAAGGCCGATGTAGCAACCTGCCAGGGGAAGGGGACCGGACCACCCCCCAAGGTTGGAAGGCCCCGGGGCGAGCTGCGCCCCTATAGAGGAAGGGCCAGCGGAATGGGCAACATCAGGAACGGTGTCCACCGTTCGCGGGCCGAGGGCCGCAGCCCCTACTGGACCCATGCGTGGGCCAGCAGTCTCCGGCCAGGGAAAAAAGACCCCCATTCCACCGGTCTCGGTGGGTGCAGGCAAAGGCGGCCGCTTGGAGGCGCGGCCGCGGCCCTCTGGGAACCTCACGAGCGGCGCTCGCAGCCGCCTTCCCCTTCAAGGGCATCTCAGCCAATCGATGGGAAGCCGAAACGAGATAGTTCAGCAAGCAAAAGGCTTCCCGGGAAAGGTAGAAGCGACGGAGGTAAGAGGGAAAAACTTCTCCGCTCCGTCGCTTCGCAAAATGGCAGCTCGGCTGCCTCATGGCCACCCCTTTTATAAGGGAGCTGGCCACGCCCCTAACTACCCGGATGCCTTCGTCCTATGGGGGGGCCCGCAAAGGGCACGGTGGCCATTTTGGCGCTGCGCTTGCATTCTGTCTCAAGCAATAGAACCTGTTGCTTGATTGAGAATGTGATAGCTCTTTGGTAGTCCATCCTGAATATGACATTAATCTGAGTGGGGTATGATTTTAGCTTTGGGTAGTCAAATTGTCCTTTACACTCATTTTCTTTTTCTTCTCTTTATTCCTCCATGCTCCAATCTAACTTTCACCAAAATATGTCAGTGTACGTTATGTGTATGAAGAAGGAAGTGAACTAAATTTTCTGACATCACCATAAAATAAAAGCAGCTTGAAGGTACAAAAATAAAAATAAATCTTGAATAAGCATTGGATTCAAGGTAGCAGGTTATTCTACCAAGGTGACACTTAAAGGACCCTCTGGGAAGGTGTTCACTGAGCTGCAGTAACACTGGCATTGCTGGCTAATTCCCAATGCAACAGGGGCTTGACACTAGCCAACAGCAAAGGCAATGAAGGAGATGGAAGTTCCTAGAGGAGACCAACAACATGATTGTAACTTTATTTTGTGGAGAAATGCCAGAAAGAAAGAGATGTTAAATAGATCTGAGTCAATTAAATTTGCACAATTTGTTTTATGGAGAGAACTAGAATTTTAGAGAGATCTGTTCACACGCATTGCAGTGCTCCTGAAGCTAGAGGCCTAAAATGTTCCAACATTTGCTAGGAGCAAAAAGATTCTAATGTGAAGGCTACTAGCATCTGATGTACTTCAAGTTTATTTATATTCTTTAATTAAACCCAAAAGAGATTTTCTGCTGTCAATATGCAAAGCATGGATATACACATATGGCTGTTTAGGAAGAAATGAAATCACCATAGTCATACAATAGAATAGTTGAAGTGACATAAATTGGCCTGTCTAAAGCCCTTTGAAATATCCTCCAGTGTCTTTGCCGGACCCACTTCCCAGTAACGAGACGTACACTTATGATGGATTTAAAAATTGGACCACTTTATTAACTTATATCTTTACTTAACTTTTGTTAAGGCAAATGGGCCGAAATAGCACTGGTAAGGACTAGATGTTATTTCCAGGTCTTAATTACCTACATTGTATCAATTTGCTTACTTAATTAAACAAATTGTTGACCCCAGTCAGAAATGCTACTTGTTAACTCCAGCTTCTGACGTACATCCGGTGAACTCTCAAAGGTTTTGTAGGCTGTCTTGAGCATAGCATCACTTTGTTAATGGTCCGCCTTTGATTGGCCAGCCCAACTTTCCCTCTACCTTGTCCTTCAGGTGGCCAATCAACTGTGTACCTGCCGGATTCCTAGGGGTCATCCACTTTCTCCTTACTAGTGCTAGCCGCCACATGGGGAGGAGTCTTTCACAACTCCCCCCCCCCCTGACTGCCAGCTCGGTCACCAAGCCTGCTTGCAAGGAAGCCAAAAAGAGGTCGATGCTCCATGCAGAGAGGTGCACCCCGTCTCTGTGATACAAACTGCCATCCTCTATACAGATCATGGGATGCTGGACCACGGTCCCCAAACCATACTCCTAGATGTCGAGCCACTGCCCGATTAACAGACCGCCGGGCCTGGTCAATGCGACGAGGATCATCACCTCCCCGGAAAAATGCTCGTGGAATCATGTAAGACCACATGATTCTGACCTGTGGCCAACATTGGTGAATCAGGCCCAGGTCCCTGTGGATGGATATGATCAAATCCAAGCCAGTGATTGGGCCCAAATCATTACCACCCAGATGTATTACCAAAATGTCGGGTGGAATGGAATTTCCAGTAGACAGAACAAAGGGGATTAGCTCGTGCCACCTCATTCCACGAAATCCACACCACATCAGGCGCGCAACGGCATGAAGCCCCAGGTGCATGCCCCACATAGACAAAGCAGTGTGATGGGTGGCCCAAAATATATAACTGTGGCCAATGAGCCACACCCATACCGATGCATCCAGGGTCTCAGGTGCTGGAAAAGAACAGAAAGAACAAGTGCCAGTGGGGTGCTCAATGCAACATGGGGCGAACATATGAATAAAAGCGAGCAGATCCCCACCGGCCCATCCTACGGATGTCATCATCTGAGTAACCAAAAGCCGCAGCCGTCGATGCAGCACCTATATGGAATGAATGGGTACCATACCTTGCCCCTGGAAGGCCTACAAGTGCAGCCCCCGTGACCCTCCAAAACTGATATTTTGTCAACGGTGACCCATCCTGATGGCAAAAGAGGGGCCCCTGTGCTGTTCACCATACAGCCAAAAAGGATGTCAAAGCAAGAACCGGGCAAATTGCTCGTGTGCTGCAACTAAGTAGGGTGACCATACTGCCCCTGCCCAGTTGATCCACCTTAGAGTAACGGATGGTCAATTGGACTGACTCACTAGAGAGTGACTCATCATCCCGCTCTAGGGCCCTGTGTGACCGGTTGTTCTGGCAGAGGGCAACCAGTTCACTCACTCTCAAAGTCCCAAAAAAGGCCACTGTGGTGGCAGCATGAAAAAGGGCCACTTCAAACTGGTCATAGCAAAGGGCTGGCCAAGCCTCAGCCAGGCTCAAAAGCAGCACAGGGGATACCGGTTGCTGCAAGTCGGGGCAAAGGCCACATTCCCAAGCCCAACCCTCCAGGACTCTGCGGATACGGATGTCTCCTGTGGTGTCCTGGACCTTGGCGGCAAAAGCCAAAGCAGAGAGGTGCACGTCAATGGTATGAGCAGCCAGTCCACAACTGTGCAAGTGTACCATGTGTTGAAGTACATGGTCCACCGGCACAGGCCACAAGTCAGACAGAGGCACGTTCTGATGGAATGTAAGGAAGGCCTGATAAGTCTGTTGATATTCCTTATGTGTGCGGCTGGCCAGGGAGAGGCAAATGGCCCTGCTCACTTCAACTCGCCAAACATCCATATCTCATTCGGGAGTGGAGAGGGAAGCTCCTCGGCCTCTGGTGCTAGTGCCTGAAACCGGTCAATCTGCAGGCGGGACAAAGCATTGGCAATATCGTTATCAATGCCTGGAACATGCCTAGCCTTGAAAAGAATATTATGGTGCAAGAAGCGCAATACAAACTGGCATACCAGGGACATAACCCTAGGGGAACAAGTTGTTTGAGCATTTACAATGTGTACCACGGCAGCATTATCGCACCAGAAGTGGACCACAGAATTCTCCCAAATGTATCCCCATAACATCAGTGCACCCAGAGTGGGAAAAAATTCTAAAAACATTAAGTCCTTGAGCAATTCTGTACCCTGCCATGCTTCGGGCCACTGTCTACAGCACCATCGGCCATCAAAGTAAATGTCGTATCCTCATGACCCCGAAGCATCGGACTGAACTTGAAATTTAGGTGTGATGGAAAGTTCAGTACGCCAAAAGAACACCCCATTGAAGACAGCCAGAAATGGAGGCCAGATCTGAAGGTCAGCGTGCATACACCTCGTGAGCTGGACTCTGTGGTGCTTCCGAGATAAGCCAACCATAGCATCACACAGGTGCCTGGCAAAAGCCCGGCCAGGCGTAATTACCCTGCAAGGAAAGTTGAGATATCCATGAAGCACCTGCAGGTCGTGGAGTGAAACCTTGCGCTTGGCCAACATGGGAGAGATCACGTCCGAAATTCGGCCGACCTTGTCGTTAGGGAGCCTGGACGTCTGTGCTATGGTGACATTTTCAATACCCAAAAATGTCAATGTAGTGGCTGGACCCTCGGTCTTTTCAGGAGCTAATGGTACTCCCAGTTCGGCCATGAGCTCCTGGAAAGTGACCAGCAGTCATTCACATGTCCCAGAGCCTTGCCTCCCACCAAACAAAAAATCATCCAAATAATGAGCCACATCTTGTACCCAGGACCAGCGAACAAATGCCCCATGAAGGAAAGAACTAAAGTGTTCAAAGGCTGAACAAGATACAGAGCAGCCAAAAGCCATAGCCTTATCCACGAAATACTTCCCTTCAAAGCGAAAGCCTAGCAATTTGAAGTCATCTGGGTGCACAGGGAGAAGCCAGAAGGCGGATTTAATATTGCACTTGGCCATCAGTGCCCCGTTACCACAGGAACGGACCATTTGTAACGCTTGATCAAAGGATGTATATCACACGGAACAAAGTTCCCCCGGTATAGCATCGTTAACAGATGAGCCTGCCGGGTAAGACAGGCGAAATTCACCTGAAGACTTCTTGGATAACAGGCCAAGTGGGGACACCTTTAGATTCTGGTATGTGGGCTCACTAAAAGGGCCAGCAACCCGGCCTTCTCGTACTTCCTTAAAAATCTTTGCCCATGCCAAATCCTCCCTACCCCTCAATGATTGTAAATTAGGTGCATCCTGTGGTGCGCGTGCACCCACAAAAGGAATGTGAAAGCCAAAAGAAAAACCTGCTAACAAATAGGCCGCTTCGGCCCACTTGGGGTATACGCGAAGCCAATGCTGAAGTACCTCAATTCGAATTGGGGAGGGGCCCTTTTGATGTTGCTGCATCTGAGAGGGCACAACCCGAACCCTGTTGTCTGCGACCCCTACCTCACAACCCGCCTGATTGGAAGCAAGTGGTGGCCGAATGGGGTCCAGCGCAGATGGAACACTTGCGCTTGAATTTGCACTGCTTCCGTGTACAGCCCCCCGGGGATGAGAAATTCCAGCACAGCAGGCGGGCTGGAACCCCCTGCCCTCCCGACTGGTGGGGAGACTATGCGGAGCTGGGTCGCTGTATGACATGGCCACAATGGTAACATTCACCAGAGGCAGGGCGAGACGGTGTCATGTAAAGGAGCCAAAGCAGCTGGTTAGGCTCATCCCAACACATTTTGGGGGGAAGGGCGGCCCGCATACAAAATTCCTTGTCGTAAGTGAGCCGTGATTGTCCCAGAAAATCTACACATGTCCTATATATATAATGTCCAGGTACTGGATTAAAGGGATCACCAGATCTGGGTGGGCCCTGATGGACACCGCAGCATAAATCAAATAAGTCAGGAGCCAGTTTGCGCAAGTGCATGGAGGTTTACGGTGACGGGCTAATTCCTTATCCCGGTCATCCTCCTTCTCCTCCCTGGTCATTTCCCTATTTAAAACGCTAAATAAATCTACGTATTCCCGGCACCAGATCTTATCTCTGGTCACCGGTAAAAGTTGATTCCCCAGGGGCAATGAGATACCAGCAGTCAGGATAACCGCGCGTGGGACCATATGATAGGCTGTGTTAACTGGGGGACCATAAGGCCAAATTGGATACAGCACAATGGGTCCTGCTGGCTGAACCCCGGGTGGTACCGGTGGATAAGGCGCCCTCCAAGGGTTAACTTGCGGGGTTGTGAACATGGGACCCTGTGGTGGAATCACTGGAGCTGACTGCTGCGGCCAAGGCCAATGAACCGCAGAGGTTGAATGCCAGGAACCCATGTAATGTGAGCAAACTTGACCTCCATACTCACCAGGTGCACTCCCCCAGCACACCCCCACCAGGGGTTCCGGCTGCTGCGGAGTGTCGGAGCTCATGGCTGAATTAGAGCCCGTTGGACCGGACAAAGAAGATCCCACAAGGCCGGAGCCGTCTGCCTGGGTGGAAGCAGGCTGGCTGGCTGAAGCGGCCCCAGTCAGTTGAGGTACCAAAGGGGGCTGCACGACCTCCAGTTGTTCCACTCTCCGATTGAGTAGTGCAGACAACTGGGGCCAATCCATGTCCGCCTGGTTAAGCCCCTGTGATGTCGACTGTCTAGCCGACTGGTGTGAGGTTGTGGCAGGCTCAAGGCCTGCAGCACGTTCCAAGGCCGCGATACGGGCCAGAAGGGCCCCAGAATCAAAAGATAGAACTTCTCTATCTTTGATTGAAGATTATGAAATCAATCTGGTTTTGGTGTTGGCTATCTGGTGATGTCCATGTGTAAAGTCACCTCTTGTCTTGTTGGAAATGGGTGTTTGCTATGACTAGTGCATTCTCTTGGCCGAACTCTATTAGCCTTTGTCCTGCTTCATTTGGTGTTCCAAGACCAAACTTGCCTGTTATCCCATTTACTTTTTGACTTCCTACCTTGGCATTCCAATCTCCCAGTATAATACAGGCATAATTTTTGGTGTCAGTTCTATGAGGTGCTGTAATTCCTCATATATAACTGGTCAATTGTGGCCTCATCTGTGCTAGTGGTTGGTGCTTAGACTTGGATTACAGTGATATTGAATGGTTTGCCTTAGATCCGAACTGAGATAATTCTATCATTTTTTAAGATTATGTCCCATTAATGCTTTTCTCACTCTTTTATTTACTATTATGGCCACTCCATTTCTTCTAAGGTTTTCTTGGCCACGGTAGTAAATATGATGGTCTCCAGAGCTGAATTCGCCCATCCCTGTCCATTTTAGTTCACTCCCAAGATGTCAATGTTTATTTTTTCCATCTCATTTTTTACCTCTTACAGCTTGCACTGATTTATAGATCTTATATTCCATGTTCCTATCCAGTATTCTTCTTTACAGCATTGCATTTGCCTTCCCCTATCTTATCCATCCCATCTTCATGCCTGAGGCTTGACATGCTGTTCCATCTATTTTGCCTTTTTTTGTCCATGAGGCTTTCTTTTTTTCTTTTTTTATAATTTTTAAACTTAACATACAAAAAAATTGCAACTATGAAAATTCAAAGTAAATATAAGAGTACATAAAAATACAAATAATAAAAGATAAATTATAAAAAACAAATACATTAAGAAAACAAGATACAATACAAAACAACTCTAATACAATTGCTTACCTTACCCACCCTTTTTACCTGATTCCATTTTTATAACCTTCTTCATTCATCATTAAAATACTTCTTATACTTTTATCTGTACATATTATAACTACATTAATTACCCACCATTTTTACCTGATTCCATTTTTATAACCTTCATCATTCATCATTAAAATACTTCTTATACTTGTATGTGTACATATTTTAACTACATTTTATATATATAAAGATTGTGTTTTCCAATTAATACAAATTCATTTCCAAAAACTCATTTGATCAGGTAGTGGTCCACCACCTTTTCCTTTGATTAATGTGTACTCCAGAAATAACTTCCAAATATACTGAAATTAATTTTCCTCTACTATTCCCATCGTCTGGTTCAACTCCCATGTGAGCTTGTCGTTCAACACAATATCCCACATCCTTTTATACCAGTCTTCAATTTTTAATGAGACATCATTCTTCAAATTCCATGCTATACATAACCTTGCTGTAGTCAACATAATAGACAACAAATCTTTTAAATATATATCTATATTCAAGTTATCTACGTCAGTCAGTATGGCAGTACCCACTCCCAGCTTAAGGTCCACACCCAGTATTTCCGCTATCTCTTTTCAATATTTGCCCAAAAAACCTTCAACACACTACATCCCCACCACATATGCACATATGTCCCCAAGTTATTTTTACATCTCCAACACATTTTTGTTTTTGTATTGTCCATCTGGTGTAACCGCACTGGGGTTAGTTACCACCTCCATAATAATTTGTAATTATGTTCTTTAACCCTTACAGACAAGGTTCTCATAATTCTTCTCCTCCATTTCTTTTTCCAGCTTGGCTCAGTAATTTTTATATCTAAGTCCTGTTCCCAAGTTAATCTTAAGGTTCCCTGTGGTTTCTCCTCCTGACTCAACATTTTATATAACTTTCTTACCAAGCCCTTAATCCCTAATCAGCCCAATCTTATATTATACTAGCAGGGGTTGCCCGGCGTTGCCTGGGGCAATTTTTTTTCAGGTGGCTTGTAAGTGTGCTCCCCCCAAGTGCTTGATCCCCGCTGTACCCCTCAATACACACACAGAGAGAGGTGTAAGTGTACGTACCATGGTGGAGTCATGTTATGAGTCTATTCTCACTGTGTTCTGGTGATTCCTGCATCTGTTCCGGTGTCATTTCAGCCCGGGTGTCTTCTCTAGTGTCATCCTGTCAATGTAGAAGTAGATGTAGTTAATTTTTAGATATGTGCGGTCTTTGCTATGCTTCCGGGCCCAGGTGTGTGTTACTGGTTACATACCTTGGTGGATGCAGTGCTCTTTGTGGTCCACATCAGGTTTTTTAGGCGGATACCTTGTTTTTGTTCTGCCACGGTCTGTTCCCCCTGTGGTGCTGTGTCTCTTCTTGTGTGCCTATTTAGTGTGTCAGTTGAATGTTTTCTATTTTTCCAGTATCCCTGTGCATCTCTGTCACTTTATTGTAATATTTTTTAGTGTAGGTGGGTTGACATTTCTCAGCATAATAAATGGGGCACCTTCTTTAAGTAGTAGGCGATGTGGCAGCATTCCCAGGGGATCCAAGGAGTTGATGAATTTGGGTGGGAAATTGACTGACTCATCGTCATCAGTCACTGTATCAATGGAGTGGTACTCATGCGATGAGCCCGGTAACATTTCAAGAATAGCCATGTTTATTGCGCGGACATTTTCATTTTTTGGAGCCAGAATGGCTCTTTCTTGTAACCATGTTAAACTCTAGTAGTTTTGTTCAATTTCTGGATAGACTGTCTCTATTAGCTCAATGGGGGTTGCCACCGGGGTGCAGAAATCCCGTGGGAACTCTATGTTGCCTGACGAATTGTAAGGTATTCTCTCCAAACCTATCTGCAGTAGGTACTGTGTGAATGTGGCTGCCTGGCTGTCCGCTTGGATTCTCATGTTCTGGGACAATGTGAGTGTCTGCACTTGGCCCCAGAGGATGGGATGTTTTAAACATGCATTTATCTCATCTGTCGGTGTTGACTTTGGAACGATGGGAAGTGTCTGGTGGAAGTCACCACAGAGCAGGAGAAGAGTGCCTCCCATGAGGTTTCTGTTGTCCCGGAGATCTCAGAGAGTGCGGTCCAGTGCCTCAATTGCCTTCTTGTGGGCCATGGTGCATTCATCCCACACAATCAACTTGCATGCCTTGAGAACTTGAGCTCGCTCACCGGTCTTTGTGATGTTGCATGTGGGTGTTTCTTGTCTGGCGAGGTCCAGTGGTAGTTGTAGGGCTGAATGTGCTGTCCTTCCACCCTCCATCAACGTCGCAGCAATTCCGGAAGAGGCGATTGCAAGAGCCATGTGTCTGTGAGCTCTGAGTTCTGCCAACAGTCAGTTTGTGAGGTAAGTTTTGCCCATGCCTCCAGAGGCTTGTAGGAAAATGATGGCACCCTTTTATTCTTCCATGTGTTGCATTGTGGTGTGGAAAGCACATTGCTGGTCAACGTTAAGCATTGGTTTGTTGTGCACAATGTATGCCTCAAGTTCCTCCTTGTTGTAACTTGTCTCTCTTATGTAGTCTGCATGGAGAACATCGTTGTGATGTCAGAGTGGTGAGGGAAGCCCAAGCTATTTAGGGTTTTATTGTTCATCACCATACATTTGTCCTCCAGACAAATTAGAGCTGTGTTAAAAATATCTGGCCTAAAATTAATGTCTCAAGTTGGGTGTTGCCTGCGGAGTTCAGTCAGAATGTCTTCACTGAGGTCTTCCTTAAAAGTGTCCCATAAGGTTAGAGGATTTGAGGGGCCGCATGATTTCAAAATAATAGCAAAGAGATTCCGGATTTGTTCTGGACTGGATACCAAGGCAGCCTCTTTCAAGGTGTGCTCCCAGTGTTCATCTACCTCAAGTAAGCCTAACTTTTGGCAGGCCTCACAGTAGGTCTGGCATTCCTCTCCGTCTACTGTTTTTAGGAATGCGAAGGATGTTGGCCCTGGAATGGTGTGAAGTAGCAAGCATAGGAAGTAGCATTCTGCAAAGTGTCAGATGCACAAATGTCATGTCCCAGAACGGGTGCCCCCATTTTTCTTTGGCAGAACTGTCTTCGTGATGTATTCCAGGTATAATAATTTGTGATGTCCAGGTATAGTAATGTCTGGGTGAAGTCATCTTTCTGGCATAGTTGGAAGAATGGCATTAAGGTTGTGTTCTGTGGAAATTCAGCAACGTTCGCGGCATTATCGGGAGTAAAGTAAACTCTCTGTCCATTCTCTAAGTGGACACTTAGGTGAACGGCAGTGGTGTGCCTCTCATGAATTTGGTGCATCCCAGAATGCACCAAACCACCTCATTGCTGCTAATGTATCTTCCAGGTAGATATTGCAAGATCTCATCACCGGTGTCCGCTTTGTGTACGTCAAAAATTGCCATGTCATGTCCCTTGTATATGTATTTGCAGACATATTTAATGGACTTGACACTGTTGCAGTACTTCACATTGATGTGTGCCTGAATTTTTTATTGTTAGGAGGGGTGAGTATGGGACAACCCACTTATTGTCAATTGTTGTGAGTTGTTGCTGCTTCCACTGCTGGATGGTAGCCATCATGCCTCCATCCTCAGGTGCATGATGTTTGTGGAGCGGATATCCATCATTTCCCATTTGTGTTTGAGAAAGCAATGCCCACGGGTATCTCTTGGTGCAGTTGCCGTCTTTCATACATGTGGATGTTGGATTGAGGGCCCCACATGGACCATGGATCATGTCTTTTGTGACCAGCATATGAAGTTCTTGGTCCGTCTCTCGATTTGGCAGATCTGCTGAGATAACACTGTCAATTTGTGATGGCTGTATTTTGTTTTCCAACCAGATTAAATTGTATGAGTGGGGCAGTTCTCTCTTTTGCCACTCTATAGTACACATCCATCGGGTGGTTCCTCCAAAAATGTGTTGCTTTGTGATAAATTCTATCAGCTGCATCTGTTTCTGTTTGTACACGTGCACAATCAAGTCGTGACTGTCACTGGATGCTTGATTTTTGTGTAGGTTGTCCTTGATAAGTGTCCATGTTATATTGCAGGTAAAGGTGATAAATAAATCTGGTCTTCCATGTGCTCTGACAAATGTTGTTGTATCTTGTGTGTATTCATGCATTTGTTGTGGTCTGCCCATGAATGTTGCAGGCAGGATGACTAATGTGCCAATGTTGTCAACATTCCCTTCATGTGCTATGGTATCCTCTGGTGAACATATTGTTCTGCCCGGAGCTGGCATTGAAGTGTACGTATGAAAAGTAGACGTTCACTTTCAATCTTGGCATACATGTCAACCACAAACTGATGAAATAGTTGTCTGCACGCTAAAAGGTGGTTGTGGCCATCTGCTCGAATCATGAGTAGGTATGCATAGAAGTCCATTGCAGAAACTTTCTTCATGGTTGCTGTGCCTGTTGCAGGATCAACCTGCCGTAGGTTGAAATGGTAGCCGTCCTCCCCATAAGGGAAGAGGAGGGGGTATTTTAGTGCATCATAGGATCGATGTGTGTTGGAAATGCATTGGAGCGTGTCGCTTCACCATTGGATGATGATGTCTCTCTGGTAAAATGTGTCTCCAGACATAACGACTGCAACCTCACTTGTGTGCGGCACATTGTAATGTCTCTCATGTTCTCCTTGTGGTGTTCTGTCTGTGGCAATGATGACTCTGTAGTCATCTGATGGCATTTGTTCCAGTGCTGTCTTGAAAGTGTGGATCGGACGGTTGTGTTGGTGAAGCATTTTTTGTAGTTCTAAAACCACAGGTTCCCTTGTTCCCTAAATGTATTTGCATTTTTGCTGTGCCTCGATGTTTCGTCTCCAATAAAATAGATCTGTAGAAATTTTGCATCCTCATCTGGGTGTGGCAGCAGTGATCCAATTGGGTGGTATATCTGACCTTGTGCTGTAAATGTTGGCTGAAATTCTCTGTGCTGTATTACAGTGGTTGCTCCAAATGTTGTCATCTGGAAGCATGAGTTGTACCTCCTGATGTTTTTGAGAAAGTGGTTTGACTCTGGAGTCTGGCCAGATGTGTACTGCAGCAGTTCTTCTGGTGGTGGTAATTGGTGTATTCTTACTTTTCCATTCTTGCAGCAAAGGCCTGGTGGCTCTTTTGGAAATCTTCTTGCCTGGCAGTACGTACAAATGCTATTCAGTCCTGCCATGTGTAATCCCGCCATCTGGTCATAGTTTGTTTGTGGATCATAGCTGAATTCTGCCATTGTCATAGAAGAGTATGTGTTCCTCTTGGTAGCTCTATGTTGTGCTGATTGTTGTCTCTCATGTTGCAGGTGGGACTCCTGTTGCTCTCTTGTTTCCCCAGCTCATGCTGTGGCGTACTGTTCTCTTCAACTTTGCAGTTGTGTTTCATGCTGTTCTGAGGTTTCAGCAGCTCTTGCTATCACAGCCGCAATCCTGTGTTTTCTATGTCTCTCCTCTCACTGTTCCTGTGTTTCCTGCATGCGTTGCCTTTTTGTCTCCTGCGCAACTGCCCCCTCAGCCTGGCTCTTTTCTTGAATGGCATCCTGGCACTGTTAGTATAGAGAAGTAGACTCAGTTAATTGTCAAGGTCTGTTTTGTGGTGTGTGATTATCATGGTTGTAGATGTTAGGCAGCTGTTGTTGGTGTGTGTCAGTGATGCATGGCGGCCTGTTGGCAGTTGGTTTGTCTGTGCAGCCAATGTGTTGTGTGTTGTGGCATGCTGGATGGATGGGGCTTGCACTCCTGTCCATGGGAAGGAGCGACATGTGTTGGATGGCAGTGTGTGTGAGGGTCTGTAATCTGTCATCCCATGCCCCCCCAGTGTCTTGCCCTGTCCTTCGTGGCCCACGGTTGCATTCCCTCATCACACATGCCTGTGCAGCTGGATGGCCTTTCCCACCAGCCCCACTGTGGCGCTTGGGCCTCCCTTTGCTGGCCCCCAGGGGTTCCTGATGGAGCCCCTCCCTCCTCAGCCTCCCAGCCTGGCCCACCAGGCTAACGTTGGCTGATGGGCCCCCTCCCCCTCAATGGCCCCCTGGATTTCCTGATGGAGCCCCTCCCCCCTCAGCCTCTAGGCTGCTCACTGCCACCACTCGTCCTCACCCTCTGCCACCGCTTGCTGCCCCTTTGCTGCCACCGCTGTTTGCCACCACTGCCGCCCACCCGTCCTCCTCTTCCACTGCTCTCTACCATGCCGACTGCTCCTCCTTGGCCATTGTCGCCAATCAAAGTGCTGGCTCTTCTGGGCTGTGCACACAGCCATGTGGGAGGAGTTTGCCCGGTACGCCTGCACAGTCTCGTACTTCTGCGCAGGACTCACTGGTGGCTGGTGGTGCCCCCTTGCACCCTCTCACAACCCCTGTTGGGTGATTGAATCCAGAGTGGGCTGCTGGTACCCCTTGCCAACCCAACTTAAGGGGCTAGGTAAGTGTTTGGCACGTTTTTAGTGGGGTGGGTGGCCAGGTGTCAGCGGGTATACGGAAGGACACCTTGTGTTTATATATTAAAATACCATTTCCTCAAATTCTGTTCTGCCCCTATCTAAGGAAGGTTCTACTAAGTATCTCTTGTTCCACATATTTACAGATGCTTTTTGTAACCAATTCAAATTCAATTGACCGTATATCTCTAATTTCTTCTCACTATCTTTACATATCCTTAACCAATCTTTCAACAGGAGCACACCATTCCTAATAAGAGTCTCCTCCACCTTATTATCTTCAAAGGAATTTTTAAAAAATCTTTCAACTCTACAATTGGCGATATATCCGGGGCCAGTTTCTTCTTCTGATTAATCCATATCTGCACTGTTGCCTTTAACATCTTATTCCTTAAACCAATCTTAACCTTATTTTGGTCCAGGAAAACAGATTTTCCCACCCAGCATAACTTCTTTATCTCTATTTTTTCCCAAATCACCTCTTCTTTCATTAAAATCTTCACCATGTTTTTAATTGAAATGCCTTGCAATAATTCTTAAGATTCGGTAACCCTATACCACCTTCTTTTTGAGATAAATATCACAAACTTTTTGACTTTTTGATATTCTCACTCCCCCCCCCTTGTTACAATAATTATTCAACAGATTATGGAAAGTTTTAATTTCCTTATCCTTAATCTGAATTGTCAGGGCATCAACCAAAAAAGTAATTTTCGGCAATAATTTCATTTTACACAATGCAATCCTACCAAACCATGATAGATTCAACTTTTTATACTGCTGTATCTTTTCTTCAATTTCCTTTCCTAATTTATCATAATTCATTTTCTTCAGTTCATCGAATTTGTTTGAAATATTTATCCCCAGATATCTTACACTGTCTTTAAGAATTTTGTATTTGTCACTTATCTTTTTCTGCTCATCTTTCTCCATATTGAAAAGAATTATTTCTGATTTGTCCCAATTTATCTTTAAGCCTGTTATCTCTTCGAACTCTTTAAGATGCATCTGTACCCTTTCTAAAAATTTATCTGGATTTTTCAATATTACCAATGTATCATCTGCATACAAACTAATTTTATTATCTTTGATACCCTCAATATCTCCGTCACCCCTTATAGCATTTGCCAACAACTCCATTGTCATAATGAACAGTATCGGTGACAGAGGGTCACCTTGTCTTGTTCCAGCTTCAAGTTTGATGTCCTCTGTAAAGGCCTCATTCATCCTCACTCTTGCAACACCCTGTTGGTATAATTGTTCAATTGTCTTCCTAAACTTTGTCCCAAATCCATAGCTCAAAACTATCTCATTCATTGTTACCAATTGAAGTGAATCAAGTCCCTTAAAATATCTAATAACAATAATCCAACTTTATCTTTATTTTGTTCTGCAAAATTTATTAGATCCACAACCCTCCTTGTTAAGTCTGCCATATATCTCCCTTTCAAGAAGCCTGCTTGGTCTTTGTTTATATAGTTGATCCTAAATTTATTTAATCTATTTGCCAAAATAGCTGTGAATATCTTAGCATCCTGATTCATTAAGGAGATGGGTCTATAAGAATCCACTTTTTCCATATCCTTCGCAGGTTTAGGTACCAACACTATTATTGATCTATACTACGAAGCCGGCATAAATTCCCCATTCAAAACATAATTAAACAACCTCCTAAATTTAGGAACCACAATATCCTTAAATTCCTTATAAAATTCTACTGAAAAACCATCCTCTCCTGGTGATTTACCTACCTTCAATTTTGCTATAACATCACTGATTTATTTTTCAGTTATCTGTTCTTCCATACTGTTCTTGTGTTCTTGATTTATCTTAATCCTAGACCATTTTCTTAAATATTCCTTCAGCTTCATTTTTTCAATTCTTCCCCAGAATACAAGTCTTGAGAAAATACTTCTAATATCCCTATTTTATCTCCAGTCTTATTGCATCTTACTCCTATCTTATTTACCAGAATTCTAATTTCTTTCTTGTCTTTTTTCTCTTTAGCCGCTCTTGCTAATAATTTTGAATTTGTTCCTATACTCAAAATACTCTCTCTTTAAATATATCAAATCTCTTTTCACTTTTTCAATACTGTATCTTTCTTTATTTTGGTTCAAGAAGGAGCAAAATAGAGGCTAGAAATGTGTTAGTGAAGTTCGCAAATGTGGCAGACAAGCTGAGAATAATGGCAATTATTAAAGAAGTGAGCCAAAACGTGTTAATGATAGATGGTGTGGATGTTGAAGTTTACAATTACATTGCAGTTGAAGAAAGAATATGGAGACAAACAATAAAACCTGTTACAAAGAGACTGATTAACAAGGGAATAACATACAACTGAAAATTTCCAATACAATTTTTTTGTATTTGGGCAGACGTTATATAATCCGAGAGGGCTCCTTTGTTTTGGATATTTTGGTAAATGCAAAGTTGTTGGGAAATGATACTAGAGAGTGGGATGCTTTGAAAGAAGAATTAATCATTTCTGGGTGTGTGGCTAAGATGGTAATGGAGTAACATGGCCTCTGTTTTGCTCATGCTAATTCAAAGGAGTGGAACAAAGGAGTGAAAATAAACAAATTTAAAAATTCTTGGAATTGGATTAAGAGGAGAGGCTTGAGATCCTTATACCTTCTTTGGGGTTTCTGGGGTGCTCATCAGAGCCTGTCGGAGTCTGAGATTGGCGGCGGTGAACGAGGCTCAGTGGAAGCCGAGCTGAGGGAGCCGTCTGCGTGGGCATGACAGGTGTGAATGGGACCCAGAGGAAGAAAGTGATTTTTCAAAAAGAATGAGAGTGATCGGATTTTGAGCCTCCAAGTCCTGGGATCAGTGAAAATCGTGATCGGGTCCCGGAAGGTGGCCGTGGTGAGTGGTGGAGGTGAAGAAGAAGGTTTGTGAAAGTGCTGGAGGGTAAGCATGGTGGAGGCATAATGGTGGCGGAAGGAAAGGAAAGTTAAAAGTTTTGTGCTGTAGAGTGGACTAAAACAGGCGGTGAGGGTGGGGACGAAGAAGAAGAAAGTTTTTGGAAGGGTTTTTTTCTCTTGTTGTGTGGCATAAGTGAGTGCTGGAAGGACGTGGAGAAAGAGGCCACTTTGTGGGGACCTGATTGGGGATCTTTACTTTATTGTCAGGTGTTTTTCTAAGACTGAGGAAGAAGAAACAGTGGTGGGGTTTTTTTCCCCCTCTCGTCCTTCGTTCTGCCTTGATTCTGGATTATAATTTTGGATTACAATACATTATTGGACTGGATTTGTAGCAGATTTAACCGATACCAACTAATTTCTGCGTGGATGAAATATAATTACAATTAAACATTTTAAGCCAACTGGATCATAAGCAATTGCCCGGAATTAATTGAAACCAATTGTAAGTAATTGGAACATTGTTGGGACACAATGATGGAGTAGAAATCAATTGAAGTATATTTAAAGCATATTCAGTTAATTGGATTTATATTAGGACATAATCAACCTGAAATCAATTGGATTATTACTGGGACATTGGGAGATTGGATTACATAGTTAACCCATTGGATATAATCACTTTATTAGACTACAGTAAATTGCCTGAAATCAATTGGACTATTACTGGGACATTGGGAGATTGGATTATATAATCAACTAGCATAGATTGCCCAGCAATGCCAGGCTGTTATAAACTGTGATCAGCTTTTATGGGTTTTTTTGTGGATTAAAAAAAGAACAAAGGATGATATAATTGTTTCAAATTGTTTTATTTAACCAAATAATGTTTTAATGTGTGGGTTTTTGGGTTTTTTTGTTAATAGTTGTACCGTAGGTAATATTTTTAAAAATGTGAAAGTACATTTTTTATTTACATTCAATGTTTTTAAACTGTGTTTAGATGTTTTGGGGTTTTATTTGAGTTAAAACTCAATACAGGATGTTATAAATCATTTTATTTTATTCTTTGACATATGTTTGTGATTTGTGTAAACTTGTGATTTATTGTTATGTTTTCGACTTGTTTTTACTCTTGTGGCCTCTAGGTGGGGCTGTTGTGTTTTTTTAGTTGTTTTAACTATTCTGCCCTGCAGGTGCAGCTGCTAGTGGTTTTGTTTTAGTTTCCCTGTTTTTTCTCTCCTGGCCTCTGGGTGGGGCTTCTTCTGGTAAGTCATCTTTGTTTCTTGATTTCAGTTCCGGTCATCGTGGAGGAAGGATGTGCTGGTGAGTTGTCTGGTTTTCTTTCTTCTGGGGTTTTTCTTTGTTTTGCTTTTGTGGTGGTGGGCTGGGAGGTGTTTCTGTTTGTTATTTTTTTTTGGTTGAGTTTTAGGTTTGTTTAATTGGTTTGGTTATTTCTGATTTTGTTTAATTTTTCTTATTTCATTGTTGTTTATTTGTGTAATTAGTTGTTGTTTGTGTAATTTGTGTTTTTATTGTCTTGTAGTTAGGTGTTTTGTATGTGGTTTTGTGTTATTGTGGATGTTTTTTGTGGTTCATTTTTTGTTTATTAATGGGTTTTTTTAATTATTGATTTTTATTTTTTTATTTTTTTATTGATTCTGGTTTTTGTTTTTGGTGGTTACTTTAGCGTGAAGAACAGGCTGCCTGTTGGTTCCTCTTTTCCCCATTGGTGCTTTGAATTTTGGTTTTGATGCAGCAATGGGGGAAAGGAGGAGGAGGCAGTCAGCTCATTCTTCTCCTGGGAAGGTTTGTTAGGTAGGTCAGGGGAGAAGGAGGAGGCAGAGAAGAGCTATGTCTGCCTAAAGATGGTTTTCTCTTCTCTGTTTCATTTTTCTCTTGGCTTACCTAACTGGAGATGGGCAGGCAGCAATCCGTAAGGGGTGGTCCTCTTCCTTGTGGATTGCTGGCTGTTTTGTATTTGGAAGTACAAAGGCATCAGCCAGTCATCTGCTAGGGAGGATGCTTTCCCTGACGAACTGCTGCCTGTTTTTGGGTTTTTTTACACCCCGGCTCAACTTTACTTGAGGCTGGTGGTGGTCTTGCCATGTGTTCAGTGGGGTAGCATGGTGGAGAGGGAGTCCCTCTTCTCCCCATTGCTCCGGGAAAGAAGGATGGCATGTGTTTCGCAGTGGCATTTTGTGGCTTTTTGTTTTGCATGTCTGTGAGGTGCTGAGTAATTTTATTTTTTGTACACCGGTTTTCTCAGTGTTCTGCGTGCTAATAGTGTGCAGGACACTAAGACTTGTAGTTTTGCATTTGTGGTTTGCTTTTGTGTGGTGGTTTTTTTTCTGCAGCTTGATTTCAATTGGCCGTACTGCATTTCCCAATGTTCTTTTTGCTCGCGCCTCTCAGCCTGATTGGTTGTGGTGCAGCGCGGCACACAGGATGTTGGGTAGTGAAGTCCTTTTTCTTTGTTTGTGTTCATGGGGCTCTTGCCCCACTGGCACATTTCTCAACCCTTCAGTAACTTCTGTACTGGGTTCGGGTGAGTGCAGGCTGCTCAGTACGGGGTAGTAGGGACGGGTGCAGGAGCCTTTGTTACATTCCAATGGTTAACCATTGGATTTATAGGTATAGATTCATGAGAAATAATTGCCTTACTGGATTACAATAAATTGCCTGAAATCAATTGGATTATTACTGAGACATTGGGAGATTGGAATACATAATTAATTTATTGGTTATAATTACTTTATTGAACTACAATAAATTGCCTGAAATTAATTGGATTATTACTGGAACACTGGGAGATTGGATTACAATTAATTCACATTGATTATTATTGGGATATTGTTGGCTGGGATCTAAACTGATTGAAGAGACTTATAATTATTCCTTTTTTCTCTCCCTTCCCTGTGAGTGCTGTGTGTTGTTGTTGTTAGTTTAACTCAGTAATACAATCTGGTTTTCTTTTGGTGCTAACGACCTTGGAGATATTGCAGCTGTGTGTAATTTTACAAACAGTCAACATGATTTTTCAGACAGGGTTGCAGGTCTTTTGGATAAGCTAGGGGTTAGTTTTAAAGAATGTGAAAAATAAATTAAAGAGTTGAAGTGTGAAATGAAGGAGGTTCAAGAAAGAGGAAAGGAGGTGAAGCTGAGGGTGGAGATACAGGAAAAAAGGTTGAAATCTTGGAAGAAAATATGATTAATATTAATCTTGTGAATAGAAAATTGTCTGAAAAAACATCAGACCAGCTTAAAAATGAATTGTTGATTGGCTTAATGATCTCAAAATGGGTAAAGACTTTGCATTTGAAGATATTCTAAGTGTATATAGATTGGGTGCAAGAAGAGAAATGAATTTTCATAGAAACGTTCTGGTTAAATTTGCTAATGTGGGGGATAAGCTGAAAGTAATGGCATTTTTTAAACAAGTGGGATCTGGCATTTTAAAAATTGATGGTGATGATGTTGAAGTTTATCATGATTTGACCTTGAATGAAAGAGTTTGGAGATACAAAATGAAACCTGTGATTAAGGTATTGAGAGAACGGGAGATTGTTTATAACTGGAGACCCCCTCAGCAATTAAGGTTTTTCTATGCAATGAAAATGCATAAATAAAGAAATTTAAACTTGGGTGCTCTGGAATACTTACGGTCGATAGGGCTGGTTAAAGGTGGTTCACAAGAATGGGCTAAACTGAGATGGGAATTGTTGGATTCAGGAGGGAGAACAAGATGAAGAAAGGGGTGCAGTAAGGGGTGTTGTGGGAGAAGTAGTTGAAGTATCAGATGACAGCTGAGAAGGGAATTTAGATATATAGTGGTATAAGAATAAAAGTACAGTTTCTTTCTTTTTTCCTTCAAAAATATTAATTAACATACAGAGCATAGCAGATTGACAACATGCACATCATACACAATCCCCCCTTCTTTAGTAAATAGAGGCGGCTTTTTGAAATGGAAAGTGGGGGGGAGGTAAAATATTTTTTTCCTACTTTTATTTTTATGTTTATAAATGTGGGGAAAAGGGATTTGATTGTTTAAGTATGTGCACGCCCTATGGAGACTGTGTTGAGCTTAGCAAGAAAGGTTTAGAGTTTAAATATGAAGATTATTAAGGTATTATCATGAAATGTGAAAGGTACTGGTTGCCAGGTGAAATGTAGGAGGTTGGAATCAGCCCTTAAGAAAGATAAACCAGATTTAATCTTTTTGCAGGAAACACACCAAAAATCAGGAGATACAAAGAAATTGTTTTTGGGATGGACACAGATTTATGAGAAGGCCTTCGGTACTTCAAATAGATTAGGTTCTAATCTCTCCCCTCTTTGGTTGTCAAAGGCGGCTTTTTTTTTTGAAGAAGGTGGGGAGAGAGATAGTGTGTGTTATATGTAATTTTTTGTGGGATGGGGGTAAGGGGTTAGTGGTGGCATGCCCGATGGAGAGTTCAGAGTTTAGAAAGGAGATAGGTTATGGGAAATATTAAAATACTATCATGGAATGTAAAGGGTACAGGCTCTGTTCTTAAGAGACGTAGGTTGGAACTGGCACTGAAGAAGGATAGACCTGATATATTGTTTTTACAGGAAACGCACCAGAAGTCAAAGGACACGAATAAACTTTATTTGGGATGGATCCAACATTATGAGATGGCGTTTGGAACTTCAAAAGCGAGAGGGGTGGCAACTATGATTTCAAAAAAATTAGGATTTGAGATTACGAAAAGTATTGCTAATCAAGAGGGTAGATATCTGATTGTAAGAGGAAAAATAGAGGATGAGGAAATCATGTTGATAAATATTTATGTGCCAAATGATCATCAAGCGGATTTTTTAGAAAAAGTTCAGAAAATAGTGGAATTAGAGAATGTTGCAAAAACTATTTTGGCAGGAGATTTTAACTTGATAAGGTCGGGGTTAGATTGCACAAACATAGCAAGAAGTGGAATTGGTTTGAAAGGGAAGGTGTTGGATAAATGGATGGATGCGTTGGGTTTGAAGGATTCTTGGAGAGAGTTTAAGGGCTCTGAAAGGGCATATTCCTTTTTTTCACACGTTCATGGGACCTACTCGAGAATAGATTATATCTTTCTTACGGAAAATTTGATTAAAGATATAGAAGGAATGGAAATTGGGATCATAAAGGAATCAGATCATGCCAAAGTACTTTTGGAAATGAAATTACAAAAAGATACCCGAAGTGGAAGAAGTTGGAGGTATGACCCTAATTTATTTAAAGATCAAAAATGTAAAGAGCAGATTATGGAAAGATGGAAAGAAAGTTGGCAGTGGAACGATAATAACGAGGTTAATTTCAACGTTGTATGGGATACCACGAAGTCGGTTTTCAGAGGGGAAAGTATAA
This sequence comes from Bradypodion pumilum, assembly GCA_035047305.1. Classification (NCBI taxonomy): domain Eukaryota; kingdom Metazoa; phylum Chordata; class Lepidosauria; order Squamata; family Chamaeleonidae; genus Bradypodion; species Bradypodion pumilum. The sequence continues at coordinate 203,107,516 of JAWDJD010000003.1, read as the reverse complement.
AGTTGGCGAGTTTTAAATATAAACGATATAAGGTAGAACAGACAGAAAAAGAAAGAGAAATAAAACAGTTACAGGAGGATCACGCAAAAAGTAAAGATAAAAAAATCTTTACGAAATTGCAAAGACTTAAAGCAGAATTAATGGGTAAAGATATTGATAAAGTTAAACGAGACTTGATCTACTTAAACAGAGAATATTTTGAATTTAGCAATAGAAGTTCAAAATTACTAGCAAGAGCAGCTAAGGCTAAAAGGGAAAAAAGAGAAATTGGGGTATTGGTTAATAAACAAGGTTTAAGGTGTAATAAGAATAGAGATAAATGTAAAATTGTGAGGGAATTTTATCAAGCATTATATGCAAAAAAGGAGGTAGACTTGGAGAGGCTCAAAAAGATATTGGAGAGACAGCTAGGGAACGGAATAAAACAAGAACACAGAGAGGAAATGGAGGAAAGGATTAATGATAAAGAGGTTAATGAGGTAATTAATGGGTTGAAGATGGGGAAAGCCCCGGGGGATGATGGATTATTGACAGAGTTTTATAAAGAATTTAAAGAAGTGGTGGTCCCAAAATTAGTGAAGCTATATAATTATATTTTAGATGGAGGATCAATTCCGACTTCATGGTATAATACAACAATCGTTCTACTGCCAAAGCCAGGTAAGAACTTGGAAAGTGTGGAATCGTACAGACCAATTTCACTTATAAATCAGGATGCCAAAATCTTCACAGCAATACTGGCCAACCATCTAAATGGTTTTATGGGGGAATATATAAACGTTGATCAAGTTGGGTTCTTAAAAGGTCGGCACATGGCGGATTTAACTAGAAGGGTATTAGATTTAATCGATAATGTTAATCAAACGAAGGAAAAGGTGGGTTTATTATCATTAGATATTTTTAAGGCATTTGACTCATTACAGTGGTCCTCAATCAAGGAAATAGTTAAAAATTACGGGTTTGGCGACAGATTTAGAAGGGTAATTGATTTATTATATCAAAAAGGGAATGCTAGGATTAGAGTAAATGAAGAGGTTACTGATGTGGTAAAGCTAGAGGCTGGTACTAGGCAGGGATGTCCTCTATCTCCCATCCTGTTTATTATGGCAATGGAGATATTACCTAAAAATATAAGGGATGATACAAATATAGAAGGGATAATGGGTAATAAAGTGAGTATGTATGCGGATGATACATTGCTTATGGTGAAACATCCGGAGTTGGTAATGGATAGGATTAAAGATAATTTACAGGTATTTGAAGCTACAACCGGATTAATGATAAATTGGGATAAATCAGAATTGATGCTGTGTAATATGGGGGTAGGAGAGAAGGGAAGGATAGTGGAGATACTTAATATACAAATTAAAGATAAGTGAAGTATCTGGGGATAAATATTTCAAATAAATTGGAAGAACTTAAACGATTGAACTATGACAGTTTGAAAGTCAAATTCAAGAATAAAATACAAGAGTTTCAGAAGCTGAAGCTGTCATGGTTCGGAAGGATTGCAATTTGTAAAATGATATTGTTACCAAAGATTAATTTTTTATTTGATGCATTAGCGATCCATTTGAAGGAGAAGGAAATCAATGAATTTCAAAAGATGTTTAATTGTTTTTGTAACGGAGGTAAAAAATCTAGACTTTCAAAGAAGTTCTGGTACTTGTCTCAGAAAGAAGGGGGTTTGGGTATGCCAAACTTGTTAGCATACTATTGAGCATTCCAAATTAAGAATGTTGTGAAGATTCTGGCAAGAGAAAAGGTAATTTGGGAGGAAATAGAGATGAAAGAGTATAGAAATATAGGTAACATGATTTTTTTGGGAATAAAGGACAAGCCGAAAAGGTCAAATAATACTATGATGAGAGGACTCATGGAGGTGTGGAAAATGGTAAAGAAAGACATGGTCTCAAATCTCTCTCCAATTTTGGAATTGACTGATATGGTGTGTTTTCCAATAAAATTAGATAAGGAAAAAAAGGAAATATTGGATAAAAATCAGATGCTTTTACTGAAGGACTGGTTAAAAGTTTGTGATGATATTAAGAGAAAAAAATATTTGAGAAGTTAAATTTGGATTGGTTTCAGAAATTAAAGGTGGATAGCTGGAATAAAATATATAGAAGAGAAGCAGGGATAGATAGAATAAAGACGGAATTTGAAGAATTGGTAATAAAGATAAGAAAAGGGGAAAGGAGTATTAAGGGTCTTGTAAGCAAACTGTATACTATATTGAATAAGGGTAAAGATCCACATGAAGATTTGAAACGGAAGTGGGAACAAAATTTGAATATAAAAATTGGGAAGGTTGAATGGAGAAATAAATGGAAAAAGAGGATTATGAGAACAATGTCTGTAAGAATTAAAGAACACAATTTTAAAATGCTGTGGCAATGGTACTTGACACCACTAAGACTTTATCAGATGGATAATAAAAGAGACAAATTATGTTGGAGATGCAAAGAAACGGATGGAACATATGAACACATGTGGTGGAGTTGTAAAAAAACTAAGGGATTTTTGGGGAAGAATAGAAGGGGAGTTTGGTGAAATTGTGGGTAAAAGTGTTAAGTTGGTGTCAGGTACCATTCTTCTAACAAATGTGGAAGGTTTGGGTTTGAATAAGGAGGAAAAAGAATTACTGGAAATTGTATTAACTACGGGTAGACAATGTATAGCTAGAAATTGGAAAAATGATGTTGATATACAGATTGGAGAGTGGTATAAAGAAATGTGGAGTTTAGCATTGAACGATAAATTGACATGGGAGATCAAAGTAAAATGAGATAGATTAAAGGAGAATAGGTTTTGGAACATTTGGAAACCGTTTGTGGATCATTCTCTTATGGTAAACGACAGTTCAGGACCTGTACCATCTCAAAGAGGTTTTTGGAGTTGAAATAGAAACTAAACTCTCCGGGCATTGTATATATTCACAGGGTGATGTGTAACTATCAAAAGATAATAATAGTGGTAGCACAGAAAGCTTTTATTCTTATGATTGTGTAATAATTTATAATGCGGTGTTTAGATTGGTGGTTATATGATAAATAGTCAGTTTAAGTACTATTATGTGCTAGCTCCTATGAATTTGAGTCAATACTGTATTGATGTTGTTTTTGATTTATCATTATATTGTATTGTTATTGTTATTGTTTTTTTTCTTTCTGTATGTCTGTCAAAAATTCAATAAAAATTTAAAAAAATAGATTAGGTTTCACGATGACTTAAAGTATTAGTGACCCAGAAGGAAGGTATTTGATAGTAAAAGGAATGATTGAAGATGAAGAAATAACACTTGTGAATATTTATGCACCAAATGAGTATCAAGATAATTTTTTGGATAAAATGTATCATATAATAGTTAAAGAAAGAACAACAAAAATGATAGTAGCTGGAGACTTTAATTTAATACGTTCCAATATAGATTGTACTAACGTGATAAAATTCAGGAGTGGCATTAAAATGCAAATTTTGGATAAATGGATTAAACGCCTGGGCCTGAAAGATACTTGAATTCAAAGGGTCAGAAAGGGCCTACACTATTTTTCACATGTATATAATTCATATTCTAGAATAGATTATATATTAATTACAGACAATATGTTAAAAGTAGAGGAAATGGAGGTAGGCATCTTTAAAGAATTGGATCATGGTAAAATTTTGTTGGAATTACAGTTGGAAGGAGAAAATAGGACAAGGTTTAATTGGAGATATGATGCAAAATTATTTAAAGATACAAAAATGAAAGAACAAATTGTAAAGAACTGGGAAGAATGTTGGAAGTTAAATGATATGTGAGGTGAACTATAATGTGGTATAGGATACAATGAAGTCGATATTTAGGGGTGAAAGTATAAGAATTGCTAGCATAAAAAACAAACAATTGAGAAGTAAACAAGAGAAAGCTGAAAATGAAATTAGACAATTTCAAAGGGAACATGCTAGGACTAAAAATATGAAGATTTTTGACACAATACAAAGATTAAAGAAGTAAGTAATTGGAAAAGATATAGAAAAAGTTAAAAGGGATTTGATTATTTAAAAAGGGAATATTTTGATTAAAGTAATAACCATTCAAAATTACTAGCAAGAGTGGCTAATGAGAAAAATATATAAAAGAGAAATAGGTGTTTTGATAAATGAGCAATGGGTTAAGTTCCAATAAGCTCAAAGAAAAAAAATAGAAATTGTGAAATATTTTTAATCAAAAGTTATATTCGGAAAAAAGATATAAAATTAGAAACATTGAAAGTATATTTGGAAAGGCAGAAAGGGTTAAAAATAAACCAAGAACATAAGAATAAAATGGAAGAACTAATAACTGAAATGGAAATAAAAGAAATTATAGGGAAATTAAAAACTAGTAAAACACCTGAAGAATATGGATTACTGGACAAATTCTATAAAGAATTTAAAGAAATAATAATTCCAAGGCTTCAAAAGTTATTTAATCATATATTAGAAGGTGGAACAATAATGGCTTCATGGTATAGGTCAGTAATAGTTTTGATCCCCAACCCCGGGAATAATTTAGAAAAGGTGGAATCCTATAGACCTATGTCATTAATAAATCAAGACCCCAAAATATTTATGGCAATTTTGGCAAAGAGGTTGAACAGTTTCATGGCCAGTTATATAGATAGAGATCAAGTGGTTTTTTTAAAGGAAGATATATGGCAGACTTGACAAGATGAGTTGTGGATTTGGTGGATATAGCTATACAAAATAAAGAGAAAATAGGATTATTATCTTTAGATATTTTTAAGGCATTCAATTCACTTCAATGGGTTACAATTAATGTGATGGTTGAGACTTATGGTTTTGGAATAAAATTTAAGAGAATAATTAAGTAGCTGTATCAACAAGGAACAGCTATGGTAAGGGTAAATTATAGTTTTACAGACGAGATTGACCTTAAAGCTGGAACTCGTCAAGGCTGCCCGTTATCTCCAATTTTGTTTATTATGGCCATGGAACTGTTAGTGAAAGGTGTAAGGGAGGATAAGAATATTGAAGGAATTGAAGACTTAAAAATTAATTTGTATGCAGAGGTCAGTGATATTGAAAAATCCAATGAAACTTTTAGGGAGGGTACAAACCCATCTTAATGAATTTGAAGAGGTGACAGGTTTGAAAATAAACTGGGAAAAGTCTGAGACAATATTTGGTAATATAGCAAAGAAGGAGCAGAAGAAGATGATAGGGGATAAATATAATATACAAGTTAAAAGTAATTTGAAGTATTTGGGGATAAATATCTTGGACAACATGGGAGATTTAAAAAAGTTGAATTTTGACAAGTTAAAATTGGAAATTAAAGATATGATACAACAATATAAAAAAAGCTGAATTTGTCTTGGTTTGGCAGGATTGAAATTTGTAAAATGAAACTGTTACCAAAAATAAATTTTCTGTTTGATGTCCTGCCAATCCAACAGAAAGAAAAAGAAATGACAGTCTTTCAAAGTATGTTAAACAATTATTATAATGGAGGAAAAAGACCAAGAATATCAGAACATTTTTGGTATTTACCACAAAAAGAAGGTGGGTTGGGACTGCCAAATGTTAAGAACTATTATAGAGCTTTTCAATTAAAATTGTGGTAAAGATTTTAATCAAGGAAGAAGTAATTTGGGAAGAGGTAGAGTTGAAAGATATTCGAACAAAAGGAAATACAATTTTTAAAGATAAAGAGATGATGATGATGATGATGATGATGATGATGATGATGATGATGATGATGATGATGATGATGATGATGATGATGATGATGATGATGATAAGAATAATAAGAATAAGAATGAGAATGAGAATGAGAATGAATTTTAATTTATACCCCGCCCAACTCAGCACACGGCCGACTCTGGGTACAACATATTAAAAATACAATATACAATATACAATCACAATAATAACATAATATAATCACAATAACAAAATATTATACATAACTAAAACAATCAACCACTAATTAATATATAATAGCCCCGAAATACAGTGTGCTTGACTTTCCCGTCGCCAATGCCAGACCGGGAAGGAGCAGAGCGAGATACGTGGCGGCAGTTTTTGAGTCCTCACGCCGAGAGCCCCAAGTGTGCTCAACTTCCCCACGGCCAATGCCAGACCAGGGAAGGAGCTGCAGGAGCCGCAGGAAGGGCTGCCCACAGGTGCTCTGACTTCACCCCCACCTTGCCAGAACTGGGGAAAGGAGCAAGAAGCCCCCGAGATGCTGGTGGCATCGGGGCTTCTTCTAGCCATGGGAGGGGCTGCCCACAGGTGCTCCAACTTCACTCCCACCTTGCCAGAATGGGGGGAAGGAGCAAGAAGCCCTGAGATCCTGGTGGAGGTGCGGCTTCTTCTAGCCACAGGAGGGGCTGCCCATAGGTGTTCCGACTTCACCCCTGCCTTGCCAGGATGGGGGAAGGAGCAAGAAGCCCCCGGGATGCTGGTGGAGGTGGGGCTTCTTCTAGTGCAGGGAGGGGCTGCTCTCTGATAAAAGTAAAGCTATGGTATAAAATAACAAAAGCAATGATGGAGGTTTGGAAAAAGTTGAAGAAGAAATTAGCTCCAGACATTTCCCCAATCATAGAATTAGAAGATATTAAATCTTTTCCAATTAGGATAGATACAAGAATAAAAGAAATAATCCTGAGAAATGGTGTGCTCCTGTTGAAAGATTGAATGCAGGTATATAGAGATGATGAAAAAGTTGGAAATATATAATCAAATGGATTTGAACTGGTTTCAAAAAGTGTTGGTGGACACAACCAGTTTAGAATGAAAAATGACAGATTTTGAAGAATTAATTATTAAATCAGGAAGGAAACCCACAAGATACATTGAGATCAATTTGGGAACATGATTTAAAAATAAAAATTATGGAAGCAAATTGGAAAAGTAAATGGGAAAAAACAGTTATGAGGACTTTGTCTGTTAGGGTTAAAGAACATAATTATAAAATGTTATGGGAAAATTATGAACATATGTGGTGGAGTTGTAACGTAACCAGGGGCTTTTGGAGAAATATTGAAAAGGAGATAGCAGATATAATGGGTTTTGACCTTAAGCTGGAGTTGGGTACCGCTTTGCTGACAGATGTTGAGGGTTTAGATGTTGATGCTAATAAAAAGAAACTGATATCAATTTTCTTGACAATTGCAAGAAAATGTATTGCAAGAAATTGGAAAACTTATCAAACTTTGAAGCTGGCTGAATGGTATAAAGAAATGTGGAATATTGTGTTGAATGATAAATTGACGTGGGATTTGAATTAAAAAAGTTATTATTAAAGAAAATAAATTTTGGGAAATATGGAAACGATTTGTGGATTATGCATTGTACAAAGGTAAAGGTGGTAAACCAGTATCAGACCAACTGTGTTTTTGGAAGTTGTAATATATTTGCTGAGGTAAACACTGTCTTCTGGGCTTTCTAAATATCACTGGTGGGTTTTTTTTCCTTCCTCTTTTTGAAATACTGTATTTTTGTTTGAAATGTTGGGAATGTTATATACTTTTTGTATTACTTGATATAATAGAGTAGATATGTGCATAACCAAATATTACTTATGGATATTGATATTATAAAATTACTATAAAGAAATCTGTAAGTTAATAATTGTAAGAGTATAAGAGCAGCCTTCCTTCCTCCCCACCCCCCACCCCCACCCCGTGGAAGTCTCCTTCCCTAGACATTCCCATAACAATCATTTGGCCCGGGGGAGTGAAGGAGGAGATGCTTGCTTGCCAGTACCATTATTAGGACGGGGCATTCCAGAGACTGAGGGGGGGGGGTATACAAATGCTGGAAGTAATGAAGATGAAAATAAGCCCAAGGGAGCAGAAGGTGGAAGTTAAATGGTTATTACAGCAGTTAGCATCTGTTATCGCTTATGTGCGCACAATACTTGTCACACTTTCTCCCCTCCCCACTTTGAATCTCAGAGGTTACTGTTTGTCAAAGAAAGTGGGGAGGATCTGTAAGAGTTTGTATTGTATGTCTTATTTTGTGATGATTTTTTATTTTATTTTCTTTGTTATATGTTTGGTTGATGGGGCCAATTGTTTAGAAGATTGCACACCCATAGGAGATTGTGTTAAACTCAATGAGAAAGTAGTATGGATTGATTATGAAAAAATATTAAGATTCTGACTTGGAATGTGAAAGGTACTGGTAGCCAGGTTACTAGTAAAAGATTGGAATCTGCCCTTAGGAATGATAGACCAGATGTAGTTTTTTTTTTTTTTTACAGGAAACACACCAAAATTCTAAAAGATATGAATAATTTATTCTTGGGTTGGATCCAGATACAGTGTATGAAAAATCATTTGGTACATCTAAGGCAAGAGGAGTCACGATCCTGATTTCGAGAAGGTTGGGTTTCACAATGTTGAAGAGTATTATCGACCCAGAAGGTAGATATTTGATAGTGAAGGGTTTAATGGAAGAAGAGGAAATAATATTTGTCAACGTCTATGCCCCTAATGAAAAACAAGAGGAATTTTTGGAGAAAGTATATTGTATATTAGAAAAAGAAAAGGCAACAAATATGGTAATGGCTGGAAATTTTAATTTAATTAGGTCAGACATGGACACCACAAATGTTACAAAACACAGAAGTGGTTATAAAGGTCAAATTATGGATAAATAGAGTCTCCGGGAATCTTGGAGAGAGCTTAAAGGGTCTGAAAGGGTTTATACATATTTCTTCCAGGTGCACAACTCATATTCTAGAATTGATTACATATTGGTTACAGATAATATGATCAGTAAATTAGGGGAAATGGAAGTAGGTATATTTAAGGAGTCGGATCATGCAAAAATGGTTTTGGAATTAAATTTAGAAGGGATGAAAGGGACAGGAAACAACTGGAAATAGGATAATAATATTTCTCTCAAATCAGGCTTTGTGCCTGATGACTGGAAGGTAGCGAATGTAACACCAATTTTCATAAAAGGATCAAGGGGTGATCCAGGAAATTACCGACCTGTCAGTTTGACATGTGTCCCAGGTAAAGTGATGGAAACCATCCTAAAAGATAGAATTAATAGGCACATAGAAGAGAAGGCGCTGCTAAAGGAGAGCCAACATGGCTTTTACAAGGGCAAATCATGCCTCACTAATCTGTTGGAATTTTTTGAGAGTGTCAACAAGCATGTGGATAAGGGGGATCCAGTTGACATTGTTTATCTGGACTTTCAGAAGGCTTTTGACAAGGTCCCACACCAAAGGCTCTTGAATAAACTTACCAGTCATGGAATGAAGGAACAGGTCTTGTCCTGGATCAGCAACTGGCTAAGGGACAGGAAACAGAGGGTAGCACTAAATGGACACTTCTCCAAGTGGAGGGAAGTAAAGAGTGGGGTCACCCAAGGTTCAGTACTGGGACCCCTGCTTTTCAACCTCTTCATAAATGATCTAGAGGCAGGAGTAAAAAGCAAGGTAGCCAAATTTGTTGACGACACTAAATTATACAGGGTAGTGAAAACTGTGAGAGATTGTGAGGAGCTCCAGAGGGATCTCTTGACACAGGGGGAGTGGGCAAAACAGTGGCAAATGAGCTTCAACATTAGTAAGTGCAGAGTGATGCATGTTGGGGCAAAAAAAAACCAATTACATTTATAAACTGATGGGGTCTGAACTCTCTGCGACAAACCAGGAAAGGGACCTTGGTGTCCTGGTGGACAACTCAATGAAGGTGTCAACCCAGTGTGCCTCAGCAGTGAAAAAAGCAAACTCAATGTTAGGGATCATTAGGAAGGGTATAGAAAATAAGTCAGCAAGTGTCATTTTGCCTCTTTATAAATCTATGGTGAGGCCCCATCTGGAATACTGTGTACAGTTCTGGTCGCCATACCTCCAAAAGGATATTATGGAGTTGGAAGAAATGCAGAGGATGATAACCAGAATGATTAGGGGACTGGAACACCTTCCTTACCATCTGAGGCTGCAACGGTTGGGCCTTTTCACTCTTGAATGACGGCGTCTAAGAGGTGACCTGATTGAAGCTTATAAAATCATGCACGGTGTGGACAAAGTAGATAAGGAAAAACTGTTTTCCCTATCACATAACACTAGAACTAGGGGACACTCGATGAAACTTTTGGGTACTAGTTCTCAAACAAATAAGAGAAAGTACTTTTTCACCCAGAGGATTACTGGTCTATGGAACTCCCTACCAGAAGAAGTGGTGACAGCTGTCAGTCTTGACAGCTTTAAGAAAGCATTAGACAAGTTCATGGAGGACAAGGGTATCAATGGCTATAATTATGGATACTTAAGGACAACCTCGGGGTTGGAGAGATAGGCAGGATATCTCTCAATGCCATTTCCAGGGAATCCTAAGCAGGTGAAGGCATCTCCTTGGGAATACCCTGAAGGAAATGGTGAGCCTCTGTGTGAGAGAATGCTGGACTGGATGGGCTGTGGCCTGTTCCAGCAAGGCTGTTCTTATGTTCTTATGTTCTTATGTTCTTATGTAGGATGCAAAATTGTTTAAGGATTTGAAAGATAAAAGTTAATGGTTAGAAATTGGAATTGGAATGACACAGGGATGTAACCGTGGGTACTGCAGTGGCTCAAGTCGCTAAGACGCTGACTGGGAAGCGGAAGGTCAGCAGTTCAATTCCCGAGTACTGCAGGACGGAAATGAGCTCCCGTCTTCATCCTAGCTCCTGCCAACCTAGCAGTTCAAAAGCAAGAAATTGCAAGTAGATAAATAGGGACCACTTCGGTGGGAAGGTAACAGCGTTCCGTGCGGTCCGGTGTCTAGTCATGGCTGCCATATGACCACGGAAATGTCTGCAGAAGCAGACAGCGCTGGCTCTTTGGCTTAGAAACAGAGATGAGCACTGCACCCTAGAGTCGGATACGACTGGCTTTCGAGCAAGGGAAACCTTTACCTTTACCTTTAGGGATGTAACCAATGATGTTTTGTGGGATCCTATGAATTCGGTATTAAGGGGAGACTGTATAAAACTATCATGTATAAATATTAAACAATTCAAGGAAAAGGAAAAGTAGGTGGAAAGGGAGAGTAAACAACTTCATGAGGTTTTCTTGGCAAAATTTCTGACATGGTTTGCTTGCCCCTACGCCAGTATTCTCTTTAGATGCCAGGGAATATTTGCCAGCCTCATAGGAGGCCACAGTCATTTCAGCATTCTCACATGCTCCCAAGACATTCACATGATGTTATTTGACAATTATGAAACAGTCAATGGAGGCTTCCATAGTCTGTTAATTTCTTTATATCATTTAAATTCTTAAAGTAAGAATTCATGCCATGGGTAGTTTTTTTTTAGAAAAACTGACAATAAATATGCTGCTTCAAATTCATTTTTAGGAACAGAGGCTGGCAAACAAACCACCATGCAAATGCAAGCACGGCGCCAAAATGGCCGCCGCGCTCTTTGCGGGGGCCCCCCACCGGACAAAGGCATCCGGGTAGTTAGGGGCGTGGCCAGCTCCCTTATAAAAGGGGTGGCCACGAGGCAGCCGAGCTGCCATTTTGCGAAGCGACGGAGCGGAGAAGTTTTTCCCTCCTACCTCCGTCGCTTGTCCACCCGAGCCTCTTGGCTGCTGATTCTCTCCTTTTAGGCTTCCCATTGACCAGCTGCAATGCCCTCGAAGAAGAAGGCGACTGCGAACGCGGCTCGTTCCGCACGGAGGCGCACTCCGGGTCGGAGGACCGCGGCTTCACCTCCCCAGCAGCCTCCTCTGCCCGAACCCACCGGGACCGGTGGGATGGGGTTGATTCCCCCTTGGCCGGAGGCTGGGGGTCCGCATGCGGGCACAGTAGGGGCTGCGGCTCTCGGCCCACAAGCGGCGGCCACCGCTGCTGGCATCACCCATTCTGCTGGGCCTTCCTCCGTTGGGGCGCAGCTTAATGCGGGGGCTTCCAGCCTTGGGGGGTGGGGTGGCACCCTTCCATGGCAGGGTACTTCCCCGGCCCTACCGGGCCTGGGCTTTGGATCGTGGCCCTGTTCCGGCCCCGGGGTACAGGGACCGGTGCCGACGCCTGTAGTTAGTGGGCCGGCTGGCCCTTTACCCCCCCCCCTTGGTTTAGGTGGCTATGTCAGCGTGGATGCCCTCCTGGCCCGCGTTGCGGCCCTTGAGGCATCCCTGGCCTGGGTTAGTCACCCTGGGGCCCCTTTTGTGGGGCCGGTCGGTCCATCGTCTGCTGGGCAGCGGCAGGCGGTGGGACGGGTTGAGCTGCCTGAGGTGCGTGGCCCGGCTTCGGCCACTGCCCTGCAGCTCCCCAATCAACAGGCCGGTGCTGACCAAGCCCCGTCGACGAGCTCTGGGGCGGTCGAGAGCTCCGACGCTCCCAGTGGGTCAGAACCCCCGGTGGGGGCGGCCCATGGGGGCGCAGCGTGTGAGTATGCGGTCCAAAATAGTGCACAAACACACATGGCCACGTTGGGGGGGGACTTTTCAATGGCCTTGGCCTCGTACGGGCAGGGTGGTGGTCCAGTCACCGACGCCCCACCCGGTGACTTCAACTATCACCCTGGGCCCCGGGGTAGGGGGTCCTTCTTACCCGGTCGGGAATTTTCTAGGGGTGACCGGGTTAGTCCAGGCTCCTCCGCAGATGCCCGCAGTTTCCACCGTGCCTGTGTCGGTTTTGCCGACGGCAGGATATACTTTGCCACTTGGTGACCATTTGGCACAAGCCACCAGAGAGAAGATCTGGTGGGGGGAGTATGTGGACATCTTCTCCCTCTTTAACAGAGAGCCCACCAAGGAGGAGAGGGAAGGGCAAGATGAGAAGGATAAGGAGCAAGCGCGTTGTCGCAAGCCACCACGTACGTGGGCCAATTGGTTGCCGGCCTACCTCATCTACATGGCGGTATACCTCAGGGCCCGGCCTGATTTGGCGATTCCGATGGTCCAGTATTTGGACAACATTTACCGGGCGATGGTTGACTTCCCGGGCCCGTCGTGGTTGGCTTACGATGAGGAATTCCGTATGCGGATTCCCCTGCACCCAGAGATGAGGTGGGACGAGCCCTGCCAGCGGCTGTGGCTGCTGTACATGACTCCCACGCGCCCTGCGCCCGGAGAAAGATACCATTGTGGACATGCGGTCCAGCGAGTGGCCCCAGCACAGGCTCCCCGCCAGGTGGTGGGGCAGGGGGTTCCAGCCCGCCTGCTGTGCTGGACTTTCTCGTCCAATGGTTCCTGCAACAGGAAGAACTGCAAGTACAGACATGAGTGTCCCTCCTGCGCTGGCCCCCATGCCGCCTCTGCCTGTCCCAGGCCTGGGGGGATGCGGGGCAGAGGAAGGGGCGGACAGGGGGATGGCAAAACTGCCGTGGAGGGAGCTGGTTCACCAAAAGGCCCCCTCCCCAATTAATGTGGACATGTTGGCGCATTGGCTCGCATTGTACCCGAGGGAGGAGGATGCGGTTTACCTTCAACAAGCATGTGGATAAGGGGGATCCAGTTGACATTGTTTATCTGGACTTTCAGAAGGCTTTTGACAAGGTCCCACACCAAAGGCTCTTGAATAAACTTACCAGTCAAGGAATAAAGGGACAGGTCTTGTCCTGGATCAGCAACTGGCTAAGGGACAGGAAACAGAGGGTAGCACTAAATGGACACTTCTCCAAGTGGAGGGAAGTAAAGAGTGGGGTCCCCCAAGGTTCAGTACTGGGACCCCTGCTTTTCAACCTCTTCATAAATGATCTAGAGGTAGGAGTAAAAAGCAAGGTAGCCAAATTTGCTGACGATACTAAATTATACAGGGTAGTGAAAACTGTGAGAGATTGTGAAGAGCTCCAGAGGGATCTCTTGACACTGGGGGAGTGGGCAAAACAGTGGCAAATGAGCTTCAACATCAGTAAGTGCAGAGTGATGCATGTTGGGGCAAAAAACCCCAATTACATTTATAAACTGATGGGGTCTGAACTCTCTGCGACAAACCAGGAAAGGGACCTTGGTGTCCTGGTGGACAGCTCATAAGAACATAAGAACATAAGAACAGCCTTGCTGGAACAGGCCACAGCCCATCCAGTCCAGCATTCTGTCTCACACAGTGGCTCACCATTTCCTTCAGGGTATTCCCAAGGAGATGCCTTCACCTGCTTAGGATTCCCTGGAAATGGCATTGAGAGATATCCTGCCTATCTCTCCAACCCGGAGGTTGTCCTTAGGTAGCCATAATTATAGCCATTGATAGCCTTGTCCTCCATGAACTTGTCTAATCCTTTCTTAAAGCTGTCAAGACTGACAGCTGTCACCACTTCTTCTGGCAGGGAGTTCCATAGACCAGTAATCCTCTGGGTGAAAAAGTACTTTCTCTTATTTGTTTGAGAACTAGTACCCAAAAGTTTCATGGAGTGTCCCCTAGTTCTAGTGTTGTGCGATAGGGAAAACAGTTTTTCCTTATCCACTTTGTCCACACCGTGCATGATTTTATAAACTTCAATCAGGTCACCTCTTAGACGCCGTCGTTCAAGAGTGAAAAGGCCCAACCGTTGCAGCCTCAGATGGTAAGGAAGGTGTTCCAGTCCCCTAATCATTCTGGTTGCCCTCCTCTGTACTTTCTCCAACTCCATAATATCCTTCTGGAGGTATGGCGACCAGAACTGTACACAGTATTCCAGATGGGGCCTCACCATAGATTTATAAAGAGGCAAAATGACACTTGCTGACTTATTTTCTATACCCTTCCTAATGATCCCTAACATTGAGTTTGCTTTTTTCACTGCTGAGGCACACTGGGTTGACACCTTCATTGAGCTGTCCACCAGGACACCAAGGTCCCTTTCCTGGTTTGTCGCAGAGAGTTCAGACCCCATCAGTTTATAAATGTAATTGGGGTTTTTTGCCCCAACATGCATCACTCTGCACTTACTGATGTTGAAGCTCATTTGCCACTGTTTTGCCCACTCCCCCAGTGTCAAGAGATCCCTCTGGAGCTCTTCACAATCTCTCACAGTTTTCACTACCCTGTACAATTTAGTATCGTCAGCAAATTTGGCTACCTTGCTTTTTACTCCTACCTCTAGATCATTTATGAAGAGGTTGAAAAGCAGGGGTCCCAGTACTGAACCTTGGGGGACCCCACTCTTTACTTCCCTCCACTTGGAGAAGTGTCCATTTAGTGCTACCCTCTGTTTCCTGTCCCTTAGCCAGTTGCTGATCCAGGACAAGACCTGTCCCTTTATTCCATGACTGGTAAGTTTATTCAAGAGCCTTTGGTGTGGGACCTTGTCAAAAGCCTTCTGAAAGTCCAGATAAACAATGTCAACTGGATCCCCCTTATCCACATGCTTGTTGACACTCTCAAAAAAATTTCCAACAGATTAGTGAGGCATGATTTGCCCTTGCAAAAGCCATGTTGGCTCTCCTTTAGCAGCGCCTCCTCTTCTATGTACCTATTAATTCTATCTTTTAGGATGGTTTCCATCACTTTACCTGGGACACATGTCAAACTGACAGGCCGGTAATTTCCTGGATCACCCCTGGATCCTTTTTTGAAAATTGGTGTTACATTTGCTACCTTCCAGTCATCAGGCACAAACCCTCAATGAAGGTGTCAACCCAGTGTGCCTCAGCAGTGAAAAAAGCAAACTCAATGTTAGGGATCATTAGGAAGGGTATAGAAAATAAGTCAGCAAGTGTCATTTTGCCTCTTTATAAATCTATGGTGAGGCCCCATCTGGAATACTGTGTACAGTTCTGGTCACCATACCTCCAGAAGGATATTATGGAGTTGGAGAAAGTACAGAGGAGGGCAACCAGAATGATTAGGGGACTGGAACACCTTCCTTACCATCTGAGGCTGCAACGGTTGGGCCTTTTCACTCTTGAACGACGGCGTCTAAGAGGTGACCTGATTGAAGTTTATAAAATCATGCATGGTGTGGACAAAGTGGATAAGGAAAAACTGTTTTCCCTATCGCACAACACTAGAACTAGGGGACACTCCATGAAACTTTTGGGTACTAGTTCTCAAACAAATAAGGGAAAGTACTTTTTCACCCAGAGGATTACTGGTCTATGGAACTCCCTGCCAGAAGAAGTGGTGACAGCTGTCAGTCTTGACAGCTTTAAGAAAGGATTAGACAAGTTCATGGAGGACAAGGCTATCAATGGCTATAATTATGGCTACCTAAGGACAACCTCCGGGTTGGAGAGATAGGCAGGATATCTCTCAATGCCATTTCCAGGGAATCCTAAGCAGGTGAAGGCATCTCCTTGGGAATACCCTGAAGGAAATGGTGAGCCACTGTGTGAGACAGAATGCTGGACTGGATGGGCTGTGGCCTGTTCCAGCAAGGCTGTTCTTATGTTCTTATGTTCTTATGTTCTTCAAGGTTTTAGACGGGGGTTCCGTATCCCTTTTGTGGGCGACAGGTCCCCCCAGGATGCCCCCAACCTTTTGTCCCTTAGGGGGCGGGAGGAGGTAGCTGCTGCCAGCATTACTAAGGAGGTCGATATGGGCAGGGTTGCCGGCCCGTTCCCACCACCCCCGTTCCCCAATCTTAAGGTGTCACCTTTTTGGCTTGGTACCCAAGAAATCACCGGGCGAGTTTCGCCTGATTCATCATTTGTCTTATCCAGCCGGCCGATCGGTCAATGATGCTATCCCTGATGACCTTTGCTCAGTCAGGTATACATCTTTTGACCACGCGCTGCGCATGGTGCGCTCATGTGGCCCGGGTGCGCTGTTGGCCAAGTGCGACATTAAGTCGGCGTTTCGCCTCTTGCCAGTGCACCCGGGCGATTTTGAGTTGCTGGGTTTCAAGTTCCAGGGTGGATATTACTTTGATAAGGCCATGCCTTTTGGCTGTTCTATATCATGCTCGGCTTTCGAGCGTTTTAGCACGTTCCTACAGTGGGCTTTTGTCCGCAGGTCAGGGTCCCGGTCTGTAGCCCATTACCTGGATGATTTTTTATTCGGGGGTGAACGGGGCTGGGACACGTGCACACGTCTCCTCAACACATTTCAGACACTAATGGAGGAACTCGGTGTCCCTTTAGCGCCCGAAAAGACCAAGGGCCCATCTACTCAGCTAGTATTTCTGGGGGTGGAGATTGACACGGTAGCGCAGGCTTCTAGGTTACCGGGGGATAAGGTGTCAAGGATTGTGGCCCTTATCTCGGACTTGCTTGCTAAACGCAAGGTGTGCCTGCGAGAACTGCAGGTGCTACACGGTCACCTCAATTTCGCTTGCAGGGTGGTCGCACCGGGCAGGGCGTTTGCTCGGCGCTTGTGCGACACCGTGGCAGGCTTATCTAGGCCCCATCATAGGGTTAGACTCACCCGGGGTATCAGGGCAGATATGTTTATCTGGCTCCAGTTCCTGAGGGAGTTCAATGGAGTGTCATTTTGGAGGTCTGATCTCCTGGCTTCCCCTCGCTTTCAGATACAGTCTGATGCTTCAGGGTCCCTGGGTTATGGGATGTACTTCAATGGGAAGTGGGCCTATGGTGGGTGGCCACCAGCCTGGGCAGGCACGGGTCGCCTGCGTGATCTCATGTATCTGGAATTTTTCCCTATCCTGGGGGCTTTGATGCTATGGGGCGAGGAGTGGGCCAACTCGGTTGTCCATTTCTGGTGCGACAATGCGGCCGTCGTCCACATTGTCAACTCACAGACTTCCAAATCGCCCAGGGTCATGGACCTAGTGCGCCAGTTTGTGTTGCGCAGCCTGCGCCTCAACGTCCTTTTCAGGGCCAGGCATGTCCCGGGGGTCAATAATGATATTGCTGACGCTTTGTCCCGCCTGCAGATCTCCCGGTTCCGTGCCTTGGCCCCTGATGCGGAGGAATTTCATTCACCACTCCCGGAAGAGATATGGACCATTGGCAAGGAGAGGTGAACCGGGCGATTGGCTTGTCACTGGCGCCACGCACGCGTAAGGCGTATCACCATGCATTCAATTCTTTCAGAGCCTTCTGTATTCAATCCCGGCTGCCAGAAACCTGGCCGATCCCAGTGACCCATGTACTTCAGTTCATGGTTTACCTGCATGCCCAGGGCCTTGCACCTCGCACCATGGCATCTAGGCTGTCAGCATTGGCTTTTATGGCCAAGGTGGGGGGTCATGTGGATAGTACCGCTGACTTCCGTGTGAGACATGTTTTGGAGGGGTGGGGGCGGGAGCGTGGGCGTTGCCCGGACGACCGCCACCCGATTTCCCCAGGGGTTCTTCCCCAACTGTCCCGGGGCTGGCCTGGCCTCTGTTTTGATAGATACGAGGCAGCCCTATTTCATGCAGCCACAACGGTGGCATTTTTTGGAGCGCTCCGCATCAGCGAGCTTGTGATGCTGTCTAAGGCGGATGCAAGTTGTAGGGCACTGGAACTCGAGGATGTCTATGTTGCCAAAGACTGGGCTCAGTTGAGGATACGCTCCTCTAAGACCGATCAGCATGGCGTAGGCAGTGGTGTGAGACTGCTACGGTGTTCTTTGGCAGACATCTGTCCGGTTGGTGCCCTACATGAGTTTATTGCACTGCGTGGCACGCACCATGGCCCGTTTTTCTGTCACCAAGATGGGTCTCCCCTTACTAAGTTTCAGTTTTGGAAGGTGACAGGCAAAGCGCTCGCCAGTGTAGGCCTCCCGGGGGCCCGTTACGGCACCCATTCGTTCAGAATAGGGGCGGCCTCCACTGCTGCTGCTTTTGGGTACTCCGGGGCTGAAATACACAGCATGGGAAGGTGGGGTTCACGGTGTTTTCAATTTTATGTACGCCCTCTCCCACAGTGAGTACCAGCCTGGTCACCACGTTTTTTCTCTCCCTCGTTTTTTCCCTTGACAGACCCTGGGTGTCGTATTACACCGGTGACAGTATGGCTGGTGGGCCATAGCTACGTGCACAGGGCAGCGCGTTATGCTGCGGCGACAGAGTGGGGACCCCGACTGGGACTGGGTGCATACGCAAGTCTCACATGGTATGGTAAGCCTGGGATGTTATGGCGGGAGCTGTTGCCATTCCTTTTTTCAGGTCGGCATGCTGACCCACCTGACATTCTCATCATACACCTTGGGGGCAATGATTTGGGCCAGGTCACCGGCTTATCGCTAAAGCATGCGATTTGCAGTGACCTCGCCTACTTGCATTACGTGTGGCCCGCCACCACCATTGTTTGGTCGGATGTGGTGCCGCGGCACACGTATAGGGGAGGGTTCGACCTCCCGGCCCTTGACCGGGCTAGACGCATGGTGAACAGGGCTGTGGCCCGGTTCATTGTCAGTAGGGGTTGGGGGAGGGTTAGCCCTCACCCCGCCATTAGTCTGCGAAATTATGACCTTTATGCAGGGGATGGGGTCCATCTGTTGCGATGAGGTATGGACCTCCTGTTGGGTGATTGGCGAGCATGCCTGTTGACTGAGCTGACGGTCTGGGGGGGGGGGCGTCGAGCCTTCTTTGAAGCCCCTCTGTGTGGCGGGTAGCACTGGTAAGGTAAACATTATGACCCACAGGTATCCGGCAAGTTCGCAATTGACTGGACAACACTAGACAGGCATAAGTTGGTTAAACGTTGTTCGGTCAACGACGAACTAGGCGACGGGGTGATGGCTATAGCTAGACAGCATGCATCACCCCGTGATTTTACGGATACGCGTCAGAGGGTGGGGTCATTAGTTAGATATTGACTACGGTCAACAATTAGTTTGTTGTCAACAAACAAATTGATACAAATAGATACATTGTAGCAATTGCCGTTGGCAATTTTGGGTGGTACCTTACCAGTGTTACTTCGGCCTGCTTGCCTTAAGAATTATGATTGGTCAATTACCAATAGAAATTTATAATTCGGACTAGGGCATGAATCAATAAATGTGGCCCAATGCCGTTATCCACTTTTATCAGTGTCTGAGTCCTTTATTGGCGGGTGCGCCTGCAATGCAAGTGCGGCGCCAAAATGGCTGCTGCGCTCTTTGCAGGGGCCCCCCCACCGGACAAAGGCATCCGGGTAGTTAGGGGCGTGGCCAGCTCCCTTATAAAAGGGGTGGCCACGAGGCAGCCGAGCTGCCATTTTGCGAAGCGACGGAGCGGAGAAGTTTTTCCCCTCCACCCCCTCCCTAGTTAACAGTGTGATATTTTGGTCGCTTCAGGGCCGGGTGGGAATTTTTGGCTGTGACCCATATTGGCTCCCGGGTCCTGGTTTTTTCGCCCATCCCACACTGTTGCTATGGTTTGACATAGGGGTTTTTCTGTTGCTGCTTTTGACTTTGGTCACATGGGCGGGTAGCACTGGTAAGGTAAACATTATGACCCACAGGTATCCGGCAGGTTCGCAATTGACTGGACAACACTAGACAGGCATAAGTTGGTTAAACGTTGTCCGGTCAACGACGAACTAGGCGACGGGGTGATGGCTATAGCTAGACAGCATGCATCACCCCGTGATTTCACGGATACGCGTCAGAGGGTGGGGTCATTAGTTAGATATTGACTACGGTCAACAATTTGTTTGTTGTCAACAAACAAATTGATACAAATAGATACATTGTAACAATTGCCGTTGGCAATTTTGGGTGGTACCTTACCAGTGTTACTTCGGCCTGCTTGCCTTAAGAATTATGATTGGTCAATTACCAATAGAAATTTATAATTCGGACTAGGGCATGAATCAATAAATGTGGCCCAATGCCGTTATCCACTTTTACCAGTGTCTGAGTCCTTTATTGGGGGGTGCGCCTGCAATGAACATTTGGACTTTCATTGATAATTTCCCTGCCTTACCCACAAGAATTTTTCTTTTGGCTTCCAACTTTCCCAGCATCAAGGCCTTCTCCAGAGAATCCTCTCTTCTCATTTGATGTCCAAAGTACTTTAGCTTCATTTTACTATTTTACCTTCTAAGGTGCAGTCAGGGTTGATTTCTTCTAAGATTGACCTATTTGTTCTCCTCACTGTCCAGGGTACTCTCAAAACTCTCCTCCAACACCACAACTCAAAGGCATCTATTTTTATGCATTCAGCTTTCCTAATGGTCCAGCTCTCACACCCATACATCGGGAAAAACATTGCTTTGACTATGCGGATTTTTGTTTTCAGGGTGATGTCTCTACTTTTCACTATGTTTCCCAGGTTTCTCATAGCTCGTCTCCCCAGAATCAGTCATCTTTTTATTTCATGGCTGCAGTCACCATCTGCAGTGATCTTAGATCCTAAGAAAGTAAAATCTGTTACTGCTTCTACTTCTTCCCCATCTATTTTCCAGGAACTGATAGGGCCTGTTGCCATTATCTTGGTTTTCTTGATATTAAGTCTCAAGCCGTCTTTAGCATTCTCCTCCTTCAGCCCAATCAAAAGATTCTTTAGGTCTTCCTCACTTTCTGCCATTAAGGTGGTATCGTCTGCATATCTCAAATTGTTGATGTTTCTCCCACCAATTTTGATCCCATATCGTGATTCCTCCATTCCTGCATTGCACATTATGTGCTCTGTGTATAAGTTGAATAAGAAGGGTGACAAAGTGCAGACTCAAGTTATATTGCCACCATTTCCCATATTCTTCAATTGTTGTGCCACTTCTGTCAGTAGCAAAGGGATACTGAAGGATATAATTTACTTTTGTCAACAGAGATGAAAACTCACCTTACTGCTACTTTGGCTGTCACTGTCCACACAGCTGATACATTTCCCTCTAGAATGTTCATATCTTTCTGTCTCACAAAAAATGAGAGAAAATTTACATATTAATTATATCTTGTCTGGTAAAAATGAAACAGACACTTGTAATTATGCAGAGGTGTCGCACACTTGCACATTGGTAAATCAGTGATGAATGGGAAAGAGAGCTCATTAAAATAAATAATAAATTTGCTGCATAATACATTTAGACTTACAGAACATGCTAATTCAAAGGGATTGAAACATGTGTTATTACGAAGCATGTGAGACAAAGCTTTCCAGAGTAAGGTTTAATGATCTGGACTCATCTGTAATGTTCATCATGTTATCTTCCTTGAACAATGAATATAGGCAAAAATATTAATACTTTGTTTTGCTACAAATTTACTTATATTTCTGGTCTTAAGATGTTAACTTGATTGACAACTTCATTGATAAAGCTCTTGGTAGCATATGAATGAGTAGCTGTGATGTCATGGAATGTTGATGAAAGCATTCAGCTGCTCATGGAAACACATTACTGATAAATCTATTATCACAGAATATTCACAGACCAATTTCCAGTTCTGGTAGAAAAGCTAAAAGATCATTTACAGTTTAAAAAAATTATGCAGTCCTAAGAACAAAAAGAGCCCTCTAGTGAAATTAGGAAGATAAGAGCGGAAACAGATGTAATAAGTTACCTATGATTACAGATGAAAGCACATTATTGTCACCCCATTTCCCCCCAGAAAAAAGACTGACACCAACATGGAGTTAACTGGGCCACTTTATTAACAGAAAGAAAACTAATGCAGGTGCTGACAAGCACAGAGAGGGTTGCCCACATTCCTAGGAGGAGAGAACCTCCTGATGGGAACCCCAAGCTACTCCACCCTCTAAGCTGGAGGAGCAGCAAGGTGCCCTACCTAACCAAGGGTAGAAGTAACCTCCCCCTCCGAAAAAATGGCAACCTCTCTGTACTTGCCACCACAGCCCAAGGACTTGGGACAGGCCAGAGCCCCCTCCCCCCCTCCAAGCACCTGTGGATACCCATCCTTAAATACTGAAGAAAAATGTCCTTCCCCCACTTGCTAAGAGACTGGCCATCCCCGCTGTAACAGGAAGGATCACTCCGCTGAATGGATGGGTGCCCAATAATTGAGTGGCTCTGACACAGAAGGGTTTCAGCAATGCAGGAATTAACAAACAGTCTAGACCTGTCCACACAACCAAACCTAGAGGTTTTGCAGTTTGGATCAGTGGCACAATCTGGTATTGGCAAAATTTCTGAAAAAATAAGTAGACAAGCAGGCCATGCCACCCTGATGTGAGCAAAAGCCTGATCCACCACTCCTACCCAAACCTCCTCCAATACTTAACCCAAGGAATTGTGCCAAAGGTGCACCACCACCAATATGGGGATGCATTTATTCTGAAGTGCCTCTATCTCCCATGATATGCAGCTGAACCCTCTTTCAGAATGGCCTCTCCTAACCACGTGGAAGTGCCACATCCCAACGTGGAGTCCACAAAACGATTCAGCTGCCCGGCAATCCGCCCCTACCATCTGACCATCCCTGAAAATCCAAACCGTCTCCCGCATTGAGGAACTAGAACATGTAAAACATAAAACTATGTAAGAAACTTCCAGGGAAAACACCCACATTCACCTCCGCTCACCTGTTATATGTCTGGCAGCCTCCTCCCGTTGGACCTGAACCTCTCTGATGTTCATCTGCCTACCTTTTTAATAACTTCCTTGGTGTAACCCAATGCTGCCACGGTGGAAGCTACCCCAATGTGGAAGGAATGAGAGGAGAATCTCCAGCCCGAGATCCCCACTGCCTCCAAGGCCTTCATCATGACTGCCCAGAATTGGAACCTGATCAACGGATCCGCTTTCCGGTGCACAAGGAACTTACCTTCACTGTGACCTCTCAACCTTAAGTACCCCTCCACTGCCTGGATGGGGCATATGTCCTTGATGGAACATCTGCCCAGCACCAAACACTTACCTTGTCCCTTCTGATCAGTCTTAGAAAAATGAACAAATACAAACAATTCATTATTAGTAACTACAATATCATTGTACAACAAAGCCCTGTTTCTACCATCACTCTTGGAGCACACCACTAATTCACTAATCCGAAGGGCTGCAAAGAAAGCAAGTGTGGATGCCACCCTGAACAGGGCTGCTTCGTAGGTGTCACTGCACACTGCATCCCACACCTGGGCCAGCCAAACCAGAACCCCCAGGGAGAAAGGAGTCCTGTCATCCCCACTGCTGTTTCTGATCCTATCCCAAACTTCCAATGTCTTCCTAATTCTAAAGTCCCTGGTACACTCCCCAACTCCCCACATCTTAGACCAAAAGGCTAAAGCCACCAATTTAACCTTGATCGTCTGCGATGCCATCCCCTTATTATGTAACTCAACACAAAACTGAAGCAGATGATCCACCAGGGTGGGCCACTCCTCGACCATCGTCTCTCTCTTCCAGAAAGACGTAAACTCTTCACACGCAGAGGCGCAACTCTTCCAGGTGTTAGGAGCAATGGAGCTCCTAATGGCCTTAGCTACTTGACTTCACCAATCACCCACACCTCTGCTGGCAACTGTATAGGCACGCGACTCACCTCAGGAGCCAACTCCTTGAAATGGTCCAATTGCTGTCGGGGCAAAGCATCCACAATTTTATTGTCAATCCCAGGCAGGTGTTTAGCTACTAACAAAATGTTAAAGTCAAAGCATTTTTGGTCAAGGCCCTGACCAGTGTCCTGGTTTAGAATACAACTTATGGTTGTCCTGGTTTAGAAGACAACCTGATTTAGAAGACATCTTAAACCAGTGTCCTGGTTTAGAAGACTACCTGATTTAGAAGACAAGTTATTCACTATCACCTGATTGTTGCACCAAAAGACTACCGTTTGGTTTTGCCAACTGTCCGCCCAAATCCAAACTGCACCTAACACCGGGAAAAGTGTCAAGAAAGTCAGATCTCAAGTGATCCCTAACTCAACCCACCTGGCTGGCCAACTACCACAACAGCAGTCTCCATTGAATAAAATGCCATGTCCAAGTCCCCCTGATGCATCCATATTGACCTGGAAATTGTTTTGAAGTAACCTCTTGGTCCACCAGAACAATACCCCATTAAAACCTTTGAAAAACCCCAACCACACTTCTAAACCTGCCCTCTGTCATCCATAACTCTCTTCCTATGAAAAGGCTTTTTAGCCCTTTCAGGGAATCACACAATCTGCGGAGAAAAGCCCTTCCTGGTGCCACTACCCTATATGTGAAGTTCAGATGCCCCACTAAGACTTGTATCTCCTTTAGAGAAACCTTCTTCCTCAATCTAAACTCCTTAACCCTGCATTTTATATCAACCAGCTTCTCCTCCAGGCGTCAGGACACCTGCTGCTCTGCATCTATTTAAATTCCTAAAAAGGTCAAACATTTTGCCAGCCCGTCTGTTTTCTCATGAGCCAGGGGAACACCCAACTCTGAACATGTCTCCTGAAAAATGTGAAGGAACCCCTCCCCTCCAGAAGGCAATTGGGGAAGGAGGTAGAAGAATCGTTGGAGGACAAAACTTTGAAGGAGTTAGCCCCATTTGTAGCCAGGCTTAGAACAATGGAAATGGGGGAGGGTGTGTCTGTTTCTTTTCCCCATTCCATCAATGGCAGGGGAAAATAAAGGGGCTAAAGGTGGTAAGGGGGCTTTGGTCCATAGCTTGTTGCAGAAGATGGGATTGAGGCTGTCCCAGCTGGAGGCGGCACGTTCTGTTGTTCCACCTACGCAGTTGCCCAGTTCAGCCCAAGTTCTGTTGGATGATAGAGATATGGCAGTGATAGCAGTGCAAGAAGAGGTGGTCGAGTTGAGGGAGGAATCGGGGGCTATGGGGGCAAAGGGCGGTGTGCAGGTGGAGGCGAATGAGGAGCTGCTTGCAGAAGAAGACCGGATAGCCGTGGACGCAGGTGTCCTGGCCTAGCAGGCCCAGCCCGGCTCAGATGCCTTGGCCGGGAGCTTTGGGGGTGTCAGCGAACTTGTTAAGCCTGGGTCCTTCTTGACAAAGTGTGATGTGAAAGCAGCATTAGTGAACTTTCCAGAACAGGAATACAGAACCACCTTCAAACATTACAAACCAGCCAATCCAATTACTCCATGCCAGAGCCCCTCCTAGCCCAGGAGAAAAGCTCCATGCATGCGTGGTCATGAAGATACCCTTGTTGAAGATGCATTATTCCAAAAGATAATTTGTTTGGAAAAGCAGATTTCAAAGCAACCCTGTAATTCTGTCCTGAAGCCCAATCACAAAAAAGGAGGTGTGTGTGTGTGTGTGTGTGTGTGTTAGCAAATAACTTAAAGAAAGAACATTAGAACTATTTCCTTAGTTTTTGCAAATATTGATTTATTTGCCAACTTCACCAGAACCCGTTTTGTCAGGTCATTTCAGGGTGTCCCAGGATGCCCTTCATGGCTTTTACAGTGGCCCTGTGACACAAGGTCACACCATATTTCACCTAATCATACCACCTCTCTCAATGTGGATGTGGAGTTGAATTTTGAGAGGCATAGTATATGAATAATTATTTCGTGTCAAAAAAAATTCTGGGTGGAAAGGATTTTGCTGGAGAAACTCCACTCAGGAGATGCCCGAATAAGGGTCCTTTCATGTCCCCAAGATCTTTTCCCACTGAAGTGGTCATGATTTATCTACTTCTGATACTTGTCTTTAATAAGAAATCCGGATCATAGACGTTCCTTCACACTTATTCGGTATAACATGCTTCCCTCCTCCTACAGGGAGGATTTCTTTAAGAAAGTCCCAGCACTCGAGCGTTTATGCCCATGCCAGTTAAATATGATAGAAACCTCTGAGCATGTTCTGCTAGAGTGTCCCTTATATAATAAACCCAGGAGAGACCTTTTTAGCGTTTTTCTGAACTTGAAGTCTAACAATAAAGTCAGGACACTGAATATTATTCTTTCAGGTGAAGGGCAAGATACGACGATAGCGGTTGCTAGATTCGCATGGTATGTAACTTGTATTCATAAAGGCAAGATAAAATCAAAGGAATAAGGAAAATGCTTCCAGATTACAACTTGACTGTCATTTATTTATTTATTTATTTATTTATTGTTACATTTTTATACCGCCCACTCAGCCAAAGCCGACTCTGGGCGGTTCACAACAGTGGGTAAAAACAGATAAAAACAAATAAAACAGATAAAAACCAGCAATAAGAACTCACCCCTAAATAGAGAGGGGTGCAGGAACTGAAGAAACCGTGGGGCAGGCATCCTCCCCTATATTAACCACCCAACGGAAGCCACCCCTCCACCTGCACCCCAAACTTGGCCCGCCAGCCAGGTTTTTAGTTCTTTTCTAAAGGGCATCAACTCCGTCTGGAGACACAGTTCCACAGGCAGGAGGTTCCAAAGGGCAGGTGCGGACACAGAGAAGGCTCTCCTCCTTGTGCCAGAGAGGCGAACCCCCCTGGCTGATGGCACTATTAGAGAGCCCCTCCGGTCCGCTCTGGTTGGACGGACAGACGTCCTTAGGGCGATGCGGTCTCTAAGGTAACCTGGCCCACTACCATATAGGGCTTTAAAGGTCATAGAATATGTCTGCAGGACATAGAAATAACAACCCTTGAAATTCTGGTTGTATGTTGCTATTGTATAAATAATCTAGTGTTCATGATTTTGTGATAGTTTTATTAGGTTGCCTCACTTGTGTCAAGCAGCTTGATTTTGTGATATTGTAACACTGGCCTTGGGCTGTAATAAAGAATTTGATTGCTTGATACTAGTATAATACTAATAGAGAAAAATCTAGAATACAATTAGAATATCTTTGTTCCACTTGTAGATGAAGAGAAACATTTGATAGTGTTGTCAGGAAATTACTATGGCAAACATTGGCCCAATGTGGAGTACATGAATGTTTTATTAGATTATTTATTTTATTAATAATTTCATTGAGTAAATAGTATATCTCATTTTATTGTGATTGTATCATTATACTTTTAATCTGCTTTATGTAATCATATTTTATTTAATGTATTTTATCACATTTTAACCTGATATGGTCAGATAACCAATCACAATATAGACCACACAATTATGGCACTGTGTAGCCCCCTCAAAGCATTTTGCCTTTCTTCCAAACATCATATATTATTTCTAATGGTAATACAAATGAATTGGTTTGAAATGACTTCTAAAAAGTTTAAGGTGAATAGACACCCTCCATGCCCCCTTTTTACAGAGCTCCATACACTTCTATGATAATTAACTTGTTATAATCTTCCACACAGTTATTAGATCTTTAAAAATTGCAAACATAAGAAAGCTTTGGAACTTCTCAGATCTTCATCAGGCTCAGAACCAAAAAGCTGAGCATGGTATGGAGAAAACATACTCTCTTTAAGAAAGGGAGAGTCGCACGTGTGGCTCAAGTGTTTAAGATGCTGAGCTTGAAGACTGGGGTTTGATACCTGTGTACTGCATGATGGAGTGAGCTTCCATCTCTGTCCCAGCTCTTGCCAACCTAGCAGTTCAAAAGCAAGAAATTGCAGGTAGATAAATAGTTACCACTTTGGTGGGAAGGTAAACATGGCTCTGTGCACTCCGGTGTCTAGGCATGCCTGTAACATGTCCACGGAAACATCTTGCTATAAACAGAGATGAGCACTAAACCCTAGTGCCAGATATGACTGGCTTTCGAGCAAGGTTGACCTTTACTTTTACCACATGTGTGGACCTAACTTCTCTGTTTAAAGCAAGTTTCAAAATGGGGACTGTAGTCTCAATTCAGAGATATAGATTTCAGATTGTCCCTCTTTTGGTCTGAATTGGAATACTCCTTTCAAAAAGTTTTATACAAAAGTGATGAGAATGTTTTTGCTAATAGTGGGCCCAGGACAGGAAATGATGCTCCCTATGCAAAAATGCACAATAAACAATGTCCTCCATCCCCAGAAACTAGGTTCTTTCGACATAATCCAAAAATCTCAAAGAAATTTGGGGCTCCCAGCATCTTTCCAAAAGCATTTATGGATATATGGATATACAATGGAACCCTGAGTTACGAAATTAATTCATTCCTTGAGGTTTTTTGTATCATGAAATTTACAAATATTGAAGTGTGGTTTCCCATAGGAATGCATTGAAAAACAAATAATCCATTCCAGAGGTCAAAAAAAGGGGGGAAAGTACCGTATTTTTCTGTTCCAACCCTATGACACTTTGGAATTTTTCACCATGTTTTTGTCACGTTATAAAGAGATTTGAACAGATAAAAAACTTTTTCTCCCACTTTTTTGCTGACCTCCGGAAGGGATTACTTGGTTTTCAATGCATTTTCAGCACTTCTGTCAGTGGCCTCTAGTGGCCAGCTCTGGTGATGTGCCAGACTCATCCCTGACAATCAGCTGTTTGCTTCCCTGCTGAAAACTCCAGGTTTTAGCTGCCAAAACACACCAACAACACAACAGAAAATTCCAGATATGGTGCAGAAATGCTCTCCATACCCTCCTGCCACCATGGGATGTGGTGGAGACTGCCCAATCAGCTAAAAAAATGACACAATTGCACCCATCATGTCCAGTATTTTGGCATGCCAAAATAACTGCTCATTTTTTAATTTATTTTTTTTGTTTAAAACTTTATTATTCCTTATTTATATACCCTATATACGCCTCCACTTTCTTGGTTTTTTTTAGTAATTTTTATTAGAATTTTTCAACAAATACACAATAATACATAATAAAAATACTACTAATAAAAATACACTAAAATACTAAATAAATAAAAGAAAACAGTCAATAAACAAAAAAAGATACAACCTATCCTAATACATTTTTCATCTATCATTATATTTCAAATGCATTAATGGCACCCTTAAAAATATATTCACTTATATATGACACAGTAAGTATTGTTACACTTAACTCAAAGCCTTCTTTGGTCTTGGATGGGGCTGCATTGCCCCAGACAGACCTGGTACGCAACTTAGGGGTCCTCCTGGATTCGGGACTGGTACTTGTAGATCAGGTGGCAGCCGTGGCCAGGAGGGCTTTCGCACAGCTTCACGTCATCCAACAGTTGCATTCGCTCCTGGACCAGGACTCTCTGGTCATGGTCACACATGCTCTGGTGACCTCCAGGCTAGATTATTGCAATGCACTCTACATGGGGCTGCCCTTGACGACCATTCGGAGGCTACAGCTGGTGCAGAATGCAGCAGCCCAGGTGGTGATGGGGTGTGGGAGCTATGCTCGTGCCTCACCATTGCTTCAGGAGCTGCACTGGTTACCAGTTTGAAAGATAAGGATGGAATTCAAGGTGCTGGTTTTGACCTTTAAAGCCCTACATGGTAGTGGGCCAGGATACCTAAGAGACCGCATCATCTCAAGAGTCTCTGTCCATCCAACCAGAGTGGACCAGAGGTGCTCTCTAATTGTTCCACTTACCAGAGGGGCTCGCCTCTCTGGCACACGAAGGAGGGCCTTTTATGTGTCCACACCAGCCTTGTGGAACCTCCTGCCAGTAGAGTTGTGGGAGCAGATGGAGCTGCTGCCTTTCAGAAGACAATTAAAAACCTGGTTGGTAGGGCAGGTTTGGGGCTCAGATGGAAGAGTGGGCCCTGCCTGCTGGCTTATAAAATGAAGCCCCCATCTTTTTTAATGTGGGCAGTTTTAATGTGGTTAGTTTTAATAGGTGGGTGGGTATGTTGGTGTTTTGATTGTTTTTAATATGTATGTTTTAATTTTGTTGTGAGCCGCCCTGAGTCGGGTTTGCCTGATTGGCGGCATAGAAATTTGAACCATAAATAAAAAAAATAAATAAATTACTTGATTACTAGTGTGATGGGCAAATTAAAAAGGAAGACATTTTTTCTCATTAATTTTAATTGTGTGGAGTAGAAATGTCCAGTTAGATTTTTATTTGGTGATGTAATGCCAATTAGCCGATGTTAGAATGTCCAGGTGTTAGTTCAGCATTCTGTCACTCACTGACCGGACATGCTGATGCCAAAGATAAGATAAAGAATTGTTTACTAGTCTTGGATTTATTCAAAACACCTGCAATCCCTTGATGGGACATTTTGACACTAGGGAGAAATGTCTCCACTCCTGTCAATCAAACTAATTACCTCCTGACACCTGCAGACTGACTCATTTCAGGAATGTACAGGTGGGGGCTAGATGTCATACAGCACTTACACTTGTCTCATTTCTCATGGGAACACAGGTGCAGCCCCCATGAAGTCATAATATTCCTAAGCTCTCTTTTTATTATAAAAAGAGCACTGTTTGAACACTCAAGCAAGCACACTCCGGAGCCAAGGGAGAAGCCCTTGGCTCTCAGCCACTTCATAAGCAAGATGTCTCTTCGAGATTAGAAGAAAGCCATGCGGGGCTCTTCAGCCCCTACCTAGTAAGAAGGTATCTGCTAGAAAAGTTAGCAAGATATATTTTTATGTTTATTTCTTTGTTTTATGTTTTTATGTAAGTAAGATTTGTAACTGTGTTTCTGACAATAAAACTACCAAAAAGCCAGTAGTTTGAGTGCCTGCCTTTTATATGAGAAAGCAGCTTGGAAACCAACCAGAACAACCAGAAGATACTTCAACGGTCCTCGTCGCCCCGCCAGAAGGAAGAGGTGAGAGGGGATTGCTCTGTCTAAGGGAAGGGATGAGTAAGCAGTATTTGGAAGTTTAGCTTCAGCCACGTAATACAATTACCTGCCATACGCAGAAGGCTTCTCTTACCCTGTTCCCCAGCGAATCGGGCTAGGGGGAAGTATGCTCATAGAGGCAGCAGGTTGCAGGATCTCTGGTCCGCCCTGACAGGTGTTCTCAAGAAGTTCTGGGTGCCCAATGAAGCCCCTGTGAGGCATTTTCCTCCCCCTATGTCCCCACCCCTATGATAACTAGTACTACTGAGTCATACACATTTTTATTCAATTCATTACCAATTTGGATAGGAAACAATAACAAAAACAATAATATACACACCCCGTGTTTATTTGCATTGCCCAGGAGAGCTCAGAGTGACTCATTATTTTATCTCAAAAAACTAATTTGTTCCGGTATAGGTCTGTTACTTTCAACACCCATAAGTGAGTGATACACAAAAGGTTTCCATATTTTCCAAAATCTGTTCTCTCTCAAGCTACCCTTATTTTCTTTTATCTCCCATGTTAGTTTATCATTCAATGCTAAATTACACATTTCTTTATACCACTCCTCCGTCTGTCTGCATATGTCATTTTTCCAATTTCTAGCAATACATTATCTACACGTCGTAAGCATTATTTCAAATAATTCTTTCTCATCCTTATTTAAATTAGTACCTTCCACATTTGTTAACATAGTGGTACCCGATCCCAGTTTGATTTTCTTAACCAATATTTCTCCAATCTCCTTTTTAATTCATTTCCAAAAATCCTTTACCATGATGCAACTCCACCACATGTGCTCATAAGTTCCTACTGTATCCTTACGTCTCCAACACATTTTTTCCTACAAAGATTGAAGACTGAATTGGTAGGCAAAGATATAGAAAAAGTGAAAAGAGATTTGATTTATATAAAAAGAGAATATTTTGAATATAGTAATAAAAATTCAAAATTATTAGCAAAAGCAGCAAAGAAATAAAAGGGAAAAAAGGGAAATTGGTGTTTTGATTAATAATCAAGGGCTAAGATGTAATAAGATAAGAGATAAATGTAAAATTATGAAAGATTTTTATCAAGCTTTATATGCAAGATTAGAAATAGATGTGGAGAAGCTTAAAAATCAGCTAGAGAAGCAAATGGTGAGTGGAATAAAACAGGAGCATAGGGACAGAATGGAAGAACAAGTATCAGAAAAAGAAGTAAAAGAGGTAATTGCGGGCTTGAAATTGGGGAAAGCTCCTGGGGAGGATGGTCTACCTGCTGACTTTTATAAGGAGTTTAAAGATATAATAGTACCAAAGATGGTTTAACTATATAATCATATATTGGATGGTGGGCAAATTCCAACTTCATGGTATAGGACCACAATTGTATTGTTGCCAAAACCCGGGAAGAATTTAGAAAAAGTAGAATCATATAGACCAATTTTGCTTATAAACCAAGATGCCAAGATCTTCACAGCGATACTGGCTAATCGTTTAAATAACTTTATGGGTAACTATATAAATTTAGATCATGTGGTTTTTTTGAAGGGGAGGCATATGGCAGATTTGACTAGAAGAGTGTTAGATTTAATAGATATTGTGAGTCAAATGAAATAAAAAGTGGGATTAATATCTTTGGATATTTTTAAGGCATTTGACTCCCTACAATGGATTTCAATTAAGGAAATAATAAAAAGTTATGGATTTGGCGATAAATTTAGAAGGGTAATTGATCGATTATATCAACATGGAATAGTCAATGTTAGAGTAAACGATGAGTTCATGGATGAGGTAAAATTAGAGGCAGGTACAAGACAAGGTTGTCCTTTATCCCATCCACTATATTGTTTATTATGGCAATGGAGATTCTGGCAAAAGCTATAAGAGAATGGAAAAGAGAGGGGATTATGGGGAATAAAATAAGCATGTATGCCGATGACACATTGATAATTGTAAAACATCCTGAGAAGGCTATGAATAGAATTAGAGTACAATTAAAAGATTTTGAAGATATTACGGGTTTAAAGATAAATTGGGATAAATCGGAAATGATGCTCTGTAATATGGGAAAAGAGGACCGAAAGAAGATAAGGGGAATGAGCAACATTCAAATTAAAGACAAGCTGAAATATTTGGGTATAAATATATCAAACAGATTGGATGATCTTAAAAGTTTGAATTATGATAGTATGAAAAATGAAATTAAGCTTAAAATTAAAAAATTTCAAAAGTTAAACCTGTCATGGTTTGGGAGAATTGCTCTTAGCAAAATGATGTTGTTACCTAGAATTAATTTTTTTATTTGAGGCATTACCAATTCAATTGAAAGATAAGGAGATTAAGGAGTTTCAAAAGCTGATAAATAATTTTTGTAATGGGGGAAAGAAGCCCAGACTTCCAAAAAACTTGTGGTACTTACCTCAGAAAGAAGGGGGTTTAGAAATGCCAAATTTGGTGGTACATTATGGAGCCTTTCAAATTAAAAATGTTGTGAAGATCTTGGCAAGGGAAAAAACAATTTGGGAAGAAATTGAGATGAGGGATTATAGAAACATAGGTAAAATGTTTTTTTAGGAGGTAAGGTGGAAAAGGTAGTAACTAAAACACTTTGATGAAAGGATTAATGAATGTATGGAAAAAAGTAAAGAAGGACCTGGCCCCAAATTCTTCTCCGATTTTGGAATTGTTAGATATGGCGAGCTTCCCGACAAAGAGGTACAAGGAATATTGGATAAGAATGAAGTGTTCCTGGTGAAAGACTGGTTACGGATCTGTAGGGATAATGACAGAAAGACAAACTTGTTTGAACAATTGAAAATGAATTGGTTGCAGAAAATGATGGTAAATAATTGGAATAACAAATATATGAGAGAATATGCTTTTGATAGAGAAATGACGGAATTTGAAGAATTGATCCTAAAAGTTAGAAAGGGAGAAAAAATATTAAGGGCTTAGTTAGCAAATTGTATACATTATTGAATAAAGAGGGTGACCCACAGGAGGAATTGAAGTCAAGTTGGGAACAAGAATTGAATGTAAACATTGAAAAAGATATATGGAGAAATAAATGGGAAAAGAGGATAATGAGAACCATGTCAGTTAGAATTAAGGAATATAACTATAAAATGTTATGGAAGTGGTACCTGACTCCAGTGAGGTTACATCAAATCGATAATAAACGGGACAAAATAACTGTTCATATGGCAGGGGGAAAAGTAAGTTGAAGCGTCATTTTCTCAGGATTTCCTTGCATATGATGAGTTTTTCATTACTTGAGGTGTTTGTAAATCAGGGTTCCACTGTACACTCCTTTCACAACTATTGAGACACAATAAGCAATGCAAGAGAAAAAATTCCTCCTTAACCTTTTAAAAAATGAGTATTTATGGCATAGCTAATAATTTTGAAAGCCAGGTTTCATGTAAATGACAAGCAAATTTATGTAAAAGTATTTATTACTTACATTAGTTACAGAAAGATAAATAGCACAATGTAAATGATGTAAATATGGCATTTCAAACGAAACTCTCTTAAACCATATATACCTGCTATGATATATAAATGTTCTACGATGTTCATATAAAATGGTCTCCCTTGTTTGAAAGTTGGTCATGTTCAACTCTAGGGGATGGTGCTTATCTCCATTTACAGCCAAAGAGCCAGTGCTGTCTGCATTTGCAGACGTTTCTGCAGTCATGTAGCAGGCATGACTATATGCCGAATGCATGGAATGTTGTTACTTTTCCTGCTGAAGCGATGCCCTTTTAGTTACTTGCTATTTCTTGCTTTTGAACTGCTAAATTAGCAGGGGCTGGAACAGATGATGGGAGCTCACCCCATCATGCAGCACTCAGGTCTTGAACTGCAGACCTGCCGAGCTTCAGGTCACCAAGCTCAGTGTCTTAACCACTAAGCCACCATGGCCCTAATCTTTACCTATAAGGAGGGACATTAACCATTGGACTCTGGCATACACGCCCGCACCCGCCCATACTATCCCATACCAAGCCGCCCGCACTTGGCTTTACCCAGCCCGCACATCGCCGCAAGGGTCCGGCAGTTGCCAGTGGGGCAACCTCCCCACAAATGCAAACAAAACAACTTCAAGTACCAACGTCCTCTGTGCTGCACCACCTCTCAGCCAATCAGGCTGTCAGGCGAAAGCAAGCAGAACGTTGGGAAAGCCGGTGTGCCCAATACAAAACGATCCACAGAAAAAAACACCGCATGAACACACAAAAAAAGAAACAAAACTTCAAGT
The DNA here is from genome assembly GCA_035047305.1 of Bradypodion pumilum. NCBI lineage: Eukaryota > Metazoa > Chordata > Lepidosauria > Squamata > Chamaeleonidae > Bradypodion > Bradypodion pumilum. The sequence continues at coordinate 203,071,987 of JAWDJD010000003.1, read as the reverse complement.
CCCAGCATACTCCATGCCGTGACCACTTCAGCCAATCGTGCTGAAGGGCGCGAGTGCGCAGAATGCTGAAAAAGCTGGTGTGCAAAAAATAAAATAAAATAACGCCTCACACAACAGGAGTTCAAGGCCGCTGCAGGCAGATGGAGTGCCTCACAGCCTCACTAATCCAAACCCACAAAAATCATGGCGAGATGACCACCCGCCTTGGATGTAGTCTTTCTTCAGGAAACTCATCAAAAATCAGAGATACGAACAAGATATTTTTGGGATGGATGCAGATTTATGAAAAGTCATATGGAACTTCTAAAGCGAGTGGGGTGGCAGTCTTGGTTTCAAAGAGATTAGGTTTTGAGATGATAAAAAGTATTTCCAATCCAGAAGGCAGATATTTAATTGTGAAAGGGAAGATTGATGATGAGATAATGTTAGTAAACATTTATGCATCAAATGAGCATCAGGAAGAGTTTTAAAGCAAGGTATATGATATACTGGAAAAAGAGAGAACATTAAAAATGATTGTAGCAGGTGATTTTAACCTAAAAAGTGCTCCTGAGGATTGTACAAATGTATTAAGAGCTGGAAGGAGAGCTAGAATGAGGATTTTAGATAAATGGATAAAGAGTTTAGGCTTGAAAGATGCTTGGAGGGAAATTAAAGGAACAGAGAGGGCTTATACCTACTTTTTGCAGGTTTACAATACTTATTCTAGAATAGATTATATATTTGTTACAGAAAATATGATCAAAAATTTAGAAGATGCAGAGGTAGGAATATTTAAAGAATCAGATCATGCAAAATTTTGGTTGGAACTAAAATTTGAAGATGAAAAAAGACATAGGAGAAATTGGAGATACGATGATAAATTGTTTTTAGATCAAGAGTGTAAAAACAAATAATTAAAAAATGGAATGAAAGTTGGAATTAGAATGACACGGGAGAGGTTAGTTACATTGTGGTATGGGATGCCATGAAGTCGGTTTTTAGAGGGGAGTATATCAAGCTGGCTAGTATTAAAAATAAGCAATTGAAATTGAGAATGAGATCAAACATTTACAGGAGGAGCATGTAAAGACTAATAGTAAAGTTGTTTTTGATAAAATGCAAAGGTTAAAGATAGAGTTCATAGGAAAGGATATACAAAAAGTAAAAAAAAGGATTTAATGTACTTAAAGAGAGACTATTTTGAATATAGTAATAAAAGTTCAAAATTTTTAGCAAGGGCTGCTAAAGAAAAGAGGGTTAAAAGAGAGATTGGAATTCTGATAAATGAAAACGGCATGAGATGCAATAAAATTAGGGATAAGATTAAGATAGTTAAAGACTTTTATCAGGAATTGTATACTAAAAAGGAGGTAAATATAGAAAGGCTGAGGAATCAATTGGAAAAGCAATTGCAAAAAAAGATAAATTTGGAGCATAAAGATAGAATGGAAGAGCAAATAACTGAAAAAGAGATAAAATATATAATAGCCAGCTTGAAGATAGGTAAATCCCCAGGGGAAGATGGGTTATCAGTGGACTTTCATAAAGAATTTAAAGATAGTGTGGTTCCAAGATTGCTGAAGTTGTTAAATTATATATTGGATGGAGGACAGATACTGACTTCATGGTATAGAACTATAATTGTGTTACTGCCAAAGCCTGGAAATGATTTAGAAAAAGTAGAATCGTATAGGCCTATTTCTCTGATAAACCAAGACACCAAGATTTTTACAGCAATAATAGCTAACAGGTTGAATGGCTTTATGGACAAATATATAAATTGGGATCAAGCGGGTTTTTTGAAACGAAGGCATATGACGGATCTGACAAGGAGAGTTTTGTATTTGTTAGATACAGCAGGACAAAATAAAGAGAAAGTTGGATTATTATCGTTAGATATATTTAAGGCATCTGATTCATTGCAATGGGTAACAATTAAGAAGATAATTAGATATTATGGGTTTGGTAATAAATTTTGTAGTAAGATAGAAAAGTTGTATCAATCTGGTACCGCCAATGTCAAGGTAAATGAGGATTATACAGAAGAATTTAAATTAGAAGCAGGGACAAGGCAGGGATGTCCATTATCTCCAATATTGTTTATTATGGTGATGGAGCTGTTGGCGAATGTCATAAGGGAAGATAATAGTATTGAAGGATTACTAGGAAACAAGATAAGTCTGTATGCCGATGACACCTTGGTAATTATGAAACACCCTAGAAAGGCATTAGAAAAAATACATTTAAAAGAGTTTGAAGAGATAACAGGATTGAGAATAAATTGGGATAAATCGGAAATGATTTTTTGTAATGTGGTTAAGGAGGAACAAGAGAAAATAAGAGTTAAGTTTAAACTTCAGGTCAAAAATTGTTTGAAGTATCTGGGAATAAATATCTCAAATAAGTTTGAAGAATTTAAGCGCCTTAATTATGAAAAGCAAAAAATAAAGGAAATTAAGGAGATGATAGAACAATTTAAAAAGATAAAGCTATCCTGGTTTGGCAGGATAGCGTTAAGTAAAATGGTGTTGCTACCTAAGATTAATTTTCTCTTTGATGCATTGCCGGTTCAATTAAATGATAAGGATTTTCAAAATATGATAAATAATTATTGTAATGGTGGTAGTAAACCTAGAATAGCGAAGATCTTTTGGTATTTATCTCAGAAAGAGGGAGGACTGGGGATACCCAACCTGAGGAATTATTATAGAGCTTTTCAAATTAAAAATGTAATGAAGATTTTTGCAAGGAAAAAGGTAATATGGGAAGAAATTGAAATGAAGGAGTTGAGGTAAAGGGATATTTTTAGGTAGCAACAAGGGAAAAATAATTTTTAAAAATAAGATGATGAAATCAATGTTGGAAATTTGGAATAGGGTTAAAAAGGAATTGAGTCCAGATATATCTCTAATAATAGAAATTGAGGATATTAAAAACTTTCCAATAAAGTTGGATCCTAGGGTGAAAAAAGTAATGTTAAGAAACAATGTTTTCCTGTTGAGAGACTGGATATGAGCCTGTAAGGATAGAGAGAGGGAAAAAGGAATTTATACTCAGTTGAAGTTGAATTGGTTTCAGAGAGTGTTGATAGATAAGTGGAATGGTAAATATTTGGGAGAAATTAGCTTAGAAAGAGGTAAAACTGAAATTGAAGAATGGATATTAAAGATAAGGAAAGGTGATATAGGAATTAAGGGGATGGTTAGCAGAATTTATAAAATATTAAATAAAGAAGGTAACGCGCAGGAAACATTAAAGTCATGCTGGGAACAGGATTTGAATATAAAAATTTCAGAAAGAATTTGGAAAAACAAATGGAGGAAAAGGATTATGAGATCCATGTCGGTTAGAATAAAGGAACACAATTATAAAATGTTATGGACGTGGTACTTGACTCCAGAGAGATTATATCAAATGGATAATACCAAAAGTAAAATGTGTTGGAGATGCAAAAATTCCCTAGGAACATATGAACATATGTGGTGGTAATGTGGTAAATGATTTCTGGGGAAAAGTAGAGAAAGAAATGTGTGATATCATGGGGTTTGTATGCAAGCTGGAGTGTTATTAACAGATGTGGAAAATTTAAATGTAGATGAGGACAAAATGGAATTAATTTCTGTAATGTTGACAACGGGGAGACAGTGTATTGCAAGAAATTGGAAATCAGAAAGAATTTTAAAAATAGAAGAATGGTATAAAGAGATTGGGATCTTGCATTGAACGATAAATTGACATGGGGAATAAACAAATATAAGGGTAAAGACAAAGAAAATAGATTTTGGAAAATTTGGCAACCATTTGTGGATTACTCTTTGAAAGGAGAACAGGGTAGCTGCTGTGTACCAGATTAGATACATTTTTGGAAATGGTGAAAATAGATGTGACATCCTGCAGACTCTTATATGGTATAAATACACATGGTGATTATTGTAAAATTGTTTAGCAAACTTAGTAAATTGAGTTTTGTTTATGTAAAGTAATATTATAGTAAAGTATAGAGGTAAAGACTAATTTGAGTTAGCAGGAAATATTGAGGTATTAATGAGAATGACTATGAAAGAGTTGGGAATATGAATTGAATTTGAATGTTGATAACTCAATACAAACAAGAGAGGGTTCCCGCTATACTTTTAAGTTAGTATTTTAAGTGAAATTATAAGAATGTAGTTTGTATAATGTACTTTATTTGTATTATTGATAACTGTATTGTTTATTTGAATTGTAGTCTGTTATTTGTTAATTTTTCTTAGTAATTATTGTATTGTTGATATATTTAATAAAAATTTATAAAAACAACAACAACCACCGGCCTTCTTTCCTGGAGCAACAGGAAGAAGAGGGACTCTGTCTCCTCCACACTACACCGCCGAAGTCACGGCGAGACCACCACCACCACCAGCCTCAAGGTAAGTTGAGCTAGGGTGGGGGAAAAAACAAGCAGCAGGCAGCAATTTGTCAGGGGAAGCACACTCCCTGGTGAATGACTGGATGCTGCCTTTGTACTACCCACACCGCTGTTTCGAGAACTAGCACAAAACAGTGGTGGAGGTAATAGAAAAGCAGCAGCCAGAAATACACAAGGAAGAGCACCACCCCTTACGGATTGTTGCCTGCCAATCTCCTGTTAGGTAAGCCTATGAAAAAGAAGTCCGAGAGGAGAGAGCCATTGTGAAGCAGATAGCTCTTCTCTGCCTCCTTCTCCCCCAACTGACCTAACGAACCATACCAGATGAAGAGCGAGCTGACTGCCGGCTCTTCATTTTCCCCATTGCTGCATCGAAACCTAATTTTGAAACAGCAATGGGGAAAAGAAGAAATGACAAACAGGCATTCTTCACCCCAAAAAACACAAAAACAACAACAAAACAAACCAGTTAACCAGAACACCAAGCATCAAAAAAAAATAAAACACAAATAAATAAACAAATAATTAAAATAAACCAAGTAAGCAATATAACAAAAAACAACAAACTCAACAAAAAACACCCGAAATATGAAAGGCTAAGGAAAAACCATGAATACTCACTAAAAACACCTATCTACAACTCAAAAATACCTAACTCAACAAACAATAATATCACAAATTAAAGAAATAAATATTGGAAAAATAAAAAAAAACTAAATAACAACCATAAATACCCAAAACAATCAAATACATCTAAAATCCAAAATAAAAACATAAGAACAAGCAGAAACACTTTGGGGGGGTTTAAGTCGAAACTCTCTACTTAAACCCCCCAGCCCAACACCCCAAAATCAACACAAAATAAAAAAATAAAAAATCAAGAGCACTTACCAAACACGTCCTACCTCCATGCCTCTGGAACAGAACTGAACAAAGAAAGACAATAGCAGTACTCTTAATCACAGCACCACCTAGAGGCCAGAAGAGTATAAAACAGACAAAATAATATTAAAAATTAAAAATAAAAATAAATAAAATAAACAAAATAAAATAAAAAAAACAAATTCATATCACAGCCAGCAAAACCACCCCTAACCAAAAACACACACACACAAAAACTGCCTGGCAAGGCCAGGCAAAATATGCTAGTATAAGTGAAACAAACTTGCTTATATAGGTGAAACTGAACTGCTTAACATACTTATAAAGTCAGAACATTGGTAAAATATAAAGCAGTGAAGTAACAGTAGAATAACTAAGTAAACCAGTCTTCTTTTAACATATTACATTTTCTTCAATGTATTACATTGAGGCAAAATCTTTCAGTTGCACAATTAACCAGAACATAGATAAGATAAAGCACTGTACAAGCCTCATCTACAAAAAGCATAACATTATGTTTCTCCCACTAAGATGTTATGAATCACTTAGCCATTAAAGCATTTAACACTTAAACTATAAAAATACATTTTAACTCATTTTAACTAGAATTAAATATAATACATTGAGATTGAAAGATACAAAAGAGAATTGAGCTATCAGACAATTAGAAAACATACTTTTTAATTCAGCTTTCTCTATTCTCAGCAGAGTATCTCTTATCTTGATAAGAACATAGTATGTTCAAAACATCTGTGCTCTTAAATGGACATTGGCAGCTTCATCAGCAGCTGTGATGCTGCTTTTGTGATTGTGAAAGTTTTTGAAGATCACAAGACAATGCCATCTACCGTATATACATCTCATTGTATTAAAGGTAGATTTGCTCACATTCCCCATTGCCAGAAAAATATCTCTTTTGCAAAGGAGCAGTGTGGTTGGTCGGAACTCTTCTTCAAGTGCATAAACATTTGACATGAGAAAATCAGGTGGATGCTATTTCAGAAGCATGTGACACTAGTGGAGAATTGGTTTGCAATCAGGATGTAGGTTTTTGCAGGCGCACCCCCCAATAAAGGACTCAGACACTGGTAAAAGTGGATAACGGCATTGGGCCACATTTATTGATTCATGCCCTAGTCCGAATTATAAATTTCTATTGGTAATTGACCAATCATAATTCTTAAGGCAAGCAGGCCGAAGTAACACTGGTAAGGTACCACCCAAAATTGCCAACGGCAATTGTTACAATGTATCTATTTGTATCAATTTGTTTGTTGACAACAAACAAATTGTTGACCGTAGTCAATATCTAACTAATGACCCCACCCTCTGACGCGTATCTGTGAAATCACGGGGTGATGCATGGTGTCTAGCTGTAGCCATCACCCCGTCGCCTGGTTCGTCGTTGACCGGACAACGTTAACCAACTTATGCCTGTCTAGTGTTGTCCAGTCAATTGCGAACCTGCCGGATACCTGTGGGTCATAAATGTTTACCTTACCAGTGATACCCGCCCATGTGACCAAAGTCAACAGCAGCAACAGAAACCCCTATATCAAACCATAGCAACAGTGTGGGATGGGCGAAAAAAACAGGACCCGAGAGCCAATTGTGGGTCCCAGCCAAAAATTCCCACCCTCCCCCGAAGCGACCAAAATATCACACTGTTAACTAGGGAGGGGGTGGAGGGGAAAAACTTCTCCGCTCCGTCGCTTCGCAAAATGGCAGCTCGGCTGCCTCATGGCCACCCCTTTTATAAGGGAGCTGGCCACGCCCCTTAACTCCCTGGATGCCTTCGTCTGATGGGGGGGCCGCAAAGAGCGCGGCGGCCATTATGGCGCCGCGCTTGCATTGCAGGCGCACCCCCCAATAAAGGACTCAGACACTGGTAAAAGTGGATAACGGCATTGGGCCACATTTATTGATTCATGCCCTAGTCCGAATTATAAATTTCTATTGGTAATTGACCAATCATAATTCTTAAGGCAAGCAGGCCGAAGTAACACTGGTAAGGTACCACCCAAAATTGCCAACGGCAATTGTTACAATGTATCTATTTGTATCAATTTGTTTGTTGACAACAAACAAATTGTTGACCGTAGTCAATATCTAACTAATGACCCCACCCTCTGACGCGTATCCGTGAAATCACGGGGTGATGCATGCTGTCTAGCTGTAGCCATCACCCCGTCGCCTGGTTCGTCGTTGACCGGACAACGTTAACCAACTTATGCCTGTCTAGTGTTGTCCAGTCAATTGCGAACCTGCCGGATACCTGTGGGTCATAAATGTTTACCTTACCAGTGATACCCGCCACACGGGGAGGCTTCCCAAAAGGCTCACCGCCCCCCCCCAAGACCGTCAGCTCGGTCAACAGGCCTGCTCGCCAGTCCACTAACCAGAGGTCCATACCTCCCTGCGACAGATGGGCCCCATCCCCTGAGTAAAGCTCGTAATTTTGCAGACTGATGGCGGGGAGGCTAATGACGCGTCCCCCGCCCTTGTCGAAAAGGAACCGGGCAATAGCTCCGTTCACGGAGCGTCGGCTCAGCAGAGAGCCTCGAGGCCGAACGCCCCCCTGTAAGCGTACCGCGGTATCATGTCCGACCAATTGAGGGTTGTGGCAGGCCACACATAATGTGAGTAGGGCAGGTCACTGCAAACCACAAGCTTCCACGATAGGCCAGTGACCTGTCCCATGCCATCGCCCCCAAGGTACATAACCAGGACATCGGGCGAGTCAGCATCCCTGATGTCGAAAAGGAATGGCAACAGTTCCCGCCATAACATGCCACGCTTACCATACCACCTGAGACGTGTGGATGCACCCAGTCCCAGTCGGGGTCCCCACTCTGTCGCCGCAGCGTAACGCGCTGCCCTGTGCAGCGTAACGCGCTGCCCTGTGCAGCGTAACGCGCTGCCCTGTGCAGCGTAACGCGCTGCCCCATGCAGCGTAACGCGCTGCCCTGTGCACGTGGCTATGGCCCAAGCCATACTGTCACCGGTGTAAAACAACACCCAGGGTCTGTCAAGGAAAAAAAGGGGGGAGAAACAGTGCAGTGACTAAACTGGTACTCACGGTTGAAGAGGGCAAACACAAAACTGAAAACATTGTGATCCCCACCCTCCCATGCGGCGTATTTAGCCCCGGAGTACCCAAAAACAGCTGCAGTAGAAGCCGCCCCTATCCTGAACAAATGGGTGCCGCAATTAGCCCCAGAGAGGCCAACACTGTCTAGTGCCTCCCGGCACCCTCCAAAATTGAAATTTAGTAAGGGAAGACCCACCTTGGTGACAGAAAAACGGGCCATGGTGCGTGCCACACAGTGCAAGGAAATCCTGTAGGGGACCAACCAGACAGATGTCTGCCAAGAACATCGTAGCAGTCTACTCTACTGCCTACGCCGTGCTGATTCGTTTTAGAGGAGCGTATCCCCAACTGAGCCCAATATTGTTCACACAGACATCTTCGAGTTCCAGTGCCCTACGACTTGCATCCGCCTTAGACAGCATCTCAATCTCGCTGATGCGGAGCGCTCCAAAAAAGGCCACCGTTGTAGCCGCATGAAATGGGCTGCCTCATATCTATCAAAACAGAGGCCAGGCCAGCCCCGGGCCAATTGGGTGAAAACCCCTGGGGAAATCGGGTGGCGGTCGTCCGGGCAACGCCCACGCTCCTGCACCCACCCCTCCAAAACATGTCTCACACGGAAGTCAGTGGTGCTGTCCACATGACCTCCCACCTTGGCCATAAAAGCCAACGCTGACAGCCTAGATGCTATGGTGCGAGGTGCAAGGCCCTGAGCATGCAGGTAAACCATGAACCGCAGAACATGGGTTACCGGGATCGGCCAGGTTCCTGGCAGCCGAAATTGGGCACAGAATGCTCTGAAAGAATTAAATGCGTGGTGATACGCCTTACGCATACGTGGCGCTAGTGGCAGGCCAATCGCCCGGTTCATCTCTCCTTGCCAATGGTCCATATCCCGTCCGGGAGTGGCGAGGGAAATTCCTCCGCATCCGGGGCCAAGGCACGGAACCGGGAGATCTGCAGGCGGGACAAAGCGTCAGCAATATCATTATTAACCCCCGGGACATGCCTGGCCCTGAAGAACGTTGAGGCGCAGGCTGCGCAACACAAACTGGCGCACTAGGCCCATAACCCAGGGCGATTTGGAAGTCTGTGCATTGACAATGTGGACAACAGCCGCATTGTCACACCAGAAATGCACAACCGAGTTGGCCCACTCCCCACCCCATAGCATCAAAGCACCCAGGATAGGGAAAATTCCAGATATGTGAGATCACGCAGGCGACCCGTGCCTGCCCAGGCTGGTGGCCACCCACCATGGCCCACTTCCAATTGAAGTACATCCCATAACCCAGGGATCCCGAGGCATCAGACTGTATCTGAAAACGAGGGGAAGCCAGGAGCTAGACCTCCAAAATGACCCCCATTGAACTCCCTCAGGAACTGGGGCCAGACAAGCACGTCTGCCCTGATACCCCGGGTAAGTCTAACCCTATGGTGGGGCCTGGATAATCCTGCCAAGGCGTCACACAAGCGCCGAGCAAATGCCCTGCCCGGTGCGACGACCCCGCAAGCGAAATTGAGGTGAGCATGTAGCACCTGCAGTTCCCTCAGTTATGCCATGCGCTTGGCCAGCAAGTCCCAGATAAGGGCCACTAGCCTTGACACCTTATCCCGCTGCAACCTAGAAGCCTGCGCTACCGTGTCAATCTCCACCCCCAGGAAGACTAGCTGTGTAGATGGGCCCTCGGTCTTTTCGGGCGCTAAAGGGACACCAAGTTCCTCCATTAGCATCTGAAATGTGTTGAGGAGACATGTGCACGTGTCCCAGCCCCGTTCAGCCCCGAATAAAATCATCCAGGGAATGGGCTACAGACCGGGACCCTGACCTGCGGACAAAAGCCCACTCTAGGAAGGTGCAGAAGCGCTCGAATGCCGAGCCCGAAATGGAACAGCCAAAAGGCATGGCATCGGCGAAATAATATGCTCCCCGGAACGGGGTTGCAGGGACAGGGCCAGCGACCCTGCCCACATGAATCTCCTCAGCCATGCTGGCAGCAGCCACCTTCTCCCTTCCCCTGAGGTACAAAAGGTTGGGGCCGTCTTGGGGGAACCTACCACCCATGAAAGGAATACGGAACCCCAGTCGAAAACCCCGAAGCAGGTAAACTGCATCTGCCTCCCTCGGGTACAATGCGAGGCAACGCTCCAACATGTCCACATTAATTGGGGAGGGAGCCTTTTGGTGAACCAGCTCCATCTGAGGCAGTCTTGCCTGCCCCCTGTCCCCCCCTCCCTCTGCCCCGCGTCCATCCAGGCCTGGGACAGGCAGAGGCCGCATGGGGGCCAGCACAGGCGGGACTCCCATGTCTGTATTTGCAATTCCTATTGCAGGAACCATTGGATGAGAAATTCCAGCACAGCAGGCGGGCTGGAACCCCCTGCCCCGCCACCTGGCGGGGAACCTGTGCTGGGGCCGCTCGCTGGACCGCATGTCCACAATGTTATCTCTCCCCGGGCGCGGGGCGCGTGGGTGTCATGTACAAAAGCCACAGCCTCTGACATGGCTCATCCCACCTCATCTCGGGGTGCAGGGGAATCCGCATACGGAATTCCACGTCATAAGCCAACCACAACGGGCCCGGAAAGTCAACCATCGCCCTATAGATGTTGTCCAAATACTGGATCATTGGAATTGCCAAATCCGGCCGGGCCCTAAGGTACACCACCATGTAGATGAGGTAGGCCGGCAACCAGTTGGCCCTCGCACGTGGTGGCTTGCGACGACGTGCCTGCTCCTTATCCTTCTCATCCTGCCCCTCCCTCTCTTCCTTGGTGGGCTCTCTGTTTAGGAGTGAGAAGATATCCACGTACTCCCCCCGCCAGATTTTCTCCTTGGTGGCCTGTGCCAAATGGTCACCCAGTGGTAAGGAATACCCCGCCGTCAGCAAGGCCGACACAGGCACAGCAGAAACTGCGGGCATCTGAAAAGGGGCCTGGACTAACCCAGCCACCCCAAAACATTCCCCACAGGGTAGGAAACACCCCCCACCACGGGGCCCTGGGTGGTAGTTGTCGTCGCCGGGTGGGGCGTCAGCGGCTGGACCGCCGCACCACCCGCGCGAGGCCAAGGCCATTGAAAAGCCCCCCCCCCAACGTGGCCACGTGTGTAGGTGCACTAGTTTGGACCGCATACTCACATGCTGCACCCCCGCGGGCCGCCCCCACCGGGGGTTCCGGCCCACTGGGGGCGTCGGAGCTCACGACCGCCGTAGAGCTCGTCGATGGGGCCTGACCCGCACCGGCCTGTTGGTTGGGGAGCTGCGAGGCAGTGGCCGTGGTCGCGCCACGCGCCTCAAGCAGCTCAACCCGTCCCGTCGCCTACCGCTGCCCAGCAGACGATGCGTTGAAATGAACCCCAAAGGGAGCCCCAGCGTGGCTAGCCCGGGCCAGAGATGCCTCAAGGGCCGCAACGCGGGCCAGTAAGGCCTCCACGCTGACATGGGGCCAAGGGCCAACCGGCCCGCCTGCTACAGGCGTGGGTACAGGTCCCTGTATCCCGGGGCCCGAATAGGGCCACGACCCCGCACCCAGTCCCGGTAGGGCCGATGTAGCAACCTGCCAGGGAAGGGGACCACACCACCCCCCAAGGCTGGAAGGCCCCGGAGCGAGCTGCGCCCCTGTGAAGGAAGGCCCAGCGGAATGGGGAACACCAGGAGCGGTGTCCACCGCTTGTGGGCCGAGAGCCGCAGCCCCTACTGGACCCGTGCAAGGGCCCCCAGTCTCCGGCCAAGGGGGAATAGACCCCATTCCACCGGTCCCGGTGGGTGCAGGCAAAGGCGGCTGCTGGGGAGGCGCAGCCGCGGTCCCCCGACCCGGAATGCGCCTCCGAACCCCACGAGCCGCGCTCGCAGCCGCCTTCTTCTTCGAAGGCATCTCAGCCAACCTAAGGGAAGCCGAAAAGAGAAAAGTCAGCAGCCAAAAGGCTTCCCAATCAAGGTAAAAGCGACGGAGTAAGAGGGAAAAACTTCTCCGCTCCATCGCTTCGCAAAATGGCAGCTCGGCTGCCTCATGGCCACCCCTTTTATAAGGGAGCTGGCCACGCCCCCTAACTACCCGGATGCCTTCGTCCGATGGGGGGGGCCGCAAAGAGCGTGGCGGCCATTTTGGCGCCGCGCTTGCATTTGCTGTGTCAGAAGCAGCTGTAAACTCTAGACAGTAAAAATTATGGTTGGCTCACCAAGAAGCCTGTTAATATGTGATTAGTTCCTGCCCACCTTAGCCCAGTAGATATTGTGGGCACAAATTTGAGATAGACATGCCATAGTGAAAACTCATTGTTGAATTGTCTTTCATCTTTACCATGTGGCAGTTGCTGTTCAAAAACTGGAAATCAAAATCTACATTTAGCATATGGAACTAGTTCAAAAATTTACTTGAATCTCAGCTGCTGTTCATTTTATATAGGTACCATCATCTTGAGTAGGCATCTATATATTGGGTTGCTTTGCATTTTAGCTAATGGGGGCATGAAGCACTAGATCAGCAATGACAAATCTTTCAGAGAACAAGTGCCCAAACTCAACAGGCTGCTGTCCATGCTGCAGAGGGGCAGGGTGAACTCCATGCTGGGGGGAGGTAGAGCTCCCATTGGGCTGCTGGGCAGAGGGGCTGGGATAACTCTGTGCTGAGGCAATGGCGTGTGTGCTCACAGAAAGGACTCTGAGTGCTCCCTTTGGCATTCGTGCCATAGGTTCACCACCACTGAGCTAGATGATGCTATTTCTGAGCTCATGTTTAAAAAGAAAGATAAAGGAAGCTCTCAGTAATGTTGGGAATAGTGATTTAGTAATGATAGATACAGATGATGGGTCAAGAGGTGTAGCATTGAATATATAATCTCTCTCGCTCTTATAGGCACATAGACACACTCTTTTGATATCCCATTCAGAGATCAGGAAAAAGAGAACAGAGGGTTAAAGATAGGAAGAAAATAAAGCCAGTTTACAATTACATTTCCATAGAGTAGTTTCAGTAGGCAATGATAACCATATAGGCTGCAGTTTGAAAGAACAATTAATTACTTTAAAGCAGTCAGAAATGCATATTGGTAAGCAGAATTCAAGAAGAGTTTGAGAATTCCTGCCCCAATGATACATTTACAGGGCTTGAAGACGATCCAAAAAGTATTTCCTCAGCTGAAGACTTCTCCATGTTTATATGCCTCTAGATTATTGCTAATATTATCTATAACAAAACTGGCAGTGAAGGTGGGGCTGCCCTCTCAGCTAAGTGATAGGAGATAATGTATTAGCAGCCACTCTGCAAGGTAAGGGAGCAAAAACTCAAACATGGAAATTGGGGCAAAAGAGTTCAGGGAAATAAAGAACTGAGGAAAGTGGGATTTGGGAGGTAATAAAACAATTAATAATGAAACATTGCATGGTAGGAACAGAAGAGTGAATCAAATCAAAATTTTATTATGGTCCAAAGGTAGCATAGTACAGGGGAAGATAAAAGTTAAAATGAAGATACTTAACATATATTTTAAGATGAACATATCTGCTCAGAGTTAAGAGGAGTAATAAAATTAGTAAAGTTAATATTGCTACAACTATTATTGTGCCCATGATGTAGCACTGGTAGTTAATTTAGCTGAAAGACTTGCCAGGAATGTTCTTCTGATCCTACCTGCTGCCATTCCAAATTGTCCAGAAGTGTGTCATTGAGAAAACCATCTGTAAATAGAAGGGAGAAAATTCAGTAATAAACATGGAAACAGAGTGTTCTGGATTCTTTTCTCATAATTCTCATTGTATTTTCTGATCAATAGCGCTGCAGTTTGTGAAATTTAATATAGAAAGTTAAAGAGAAAATTGTAAAACATATGCATTATGTAAGCATTTTGCTCTTAATGGATACAATATCACAATGAAGAAAAGACATCAGAATTGAGGACGAAGTAGCTTTTACCTTCCAGAGGTTTGGTCTATAGTTCCTGTAATTTCTTACAACTTGTAGACAAAATCTATAATTTAGAACAGTGATGATCAGATGTTTTGAACCTGAGGTGCTCTTCTAACCTCCTGACATGCTCTGACCCAGCAATTACAACACATAATTCATCAATCCCTCCCCCCACCCCAATATGTGAATGTGAGCCTCAGTTCCAAAAATCTGGGTTTTGGCTTGAGAATAAGGAAAGAATTGGTGAATGAAATGCTCTTTATCGCTTCTTGGAACTTGTGCCCTTATTTCAGATTCCCTCTGTCGAGATTACACAGTCAGGGATGATTTAATTTTGATTCATTATGTTATTTACTTAATGCCTAGTGTGCCTTAACAATAAATCTGTCTTTATTCTGTAAAAGTGCTTAGCTTTAATTAGTTTAAACGGATCCATTTTGCAGGCGCACCCCCCCAATAACGGACACAGACAACATTGAAAGTGGATAACAGCAAAGGGCCACATTTATTGATTCAATGCCCTAGTCCGAATTATAAATTTGTATTGGTAAAACGACCAATCATAATTCCTAAGGGAAGCAGGCCGAAGTAACACTGGTAAGGTACCACCCCAAAATTGCCAACGGCAATTGGTTACAATGTATCAAATTGTATCAATTTGTTTGTTAACAACAAACAAATTGTTGACCGTAGTCAATAACTAACTCATGACCCCACCCTCTGACGCGTATCCGTGAAATCACAGGGGTGATGCATGCTGGTTAGCAATCATCATCACCCCATTGCCTGATTCGTCGTTGACCGGACAACGTTTAACTACTTTATTCCTGTCTAGTGTTGTCCAGTCAATTGCGAACCTGCCGGATACTTGTGGGTCATACTGTTTACCTTACCAGTGCTACCCGCCCATGTGACCAAAGTCAACAGTAGGAACGAAGAAAGACCCCTATATCAAACCATAGCAACAGTGTGGGATGGGCAAAAAAGCCAGGACCCGAAGCCAATGTGGGTCCCAACCAAAAATTCCCACCCGGCCCCGAAGCGACCATAATCACACTGTTAACTAGGGAGGGGGTGGAGGGGAAAAACTTCTCCGCTCCGTCGCTGAGGCAAAATGGCAGCGCGGCTGCCTCGTGGCCACCCCTTTTATAAGGGAGCTGGCCACGCCCCTAACTACCCGGATTCTCTGTCCTGTGGGGGGGGGCCCGCAAAGGGCGCGGCGGCCATTTTGGCGCCGCGCTTGCATTGCAGGCGCACCCCCCCAATAACGGACACAGACAACATTGAAAGTGGATAACAGCAAAGGGCCACATTTATTGATTCAATGCCCTAGTCCGAATTATAAATTTGTATTGGTAAAACGACCAATCATAATTCCTAAGGCAAGCAGGCCGAAGTAACACTGGTAAGGTACCACCCCAAAATTGCCAACGGCAATTGGTTACAATGTATCAAATTGTATCAATTTGTTTGTTAACAACAAACAAATTGTTGACCGTAGTCAATAACTAACTCATGACCCCACCCTCTGACGCGTATCCGTGAAATCACAGGGGTGATGCATGCTGGTTAGCAATCATCATCACCCCATCGCCTGATTCGTCGTTGACCGGACAACGTTTAACTACTTTATTCCTGTCTAGTGTTGTCCAGTCAATTGCGAACCTGCCGGATACTTGTGGGTCATACTGTTTACCTTACCAGTGCTACCCGCCACACGGAGGGGCTTCACAGAAGACCTGACGCCCCCCCCAGACCGTCAGCTCGGTCAACAGGCCTGCTCGCCAGTCACCCAACAGGAGGTCCATACCTCCTCGCGACAGATGGACCCCATCCCCTGCATACAAGTCACAATTTTGTAGACTAATATCGGGGTGATGACTAACCCGTCCCCAAGCCCTGGTGGTGAGAAACCGCGCCACTGCCTTATTGACCGCGCGCCTAGCTCGGTCAAGGGCCAGGAGGTTAACGCCCCCTCTGTAAGAGTGGCGCGGAACAATGTCCGACCAAACCAGGGCTGTGGCAGGCCAGACATAATGCAAGTAGGCGAGGTCCTCGCAAATCGCATGCTTGAGCGATAAGCCGGTGACCTGGCCCAAATCATTGCCCCCCAAGTGGATGATTAGAATGTCAGGCGGGTCAGCCCCCAGGCCAGAAAAAAGGAAAGGCCGCAGCTCCCGCCATAACATCCCAGGCTTACCGTGCCATGAGAGACTGGCGTGGTCACCCAGTCCCAGTCGGGGTCCCCACTCTGTCGCCGCAGCGTAACGCGCTGCCCTGAGCACATAGCTGTGGCCCACCAGCCATACTGTCACCGGTGTAATACGACACCCAGGGTCTGTAAGAAAATTGAGAAAAAGGAAGGTAAGGTGACTGGATTGGTACTCATGGCGGGAGTGGGCGCACATAAAACTGAAAACATTGTGAGCCCCACCTCCCCCTGCTACGTATGTCAGCCCCAGAGTACCCAAAAGCAGCCGCTGTAGAGGCTGCGCCAATACAGAACGAATGTGTGCCAGAACGGGCACCCGGTAGTCCCACCCTGGTGAGGGCTCTGGCAGTCACCTTCCAAAACTGAAATTTAGTAAGGGAAGACCCATCTTGGTGACAGAAAAACGGGCCGTGGTGCATGCCACGCAGTGCCAGGTATTCCTGTAGGGCACCAACCGGACAGATGTCTGCCAAAGAACACCGTAGCAGTCTTACTCCACTGCCCACGCCATGCTGATCTGTTTTAGAGGAGCGAATCCTCAACTGGGCCCAGTCTTTGGCAACATATACATCTCCGCGTTCCAGTGCCCTACCACTTGCATCCGCCTTAGACAGCATCACGAGTTCGCTGATGCGGAGCGCTCCAAAAAATGCCACCGTTGTGGCTGCATGCAATTGGGCTGCCTCATAATGATCAAAACAGAGGCCTGGCCAGCCCCGGGCCAACTGGGTAAGAACCCCTGGGGAAATAGGGTGCCGGTCGTCCGGGCAACGCCCGCGCTCGCGCACCCACCCCTCCAAAACGTGTCTCACACGGAAGTCAGAGGTGGTATCCACATGACCCCCTACTTTGGCCATAAAAGCCAACGCCTAGAGCTTGGATGCTATGGTGCGAGGTGCAAGGCCCTGTGCATGCAGGTGAACCATGAACCGCAGAACATGGTCCACCGGGATGGGCCAGGTCTCTGGCCATTGAAATCGAGTAGCAAAAGCCCTATACAAATTGAATGCTTGTTGATACGCCTTACGCGTGCGTGGCGCTAGTGACAGGCCAATCGCCCGGTTCACCTCTCCTTGCCAATAGTCCACATCTCGTCCGTGAGTGGCGAGGGAAATTCCTCCGCATCCGGGGCCAAGGCGCGGAACCGGGAGATCTGCAGGCGGGACAAAGCGTCAGCAATATCGTTATTAACCCCTGGGACATGCCTGGCCCTGAACAAGACGTTGAGGCGCAGGCAGCGCCGCACAAAATGGCGCACTAGATCCATGACCCTGGGCGATTTAGAAGTCTGTGCATTGACAATGTGCACAACGGCAGCATTGTCGCACCAGAAATGCACCACCGAATTAGCCCACTGTTCGCCCCATAGCATCAAAGCCCCCAGAATGGAAAAAATTCCAGGTATGTGAGATCCCGCAGGCGACCTGTGCCTGCCCATGCCGGTGGCCACCCACCATAGGCCCACTTCCCATTGAAGTACATCCCATAACCCAGGGATCCTGAGGCATCAGACTGGATCTGGAAATTGGGGGATGCCAGGAGGTAAGACCTCCAAAATGAGACCCCATTAAACTCCCTCAGGAATTGCAACCAGACAAACATGTCTGCCCTGATACCCCGGGTAAGCCTGACTCTGTGGTGGGGCCTGGATAACCCTGCCATGGCGTCGCATAAGCGCCGGGCGAAAGCCCTGCCCGGTGCGACCACCCTGCAGGCAAAATTGAGGTGCCCATGTAGCACCTGCAGTTCCCTCAGGGATGCCTTATGCTTAGCCAGCAATTCCGAGATAAGGGTCACTATCCTGGACACCTTATCACCCGGTAACCTAGAAGCCTGTACTACTGTATCAATCTCAACCCCCAGGAATACTAGTTTGGTCGACGGGCCCTCGGTCTTTTCGGGCGCTAAAGGGACACCCAGTTCCTGCATTTGCGTCTGAAATGTATTGAGGAGACGTGCACACGTGTCCCAGCCCCGTTCACCCCCGAATAAAAAGTCATCCAGGTAATGGGCTACAGACCGGGACCCTGACCTGCGGACGAAAGCCCACTCTAGGAAGGTACTAAAACGCTCGAAAGCCGAGCATGATATGGAGCAGCCAAAAGGCATGGCCTTATCAAAATAATACTCCCCTTTAAATTTAAAACCCAGCAATTCAAAGTCGCCCGGGTGCACCGGCAAGAGGCGAAAAGCTGACTTAATGTCGCACTTGGCCAGCAAGGCACCCGGGCCACACGAGCGCACCATGCGCAGCGCATGGTCGAACGATGTATACCTGACCGAACAAAGGTCATCAGGTATCGCATCGTTGACCGATCGGCCGGCTGGGTAGGACAAATGATGAATAAGGCGAAACTCACCTAGGGACTTTTTAGGAACCCAACCCAATGGTGAAACCTTAAGGTTGGGAAAAGGGGGTGCGGGAAAAGGTCCGGCGACCCTGCCCGCGTCTAACTCCTTTTTAATGCTGGCCTCGGCTACCTCCTCCCTTCCTCTGAGGGATAAAAGGTTGGGAGCATCCTGAGGAGATCTATCACCCATAAAAGGGATACGAAATCCCTGCTTAAAACCTTGGATGAGGTACTCCCTGTCCTCTCCCCTTGGGTACGATGCGAGCCAGCGCTCCAGCATGTCCACCTTAATTGGGGAGGGAGCCTTTCGGAGAACTAGCTCCATCCGTGGCAGGCTTGCCAGCCCACTGTCCACCCCTCCCTCTGCCTCGCACCCCCCCAGGCTTGGGACAAGCAGAGGCTGCATGGGGACCAGAACATGTGGGACACTCGTGCTTATACCTGCAGTTCTTCCGACTGCAGGAACCATTGGACGAGAAAGTCCAGCACAGCAGGCGGGCTGGAACCCCCTGCCCCGCCATTTGGCGGGTAACCTGCGCTGGAGCTGCTCGCTGGACCGCATGTCCACAATGGTATCTATCCCCCGGGGCAGGACGTGTGGGTGTCATATACAAGAGCCACAGTCTCTGGCACGGCTCATCCCATCTCATCTCGGGGTGCAGGGGAATCCTCATACGGAATTCCTCATCATATGCTAGCCATGAGGGGCCCGGGAAATCTACCATCGCCCTGTATATGTTGTCCAAATATTGGACCATGGGAATAGCTAGATCCGGCCGCGCCCTCAAATACACCGCCAGGTATATCACATAAGCGGGGAGCCAGTTAGCCCAGGTACGCGACGGCTTACGGCGGCGTGCCTGCTCCTTGTCCTTCTCATCCTGACCCTCCCTTTCTTCCTTAGTGGGCTCTCTGTTCAGGAGTGAGAAGATATCCACGTACTCCCCTCGCCATATCTTTTCTCTGGTAGCCTGAGCCAAGTGATCACCCAATGGCAGGGAATACCCTGCCGTCGGCAAAGCCGAAAAGGGGATAGCTGGCCTACCCAAAGGGGCCTGAGTTAACCCTGCCACCCCAAGTACGTTCCCAGCAGTGTAAGAACCAATGCCCACCCCAGCGGGCATGGTGGCAGTAGTTGTCGCCGGGTGGGTCACCAGCGGCGTAGCCCCTGCACCACCCGCGCGAGGCCAGGCCACTGAAAGGTCCCCCCTATATTGGGAATGTGTGTGGATGTACTCGTTTGCACCATATACTCACATGCTGCACCCCCGCGGGCCGCCCCCAACGGGGGTTCCGGCCCACTGGGGGCGTCGGAGCTCACGACCGATGTAGAGCTCATCACCGGGGCTTGACCCGCGCCAGGTTGCTGGCTGGGGAGCTGCGAGGCAGTGGCCGGAGCCACGCCACCCGCCTGCAGCCGCTCAACCCTCCCCGCCGGCCGTTGTCCTGCTGCCGATAGCGCCTCCAAAGGTACCCCGAAAGGGGCACCTGCCTGACTGGCCCGGGCCAAAGACTCCTCTAAGGCCGCAATACGGGCCAGTAAGGTGTCTACAGTAACCATGGGTAAAGAGCCGGCCGGCCCACCTGACCCTTGCATGGGGACAGTTCCCTGCACCCCATGGCCCAGATATGGCCATTGGCCAGGGCCGAAGCCCGGTAGGGCTGGTGAGGAAACCTGCCAAGGCGGGGCACCGGGCCACCCCCCAAGGCTAGAGGGCCCCGGGAGAGGCTGCGGCCCAGAAGTAGTCGGCCCAACGGGTTGGGCGGAAGGAGGAGCGGTGTCCACCGCTCGCGGGCCGCGGGCCGGAGCGCCCTCCGCGCCCGCACTCTGAACGGGCCAAGGTGCGATAGACCCCAAGCCACTAGCCCCGGCCGGGGATGGCAAAGGTGGCTGTTGAGGAGGCGGCACCACGGTCCTCCGACCTGGGTTGCGCCTCCTAACAGCCCGAGCTGAATTCGCAGCCGCCTTCTTTTGGAAGGCATCTCGAGCAAAAAAGGGAAGCTAGCTAAGCAAAATCGACCCAAAAGGCTTCCCGGCAATACCAACGAGCGACGGAGGCGCAGGGGGAAAAACGTCTCCGCTCCGTCGCTGAGGCAAAATGGCAGCGCGGCTGCCTCGTGGCCACCCCTTTTATAAGGGAGCTGGCCACGCCCCTAACTACCCGGATTCTCTGTCCTGTGGGGGGGGGGCCGCAAAGGGCGCGGCGGCCATTTTGGCGCCGCGCTTGCATTGGAAGGTTCCTGTGTGCAGAAGCCAACTTCTGACCAATTAAAACCTGCAGGTCAACCTGCTCCTTGTTCTCAGACAGTGGATCTGAGAAAGTGTCTGCTCCCAGGCCAAGCACCTGTGAGCTGCACGCTTCCCAGAAGCACCACCTGTGGGTAGACGTGAGAAGCACATCTTTCTGATGGGAACTCTGATTAAATGTCCTGACCCACACTCGACTTCAAAAAGCAGGTGTCAGTCAATCAGAACATCTCCGCACGCGTTCTCATCAAAACAGTATAAATATTTGGCTGATTAAGCCTGATAATCAGAGGGATAGGGCAGTAATCTCAGAGCACATCGAGATGCTGCTCTCCGCCTTCCAGAACCAATCCCACCCATAACCTGCTACCTGGATGTGCGGTTCGCTCAGCCACACTCTTTAGATAAGTACTGATTTTCTGAAATGCTTTCTTATTTTCTTAGAAACATGTATTTTGCTTAGCGTAGATTAGTGAGGATTTTTATGTTGGAATTCTCTATTTTTATTCCAATAAATCTTTTAAATAATTTCTTCAACAGGAAGCGTTATTCTGTCTCCTTGCAGCCATGAAGAAGCAGAAGGGGAATTTTTCAGATAAGGCCTTGTTAGTTTCAATACCGAAGTTTTGTTTTTCAGCCAGCACAGCTGAAGCCGATAATCAAAGGAAGCTAGAGGGGAGAGGTATCGGGAGTCTAGGCTTCCCAGGACTGTGCCTTACTCCCCCTCTACTAAACTGCAACATCGAAGGCCAAATTCCCAGCATATTATTTTGATAAGGGGGTGCTAGTTCTAATGGGCAAAGACGCTACCAGTCCCAGAGGGCTTTGCAGAGTTTTTCAAACTGCAACACTTTTAAAGGCATCACCATTACCTATTAGAACACTATTTTTCTCGCTGGTTTTCCCTGCCCAGGTTTACCAAGACGAGGCACCCTTTCGCAACACTCCCAAAAGTCTACTGAGCTTTCCCTCACTGAGTTGGCAAACCATCCCAGCATTTTGGGGACGAGGTGACCAGACCAGTCGATCAGCGGGAGAAGGTTTAGGTGCAGCTGGGTTGAGGCCAGGTCCCGTGTTTGCATGTGGCAAAGCAGACGGGGGCCTAGGTTACACATACCCGATACCCTCTTCCCATTGGTTTGCATTCTACATTTTAAGAATCATAGCATTCAAGCCATACTTTATTTTTAACAACGCAGAAAGGCGGCTGGGGTGTGGGAAGGATAACAGAGAAAAAACACTCCCGAAGAAAATCAATATAATTCATACGTGGTGAGTACCAGGTTTTCAAAAGGTAAGTACTGCTGCAAGTGGGCTACAACGTAAATCAATTGGAGACGGTGCCAAGAAGACCCAACGCAGGAGTAGGAGAGGAACGATGTTCAAGGATTTCCGATGTCCCTCCGGTATGCAGACATTTCGAAAGACTTCCTCAAGAGTCTATTAATGCTGAATATCGCGAGCAGAAACCTCCATGGTAAATTCCTATTGTGTTCTCACGTACACCATTCCTCTCCTACTCCTGCGTTGGGTCTTCTTGGCACCGTCTCCAATTGATTTACGTTGTAGCCCACTTGCAGCAGTACTTACCTTTTGAAAACCTGGTACTCACCACGTATGAATTATATCACACTTACGGACTGTTGACTTAATTTCCAAGTGCTGGCCTCACGAATATAGACATTGCTTGGGGAATATATTTTTTGTCCCACACAGGACCTTATGGGAGAGGGAGAGCATTCTTTTTGTGTACTTATATTGTATACCTGAGTGTGCCTGCTGTACATGTATTGATATTTGATAGACTCACAGGCAGTATTTCAGCCAACAGTCAGTAGAGTGTCTATTAGCACAATTTTAGCATATTAAACTCATTGCCATTATCGTGATTTTCTTCGGGAGTGTTTTTTCTCTGTTATACTTTATTTTTATACTATCTAATGAGTGAACCAACAATCCACCATGCTCAGAAAATAAAGACCACAATGAGCCATGTCCAGTGAACCTTCCTGTTTTTATTCCCTGACTGAGACTACAAAACATGAAACTAGCCAGATTCCTAATAGGTACTGGTACATAATGGTGTGCAGTCAACTTTGTGGGTCATGAAGAGTATGACCTAATTTACCTTAGCAGAAAAGAAACAAAATAACATTCATGTGTCTTTATAAGTATCACTCCTCATAATTATTACTCTTAAACTGAAGTCTTTTAGGTAAGCTATTTGCAGCATTAATTCCCTAGTTCACTGATGGTGAATCTATGGCACATGTGTCAGAAGTGAAATTCAGAGGCCTTTCTTCTGGATCATGGGCCATCAAAGGGAAGCCCCACCTCAACCCCCCATTGCCCTGTTGGCTTTTTTCATTCAACATATGTATAAAACAAACATCACTTTATTTTTCATGGTTAGAAATTTCACTTATGGAAGGAAATCATAACATGATAAAATATGTTATTATTGCTTAATTTTTTAATTCACCAAGTATAACAGAAGAACAGTGGATGAAAGCTTATGCACAATAGAAGCAGACCAAGCAAATTTAATGGGCACAAAGTACAAAAAATATTAATAAAAACGTACAGAAGGAAAGCAGACCACAAATTACACAATCACTGGACCCTATATTAGAAATCCAGGATCATACCCCAATCACTTTGGAAATTAATTTAGGAAAGGATGTTTCAAAAAGTAATATATGGAGGTTTGACACAAAACTCCTAAATAATGAAGTGATAAAGAAAAGATTGATGGACAAATGGATAGAAAAATGGGAGATCAATGATATGGGTGAAGTGGCACCACATATTTTATGGGATGCCATGAAAGCGGTATTAAGGGGAGACTGCATTCAGGGAAAAATTATTATTGATAGAGAATTAAATAGGAAAATAGTTAAAAGGGAACCAGAATTAAAAGAATTAGAAAGAAGACATGCAGAGGATGGTAATGAGAGGAATTGGAATAAACTTCAGTCTTTAAGAAAAGAGGTAATAGGTTTAGAAATTGACAAAGCAAGAAAAGATTTGGTATATCTAAAGAGAAACGACTTTGAATTTAACAGTAAGGATATGAAAACTTTAGCAAAAAGAGCAAAAAATAAGATTAAGATACAAATAGAAGCTCTGGCAGATGAGGATGGTTTCATAGTGCATAAACTAGAGGGGAAACTCCATATTGCAGAAAAGTTCTTTGCGGATTTATACAAAGAAAAGTCTGTTAATGTGACAAACTTAAGAACTTATTTAGATCAAAATTTAAATATAAAATTAAAAAAAGAACACTCAGATTATATGGAGCAAGAAATTCAAGATAAAGAAATTGAAATAGTGATTAAAAACTTAAAAAATGACAAAGCACCAGGTGAAGATGGTTTTCCATCAGAAATATATAAACAATGTCAGGAAGTAATGATTCCCAAATTAAAGAAACTGTATAATTATATATTAGAGGGGGGAAATATGCCAAAATCCTGGAGTCGTTCAATTATGGTATTGATCCCAAAACCGGGTAAAGATAGGGGAAAAATTGATGCCTACCGCCCTATCTCCTTATTAAATCAGGACGCTAAGATATTCACCTCTTTATTGAATAACAGACTTAATAGCTTTCTAAGCTTTTATATAGGAGAGGACCAAGCTGGTTTTTTGAAGGGCAGACAGATGGAGGGACTGATAAGTAGGTTAGTCAATATTATAGATTTGGTTAAAAAGAGTAAGGAAAAAGTTTGTATTTTGGCACTAGATATCTACAAAGCATTTGACTCTATTCAGTGGTCTACTATTAAAGAAATATGTTGCAGATTAGAGTTTGGTTCTAAATTTAAACATGCAATTAATCAATTATATAATGATTCGGTGACAAGAATAAAAATAAATAATAGGTTAAGTGGGGAAATTGAGATTAAGGCTGGTACCCGACAAGGCTGTCCGCTCTCCCCATCACTTTTCATCCTAGCAATGGAGTTGTTAGCAAGAAGTATTCGACAAGATGAAAGTTTGACAGGTGTTAAAAACAAAAAAATTAGTCTATTTGCAGATGACACCTTTGCTAGTGGTCAAGGACCCTCTTCTAAATATTAATAAAATTCAACGTCACCTGAAGTTATTCGAGCAAGTTACAGGATTAAAAATAAATTGGAATAAAACAGAAGCTATTACTTGTAATCTATCGGAGGGGGAAAAGAAGAAAGTAATGGAGAAATATAAATTTAAAATAAGAGACAGAATGAGATATTTGGGAATAATGGTGTCAGATGACGTTAAGGATTTGTATAAGATCAACTTTAATAAGTTAAAAGAGGAAATAAAAAGAATTAAGGATCAATGGAAATCATTGAAAATATCATGGTTTGGGATGATAAATTTGTGCAGGATAAAAATTATGCCAAAACTAAACTTTTTATTTGAAAATTTACCAATACAAATAAAAGAAACAGAGCTTAAAATCTGGCAGAAATTGATAAATGAAATCTGCAATAATGGAAAAAAGCCAAGAATTAATAAAAGTTTATGGTATTTAAAAAACAAGTTGGGAGGGCTAAATATCCCGAATGTTAAACTCTATTACAGAGCTTTTAATTTAAAGAGAATTATTAAACTATTAAGTCAAAATTGTGCGCAAAAGTATGAATTAGATTATATAGAGTTTAGAAATTGGAAGGGTGAATTTAGGTGAGATAAGAACTAATCCCCAATTTTGTAATTTTTCTTTAAAGAATATATTTAGAATATGGAAAGGATTAAAACCAATATTATCTCCAAATGCTTCGCCCATAATGGAAATTCTAGACCAACAAAATTGTCCTTTAGAGGAAACAATAAGTACAAGAGAAATTTTAACACGCAAAAAAGCTCTATTAATCACGGATTGGATTGATAATTGTAATACCATCTTCCAAAGAAAAAGTATTTATGTGGAGTTAGGCTTAAATTGGCTGCAAGAACTCCAGATGTAGGTGTGGTATAGAAAGATGAGGGAAAACAGTACAATAAATCGGGCATCAATCCCCTTCGAAAATCTGACTTTTGAAGTAAGGAATGGTAAAAAGAATTTAAAAGGTTTAGTGGGTAAGATTTATCAGTTATTAAATTCTAGTGAAGATACTCAGCATTGGTTTAAAAAAACTTGGGAGGAGGATTTGGGAATTATAATAAAAGATGAGAACTGGAAAAAGAAATGGACCCATAGAAGTATGAAATCACTTTCAATAAAGGAAAAAGAACATAATTGTAAAGTACTTTGGAGGTGGTATCTCACTCCAGCCAAATTACATTTAATAAACAATAAGAACTCTGATTTATGCTGGAGATGTAATAAAGGAAAAGGGACTTACATTCATATGTGGTGGCTGTGTGATAAAATGAGGAATTTCTGGGATGCTATGGAAGAGGAATTAAATAAAATATTAAAAATAACAATAGTGCTAAGTCCAAAGATAGTATTATTAGGTGAAGTGGAAGATTTATATCTGGAAAATAATAAAAAAGAATTATTGTTATCTTTATTGATGGTAGCCAGACAGCTAATTGCCAAGGAATGGAAGAGTGGAACTAATATTAGTAAAGTTAGATGGTACGCAGATGTTTGGCAATTGGCTCTCAATGAGAAATTAACTATCCAAGTTCACCAGAAAAAGGGGTTACCAATAAAGACAGCATTTTGGGAGATTTGGGGTTCCTTTGTCAACTTCGCTTTATTAGGTGATAACAAGTTTAACCCAAGCCCTGACATGATCCAATTTTGGAAATAGAATTGAAGGTAAATGGTCAAGAAACCCCTGCCGACATCTCCCGACAGAGCACAGGTGGGCGGGTTATATTGTTTTATTGCTTTAGGTATTTTTTTATAATGTATAGATTTGTTATTGTATTATTTTTTTATTATTTTCATTATTTGTTTTTGTATTACTTCAGTTCTTAATAAAAGTTAATAAAAACAAAACCCAAAAAAAAAACAAAATGTCTGCTTGTAAACATTACAGTGTAGAAAGTGGCTTCTAGTAGCCAACTCTGGTAATGCAGCATGGAGCTATGTATTTCAGGGATTTTTATTGAATATTTTTTTAGATCTATGGATAACTAAAAGTACAGATAGTGAACACGCAGATATGGGGGGAGAGACTGTACTAGCATGCCAAGAAAAAAGTACCAATATTCAGATTTTTGTGTCAGATAACATGATAAGGAGAAAAGTGTGGCTATGTTGGCAATTAAGATATCCACCAGGAAAAAAAATCAACACATTTGGATTATGGAATTGGAGGAGAGCTTTCTGGACACCACATATCATCAGAAAGGCAAATGGGTTCTAGATCATACCCATTCTGAGCTGTCACTAGAAGATATTTTGGACATGCCATTGAAAAACAAAACAATAATATTGGAGAAAGTTGAAGTCAGTAAGAAAAGAGGAAAGTTAAACAAGAGATTGATTAATTTGGTAAAGAAAGTTATATCTTTGTCTTTTTAAGACATGAGGAAAGGCCCCTTTGAAACCCACTAATTAATAGGATTGTTTACTATTAAAGTATATTGACACAAAACTCATATGAAAATTATATACGAAAGCTTTTTTTGTCATTACCTTGTAAAATGTACATATTTATTATTGCACATTTGTATTCTTTGATTCCATCTAAGTTTTATTTACATCCTACTTTCCCCAAAATAATATCCTTTTCTCAGAAACAGTCACAAATAAAACTACAATTGTAGAAGCATAACAGAAGAAATAATTAAACACAATTAAAAATATTAGAATATCAAAACTAAAACTGATTTTTTTCACTTTTTTGTTTTTTGTTGATTTGGCTTTTGTAGTGTGTTGTAATGGTTTCTGCTCCCCCAGAGGATTGGGCCCGCTGGGCGCAAGGAAGGCACGGGATACAGAAGTATGGTGGAAAAGTCAGTCCCGATCAAGTCAGGTGATCTGTATTTATTGACTTGCATTCTCGATCACTTGCGCACAGATCGCACATGACCCCTATTACAGAATGCTTGCTTACATAGCATGTTGTTGGCCAAGGTACATCTGCCAGCCTAAGAAGTTGCTAAGAAAGTACTGCGTGCCTAGGTTCCCCATAGGCAGACTAATCAACAGATGTAGTGAGACTTAGTGTTCTCATCCTATCTCAGAGTCCTTGTAAACTCCGGGCTCCAACGCTTAACTGTTTGGTCTAGTTGCAGCTTAGTGTCTCCGCGGACGTGAGTGAGATACTGTGAGCTGTTTACTAGGCATTGTGACATCTGGGTGACTTCTGTCCTATTCCTCTCAGTGCTCTCAGCCAAGGAAATATGGAGTCTCTACTGCTAACTATCACTATTAGTGTTTACCCAATTTCCTTTCCTGCATAGGCTCGGTGGTCTCCAGCCCATGTTCTAGCCAGACAGACCAATCGGGAAAGGTTATAGCCAATTAATAACACAGCCCATCCACATTTCCCCCCTTTTTTTAAACTTTCTAAGGCAACCTGGCTAAGATCTTGACAGACGTAGGGCATCAGTTGTCTTGGTGTAATTGTTTCCTGGAGCCTCCGTCCTAGGATGCACATTGATAGGAGTGAGGTGATGCATTGCGCAAAGCAGCATAGCATAATTCCCACTACCATCACACCAGCAGTAGCTTGGAGCATGATTTGTAGCCATCCCCACGGTACCCAGGACAAGAGCACATTCTACTAACCCAGCCTGAATCTTGACGGATATGTGTGACTATATTATTCAGGGCGTTGATCCGATCCTGAACATGGTGGGAGTTGTCTGTTAGGTTGAAACAACACATGTGGAGAACTGCTTCACAACCTAAATGATGTAGAAGCAATAAGTAATCAATTGCTGCACGATTATCCAAAACTGCATGTCAAATTTCAGCTTGCTCTTGGTTCAATAAAGTGGTAGCTGATGATGTGTGATTGAGAGCTTTGGCTAGTGTGCACGCTAGCTGACCAATTTTACATGCGTTACCTGCTGCAAGTCCTGGCACCCCTATAAGGCTAATAGCTATAGATACATACTCTGCTTTACTGAGTAGCCTGATGTTGCTGTCACATGTTTCATCGAGCTGGACTGCTCGAGCAAACCAGGCTGGCCATGGGGTGAATGTGTGTGGTGTACCCATTTCCCTTTTTGGGAGTACCAGTGTTAAATGACTTATACAGCAATATGAATCTGATACATTGGCAGGTATATAGTTCCAAATACGCTGATTACAAGTAAAAAACCATCCTGTGGGCATAAATAACATGATCATACATTATACCAATAATGTCCGGGTGATTATATCTCCAAGTCTCTTTTCAGGGACTAAGGCAACGGTGGTGTAGCCCCTCAACTGAGGAGCAGCCAGTCATCCTGGCACAAGATGTGCTTTGGCTGATTGCCACTCGGGGTGTAACTAGAGTGACTGCATCAGTGGGCAAAGTCTTTGCAGGCGCACCCCCCCAATAACGGACACAGACAACATTGAAAGTGGATAACAGCAAAGGGCCACATTTATTGATTCAATGCCCTAGTCCGAATTATAAATTTGTATTGGTAAAACGACCAATCATAATTCCTAAGGCAAGCAGGCCGAAGTAACACTGGTAAGGTACCACCCCAAAATTGCCAACGGCAATTGGTTACAATGTATCAAATTGTATCAATTTGTTTGTTAACAACAAACAAATTGTTGACCGTAGTCAATAACTAACTCATGACCCCACCCTCTGACGCGTATCCGTGAAATCACAGGGGTGATGCATGCTGGTTAGCAATC
Organism: Bradypodion pumilum; assembly: GCA_035047305.1. Classification (NCBI taxonomy): domain Eukaryota; kingdom Metazoa; phylum Chordata; class Lepidosauria; order Squamata; family Chamaeleonidae; genus Bradypodion; species Bradypodion pumilum. The sequence goes on along the minus strand of JAWDJD010000003.1, from coordinate 203,042,148 downwards.
ATCATCACCCCATCGCCTGATTCGTCGTTGACCGGACAACGTTTAACTACTTTATTCCTGTCTAGTGTTGTCCAGTCAATTGCGAACCTGCCGGATACTTGTGGGTCATACTGTTTACCTTACCAGTGCTACCCGCCACACGGAGGGGCTTCACAGAAGACCTGACGCCCCCCCCCAGACCGTCAGCTCGGTCAACAGGCCTGCTCGCCAGTCACCCAACAGGAGGTCCATACCTCCTCGCGACAGATGGACCCCATCCCCTGCATACAAGTCACAATTTTGCAGACTAATATCGGGGTGATGACTAACCCGTCCCCAAGCCCTGGTGGTGAGAAACCGCGCCACTGCCTTATTGACCGCGCGCCTAGCTCGGTCAAGGGCCAGGAGGTTAACGCCCCCTCTATAAGAGTGGCGCGGAACAATGTCCGACCAAACCAGGGCCGTGGCAGGCCAGACATAATGCAAGTAGGCGAGGTCCTCGCAAATCGCATGCTTGAGCGATAAGCCGGTGACCTGGCCCAAATCATTGCCCCCCAAGTGGATGATTAGAATGTCAGGCGGGTCAGCCCCCAGGCCAGAAAAAAGGAAAGGCCGCAGCTCCCGCCATAACATCCCAGGCTTACCGTGCCATGAGAGACTGGCGTGGTCACCCAGTCCCAGTCGGGGTCCCCACTCTGTCGCCGCAGCGTAACGCGCTGCCCTGAGCACATAGCTGTGGCCCACCAGCCATACTGTCACCGGTGTAATACGACACCCAGGGTCTGTAAGAAAATTGAGAAAAAAGGAAGGTAAGGTGACTGGATTGGTACTCATGGCGGGAGTGGGCGCACATAAAACTGAAAACATTGTGAGCCCCACCTCCCCATGCTGCGTATGTCAGCCCCAGAGTACCCAAAAGCAGCTGCAGTAGAGGCTGCGCCAATACGGAACGAATGTGTGCCATAACGGGCACCTGGTAGTCCCACCCTGGTGAGGGCTCTAGCTGTCACCTTCCAAAACTGAAATTTAGTAAGGGGAGACCCATCTTGGTGACAGAAAAACGGGCCATGGTGCCAGCCACGCAGTGCCAGGTATTCCTGTAGGGCACCAACCGGACAGATGTCTGCCAAAGAACACCGTAGCAGTCTTACTCCACTGCCTACGCCATGCTGATCTGTTTTGGAGGAGCGAATCCTCAACTGGGCCCAGTCTTTGGCAACATATACATCTCCGAGTTCCAGTGCCCTACCACTTGCATCCGCCTTAGACAGCATCACGAGTTCGCTGATGCGGAGCGCTCCAAAAAATGCCACCGTTGTGGCTGCATGAAAAAGGGCTGCCTCATAATGATCAAAACAGAGGCCTGGCCAGCCCCGGGCCAACTGGGTAAGAACCCCTGCGGAAATAGGGTGCCGGTCGTCCGGGCAACGCCCGCGCTCGCGCACCCACCCCTCCAAAACGTGTCTCACACGGAAGTCAGAGGTGGTATCCACATGACCCCCTACTTTGGCCATAAAAGCCAACGCCGAGAGCTTGGATGCTATGGTGCGAGGTGCAAGGCCCTGTGCATGCAGGTGAACCATGAACCGCAGAACATGGTCCACCGGGATGGGCCAGGTCTCTGGCCATTGAAATCGAGTAGCAAAAGCCTTATACAAATTGAAAGCTTGTTGATACGCCTTACGCGTGCGTGGCGCTAGTGACAGGCCAATCGCCCGGTTCACCTCTCCTTGCCAATAGTCCACATCTCGTCCGGGAGTGGCGAGGGAAATTCCTCCGCATCCGGGGCCAAGGCGCGGAACCGGGAGATCTGCAGGCGGGACAAAGCGTCAGCAATATCGTTATTAACCCCTGGGACATGCCTGGCCCTGAACATGACGTTGAGGCGCAGGCAGCGCAGCACAAAATGGCGCACTAGGTCCATGACCCTGGGCGATTTAGAAGTCTGTGCATTGACAATGTGCACCACGGCAGCATTGTCGCACCAGAAATGCACCACCGAATTAGCCCACTGTTCGCCCCATAGCATCAAAGCCCCCAGAATGGGAAAAAATTCCAGGTATGTGAGATCCCGCAGGCGACCTGTGCCTGCCCATGCCGGTGGCCACCCACCATAGGCCCACTTCCCATTGAAGTACATCCCATAACCCAGGGATCCTGAGGCATCAGACTGGATCTGGAAATTGGGGGATGCCAGGAGGTCAGACCTCCAAAATGAGACCCCATTAAACTCCCTCAGGAATTGCAACCAGACAAACATGTCTGCCCTGATACCCCGGGTAAGCCTGACTCTGTGGTGGGGCCTGGATAACCCTGCCATGGCGTCGCATAAGCGCCGGGCAAAAGCCCTGCCCGGTGCGACCACCCTGCAGGCAAAATTGAGGTGCCCGTGTAGCACCTGCAGTTCCCTCAGGGATGCCTTACGCTTGGCCAGCAATTCCGAGATAAGGGTCACTATCCTAGACACCTTATCACCCGGTAACCTAGAAGCCTGTACTACTGTATCAATCTCAACCCCCAGGAATACTAGTTTGGTCGACGGGCCCTCGGTCTTTTCGGGCGCTAAAGGGACACCCAGTTCCTGCATTAGCGTCTGAAATGTATTGAGGAGACGTGCACACGTGTCCCAGCCCCGTTCACCCCCGAATAAAAAGTCATCCAGGTAATGGGCTACAGACCGGGACCCTGACCTGCGGACGAAAGCCCACTCTAGGAAGGTACTAAAACGCTCGAAAGCCGAGCATGATATGGAGCAGCCAAAAGGCATGGCCTTATCAAAATAATACTCCCCTTTAAATTTAAAACCCAGCAATTCAAAGTCGCCCGGGTGCACCGGCAAGAGGCGAAAAGCTGACTTAATGTCGCACTTGGCCAGCAAGGCACCCGGGCCACACGAGCGCACCATGCGCAGCGCATGGTCGAACGATGTGTACCTGACCGAACAAAGGTCATCAGGTATCGCATCATTGACCGATCGGCCGGCTGGGTAGGACAAATGATGAATAAGGCGAAACTCACCTAGGGACTTTTTAGGAACCAAACCCAATGGTGAAACCTTCAGGTTGGGAAAGGGGGGTACGGGAAAAGGTCCGGCGACCCTGCCCGCGTCTAACTCCTTTCTAATGCTGGCCTCGGCTACCTCCTCCCTTCCTCTGAGGGATAAAAGGTTGGGAGCATCCTGAGGAGATCTATCACCCATAAAAGGGATACGAAATCCCTGCTTAAAACCTTGGATAAGGTACTCCCTGTCCTCCCCCCTTGGGTACGATGCGAGCCAGCGCTCCAGCATGTCCACCTTAATTGGGGAGGGGGCCTTTCGGAGAACTAGTTCCATCCGTGGCAGGCTTGCCAGCCCACTGTCCACCCCTCCCTCTGCCTCGCACCCCCCCAGGCTTGGGACAAGCAGAGGCTGCATGGGGACCAGAACATGTGGGACACTCGTGCTTATATCTGCAGTTCTTCCGACTGCAGGAACCATTGGACGAGAAAGTCCAGCACAGCAGGCGGGCTGGAACCCCCTGCCCCGCCATTTGGCGGGTAACCTGCGCTGGAGCTGCTCGCTGGACCGCATGTCCACAATGATACCTATCCCCCGGGGCAGGACGTGTGGGTGTCATATACAAGAGCCACAGTCTCTGACACGGCTCATCCCATCTCATCTCGGGGTGCAGGGGAATCCTCATACGGAATTCCTCATCATACGCTAGCCATGAGGGGCCCGGGAAATCTACCATTGCCCTGTATATGTTGTCCAAATATTGGACCATGGGAATAGCTAGGTCCGGCCGCGCCCTCAAATACACCGCCATGTATATCAAATAAGCGGGGAGCCAGTTAGCCCAGGTACGCGGCGGCTTACGGCGGCGTGCCTGCTCCTTGTCCTTCTCATCCTGACCCTCCCTCTCTTCCTTAGTGGGCTCTCTGTTCAGGAGTGAGAAGATATCCACGTACTCCCCTCGCCATATCTTTTCTCTGGTAGCCTGCGCCAAGTGATCACCCAATGGCAGGGAATACCCTGCCGTCGGCAAAGCCGAAAAGGGGATAGCTGGCCTACCCAAAGGGGCATGAGTTAACCCTGCCACCCCAAGTACGTTCCCAGCAGCGTAAGAACCAATGCCCACCCCAGCGGGCATGGTGGCAGTAGTTGTCGCCGGGTGGGTCGCCAGCGGCGTAGCCCCTGTACCACCCGCGCGAGGCCAAGGCCACTGAAAGGTCCCCCCCATATTGGGAATGTGTGTGGATGTACTCGTTTGCACCATATACTCACACGCTGCACCCCCGCGGGCCGCCCCCAACGGGGGTTCCGGCCCACTGGGGGCGTCGGAGCTCACGACCGATGTAGAGCTCATCACCGGGGCTTGACCCGCGCCAGGTTGCTGGCTGGGGAGCTGCGAGGCAGTGGCCGGAGGCGCGCCACCCGCCTGCAGCAGCTCGACCCTCCCCGCCGGCCGTTGTCCTGCTGCCGATAGCGCCTCCAAAGGTACCCCGAAAGGGGCACCTGCCTGACTGGCACGAGCCAAAGACTCCTCCAAGGCCGAAATACGGGCCAGCAAGGTGTCTACAGTAACCATGGGCAAAGAGCCGGCCGGCCCACTTGACCCTTGCATGGGTACAGGTCCCTGCACCCCATGGCCCAGATATGGCCATTGGCCAGGGCCGAAGCCCGGTAGGGCTGGTGAGGAGACCTGCCAAGGCGGGGCACCAGGCCACCCCCCGAGGCTAGAGGGCCCCGGGAGAGGCTGGGGTCCAGAAGTAGTCGGCCCAACAGGTTGGGCGGAAGGAGGAGCGGTGTCCACCGCTCGCGGGCCGCGGGCCGGAGCGCCCTCCGCGCCCGCACTCTGAACGGGCCAAGGAGCAATAGACCCCAAGCCACTAGCCCCGGCCGGGGATGGCAAAGGTGGCTGTTGAGGAGGCGGCACCACGGTCCTCCGACCTGGGTTGCGTCTCCTAACAGCCCGAGCTGAATTCGCAGCAGCCTTCTTTTTGGAAGGCATCTCGAGCAAAAAGGGAAGCTAGCTAGGCAAAATCGACCCAAAAGGCTTCCCGGCAATACCAACGAGCGACGGAGGCGCAGGGGAAAAAACTTCTCCGCTCCGTCGCTGAGGCAAAATGGCAGCGCGGCTGCCTCGTGGCCACCCCTTTTATAAGGGAGCTGGCCACGCCCCTAACTACCCGGATTCTCTGTCCTGTGGGGGGGGGGCCCGCAAAGGGCGCGGCGGCCATTTTGGCGCCGCGCTTGCATTGTTTCCTGAGTCCACCCAGTTTATGTAAGTAGCATATGTTATACAGCGATAGCGTCCAAGTACCTGTTTAGGTACCCATTCAATGTCCCCAGCCTGCTCGCCAGGAGCACGGCAGACTGGAATAAGGCAAGTGCTCAAAAGTGAAGCAGGGTCCATGTTTTGTTCAAGGCAAAAGTCAGATTGGTTGGCATGTCTAGCAAGTCTTTCCAAAATGTTGTACTGGAGCCTGGTGTTTAAGTCCTTGCCAGGTGTCAAGTCCCCTTAAGAAGCCTAGACTCCTCCCCCCAAAAGTAAGGAAAGGATCAGGACAACCATCAGGGAGTTGTATGTGATTTGAGCTAACACTGTGGCCACCATGTTTTTAGGATTGGGCTCAGAGTATTCCTCTAACAGGATGGACATGGCATCATCACACAAGGTCTTGACCATCCCCCAGGTTATCCTCGGGTCTGGTCTTGGTCAGTACCACCTCCTCCATCTGGGGCCCACGGTCAGTCTTATTTGCTCCAACTCAGGCAGGAGGTCCAGTATTGCCTGGTTCCACGCCATGTGGCTCACAGTACGGTCTCACGCAATCGGCTGGAATCCAGATGGTTCCCCTAGGAGACAAAATTGCTGCAAACCCTCTTCCCCACATTACCAGGGGTGCCGGTCCCTTCCAAGAAGGATCTGACGGCACCCTGTAACACACCATGGGATGCGGGAGGATTTCCTTACATCAGAAATGCTTTTCCTGCGGGGTGCAGTCAGTAAAAATGTTAAGATGGTTATATTTGAACAAAACTTTATGCAAACACTGCTGTGCCTCTCCCTGGCTTTTTGGGAGGGCTATTTCTTCCATTCTTTCTTGTTTTTCAATTTATAACTTTAGCGTGTAGTTCACCCGTTCGACATTGGCTTGTCCTTGTGGGTTGTACAATACACCAAATACGTGCTGGATGTCCCATGTGGCTAGAAATGTGGCTAGCTGTCTAGAACTATAAGCTGGTGAGTTGTTGGTTTTCAAATGACCTGGTTTGACCATGGTCATGAAGCACGACAAGAGATGTTGCTCTACATGAGTTGCAGATTCTCCTTTCTGAACCGTAGCCCAGACATACTGTGAGAAAGTATCAATGGATACGGCATGAACTGCCATCTCCCAAAACGGGGAACGTGTGTGATGTCCATTTGCCAAAGTTTGTTGGCTTCTGTCCCTCTAGGATTAACCCCCCATGATGGCCCCCCTGGTGTCCCTGTGAATTGTGGGGAGGAACGGACTATTCCCTGAGCCTGTGACAATGGCAGATTGAACTGCCTTGCCAGTGCCTTGGCATTCTGGTGGAAGAATGCGTGGCTTTGAATCGGTGTAATGAAGACCCCCATGACTAACTTTTGATGTAGTTCCCTTGCGGTTGCATCAGCTCTGCTGTTGCCCTTGGAGATGAAGCCAGGCAAATCTTGGTGGCTCCTAATGTGGGCAACATATAGTGCCTCTCTGGAATTGCATGGACATAAACAGACTTAACAAGTTTTTGTCTATCGCAGGAGTGATGTAAGCTCCCGGTAGACTGTGAATCAAATTCCTAACATACTGACTATCCATGATTACATTCAATGCTTCTTGATCAAATGTTCTTAAGATGAGGTTTACTGCTGCCAATTCTGCTCTCTGCGCTGATTTCTGCGGAAGTGTCAGTAGTATTCACCAAGCCTGTTCTTCACACCAAGTGAGAACCCCATATATATTTCCCCCATCTGTGAATACTGTTTTTGATCCCTGGAGTGAAGTTAGAGACAGTATGCTTTGTAATTTTACCATCTCCATTTGAAGTGAGACAAGTGTGGGATTTTTTAGCAGATGGTATGCTAAATGGCCTGTGAAACCTTCTAATGCGATAGGGAGGATATCACCGAGCTGCATAAGCTGGTGTGTCCACTGTTTATTAAAGGGCATAGCAATTTTAGCTAAATCATGTCCTGATATATCTCTTGGAATGCGGATTCGATCTGCCAGCTGTTTGCCTAATGTCAGCTGTGAGAAAAGTGGCTTCAAAAGAACGGTGCTGATTTTAAAATAGGGTCAAGCTCAATTGATGTTTCCTAGAACTAGTTGGAGCTCCACTAACGTTATTGAATCTTTTAGCTGGATCTTAGGTAGCACTGGGGCTGCAAAAGAACGGAGTAACTGGTAACCTAAGTAAGAATAGGGTTCAGTTCTCTGAACTTTTTCTGGGGCAATTATCAAGCCTTTGTCCCCTAATGAATTTTGAAGATCACAAAACATGTTGCCACCCAATTTGCGTGCTGCAATCAATATGTCATCCATGAAATGGCAAACTAAGACTTTGGGTTACAGGTGTCAGAAGTTTTCCAGGGCCCCGTGGACATATATCTGGCACATGGTCGGCGATTTGAGCATCCCCTGTGGCAAATACTTCCACGCGAAATGCTGGGTTGCCTCCCTGTGATTGGTGACTGGCACCGTGAAAGGAAATCTTTCCCTGTCCCTAGGATCTAAAGGGATGGTGTAAAAGCAGTCTTTTAAGTCTACAACTAAGACCTCCCACCCTTCAGGGATCATGTTTGGATTAGGTGTGCCGCATTGAAGCAGACCCATGGGCTGAATGCATTTATTGATCTTTCTTAGGTCATGAAGAAGTCTCCATTTACCATACTTTTTTCTAATGACAAAGATTGGTGAATTCCAGGGACTGGTAGATGGTTCTATGTGTCCCGCTTCAAGCAGCTCTTTAACTAGCTGCTTCAAAGCTTCCAATTTCCCCCCAATTATTGGCCATTGTTGTACCCATACCAGCTCGTTGGTTAACCATTTGAGCAGCAGGGCTATTACCCAATTGTTAGGGTGGTGTGATATTGCTGAAGAATGTCTCTCCCCCAGAGATTGACAGGCACATTTAGAATATGCGGCCGGATGACCGCGATGCCATCTGCCTCTGGAATAGTGACCTCTACCCAATCTCTGCTCCTGAATGCTTCCTGAACTCCTCTTACCCTCCATACATTTGAAACTGGCTCAGGGGCCCACTCTGGGGGGCACAAGTCCTTTCTGATCACGGTGACGTTAGCTCCGGTGTCGAGCAGCCCATCAAAGGGTATTTTATTCAAAAATACCTTGATGACTGGTCGTTGTTTCCACTCTATGTCTTTTTCCACTGTTGCTATGATCTGGTATCCTCCTACTGCCCCCTCCTCTCTCGGGCGATCTGTCAACCCGAATCCTGAGCTTACTCTGAGCCCTTCCTGACTCCTGCCTGGGGAATGACAAGGAACCATGATCAATTGTGCTACTGAGTCTCCTTTGCTAATTGTCTGGGGTAGTTGTGTCCAAAGCTGAACTTTAATGATGTAATTGGAGTCTATGACTCCCAGGACCACAAAGATTCCTATTTACCATGCATTGCTTTGAGGCAAGACTATTCCTACTGTTTGTTGGGGCAGGGGTCCCTTGTACAGAGAATTGGTTAGGTCAATTGCGTCCAGAAGGTCACAAGTGACGTCCTCCTGGCACAATAAGTCTAGCCCTACACTGCCCTTAGTTTCTGTCCATGCCTCAGAAATGCTGGGTGTCATGTTGGGTGCTGTTACTGAGACCCCCACTCTAGAGCTCCCCAAGTGGGTGGTGTCCCTATTTGGACTGGGGCCAGGGACACGCCCGTGGTCCGGTTTCCCAAATTTGGGCAGAGGCGAGCCCAATGGAAGCTGTTGTGGCACCTTGGACACTGGGTGGATGGTGTGATTGGGCGGCCCGATGACTGGCTGCCCCCTTATTTTTAGGTTTTGACCTGCACTCTCTGGCATAATGCCCTATCTTACCACATTGGTGGCAAGCTCCCTTGGGTCAGTTCTTGGAATGACCTCCCCCTTGCACTGCCACTGCCAGCAGACCCATTTTGTAATTGTCTGCTCCAACGTCAGCGCATGCTCTGATCATGTCGGTAAGCGTCAGATCAGGTTGGTGTCCCATTGCCTGCAAAAGTTTGTGACAGTCGAGGTTGGCATTGTCTTTTGCCAGCTTCTTCATAAGGTCCTCCTGTGCTTCCTGATTATCTACCTGTCTGCTAATTGCTTCCTCTAGTCTATTGATGAAATCCATGTAGGGCTCTTGTGCTCCCTGTTTGATGGAGGTGTAGTTCTTAGCTCCCTTGACGGAAGCAGGTACCTTGAGATATGTTTTAAAAGCAACCTCAGAAACCAGCTGGAGTGTGGCTGCTGGCAGGAAGGATTATGCTTGGATGGTCTTGAATTGCCCTGAGCCGTACAGCTGCTTGGCAAGGACTGCTCCTCCCATCTTAGTCACCCTTGCCTGCACTTCCATCGTGTACTCGCTATCCCACAAGAGGTTTTGGCTGGGGCTCAACATCATCCTCATAATGACCATCAAGTCATGAGGGATGAGTGGGGTGGTTTCCACCAACTGCTGGAGTGTGCCCTTTGTGAATCTGCTTTGGAGTCCTGTATCTGTGATAGCTTTCTGGATTTCCGCAAGCAATTTATATGGAAGTGGCATGTATACTGCAGTTATGTCACCCGTGAGGGCGTCCGTCTCTATGCGGACTGGACATAACTCCTGGAGCGCAGCCAGTTCTTCTACCGACAATTCTCCTTTGCATATTTCCTCTTCTACATTAACTGAAAAGAACTCTTGGTTGCCTGGGAAGCGCCTGCACTTCCTAAGTTTCCGCCCCTTCTTGTGGCTTCTGCACTTGCCATGAAAGGGGTGTCCTTTAAGTCACCTTGCCTAAACTTGATGGTTGGACAGATAAGTGCTGGGGCTGATGGCTTTTCGTACACTGGAATAGAACTAGTCTCTGCACTGACTGGACTAACCATTGAAATGATCTGTCTACACTTGCTCCAAATCCCAATGATATCAGCAGATGGTCGGGGCTCCCGCTTTAGGCAGTTCCCTACTTGATCCCAAACCTCTGGATCTATAGTGCCTGCTTCTGGGTAGAACAGACAATGCTCCCCCAGATGCCTCACCAGGTCCGTCAGACGGTGTCTGCTTACTCTAATCTGATGTTGCCTGGCCAGGGCTTCGAGCTCATCCCTATGAGATTCTTGCCTGATGGTCAAGTTTCGCCTCCCCAAGGCTGCTCCCATTACTACCCAGTTTGGGGAAATTCCATGGATGTCTTACACAACTATCACGATTAGTGTTTACCTAATTTCCTTTCCTGCATTGCCCGGGTGGTCTCCAGCCCGTGTTCTAGCTAGACAGACCAATTGGGAAAGGTTATAGCCAATTAATAACGCGGCCCATCCACATTAGTGCAGTAGTTTTGTGGGATATATAATGAAAACTCTTCATTTAAAATAGAGCCTCCTCCATAGTGATAATGTACTGCTAGTCCTTTATATTGAGATTTCTAGATGGAATAAATGTTTCACAGTAATTGCTAGACATCATTATTTTTGTCACATTGAACTGAGCAGGCCTAAATGCATACTTACAGTTGTCACAAACGATTGGCTGCATTTGAGGACTTAATTAAGCACCTCATACAAACACTTTCAGATATTAAATTGACAAGTAACTTTTCAGAAAAGTCATATCTTCACAGACCATATTTTAAATTGGATACATTTTCCTTCTATTTCACAAATGGCTTCTGTTTACATTTAGAAGTAAACTTGCTTCATATTAGGTGTACACAGTTGTAATAGAAAACCATGACATGTATATAAACAATGGATGCAGAAGACTCAAATATAGTCTGTCATTTGTTATAGAAACAAAAATAACAAACAGGCAGATGGCAGTTAGATAGCCTGTTAACAGTAGTACATAACTAGCAGCTCTTCAAAAGTGCAATAGAATTTCAAAATTCAGAAGTTCTTAATGCTTAAGTAGATGGTTGTCCATAACATATGTATGATTCTATCCCAACTGTAAAATGATGAGAAATGACAGAACTTTAGCATTTATTGAGTAGGTACTAATTATAACTGTCCTTTGTCATCCTGGACCTATTGCATTTCTTTAAAAGTCAGGAATTCATGGAAAGAAAACAAATTGTGTAAGCAAACTATATACAAAAATGTATTGCAACCTCTTTAAAACCACAAAAAGGGGAATGCATCACTACTGGAAGATTTGAATAAAAGTAGCATTTATGATAATGGCAATGATGGTGAACCTTGATCCCCATCAGGATCAAAATCACAATGTCAGCATCAGTTTTGGCTGCAGTACAGTAGTCTGACCACTACACCACCAGGGCTAGTTTAGTGAAGCAGGTGCCACAAACGGATGCTAGGCAGCAGTACTAGAACAAACAAACATATACTTCTCCTGAGATTCTTCCTCTCTCTCTCTGTAAGAAGAACTCTATGTGTGGCATGCAGCCTATGGGAAGCAATGACTAGCTTGTTGCCCTCAGATGTAGTTGAAGCCAATCTAGTCCAAACAGGGGTACAGTGTTTTCCACTAGCCCCATTTATATGAATGTATTAATGGAATAGGTTTCTTGACTTTTGGGGAGTTCACCAGGGAGAACCTTTAAGGCCTTGGCATCCATGCATTTATCCATCCTTCAATTCACCCACCCACCTACTTACCCACCCAGTTACCTACCTTCCTGCCTGCCTGCCTATCTATCCTTATCATGCATGCACACTCTGGACAATTAACAAATACACAAAGAAGGGCTTTACCTTTCCAACCATGTCCAGGAAAGGGACCTTGGTGTCCTGGTGGACAGCTCAATGAAGGTGTCAACCCAGTGTGCCTCAATGCTAGGGATCATTAGGAAGGGTATAGAAAATAAGTCAGCAAGTGTCATTTTGCCTCTTTATAAATCTATGGTGAGGCCCCATCTGGAATACTGTGTACAGTTCTGGTCGCCATACCTCCAGAAGGATATTATGGAGTTTGAGAAAATGCAGAGGAGGGCAACCAGAATGATTAGGGGACTGGAACATCTTCTTTACCATCTGAGGCTGCAACGGTTGGGCCTCTTCACTCTTGAACGACGGTGTCTAAGAGGTGACCTGATGGAAGTTTACAAAATCATGCACGGTGTGGATAAAATACCGTATTTTCCGGCGTATAAGATGACTTTGTAACCCCGAAAAATCTGTACCAAAGTTGGGGGTCATCTTATACGCCGGGTACTCCGGAGCTGGGGGCCATCTGGCGGGGAAAGCCATCTGCCGCCACCACCGTGAGGCCTCCAGAGCCAGGGGCTGCCCGGATACCACCACCCCCAGCCTTGCAGCGCAGCGGCGGCTGGCTTTCCCAACCGCCAGTCAGCTGCTGCTTTCCCAGCCGGTCAGCTGCTGCTCCTTCTCCTCTGCACTGCCCCCCCCAGCGGGGGTGTGTGTGAGGAGGAGCAGCAGCTGACTGGCAGGGGGGAAACCAGCCGCCGCCGCCACCGCGAGGCCTCCAGAGCAAGGGGTCGCCTGGATACCACCACCTGGGAAGCCCCTTGCTCCAGGCAGCCCCTTGCTCCGGAGGCCTCGCAGCGGTGGCGGCAGCTGGTTTTTCCCACCTGTCAGCTGATGCTCCTCCTCCTCTGCACCCCCCCCCCCAGCTGGGCGAGGAGGAGGAGGAGGAGGAGGAGCTGACCGGCAGGGAAAGCCAGCTGCCACTGCCGCTGCGAGGCCTCCAGAGCAAGGGGTCACCTGGATACCATCACCCCAGCGGGGGGTGAGGAGGAGGAGCAGCAGCTGACCGGTGGGGGGGGAGCCAGCCGCCACCACCGCCACGAGGCTGAGGGTGGTGGTATCCGGGCAGCCCCTTGCTCCGGAGGCATCGCAGCAGCGGCTGTCTTTCCCCGCCAGTCAGCTGCTGCTCCTCCTCCTCACACACACCCCAGCTGGGGTGGTGGTATCTGGGCAGCCCCTTGCTCCGGAGGCCTCGCAGCAGTGGCGGTGGCTGGTTTTCCCCACCAGTCAGCTGCTGCTCCTCCTCCTCCGCACCCCCCCTAAATATCCCGTATTTTATTTTATTTATTAATTTTTACTTTTTTTATGGTGCCGGGACAAACTGCAGTCTATCTCCACGCCAACCGCTGCTGCAACCGGCACTTTGCTCAATTGTGCATGCATGCACGAAGTTCTGGGGGGGGGGAGGGAGACTGGTTGCGTGCTCCTACTTTCCCCATCCTTCCATTGCTCAATCGGATTTTCAGACACAACGAGCGTCAGAGCAGTAGCTCCCCGCCCCTCCTCTTCGAGATTCTCCCCCCCCCCACAAGTTTTCCGAGACTCAGGAGCTGTCTCAGTTCCTGGTTGGGGTGGGATCGCATTGCGCACGCTGAGAGAAAGCTGAATCAGTTGCCAGAGGTTTGTAAAGGTAAAGGTCTCCCTTGCTCGATAGCCAGTCGCCCTTGCGAGAGAAGCACAAAGGGGGGGGGCAGAAAAGAAGAAAGAAAAAGACTAGAGCAGCCAGAGCCTTCTTTTGGGGGACTCAGGGAGAATCCCACTTTAAAATTTTCTTTTTTCCCCTCTCTCCTTCCCTCTCTCTTTTTCCTTCATTCTTTTTCTTTCTTCTCTCACTCTTTCCCTCCTCCTTTCCATTTCCTTCCTTCCTTCTCGTTCTTTCCTTCTTTTTCTTTCATCTCTCTTTCCTTCTTTCCCCTTCTCCTCCCCTCTCTTTCTCTCTCTCCTTTGTTTCTCTTTCCTTTCTTTCTTCTCTCTATCCTTCCTTTTCTGTCTTTCTCCTTCCTTCCTTCCTTCTCTCTCTCTCCCCTTTCTTCCCCCACTCTCATTCCCTCTCTTTTTACTCCCTTCTTTTTCTTTCCTTCCTTTCTCTCTTTCTCTCATTCTCTATGTTTTCCCCACCTTCTTTTTCTTTCTTTCCTTCCTTCTCTCTTTCATTTCTCCCTCCCTCCCTTCTCTCTTTCCTTCCTTCCCCCTTCCCTCACTCGCTCCTTGCTCTTTTCCTCTAGCTCCCTACAAACAGTTTATGGAATTCTGAACTAGACAAAATCGCACTCCACATGCTAAGACAGATTTAGGAGTTTTATTAATATTAATTAATATTAACAGATTCAGGAAAGCTTTTCCAAGCTAAATTATTCCCTGAACGAATATACATTTTCAGAGCCATCCTTTTATAGCATAAAATTTGGAAACTTCTACACATTACATTACTATGGGATAAAGCCAAAATTATTAATTAATCTTCTGACATTTCATTAAGTTCAGGTTAGAACATTCAGTGTTTGTTGTTTAGCACATGTCATATAAGGAACATGTCTCATGTCACATCATGTCATGTCACACAAATATTATTTACATTTCCCTGTCAGCTGTTCAAACAGTGCTGAGCTTGTACTTTAGCCTTGTCATCAGATCTACGTGGTAGGTCAATGTGATCTGTTTCAACTCTACGGAAAACTGAGAAAATATTTTTTACTTTTAAAACAGAATTAATATTATCTTAATATCTTAATTCTTTCACCCCTATTTCATTCCCTCCTGATTTCTTGAAAATTATTAAAATTTAATAACTTTTCACGTTCTTGCAATAAATAAACATTTCTATCATGTTGATTGCCGATTCCTCAAGCTTCGGCTGGGCGTTGTAAAGACTGCTTCCAGGTTTTGGGTCTTAGCCAAGTGGCCATTTTCTTTCTCCTGCGTTGATTATTTAAGCAAAATCTATGCATTCCAATCTTTCCAGGGTCTTAAACTGCAAGAGAAAAGATACTTTCGACAGAATATAGTTCTTTTTGGTTTTGCAATAATCCATTTTATCAATGTTTAACTATCAATCTCCTGGCTAAGAGCCATGTGTTGCCATGGAGATGGGAGGGCAAGCCTCCTTTACTGAGTCACATTATTGATTTCTACTGCAGTGACTAAGTTAATAATTTCCTTCTAGCGGGCCAGATCTGGCTATCTGTATATGTTTTAGGACAGAAATTCAAATGGGGAAATCGGATACTTTGTACAGAGGGGAGTTCTCATATCATATATTGCCATTGACTAAAAAAAACCTGGACTTTGATTTACTTTTTATACAATGCTTTCAACAATCCCACTTGCTTTCTCAACCTCTTCCTAACTGTGGATTAAATGAATGAGGATGATTCCACTGCCTCCCTGCTTTTGTAAGTCTTCTTACTGGCTTTTCAGTTTATTTTTGTGTACTTCAGATGTTTTGTATTTTCAAGTCCTCAAATTCTTTAATCAAATACAACTCCTGCGTTTGTTTGGCTGTTTTTTTTCCACTTTGCTTCTTATGCTCCCTTTTGCCAAGTGTAAGTCTTTTGTTTTCTGCTTAATTGCAAGAGGTCTAGGCATTCTGTGCAGCTTTTGATACTGGCTTTGATTACTAACCCATAAATGTCCTTTGTTTTCCAAATCATCTGGAGGGCATGGCCAGTATGTACCTGTACGTCTGCAGAAAAAAATAAACTTCTTGCGCAGGCCTTCAAGGTTCCTCTGCAGTTAGACAACTGGCCTGTGACATTTACACTTTTATTTCTGCGTAC
Organism: Bradypodion pumilum; assembly: GCA_035047305.1. Lineage (NCBI taxonomy): Eukaryota > Metazoa > Chordata > Lepidosauria > Squamata > Chamaeleonidae > Bradypodion > Bradypodion pumilum. The sequence goes on along the minus strand of JAWDJD010000003.1, from coordinate 203,026,478 downwards.
TTTCACATACTGCCTGAAAAAGTTGAGACAAACCTAGTAGCCTTGTAGCTCGGGGCCGACTAGGGATTCAAAATCTTGGGGTTAGCTATCAAGTGCTCAGCTGTTTGTTTCTTTGTTTGTTTTCTGGGATTTCCCAAATTCCTCTGGTTTCTTCAATCATCTCATTCCATCTCAGCCAGTCCAACTAGTTTCTCATATTCTTCCTGTCTTCCTCCATAATTCCCTCTAGTTTGCCTTCCATTTCCACCACGTGGGTTTCCTCTCCATGCTCCACTCTGGGGCATCTCATTTCCATGTCCTCTTCCTGGCCGGGCTCCCATAGCTAGGGCCATCATTTCAACTCTTTTATATTCTCTCATATTCTTCTTCTTCTCTTGTTCTTTATCCCTACTAAAATAAACTTTCCTTGCCACCTCAACCAGCTCACAAGTGTTTTTCCCGAGTGCTCCTTCCAGTTTTTGTAACTTTTTCTTTATATCTGGTGCACTCTGTGTAATGAATCTTTCATTCAACATCTGGTGGTTTTCAGGATGTTCCATATTAATCCCTGTGTACACTTTATAAGCCTCAATCAACCTGGCTAAGAAACTTTCAGGGGATTCTTCTTTCTCTTGAACCACACTTGCAGGTATACTAAAATTGACAGGACCTTTTGTTGCTTCCTTTAAGCTTTCCAAAATCAAATATCTGTACTGTTGAAGACTTGTCCTGTGTGTTGAATCATTAAGTTCCCAATTTGGATTTTGTTCAGCAGCTGCCGCCATGCGCACTACAGTCTGATTTGCGTCTGGGAAATTTCTATGAAGGATTCTGTCTTTTGCCAGTTTCAATTTTTGCTTATCTTCCATATTAAGGAGCGTATTTATTATTTGTTGCATGTCATTCCACGTGGGGTCATGTGTTTGGGCTATAATTTCAATTAATTCAATCACCCCATTCGGCTTAGTACTAAAAGGTCCATAATGCTGTTTCCAGTTTAATAAGTCTGTTGTGGTAAATGGTACTTATTGGAAGATTGACTGATTTACTTGTTCATCATCTTCCCTCATATGGCTTGTTATCATTTCCCTCAATGGGGCCAATATCTCTTTTCTTTTCTTTTATCGTTGGCATGACGTGTGCCATTGGGGTATTCGAAGGTGGCTCCCTTCCAGCCTCATTGTTATAGGGAGAAGATTGGCTGTACCTTTGGAATTTTCCTTCTCCCTGTTCAATTACATCTTTCAAGATCTCAGTTGCTTTTCTTAGTTTCTCTGTGTTTGGGGAAGCCTCACTTCTGTCTGGGATTTGAAATCTTCCTGCAGAGTGACTGCTTCCTGCATTTGCTAATGCAAGGTCTGGATAAATATGTGGGACTTGGCCATCTTGTGGTGCTGATTTTGGCATGACATAAAGTGGAGTTCTTTGAAATGGAATTTCATCTTTTTCATTTCTGTTAAAATTTTCAATCTTTCTTCTGTCTGCCATTCTATTTCTGGGGTATTGGGTGTTCTGACCACTTTCCTACCTAATTTAGATTTCTTATCTTTGGATTTCTTTTCTTTCATTAAATATGCCTTTACACATTCAGCCTGGCATTTCCGTAGCCAAGGTGGCCATGGTTTCTCTGCAACTGTTGCCTGCCATACAGACATATAAGGATACTGATCCCAATGTTTGTTCTGCGTTATTCTTCGAAACACTCTATTTATAAGACCCAAATCTAAGGAGCCTTCCGGAGGCCATCCTACTTGGAAACTGGGCCATTCATATTCACAAAACTTTCTTAACTCAAATTTTGTTAAAGGGGGTTCATGTATCTCTGGTGTAAATATATCAAAGTTCTCTAAAAAGCACTTCAGTGGCATCCTTGGAACGCTACTGCAACCTCCCATTCTAAACTAAGCACTACCACTGGCCTGGGTTGCCTGAAAATCAAGGGTCACCGTCAGGAACCGCAATGGTTTAACCACCCACACAATATAAATTTTACACACACAAAAATCAGGTTCGCCGCCCTAATTTTTCCAGGAACACTGGGTTACCACCTGTGGTTCATTAAGGACTTAGGAATCACCGTCCCGTCCCCTTGAAGGTGATCAGGCTCCACTTCCACTTTTCAAATGAGTGGGCATGCATAAGTATACTTCTACAGTTTCATACAGTTTCATACAATTTTATACAATTTTATACTTGCCTGCAGGCGTTTGAAAATCCACCTTCTAGAGTTCTCCGTCTGTCTTAGCTTTCCGGATCCTTGACTGGTCTGTTTCTTTTGACAGTTTCTCATCACCTCTTCACTGATTTCCTAGAGTAGATCAAAGATCTACTATGCCAGCATTTTAGGTTATCCCTGGAGAGGCGTCGTTTTATCCCATCAAGAACAGCCGTCTAGAGTGACAATGGCACCTGCTATTTGTCAAGTCAGTCCCGGGCGGAGTTCGCCAAAAATGTTATGGAATTCTGAACTAGACAAAATCGCATTCCACACGCTAAGACAGATTTAGGAGTTTTATTAATATTAATTAATATTAACAGATTCAGGAAAGCTTTTCCAAGCTAAATTATTCCCTGAATGAATATACATTTTCAGAGCCATCCTTTTATAGCATAAAATTTGGAAACTTCTACACATTACATCACTATGGGATAAAGCCAAAATTATTAATTAATCTTCTGACATTTCATTAAGTTCAGGTTAGAACATTCAGTGTTTGTTGTTTAGAACATATCATATAAGGAACATGTCTCATGTCACATCATGTCATGTCACACAAATATTATTTATGTTTCCCTGTCAGCTGTACAAACAGTGCTGAGCTTGTACTTTAGCCTCGTCATCAGATCTACGTGGCAGGTCAATCTGATCTGTTTCAACTCTACAGAGAACTGAGAAAATATTTTTTACTTTTAAAACAGAATTAATATTATCTTAATATCTTAATTCTTTCACCCCTATTTCAGACCCACTCCCAGCTGCTGCAGCATTCGTTCGCTCCCTCCCTCCCTTTCTTCAACAGGGAGGGAGTTAAACCAGCATGGATGGTTTAGGAGCCTCCAGGCAAGTTGGCTCCCTCCCTTCAAGACCACACTGGCGGCGCTGGCAGCCCTGGCGAGGGGAGTGCCTGGCCCAGTCCTCCTCTGGAAAGCCAAGTTCGAACCCATTCCATTTCCAAGCTCCCGAGTGACCTTGGGACAGCCTCAGTGCGCCCAAGCTAACCTACCCTGCAGGGCTGTTGTGAAGATAAAGAGGGGAGGAGCAGGAGGAGAGCCAGGGCTTTATAGAGGAAAGCCAGGGTGTAACTGAAAGAAATGCTCAACTAAATAATCACTGGAAAAGACCCTCTTGCTAGGAAGAGGTGAATTTAGGAGGAAAAGAGGAAGACCCGGCATGAGATGGAATGACTCCATCAACCTTGAGCTTGCAATTTCATGGCAGCCTTTAAAAAAGCATGCAATAAAGTCCACTGAAAGAGACAGAGACCCTTTCCAGGGACTTCCAAGTCCAGATTTTTCAGAAGTGATTGTACCATCCCTTTCCTCTGGGACTGGGAAGCTGCAGAGGTTGTTCTTAATTTGCCAAGTTTTCAGGTAAGCATCTATCCCAACTCAAACAAAAGACACCAAATAGAGATGTAAAGCAAAGGATCTGTGGTGGCTTAGTTGTTAAGATGCTGAACTGGGAGGGTGTCAGTTCGAGACCCGAGTGCTGGACAATGGAGTAAGCGCCGATCTCTGTCCCAATTCCTGCCAACCTAGCAGTTTGAAAGCAAGAAATTGCAAGCAGATAAATAGGTACCACTTTGGCAGGAAGGTTAACAGTGTTCTAGTCATGCCTGCCATATGAACATGGAAATGGCTGCAGATGCAGACAGCACTGGCTCTTTGGCTATAAACAGAGATGAGCTAATTCCTAGAGTCAGATATGACTGGCTATTGAGCAAGGGAGACCTTTACCTTTACAAACCTCTGACAGCTGATTCAGCAACATACTGCCAAGACCAACCCTATGCACTTTGCTGACTGAGGCAGAGCTACAAACACTAAAAAGCTAATTATTTCATGACACCCCAAATCTGCTACCATCTCACTGCAGTTAATGGTAGGGCTGGCCCTCAACCCTGATATTCTCTCTCCTATGACAGAACGAGGCCCCTGCCATGCCTTTTCAATGACTGAAAATTCAAGATGTTGGTTGAACTAGACCTGATGCTGTGGTGCTGGGGTTCTCAACCTTTTTAAGACAGGGGCCGAGTCATGCTCCCTCAGACAGTTAGTGGGCCAGACTGATGGTTCAGCCACTGCCACCAGAATTGGCCATGGACTGATTTATAGCTGTTGGAAATGCTTTTATATCAGCCGTAAATGAGTCCGCAGCTATCGTAAACATGTTTACAAGAGCCGTATATGAGACTAGGGCTGATTCCGCTGCTTCTGCCGACTGGAGTGAAGGCATGGGGCCTTCCAGCCCATCCGGTTTTGTGAAGCTGAAGGCTGGGCCACCTGCCCATTTGTCCGAGGCAGTTTCTTTTGAGCCCAAGCCTCTTGCAAAGGGAGCTAAGCCATGAGTATTTTCCCCCTCCTTCCATGCCTAGGCCAGTTGTGAAACTGCCAAAATGAAGGCACCTTTTGGTGAGTCCATTCTGCAGTTCCTTTCGCCTGACCTTGTGTGAGAAAGATTAGCCAGCAAGATTAGCCAGCAAGGTTGCCGTTACCAGGGTAAAAACACCAGAATCTTCGAGGAGGCTCTTTCTGTGTACCCCAGAGACAGGCTGAACTCTACTTCCTCAGCCGTAGTTCCCTAAGTGACTTTCTCAAGAAAGCCTGATACTTTGCCTAATATGTTGTTGGTTTTTGTCTTTTGGTCTTGTGTGAAGATATTCTTTGAAAAATCATCAAATCACCCAACAGCAAGCATGCTTTTCTACATGCAAATCCTTCAGTTCTTTTCTACTGGTTGAAATAGAGGAACAGGTGGGGCTTTTTATCAATATCAAGAGAATTAATGGAGAAGTTTTCATTGGAAGTGGGGGAAGGGTCAGTTGTTGAATGTTATAAACTTGTAGTTTTAAAATCATTCTAAGTTTGGTTTTGTTCTTACTGTTGTACATTTTTCTCTGGGCTAGGACAGGTTAAAAAAATGAAGATCAGTCTCACTTTTGGGAGTGGGAAGTGGGAGGGAGATGAGTGCTGTTTAGTTGCAAGAGGTTAGCAAAGGTCTCCCTTGCTCAAAAACCCAGTCTTATGGTGCAGTGCTCATCTCTGATAACCCACTCAGTCACATGACCATCCCCAGCAAGTCACATAGCCACCAACAGCAAGTCACATGCCCACTGATTTGGCAATGCCCACTGATTTTGCCACACCCACCAATTTGGCCACGGCCACCGATTTGGCCATACCCCCAAATTTCCCTTATTTTCAAAACCAAAACTTGACAGGTATGCCCCAGCCGGGGGGGGTGAGGAGGACAAGGAGCTGACCAGCAGGAAAAGCCAGCCACCGCCACCACCGCTGCTGCGAGGCCTTTGAAGCAAGGGGCCACCCGCCTACCCGCCCCCTTCACTGGCGGGGAAGGTAAAAGGAGCCCCGAAGGGGAATAGTTTTGCATTATTATTATTATTATTATTATTATTATTATTATTATTATTATTATTATTATTATTATTATTATTATTATTATTATTATTATTATTATTATTACCACCACCCTCAGCCTCGTGACGGTGGCAGCGGTGGCAGCTGGCTTTCCCCGCCGGTCAGCTGCTGCTCCTTCTCCTCCGCACCACCACCCCCAGCCGGTAAAGGGAGCCATCCCCGACCTGGGAGCCTCCAAAGGCGAGTATATTGCAAACTCTACATTTTAACTAGAAAAGTTGGGGGTCGTCTTATACGCCTAGTCACCTTATACGCCAGAAAATACGGTAGATAAGGAAAAACTGTTTTCCATATCACACAATACTAGAACTAGTGGGCACTCCATGAAACTTTTGGGTACTAGTTCTCAAACATATAATAGAAAATACTTTTTCACCCAGAGAATCACTAGTCTATGGAACTCCCTGCCAGAAGAAGTGGTGACAATCTTGACAGCTTTAAGAAAGGATTAGACAAGTTCATGGAGGACAAGGGTATCAACGGCTATAATTATGGATACCTAAGGACAACCTTCCGGTTGGAGAGCTAGGCAGAATAACTCTCAATGCCATTTTCAGGGAATCCTAAGCAGGTGAAGGCATCTGCTTGGAAATACCCTGAAGCAAATGGTGAGCTACTGTGTGAGACAGAATGCTGGACTGGATGGTCTGTGGCCTGTTCCAGCAAGGCTGTTCCTATGTTCTTATGAACCCTAGAGTCAGATATGTCTGGCTTTCGAGCAACGGAAACCTTTACCTTTAAGCAACAGTACATGTGAATGGTAGCAAATTGTGATGTTCATTTAAGTTGGATTCATAATTAGAGTAGACCTTACCAGTGCTATGATGGCCCGTTTGGTTCTTGGTAGTAGCCAAGCAAAGTTAAAATAAAGTTAATAAAGTGGCCCAATTTTTCATCCAAATGAAGTGTCTGTGTCATTCTTGGGGAGTAGGAACAGCAAGTCGCCGCGCCGAGGCATGGACACTGCCTTGGGGAAGCGGGGGGGGCGTGACCAGACAACCATATAAAAGGGGTGGCAACGGCTGTGCTTCCCGGCAGTTTCCAGAGATCCGGCTGGGCTAGGGCACGTTTGAGCACTCCCCTCTCTGCCCAGCCAAGATTATAGCTCGCTCCGGCTACAGCCAATGTTGAGCCTTTTGGTGCACGGTTCGCCCGGGAACAGACGGACCATGCAGGGTTCTTTCCCTCAGCCTCTGGAAACTGCCCCTTCGAGCCTATGGGAGTTTATTGGACAGGGCCGCATTTGCTGCTCCCTTCTCTGCCCAACCAATTTATCCCTCTCCAGCTGAGTTTTGTACATGCACCTGATGAGGCTGAAGGGGGGGGGGGGTTCTGTGCGCGGTTCGCCTAAGAGCAGACGAACCACGCAGCCTTATTACAATCTGACAAAGGAGGACTTGGGGCACTGGGGCATTTCCTTGAGGTTGGCCGGCCTGGGTCTGCATGTTGGGGCAGCGGTTATGATTCTTTTGAGGATATGGACGCTTACCTATACAACGGGGGTTCAGGAAGAGCCCCCGGGGAATTATTCACAGTTTAGTTGGGCAGGGGAGTGTGTCAGTGCTCCTCCTGCATAGTCTGTCCAGTAGTTTGACAACAGTTACAGCAAATTTGGAGGGTTATTGGGGCTGCTTGCACAGGCTGCCCAGTGGGTAACTTTATAAAAAATTAGAGTGTTTATTTGATATATCTGGTTTTGCAGATCATGGCGCCTAAAAAGAATAATCCGGTGTCAGGCACCAAGTCGGCCCGCCTGTCAAGAACGAGCACACAGGCTGCTCCTGGCCCACGTCCAAGGCTCAACTGGAGTCCAAGCAATGACCCACCGCCGAGCCGGAGGGCTCGGGGTGGGTCACGGGCATCACAGCCACTGCAATCGATCGGTTGTGCAGAAGTGGGCGCAAGGGCTCACTGCTCAGCCCAGGGCGTGTTGACAACGGGAATGCCTGCTTTGACCCAAGCTCAGGACATACAGAGACAGCATCCTATGCAGGGTGCATATCCTATTGGCCCAGCAGCACATGAGGGACGATTTGCATCCATTGAAAGGGCCTTAGGCCAGGGTTGGAATGCTGGACCCCCAGGGTCTGCAGGCACTTTCTTCGCAGGAACCGGTGTGTATCAGCCTCCAGTTTCGCTGGACTGGAGGCTGGCCCGCCTTGAAGTAGCACTGCTGGCCATACAGGAGAACAGCTTCAGGGTGATCAGCACTGGGCAGCATGAGCAGGCATCAGGAGTGGTGAACCATGGATTGCCAGGGGCAGAGCAGGCCAGCTTGACTACGGTCGTGAACTCCAACACACCTGGATGCCTGAACTCGTTGGTGGGTTCAACTGGTGGGGCAACAACTGGTGAGTGTGAGGGACACGTTACTGCACCTACGTTACATAATGTTGAACAAACACAGGCTCCAGTTTGGCCTTAGCCAATGCAGCCATGTCAAAATCCTTCGATAAAGCATCCAATGGGGTCTAACACTCAGCCAGGGTTTTGGGGTGTGCAAGATCCACAAGTGCGGACTGGAGTTCCTACTGCTAATCCGGTGTTGCATTATCCTGCATGGCATAATGGCACTTCGGTCACTTCTGCATATCACATTGTGCCAACCTCGGTCTTGCCAACTGCAAGTGTTTCCCTACCCCTAGGTGACCATCTGTTGCTGGCCACTAGGGAAAAGATATGGCGCAGGGAATGTGTAGATTGGTTTAGTTTATTAAAGAGAGAACCAACAAGAGAAGAGAAAGAGAAGGACGATGACAGGGACAAAGAGTTGTCCCGCCATCGAAAGCCCCCATGCACATGGGCCAATTGGCTGCCGGCCTATTTAATATATGCGGCGGTGTCAATTCGGGCTCGTCCCGAGTTGGCACTTCCCCTTATACAGTATCTTGACATAATTTATAGGGCTTATGTAGATTTTCTGGGGCAGGCGTGGCTAGCTTATGATGAAGAATTTAGGATGAGGGCTGCGCTTCACCCAGAAATGCGTTGGGATGAGCCCAACCAGCTACTTTGGTTATTATATATGACCCCATCACACCCGACTGCGGGTGACAGATATCATTGTGGTCATGCTGTACAATGGCAAGGCACTGCACAATTACCCCAGGGGGTTCCAGCCCATCTGTTGTGTTGGAATTTTTCATCCGCAGCCGGATGTTCCCGTAAACAGTGTAAGTACAAACACGAATGTACTATTTGCTTGGGGCCGCATTCGGCCACCCATTGGCCAAAAACAGGGGGAGCAAGATGGAAGGGGCAAGCACAGCAGGGTGCAGGCCGAGCAAACACGGAATCAGTGTCAGCTTCTAAAGGCACCCATCCCAATCAAAACTAAGGTACTTGAGCAATGGATACGTGTATACCCCAAAAGGGAGGATGCAGAATATCTTTTGCAGGGATTTCTTGTAGGGTTTTGCATACCCTTTACTGGTGTATGGGCCCCACAGGATGCTCCTAATTTGATATCATTAAGAGGGAAGGAGGACTTGGAAAAAAAGAAAAAATATTTAAGGAAATAAAAGAGGGACAGGTCACGGGACCCTTTGCAAATCCTCCTTATGTTAATTTGAAGGTATCGACCCTGGGACTCATACCCAAAAAGGTCCCAGGTGACTATCGTTTGATTCACCATTTGTCCTACCCTGCAGGGGGGTCGGTCAATGATGCAATACCGGACGAACTTTGTTCTGTCAGGTATGCATTGTTTGAACAGGCAATTTGTATGGTTCGTGCCTGTGGGCATGGTGCACTGATGGCCAAATGTGACATTAAGTCTGCTTTTTGCCTTATACCAGTACACCCAGAAGACTTTGAACTCTTGGGTTTTCGGTTCCAGAGATAATATTTTATCGATAAGGCCATGCCCTTTGGATGTTCTGTGTCATGCTTGGCTTTTGAGTGTTTAAGTACATTCTTACATTAGGCTTTTGTTCAACGCACTGGAGTGCACATGGTGGTTCATTACCTGGACAATTTCTTGTTTGGGGTTGCCGGGGGTTCTGGGGCATGTGGACAACTGCTTGCCACATTTCAAGAACTAATGACTGACTTGGGGGTGCCCTTAGCGCCTGAGAAGACTGAGGGGCCTGCTACTAATTTAGTTTTCCTGGGAATTGAAATTGATACAGTGGCTCAAACATCCAGGTTGCCCATGGACAAGATAGCCTGCATTTTGAATGCTATTAAGGCCCTTCTGATTAAGCACAAGGCTTCACTTCACGAACTACAAGTTCTACATGGGTACCTTAATTTTGCATGCAGGGTTGTGATGCCTGGCAGGGCCTTTGCAAGGCGATTGTGTGATGCCATGATTGGTTTATCTCGCAAATATCACAGGGTGTGACTTGCTAAAGGTATCAAAACTGACCAGCAAGTGTGGCTGGACTTTCTATCAAATTTCAATGGTGTGTCCTTTTGGCGGGCAGAGCGTTCAGATAAGCCCATGTTTCAGGTCCAGTCGGACACATCCGGAGCATTTGGCTACAGCATTTATTTCAATGGGCACTGGTCATATGGTAAGTGGCCAGAGACTTGGCAGTCCACGGCATTACTCCATGACCTGACTTTCCTAGAATTTTTTCCAATTTTGGGTGCCTTGCTGCTGTGGGGGGAGAAATGGGTGAACTCTGTAATACACTTTTGGTGTGACAATGCAGCTGTTGTACACATAATCAATGCCCAGACATCCCGTTCCCCTAGAGTAATGGCCCTGGTATGCCACTTTGTGTCACGTGCATTGCGCCTAAACATACTTTTCAAGGCTAGACATGTACCAGGCATCGATAATGGCATTGCCGATGCTTTATCCCGATTACAGATAGAGTGGTTCAGGTCCCTGGCGCCGGAGGCCGATGAGCTACCTTTAACACTCCCAGGCGAGATATGGCAATTTGGCATGGAGAAGTAAGAAGGGCCATTGGGTTATCCCTGGCTAGCAGTATGCGTAAGGTGTACTCCATCACGTAAAGAGCCTTTGAGATGTTTCACAATGAGAATTCACTTCCATTTATTTGGCCTGTCCCTATGGATCACATACTTCAGTTTGTGGTGCACCTGCATGCTAAGGGGCTCACCACCCGCAGCACTGGCGGCCGGTTATCGGCCCTGGCTTTCCATGCAAAGATTAATGGTTTTGCAGACACTACGTCTGACTTTAGGGTTCATAGAGTTTTGGAGGGTTGGGCCCGTGATTGCGGCCCTTGCCCTGATGCACAACAGCCCATATCCCCTGATATACTGGTGCGCCTAGCCACAGTTTGGCCGGTGGTGTGCACTGATAGTTATGAGATAGCACTTTTTAGCACTGCTACTTCGATAGCATTTTTTTGGTGCTCTAAGAATTAGTGAATTGGTTGCAGCTTCTCGCAAGGATACGTCCCGCAGGGCGTTAGAGCTCTCTGACATCTCCCTTACTCACAACTGTGTTCACTTAAATGTGCGTTTTTCTAAAACCGACCAGCGGAGAAAGGGCGCTACCCTAATGCTGAATAGGTGTGGCGATGCTAATATTTGCCCGGTTATGGCTCTGTGTACCTTCCTACCCATGTGTGGTTTGGCACCTGGTCCCTTACTTTGTCACAGGGATGCTTTACCTTAACCAGGTACCAGTTCTGGAGGGTTATTATGGTGGCCTTAGCCAATCTGGGTCTAGATGGGGTGGGTTTTAGGAATCATTCTTTTTGCATCGGTGCTGCATCGACGGCAGCTGCCTGCGGCTACTCGGATGCTGCAATTAGAACAATGGGTAGGTGGGGATCCAGGCACTTTCAATCTTATGTATGTCCTTTGTTGCATTAGCACCCTGCTTGTTTCTCTTTCTTTCTTTTATTTCAGCTCCTGGCTACGTGTTTGCACCAGGATACACCGGATGTTTTGGGTGTTCCACTTGTATTGGCATAGGAATGACGGTCTCAGGATAGGGCAGTGGCCTGACGTATAGATAACATCAGTTTGGGGGACAGTGGTCCCACATCACCTGATACGGATACATATACCTAATTTGTATTGCGGTGATATGGTGCATATTTAAGCCAGAGGAATGAATCTCTTCTTGGCACATAACCAAGCGGGCCGATTGACCGCGTATGCGGTCAAAGGAGGGGGGAGCGGGGAGTTGTTGAACTCCTCCCCATGTGGTGGATAGCAATGGTAAGGAAAGAAATGGATAACCCATTTAATCTGGTATACACAGTTGGTTAACCATAGGGAGGACATGAAACAAACAAGATGTGTGAATGGCAAACCAACTTTTAACTAAAACTGTTGCTATGCTTAACCAGCAGGCAACTCCTCCAATATTTAAAGGAGGCATTCAAATATCAGGTGCTAAATAGTAGCAGCCTGTCTAGGGTCTACAACGTGTTTCATTGGAAACAAGTTGTGGACAGGGTCACATAGTTTGTTGCAGTGGTAGCAAATTGTGATGTGCATTTAAGTTGGATTCATAATTAGAGTACTCCTTGCCAGTGCTATGACGGCCCGTTTGGTTCTTGGCAGTAGCCAAGCAAAGGTAAAATAAAGTTAATAAAGTGGCCCAATTTTTCATCCAAATGAAGTATCCGTGTCATTCTTGGGGAGTGGGAACAGCAAAGCATAAAATCTAGCAAGCGTAGCTATTGCAACCTTCTGCCTTTGGTGAAGTACATGAAGTGGTTGCCTCCACAGGCAGTGGTTTTCTCTCTAAAGAAGAAAGGCACAGAAACGACCCATTCCTATCCTCATTCACACCTACACTGCATGTGTGTGTGTTGCTATTAATGCTTCATAGCATCCACATGGTTTGTCACAGAGAGTTCAGACCCCATTAGTTTATAAATGTAATTGGGGTTTTTTCACCAACGTGCATCACTCTGCACTTACTAATGTTGAAGCTCATTTGCCACTGTTTTGCCCACTCCCCTGGTGTCAAGAGATCCCTCTGGAGCTCCTCGCAATCTCTCACAGTTTTCACTACCCTGTACAATTTTAGTGTTGTCAGAAAATTTGGCTACCATGCTATTTACTCCTACTTCTAGATCATTTATGAAGAGGTTGAAAAGCAGGGGTCCCAGTACTGAACCTTGGGGGACACCACTCTTTACTTCCCTCCACTTGAAGAAGTGTCCATTTAGTGCTACCCTCTGTTTCCTGTCCCTTAGCCAGTTGTTGATCCAGGACAAGATCTGTCCCTTTATTCCATGACTCGTAAGTTTATTCAAGAGCCTTTGGTGTGGGACCTTGTCAAAAGCCTTCTGAAAGTCCAGATAAACAATGTCAATTGGATCCCCCTTATCCACATGCTTGTTGACACTCTCAAAAAATTCTAACAGATTAGTGAGGCATGATTTGCCCTTGCAAAAGCCATGTTGGCTCTCCTTTAGCAGCACCTTCTTTTCTATGTACCTATTAATTCTATCTTTTAGGATGGTTTCCATCACTTTACCTGGGACACATGTCAACCTGATCGGTCGGTAATTTCCTGGATCACTCCTGGATACTTTTTGGAAAATTAGTGTTACATTCGCTACCTTCCAGTCATCAGGCACAAAGCCTGATTTGAGGGAAAGATTATATATATTGGACTTTCAGAAGGCTTTTGACAAGGTCCCACACCAAAGGCTCTTGAATAAACTTACCAGTCATGGAATAAAGGGACAGGTCTTGTCCTGGATCAGCAACTGGCTAAGGGACAGGAAACAGAGGGTAGCACTAAATGGACACTTCTCCAAGTGGAGGGAAGTAAAGAGTGGGGTCCCCCAAGGTTCAGTACTGGGACCCCTGCTTTTCAACCTCTTCATAAATGATCTAGAGGTAGGAGTAAAAAGCAAGGTAGCCAAATTTGCTGACGACACTAAATTATACAGGGTAGTGAAAACTGTGAGAGATTGTGAGGAGCTTCAGAGGGATCTCTCGGCACTGGGGGAGTGGGCAAAACAGTGGCAAATGAGTTTCAACATTAGTAAGTGCAGAGTGATGCATGTTGGGGCAAAGAACCCCAATTACATTTATAAACTGATGGGGTCTGAACTCTCTGCGACAAACCAGGAAAGGGACCTTGGTGTCCTGGTGGACAACTCAATGAAGGTGTCAACCCAGTGTGCCTCAGCAGTGAAAAAAGCAAACTCAATGCTAGGGATCATTAGGAAGGGTATAGAAAATAAGTCAGCAAGTGTCATTTTGCCTCTTTATAAATCTATGGTGAGGCCCCATCTGGAATACTGTGTACAGTTCTGGTCGCCATACCTCCAGAAGGATATTATGGAGCTGGAAAAAGTGCAGAGGAGGGCAACCAGAATGATTAGGGGACTGGAACACCTTCCTTACCATCTGAGGCTGCAACGGTTGGGCCTCTTCACTCTTGAACGACGACGTCTAAGAGGTGACCTGATTGAAGTTTATAAAATCATGCACGGTGTGGACAAAGTAGATAAGGAAAAACTGTTTTCCCTATCGCATAACACTAGAACTAGGGGACACTCGATGAAACTTTTGGGTACTAGTTCTCAAACAAATAAGAGAAAGTATTTTTTCACCCAGAGGATTACTGGTCTATGGAACTCCCTGCCAGAAGAAGTGGAGACAGCTGTCAGTCTTGACAGCTTTAAGAAAGGATTAGACAAGTTCATGGAGGACAAGAGTATCAATGGCTATAATTATGGATACTTAAGGACAACCTCCGGGTTGGAGAGATAGGCAGGATATCTCTCAATATCATTTCCAGGGAATCCTAAGCAGGTGAAGGCATCTGCTTGGGAATACCCTGAAGGAAATGGTGAGCCACTGTGTGAGACAGAATGCTGGACTGGATGGGCTGTGGCCTGTTCCAGCAAGGCTGTTCTTATGTTCTTATGTTCTTATGTTCTTATATTTTGGCTAGGAGATCAGCAATTTCATCTTTAAGTTCCCTGAGAACTCGTGGATGGAAGCCATCTGGTCCTGGTGATTTGTTAGCATTTAGTTTAACAAGACATGCAAGGACCTCCTCCCTGGTTATTTATATTTGGTTTAATTCTTCGGTTTCCCTCCCTACGTAGATAGGCTCTGTTTTGGGCATGTGGTGTCTGTCTTCTACAGTGAATACTGAAGCAAAGAATTCATTGAGTCTCTTTGCAATCTCTTTTTCCTCTTTAATAACCCCTTGCCTTCCATTGTCGTCTAATAGTCCAATGGCCTTCCTAGTTGGGTTCTTACTTCTAATGTACTTAAAGAAATCTTTGTTATTTCTCTGAGTGTTTTTAGCTATACGCTCCTCAAAGTCTTGCTTTGCTTTCCTGATTGTTGCCTTGCATTTGTTCTGCCAGATTTTATGTTTCTGCCTGCTGTCCTCATTCGGACAAGCCTTCCATCTTCTAAATGAGCTTTTCTTGCTTTTGATCACTTCCCAAACAGCTCCTGTAAACCACATCGGAGTCCTCTTTGACCTGGCAGTGCCCTTTTTCCTTTTGGGTATGCATTCCAATTAGGCCTCTGTTATTGTTTTTGTAAACAGCCTCCATGCCTCTTGGAGTGTTTGGACTCTCTCAATTTTCCCTTTCAGCATCTTTTTTACTAGTTTCCTCATTTTTGGGAAATTTCCTTTTTGAAAATTTATGGTCTCTGTTAGATCAAAGCCGAAGAGCCAGCGCTGTCTGCTTCTACAGACATTTCCGTGGTCATGTGGCATGCATGACTAGACACTGGAGTGCACAGAACGCTGTTACCTTCCCACCAAATTGGTCCTTTTTTGTCTACTTGCAATTTCTTGCTTTCGAACTGCTAGGTTGGCAGCTAAATTTTAGTGTGTTTCATTATTAATATCAATATAGATATCATTGGTATCAAAAGATGCATAATTTTCTTTCCTGTGATATCAGGAAATATGTTCAGGATAAGGGCTTTTGTCTACCATCCATGTTATGGAAAATGCTGATATTGTATATTCATATTATTCCTTTTTAAAATTGCTGTATTTTTATGAAATCTTTAGATGAAAGGAATCGACATTCCCAATTGTGATTACAAGGTCCCAATGGACTTGGATGTCAAATTCAAATATAATGCATAAAGATTATAAACCCAATAAGGAGTATGAATCTTCACAATGTATGCAAACACCTCTTAGGTAATGGTAAAGGTTGCCCTTGCTCAAAAGTGAGTCATATCGAACTCCAGGGTTCGGTGCTCATCTCCATTTAAAGCCAAAGAGCCAGTGTTTTCTTTGTCTGTAGATGTTTCCGTGGACATGTGGCAGGCATGACTAGACACCGGAGTGCACAGAATGCTGCTAACCTTCCCACTGAAGTGGTACCTGTTTATCTACTTGCTTCTCCAGTCAGAGCTGCTCCCCTTCAGGAAGATGCTGAAAACCTGGCTCTGCCAATGGGTGTGGGGCACATTAAGCTCCACTTCTCAAGCTCGTTGGCTTGTCTAGCCTGCCTGTTGTGGGATTGAGCCCCCCCCCCCCCCCCGTTCTTTGATAATTCTGTTCTATAGTGGGTGGAGGGAGGGTTAGGGTAGTTTTTAATGATGATGTTAGTTTTTTATGCATTTTAATTCTGCTTTTAGCTGGGGGTTTTATGTAATGTTTTATTGGTAATGGTTTTATCTTGCTTGTATTGTACTTTGTTGTTGTTGCCGCCCTGAGTGGTGTGCTGCACTAGGAGGGCAGGGTATAAATCAACAAATAAATAAATAAATAAATAAATGTCTTGCTTTCAAACTACTATATTGGCAGGAACTGGGAAAGAGGTGGGAGCTCACTCCATTGTGCAGCATTCAGATCTCTACCTGCTGATCTGCCAACCTTACAGTCATCATGTTCAGCATCTTAATCCTTCTAACATACCTTTAAATATGCATGCATTCTATTCACTTAGAAATGTCAGAGACAAATGCAAGTTATTGCTTTTGAAAAATCATTTTATACCCATCTCTGGCTTAATACTGATATTAATCATCAGTAACTTCCTGTATA
The DNA here is from genome assembly GCA_035047305.1 of Bradypodion pumilum. Lineage (NCBI taxonomy): Eukaryota > Metazoa > Chordata > Lepidosauria > Squamata > Chamaeleonidae > Bradypodion > Bradypodion pumilum. The sequence continues at coordinate 203,009,908 of JAWDJD010000003.1, read as the reverse complement.
CCTACTGTAGTTGTGCCAATTTCTATGTTTTCAAATTTATACTGTATGGGCAAGCACCAGTATAAAAGATATAGATATGTTAATTGGTCATGTATGTATTTTATGGTTGTGTGCCACAAACAAAAATCTAAATAGTTGTTCTGCTTATTGCACCGTTATCTATGATTCTGTATTATTTTAATATTATTTGAGTTAAACAATAGTGTTTGATTTATTATACAAAATTTACTTCATGGTCACAAAGAGCAATGCAGAGTATTAGGTTTTTGCATACTTTTGTAAGTGTTTTTTTTAAAATGTTTCTGTGTCTATTTGGTTACCACTGAGACCCATCTTTCCTCTCCCTGCACCAGCCTACAGGACTGGTATCTTGGATTTCATGACATATCTTTTCTTATAAAATCCTTTTCTCAGACTGAGTGCATTATATGTTTTTAGACATCTATTTTGTGGAATATTCTGTAGCAAGACCTTCTTGAAAAAAACTACTGCTCTGACCTATTGACTTTGCACAATCTTTTGGTTCTATCAGAAGTACTAGAAACCTTTCAAATTGCACCATGCATTTTCTAGGGATACTCATTGTGGGTTTTGCTGGTGTCATAAATGCATTTGTAATGTCTGGAGACATGTTTGTGACCCTATGCAATGCCTGTTCCATCAAGAAAAAGGTCATACCCATATCAAAGTGAAAAAGAAGTTGTTTCAGCATCTGTCTCTCTCTCTTCCCCCTCCCTGCCATCCTTCCTTTTTCTTCTTCTCTCCCCAATCTTCTTCTTCCTCTACCTGGCCAAACTGCAGGGGTCTCACTCAACAAAGCTTTGTAGTATTTCTTTCCTGGAGGAAACACATCAATTTATGGTTTTGCCCTGGGGGGAAAAACCACCACAGTTTTTAAAGCATGCAGTAGATTGAAATACTAAGGTCCATCATTCCAAGCAATACATAATTTATTTTTAAAAAGGAACCCTCTCATACTTTTCAGTATTTAGTCCTTACAACAAGAGTTTAATCCTTGCAACAAGAAAACTACCCAACTTTAAAATTAACTGAAGTAAAATGTAGCTAAAGTACTGGCCACCCCTTTATTCCTATAAAGGGGTGGCCAGTACTATAGCTACATTTTATCTTTGCTCTCTGGCCCAGTAACCTAGTTTTTCCACTAAAAAGCAGCTCACTTGTCACATCCTCCAGGCACACAGCATGAAATCCCAGGTACATTATGTGTCTGTCTACCAAGAACAAAAAGGAAATATCTCCACTGTTCTCACCTTTTACTTTTACCTTCTTAGGTTTCTGAAAAGTGTTAATGGCTAATCTCCTTCTGCTTTCATCTCACTTGCCCTGCTCCACGTATACCAGATAATATTACCTAGCCTCCCACTATAGCTTATCTTTTTTTAACCATCCCAATCTCCCTTTAATCGACAACAAGAGAATAGACAGATGTGAAATTGTTCATCCATTTCCCCCCTCTTTATCTGAAGGGTTTTGTTGATTCTGTATGGGTCATCCAGACAAGGCATTTATTCTATAATATTCCTTCACCTTCCCAGGGTATTTTACTTTTCTTTCTTTTCTTTTTTTTGCACTATCTAGGCTGTGTTTGCAGACATGTTTGTGTTTCTTCACTCCTGGGGGAATGGTGGGTAGGTGTTGATTTGGTTTGGTTTCATTTCACTTCCTTTTCTACTCTGATGATTATTTTTTAAAAAAGCTAACAAGCAACTTTCCAGACCATACCTGTCAAGTTTAGTACATGAAAATAAGGGAAATTTTGGGCCATGCCCCTCTCCCCACCAGGCCTTGCCCCCACCCACCAGGCCACGCCACCTCCTCCCCCAAATCCTGGCACATCCAAGAGCCTAGAAGAGGAGAAGCCACCAGAGCCAGGGAGGAGAGTTGGGCTCCCCCCCCTGTGGAGAAGGAACCTCCCCCTAGGCACTCCCCCACTCCCCTTAGCACCACTGCTGTCCCTCACAGGGAATAAGGCAACAGGCCAGGCCCTACAGTCCAGCCTTACTGTAATAATTCTATTTTAAATCTCTTTCCACACATTCTCTGCTATGACAGCATTTCATATTATGGTGATTTTTCATGGAACTGTTTTTTACACTTTAATCATTTAATTGTCTACTGTCCTATCCTTGTGTACCTCAATTTCATTTTTTAAAATGCTATGTTTAAGGCAGGACCATCAAAATATCCTCTTTATGTTGTATGCAAATATACTTAAAGCAAATTGGCTCACTGTCTCTTCTCTTTAACACCCTCTGAGAGTATCAAAGCTGAAATTTTATCTAAGTGCAGCCTCTGGAAATAAGACTAAGTCAAAAGACTCATTTTTATTATCTTCTTAAGGGACGGCCTTCAAGGCTGCATCTCACCTTAGATGTCCATTCTCGGTCCCTTAGGAATGTGTTCCTTCCTGAAATAGGGGTGAAAGAATTAAGATAATATTAATTCTGTTTTAAAAGTAAAAATTATTGTCTCAGTACTCTGTAAAGTTAAACAGATCAGATTGACCTATCATACAGAACTGATGATGAGGCTAAGTAAATAGAAGCCTTTTGTGTCCACAAGCTCAGCACAGTTTGTACAGCTGACAGGGAACCGTAAATAATATTTGTGTGACATGACATGATGTGACATGAGACATGTTCCTTATATGACATGATCTAAATAACAGTTACGGAATGATCTAACCTGAAATTAATGAAATGTCAGAAGATTAATTAATAATTTTGGCTTTTCCCATAGTGATGTAATGTGTAGAAATTTCCAAATTTTATGCTAGAAAAGGATGGCTCTGAAAATGTGTATTCATTCAGGGAATATTAGCTTGGTAAAGCTTTCCTGAATCTGTTTGGCCAAATATTAACAAATATTAATATTAATAAAACTCCTAAATCTGTCTTAGCGTGTGGAATGCAATTTTGTCGAGTTCAGAATTCCATAAGATTTTTGGCGAACTCCGCCGGGGACTGACTTGACAAATAGCAGGTGCCATTGTCACTCTAGACGGCTGTTCGTGATGGGATAAAACGACACCTCTCCAGGGATAACCTAAAATGCCGGCATAGTAGACCTTTGATCTACTCTAGGAAATCAGTGAACAGATGACGAGTAACTATCAGAAGAAACAGACCAGTCAAAGATCTGGAAGGTTAAGACAGACGGAGAACTCGAGAAGGTGGATTTTCAAAAGTCTGCAGGCAAGTATAAAATTGTATGAAACTGTATGAAACTGTAGAAGTATACTTATGTGTGCCCACTCATTTGTGTGACATGACATGATGTGACATGAGACATGTTCCTTATATGACATGCTCTAAACAACAAACACTGAATGTTCTAACCTGAACTTAATGAAATGTCAGAAGATTAATTAATAATTTTGGCTTTATCCCATAGTGATGTAATGTGTAGAAGTTTCCAAATTTTATGCTATAAAAGGATGGCTCTGAAAATGTATATTCATTCAGGGAATAATTTAGCTTGGAAAAGCTTTCCTGAATCTGTTAATATTAATTAATATTAATAAAACTCCTAAATCTGTCTTAGCGTGTGGAATGCGATTTTGTCTAGTTCAGAATTCCATAACATTTTTGGCGAACTCCGCCGTGGACTGACTTGACAAATAGCAGGTGCCATTGTCACTCTAGATGGCTGTTCTTGACGGGATAAAACGACGCCTCTCCAGGGATAACCTAAAATGCCGGCATAGTAGACCTTTGATCTTCTCTTGGAAATCAGTGAAGAGGTGACGGGAAACTGTCAAAAGAAACAGACCAGTCAAGGATCCGGAAAGCTAAGACAGACGGAGAACTCTAGAAGGTGGATTTTCAAAAGCCTGCAGGCAAGTATAAAATTGTATGAAACTGTATGAAACTGTAGAAGTATACTTATGTGTGCCCACTCATTTGAGAAGTGGAAGTGGAGCCTGATCACCTTCAAGGGGACGGGACAGTGATTCCTAAGTCCTTAATGAACCACGGGCAGTAACCCAGTGTTCCTGGAAAAATCAGGGTGGTGAACCTAATTTTTTTGTGTGTAAAATTTATATTGTGTGGGAGGTTAAACCATTGTGGTTCCTGATGGTGACCCTTGATCTTTCGGGTGCCCCAGGCCATTGATAGTGTTTTAGTTTAGAATGGGTGGTGGTAGTAGCGTTCCAAGAATGCCACTACGGTGTTTCCTTGAGAAATTTGAGATATTTACACCAGAGATACATGAACCCCCTTTAACAAAATTTGAGTTAAGAAAGTTTTGTGAATATGAATGGCCCAGTTTCCAAGTAGGGTGGCCTCCAGAAGGCTCCTTAGATTTGGGTCTTATAAATAGAGTGTTTCAAAGGATAGCAGAGGACAAACAGTATCCTTATATGTCTGTATGGCAGGTAACAGTTGCAGAGAAACCATGGCCATCTTGGCTAAAGGAATGCCAGGCTGAATGTGTAAAAGCACATTTAATGAAGGAAAGGAAATCGAAAGATAAGAAATCTAAATTAGGTAGGAAAGTGGTCAGAACACCCAATACCCCAGAAATAGAATGGCAGAGAGAAGAAAGATTGAAAATTTTAAACAGAAATGAAAAAGATGAAATTCTGTTTCAAAGACCGCCACCTTATGTCATGCCAAAATCAGTGCCACAGGATGCCCAAGTCCCACATATTTATCCAGACCTTGCATTAGTAAATGCAGGAAGCAGTCACTCTGCAGGAAGATTTCAGACCCCAGACAGAAGTGAGACTTCCCCAACCACAGAGAAACTGAGAAAAGTAACTGAAATCTTGAAAGATGTAATTGAACAAGGAGAAGAAAAATCAAAAGGTACAGCCAATCTTCTCCCTATAACAATGAAGCTGGAAGGGAGCCACTTTCGAATACCCCAATGGCACACATCATGCCAACGATGAAAAAAAGAAAAGAGATAGTGGCCCCACTGAGGGAAATGATAACCAGCCATATGAGGGAAGATGATGAACAAGAAAATCAGTCAATCTTCCAATATGTACCATTTACCACAACAGACTTGTTAAATTGGAAACAGCATTATGGACCTTTTAGTACCAAGCCGAATGAGGTGATTGAACTAATTGGAACTATAGTACAGACACATAACCCCACATGGAATGACATGCAACAAATAATAAATACGCTCCTTAATATGGAAGATAAGCAAAAATTGAAACTGGCAAAAGACAGAATCCTTCTTAGAAATTTCCCAGACAAAATCAGACTATAGTGCCTATGGCGGCAGCTGCTGAACAAAACCCAAATTGGGATCCTAATGATTCAACACACAGGACAAGTCTTCAACAGTACAGATATTTGATTTTGGAAAGCTTGAAGGAAGCAGCAAAAGGTCCTGTCAATTTTAGCAAACCTGCTAATATAATTCAAGAGAAAGAAGAATCCCCTGAAAGTTTCTTAGCCAGGTTAATTGAGGCTTATAAAGTGAACATAGGGATTAATATGGAAGATCCTGAAAACCGCCAGTTGTTAAATGAAAGATTCATTACACAGAGTGCACCGGATATAAAGAAAAAGTTACAAAAGCTGGAAGGAGCATTGGGAAAGAACACAAGCAAACTGCTGTAAATTGCAAGGAAGGTCTACTTTAATAGGGAGCAGGAGGAAGAGAAGAAGGAGAATATGAGAGAATCTAAAATAGCTGAGATGATCGCCCTTGCTTTGAGAAGAGGCAACAATCAGTGTGCTTACTGCAAGCAAGAGGAATGAGATGATTGAAGAAACCAGAGGAATTTGGGAAATCCCAGAAAACAAACAAACAAACAGCTGAGCACTTGATAGCTAACCCCAAGCTCCAAGGCTACTAGGCTTGTCCCAATTTTTTCAGGTAGTATGTGAAAGTACGCAGAAATAGAAGTGTTCATGTCACAGGCCAGTTGCCTAACTCCAGAGGAACTTGAAGGCCTGCACAAGAAGTTTATTTTTTCTGCAGACGTACAGGTACATACTGGCCATGCACTCCAGATGATTTGGAAAACAAGGGACATTTATGGGTTAGTAATCAAAGCCAGTATCAAAAGCTGCCCAGAATGCCTAGACCCCTTGCAATTAATCAGAAAACAAAAGACTCACAGTTGGCAAAAGGGTGCAGAAGAAGCAAAACAAAAAAACAGCTATGTTTAAACAGCCAAACAAACACAGGAGTTGTGTTTGATTAAAGAATTTGAGGACTTGAAAATACAAAACATCTCAAGTACACAAAAATAAAATGAAAAGCCAGTAAGAAACACTTACAAAAGCAGGGAGGCAGTCGAATCATTCTAGTTCATTTAATCCACAGTTAGGAAGAGGTTGAGAAAGCAAGTGGGATTGTTGAAAGCATTGCGGAATTGTATAAAAAAAGTAAATCAATACGTCCAGTTTTTTTTAGCCAATAATAATGCATGATATGAGAACTCCCTTCTGTACAAAGTATTCTGTTTTCTCATTTGAATAATTTCCACTAGAAGGAAATTATTAACTCAGTCACTGCAGTAGAAATCAAATGTGAATCAGTGCAGGAGGCTTGCTCTCCCCATCTCCACGGCAACACATGGCTTTAAGCCAGGAGACTGGTTATAGTTAAACATTGATAAAATGGATTATTGCAAAACTAAAAAGAACTATATACTGTCAAAAGTATCTTTTTCCTTGCAGTTTAAGACCCTGGAAAGGTTGGAATACTTAGATTTTGCTTAAATAATCAACGCAAGAGAGAAGACGGTAGCTTGGCTAAAGACCCAAACTGGAGGCGGTCTTTTCAACGCCCAGCCAAAGCTTGAGGATTCGGCAATCAACATGATAGAAATGTTTATGTGAAAAGTTATTAAACTTTAATAATTTTCAAGAAATCAGGAGGGAATGAAATAGGGGTGAAAGAATTAAGATAATATTAATTCTGTTTTAAAAGTAAAAATTATTGTCTCAGTACTCTGTAAAGTTAAACAGATCAGATTGACCTATCATACAGAACTGATGATGAGGCTAAGTAAATAGAAGCCTTTTGTGTCCACAAGCTCAGCACAGTTTGTACAGCTGACAGGGAACCGTAAATAATATTTGTGTGACATTACATGATGTGACATGAGACATGTTCCTTATATGACATGATCTAAATAACCGTTATGAAATGATCTAACCTGAACTTAATGAAATGTCAGAAGATTAATTAATAATTTTGGCTTTTCCCATAGTGATGTAATGTGTAGAAATTTCCAAATTTTATGCTATAAATGGATGGCTCTGAAAATGTATATTCATTCAGGGAATATTAGCTTGGTAAAGCTTTCCTGAATCTGTTTGGCCAAATATTAACAAATATTAATATTAATAAAACTCCTAAATCTGTCTTAGCGTGTGGAATGCGATTTTGTCTAGCTCAGAATTCCATAACATTCCTGCTTCAAAGGCTTCTGTGAATTCCCTTCGTCTGTCTTACTAAGCTCTAACACAAAGGGGATATTAAACATTTCCCCCCAACTCTTGGTCAGCATATCCCCCCCCCCCATTCAGAAGGCTTGTTCCTGCACTTTTTTGCATTGTGTTTTTCCCTTCTTCAGCAACTGACTTGTACTTGGTCTGCTGTTACTCCAATATAGTTTTGCTGTGACTGGGTTAAATTATCACCTAATTTTTAAAGGAGTTTCCAAGCCCATCTTCTGGTCTACTTCATGTTCAGGTTCTTGACTAAGGCACACTATTGTGATTTCCGATTTTCAGCTAGATCTTGCATCAGTTCTTTCCCAGTTTCATCAGTATATTCCCAAAAAGAATCCTGGTTGTAGAGTACCTCATATCTAGCTAGCAGAAGTTTGATCTTGTCAGTCAAGCCATGGGTGTGGCATTCTCTTGCAATATTTTTCCTTGATATTATTTTCACATAACGTTTTTTTTTTTTGATCCTGACCAGGAGTCAAGGATAACTCAGCCTTCCATCCTTCCAAGGTCAGCAAAATGAGTACCCAGCATATTAGTTGCAAAATTTTAATTAACTGCTGAACCATCGAGAGAGTGCACCAAGTGCTATGGAGTAGTATAGAAGTGTAATTGCTCTTGCTAAGATGGACAAATTCATGATATTTATCTGGGTGCAGAGGATCCTCTCTACACTTTTATCCAACAGCTCTCAAAAATTCACCTATTTAGCCTTTTTTAAATTAAAACATCTGCTAAAAGGCACCTCCTGGGGTTTCACTGCAGCATTTGCTATTCACACAATGGATCTATGTTAAGTGTGCTGTTTCAGACCATCAGTTACTTTCATTTACTGTTCTGTTATCTTCTTGCATACAAAGATGTTGTCCAGAGTATATCCTCTACTCCATCTACCACTGTTAAAGGATGCATGCAGTTTTGGATCATGGACAAGTTGAAGGTCATTGGTGTCTCCCCGAGATACAAGTTGTGTGTCAGGGTTGAAATGGGGTCATCGTGTCTGTAATGGAGATTTATGAGGTGGGGAGAAGTTAGGGTGCGTTCCAAAGAAGAATTTGTATTCAAAATATGCTAGCCTCATGGTTTGAAGAAACAAAACAAAGTTGGACAGACATGTGATACTGCATAGTGATTGGCTGGAGTCATCCAGAGGGTGGAACTTGTGGGAGAAGATAAAAACTGAAGGGAGGGGGTAGAACACTCTCTTGTGCTAAGGGTGAGTTGTGAACTTAGAAAACATATAGGGGCTTTTAAGCTAGAAGTGGCCCCCTCTGCGCTTCCACAATTAGATAAGCTCTATTTGTTTTAATGTGCTTTCTGAATTAAAACTGTTTCATTTGCTTAATTAATCTGTAAACTACTTTTGCTACAATATACTTTTAAAATTCAAGAAGCACTGGAGTTGTTTGATTTCTTATGCACTACTGTACTTACAGCAAGCTAAAATCATGGGTTGCTTAGCTAGGAGGGCAGCAATTCAGGTGGAATCCCAACTATGTGTAGGCCAATGTCCTACTCATGAGTAAAGAGATTCCTTACATTGTGCACCATCCTTATTGGTCTGGTTATATCCCCAAAATTCACTGTGACAATTAAAATTTCCAATAACAAAAGTTATTAAAATAAAAATGTAAAATATTCTGTTGATTCAACCAAATTCAAAGGCAGCCTTTGCAGATCTATGATATAGTTAGGATGTGACATGGCATTCTCAGCATCAGTTTCCTCTCCCTGAGTTTTTCTCTCTCCTTTGTATGAATTCTGTGCTCCAACATGACTGAAGAAAAACTGCAGATGGGAGCAATCATAAATGTCAACATCAGCAATCAAATGGCATCAGAAGCATGGCAAAGATGAAGAAAAGTCAACAAAGCACAGCAGGGGCTCAGTAGCAGCCCAACAATAGCTAAACAGGAAGGCAGTCTCAGAGCTTCACATGCCATCAAAATATGCCATGAAATTGTGCTGTGCAGTACAAGGCCAAGGCTCATGATTAAAGAGGTTAGAGAACAGACCTGTCTCTTGGAAACTGAAATCAATGTTAGTTCTTAGGTTTAAAAAAGAAGTCCTGTTTAGCAAGCTATGTCGGTAGCTCGCCTGGCAAAAATTAAAATCATGTATACCAGTGTTTCTCAACCTTTGGTTTTTGGACTTCAAATCCCAGAAGCCTAAATCAATTCCCCAAAGCACTGATTAGCCAATGTACTGACTTAGGCTACTGGGAATTGAAATCCCCCTGTGGGGAGTGAGCCCTATGTTGGGAATCACTGATTAAACATTTTAGTCTAAGTTTGGAGGAAATTATTTAAAAAGGGTGTAAACTTTGCATTATTATCCCTTTGTTTTTAGTTGGTAGTGTAATAAAGAGAGCATCTCAATTTACATAAAGTCCTACATTTCCATCAGTTTTCTCAGGTTAGGGCTTGATTCAAATATTGAGGAGAGGGGTGGCCAAGCTATGGCCCATGGTGCCAAATCATCTGGCCCACATGACCCGCACCACAACCAGAAGTGAAAGTAAAACACATCCACACACATGCAAACACTGCCATAAATGCACCTGCCACTGTCGTAAACACATTTACAACAGCTGCGGACATGTTTTATGGCAGGTTTACAATGGGAGGAATCATGTGACTGGCCTGTAGCACAAAAAGTTTTAGAGCCCCTGATCTAGGAATACATGACACACAGCTGTCATGTATTTTTTTAAAAACCTAAGGACTAACATTATTTTTCTAAAACACAGTTTATTTTAAACTACTCAGCAGGGGCTGTTTATTTTGCACAATTCCTAAACTGCTATATTCTTCTGTCTGCAGGCATTTGCCAGTTCGTACTCTGTATTGGGTCAGTTGCCCCATAAAGTTTGCAGGATGCTCCGCAGCCAGAAAATGTTCACACAGACTCTTACTGTCATAATGTTAAGACAGTTTAGCAGTCAGCTGTCACAGCAAAAAAAGACTGTTGCAATCTATAACAGTTTTTAAAACATTAATGTTGTAACACTATTGACAGTACATTTTTTAAAAAAAATGTTACCAAGTGTAGGGTGCAGCAGCATTGGGGGCTGCACCTGAAAGGCTCTGCAACAAAGGCAGTGGTGGTTTCTAAATCAAAGCTGACACACACACCCCCCACCCTACTTTCAGAATGGAGACACACATACACCCCCCAGCAGCATGGAAAAGTAAAAAAAAAAAAAGGAACCCTATTGGGGGCAAAGAGGGGAAGGAAAGATCAGTAGAGTGGTTAGCTACACCAGCAGGATTTTAACAAACCTCTTTCAGACAAGGTCACTTGTAGGGACACAGAAACCAGGACCAGCACCATGGGACATTCACCCAATTAAAAAACAAATTGGAACCCTGATTCTTTTAACAGTCAAGATGCACTCAAAGAGTTTACATTGAATGCAAAGAACTTTCAGGTTCAAATTTCAGCCCAGCCAAAGAAGCCTAGATGCACTTAGGGAAGTCTTTGAGCATCAGCAATTAGAAAATGATAGCAATTACATGTTAATATTGAACACTTTGTGTCCTCAAGTATCCTCACGGGCAAAACCATATTAAAACCAGGGCTAATATCCTGTTTTCTGCAAACACATGGAGAAATAGTCTGTTCTATGAACAGTTCCTATGAAATCCAAAAATCTCTTGTGCAAGTGAAGTGACTGTTTAAAGCAACACAACAGATTGTGGCTTGTACAACTGCATGCTGGAAATTGGTAGAGACTGTGGAGCTGTTACACTACATGAAGATGAACAAGTTGTTAATTTAAATATATTATAAATTAAATATAAAGCCAAATAATATCACCAGGAAAAAGCAATTGTTACATAGCTACCATTGTAATAATTAATTGCAGCTAAAAATGTATTGACATTTGTATTAACCTGGTTAAGGCTGATCAGTTTTTCTATTAACATATTTTGATGTTCTGGTAGAAATGCGAAGCAGCCAGCATATAGGGCCAAACAACTTTATTAGGCAGTCAGAACATGGAGAGCAATGGCGCAGCACTGCTCATTGCAGGCGCACCCCCCAATAAAGGACTCCGACACTGGTAAAAGTGGATAACGGCATTGGGCCACATTTATTGATTCATGCCCTAGTCCGAATTATAAATTTCTATTGGTAAAACGACCAATCATAATTCTTAAGGCAAGCAGGCCGAAGTAACACTGGTAAGGTACCACCCCAAAATTGCCAACGGCAATTGGTTACAATGTATCAATTTGTATCAATTTGTTTGTTGACAACAAACAAATTATTGACCGTAGTCAATATCTAACTAATGACCCCACCCTCTGACGCGTATCCGTGGAATCACGGGGTGATGCATGCTGGCTAGCTATCGCCATCACCCCGTCGCCTAGTTCGTCGTTGACCGGACAACGTTTAATCAACTTATGCCTGTCTATTGTTGTCCAGTCAATTGCGAACCTGCCGGATACCTGTGGGTCATAATGTTTACCTTACCAGTGATACCCGCCCATGTGACCAAAGTCAACAGCATCACAGAAACCCCTATATCAAACCATAGCAACAGTGTGGGATGGGCGAAAAAAAACAGGACCCGAAAGCCAATAGTGGGTCCCAGCCAAAAATTCCCACCCGGCCCCGAAGCGACCAAAATATCACACTGTTAACTAGGGAGGGGGTGGAGGGGAAAAACTTCTCCGCTCCGTCGCTTCGCAAAATGGCAGCTCGGCCGCCTCATGGCCACCCCTTTTATAAGGGAGCTGGCCACGCCCCTAACTACCCGGATGCCTTCGTCCTATGGGGGGGGCGCAAAGGGCGTGGCGGCCATTTTGGCACCACGCTTGCAATATATACTCTCAGAAATGGATACATTTGGGTGGGAAACGACAGGAAGGGGAATGGGGTGACTGGGAGGTCAACGGACCAGAGTGAAGACTGTACAGACTACATAATTTAGGCGGGAATGCAGTCACGCGATATTTCAAGACCAAGAAGAAGGAGACAAAATGGATACATTTGGGCGGGAAACAACAGGAAGGGGAGTGGGGTGACTGGGAGTTCAACAGACCAGAGTGAAGACTGTACAGACTACACATTTTTGGCGGGAATGCAGTCTAGCAATATTTCAAGACCAAGAAGAAGGAGATAAAATGGAGGATTGTACTGATCCCAATTACATTACAAAACGTTGCAGCAATAAATGTATTCAAACACATCATCCCTCCCCCCTAGGATGGGACAAAGTCAATCAGCCACTGTGGAGGCCCACAAACCCTTTTGGGCCATACCGATACCTGACTGTGTTAGGAAGTCCTAGGCTGATTAGGTTCCATTGACTGATACCCCATGCTGGCGGCCCATTCTAAACCATTTGCATTTTGGGAGCATTGTCCCTGTCATGGGCAATTCAAAGGAAGACATTTATTCTCATTATTTTATTGTGTGAAGTTAGGAATGCTTTATGATATAATGCCAATTAGGAGAGCATTGCATAACCAGGTGTTAGTTAGAATTCTTTCACCCACTCACATAGATGTCAAGATTCAAGGACAGAAGTCTGGGAATCTGACAGATAGATTCATCTCACAAGATAGCAGAGATGGAACATTGAGATAAGAGAATCTCACATACCACACAGGTGTGGGTCTACAGCTGGACGTTCAGATGTCCAGTCTGACTTTCTCCTAGATGACATAATTGGGAATTTCCACATTCTTGAAATAGTACGTGTGAGGAGAAGAAAGGTATAAAAACCCAAGCTTTTTAATCTTCAAAAAGAAGAGGGGGTCAGTGATCTCTAGCCCAGTGAGATGCTGTCCATCTTTCCTTTACCTTAGGAATTAGACAATGCTGGTCTAACATCCTATGGGGGGTCTCTTCGGCCTCATACTTTAGCCTATTTAGCTAGCTTAGTTATTCATGTTTATTTTATGATTTATCTTTGTATTTTGTAATGTCTATTTTATCCACATATTAATCTACTTCAATTAAGTAACCAATAAAAGCTGCTATAATTGAAGAAGATAGTAGTGGCTTATTTTGTTCTCCTCCAAGCCTTGAAAGAGGAGAATTCAAAGGATCCAGCATAACCATAAATTGAAGGTTTTGTCAGGAGGGCTGAGTTCCAGGAGAAGAGAAATAGAAGGCCTCAGTGAGTTTTGTTTTGAGAAGCCTTATCAGTTTGCTGGAACCCTTCTGTACTGAGGTAATTATTTATCTTTGAAGCAAAGCTGGATTCACCAAGTGCCATAGGAGGGGAGGCAGCGTAAAGGGCAGTGTTTGGGTTAGAGAAGAACAATCTCATAAATCCCACATTGCTAAACTTAATTGTCAGCTATATTGGAACAAACAGGGGTCCAGTGAATCTCAAAACGCTGTTTGCTACAGAGCCAATTAGCAAAGAAACCTCTGTGAAAAGTTATTTTTACGTCTGTCTTGGCACTATAAATCTTTTAGACTGCTGTCTGTTTAATAGTACAGGGTAGTTTAGTCTAAGAGAATGTGAGAACCTTCCGACAGTCCCAACTCAGAGTTGGAACCAGGGAGGGGGCAAACTAAATCAAAACCCTGTTTGGATGGAGCAGGAGTAGGGGATCACTCAAAATTAAAACTAGAATCAGGAGGAGTAAAACACAACGAAAAGTCCCGCCTTTGAGAATGTTGAGTAGGGGATGATTCAATGAAAACTTGCCTCATTTGGGTGGGAGTTGAGGTAGACTCGAATGTTGAAGGATGGGTGGGCTTCCTGGGAGAAATCAAAGCCCTGTTTTTTGCTTGGATGAGTGGAGGAACACTCTTGGAGAGATTCTTCAGAGCCCGTAGTTTTGGGTGAAGTTTTAGGGGGATCCTCAAGAATTTCCTCTGGGGCAGGATGGAGTAGGATGTACCAGAATCCACCTCCATCTTTACCGGAATGCCATGCAACTGGATCTCTACGAAGAAACAATTGGAGATGCTGGAGACATGGCGGATGGACAGCTCCTTGGCAGAGATCTTTGACGCACATGCTCCCTTCCAGTTTGGTCATTTGTACTGCTCCGGGACTTGCTTCTGGCATTGTCTGCAGACTTTGGCAATGTGGCCCTTTCTGCCACAGTGGTGGCAATTGGCGTTCTTGAAGGGGCACTGATGGTGGTCGTGCCTTACTCCACAGCCATCGCACCTGCAATGGACCCTCTTGGCATTTGCACGATGTCTTCTTTCGGACCTTCTGTACCTCACTGTCTTCGTCACTGGACCCGGACCCCGGCATGGATGTAGATGCCGGCGACACTGAAGACGCGGAGGAGTGGGGCAAAGAACAGCGATGGGCCTGCATGGCAGACTCTGAACCCCCAGAAGTGGCAGGCCTATGATTGATCGACTTGACGCCCGACCTCGCTGCCTCGGATGCCAATGCCTCCCAGAGGACAGACTTGAAGGGTGAGTTAGACCTAGGTTTGTTATTTTTAGCATGCAATGCACTGATTTCTAATGACTGTGGCTGACTAATAAACAGAAGAAAAATGCTGACTTCTACCTGCTTAAGTGTGAACCAGGAGGGAGAGGCTGGGGAAGGGCCAGAAGCCCAGACCATGCTACTCAGGGAAATCCCCAGCTCTTTCATTTTGAAAAGGAAATAACCAAACGATGTATGCTCAGGTACCCTCAGGATGTTCTCCAAGTTGCATGTATCTAGATTTCACAGTCTGGGAAATGTAACAAATACACACCTTTTTATTGTAGACTAGATGGGGTACCCGGCATTGCCCGGGTGGGGGTCCCAACCTGGGACAAGGAGAGACCCAGGTGTGACACTCCCAGGCCCCAACCTCCCTGGTGACTTACCTTTGTGAGTTTGTTCATCATTCACGTTGTGGTCAAGTTGGTGCCGGACAGGCCTAGAGGTGGCCTAATTTCCATCCAGACACATCACACATGACCCACCCATGCAAAACCCACCCACCCATGACACACCTGAACAATACACACACACACAACACACACGCCACACAACACACACAGCCGACAGACGTCACACATGACACAACACACTCGCACAACGCCCACCCACCCAGACACACAACACCCACCCACCACACCCAGACACATCACACACAACACACCCACACAAAATGCACCCACACAACACCCACATACACAATACACACACAATACATCACACACCCACACAATAAATACCCTCACATAACACAATAAACCCACACACACAATGCACACACGACACACACACTTGTCACAAAACACATGCACCCGATACACAACCCTCACCCACCACAGCCACACACATCACATATCACACAACACACTTGCACAACACACACACACACACCACCTATTTCCCGGCCTTGCTGCTACCGCACGGTGCAGAGTCCACCGGTAGCCCCCCATGTGGTTTCCTGCTACTGCCTGTGGCGGACCTCAGGAGGGCAGAGGAGGCAGGGTGTGATGGAGTTTCCCCCAACACAGTCCCTGGCTCGTGCCCACCTTACCTCCACAGGGTGGTTCTCCCTCCTACGCCACCCAAGCTCCCAGTCACGCCACTCGGCCCCTGCCCGGGGCCTGCTCCACTTCTCCCATTCTTCTCAATGGGGGCTGGCCACCCAAGGAACTATGATCCCCAGGATGCACCGGGTCTGCTGTGTCATTGCTGTTTGGTTTCTGGTGGAGGGGGGGTTGTGGCCCATTTTCGGAATGACAAACCCCAAAATGGGCTGCCAGTCCCCTGTGCTGGCCTAGCCAGGCACACCAGGTAGGTGAGTGCGAGGTTCTGGGGTGGTGGGTGCCACGGTGGTGTGGCACATGAGTATCAAGGGCCACACCACCTTCATTTTAGATATATAGATCACTAATACATGACTACTTAATTGGAATTTGGAAAATTCTGTTTAAAAGTGATATGTAGCTGCTAAAGTATTCATGCAGTTTGAGGGGCATTTGGACTTTCTCGTATCTATTGTTCATTTAGGTTACAGTTCCATATGTAATTACCTGGAAGTATGCCTGAACACAGGGATTTACATTTATGTAGACATGTATAGGATTTTGTAAGTAGTCTAATTAATTATGACAAAAGCTATCAAACATATTTCCTAGCTAGTCTTTATGAAAAGTTGATGGATTACATATTCTTATATCACTTTGAATTTATAGCTGTCACCACCTCTTCTTTCATCTATTCATGAATGAAACTATGTTGACTGAAGAGCTGGATTTCTGTTGTAGAGTCTGTCCATTTCCCAGATTTTCGGAAGTTCATTCAACAAAAGAAAACCAAGAAGAAGGTCAAGCCTAAGGCCTTACTCCCAACTTATGGTGATCACTCTAGTACCCCAATGAGGCAGATAGCCAGTAGACAGGGTGAGTTATATTTAAAGAGGAATTTTATTAAATTGTAAGGTAAGGTCATGGAAATACACTGGGTGTGTTGGCTGATCAGTTCAGTGCTCCCACTACAGGAAGGACATTTATTAGACAAGTCCATAGAGGGCATGTGACTGGGTAAGTCCCACTATACAGTAAAGAAAATAATAATAAAAAAAGGATTCTTAAAACAAAACAGTCCCTGTATTTTCAAGGTGTGTTGTAGATCAGGGCTAAGGAAATCTGCTCTAGGTTTTCTTCTTGTCTCTTGTAAGTATTTAAAAACAACTAGACCGGGGATGTTCCATCATTGTGGGCTGACCACCAGTTCTTAAAGGAGGGCAGTTTAAAGTGGCCAAAAGTGGTTAAATTGTGGCAAGAATTATCTAAAAATATGTCGTACCATGTCTCCTGTTAAAATCCTTTGATCGGCTATGGCTTGGGCTTAAGAAAAGTGAGTCTGTCGGTTTCTAGTGGTGTGGAGGTTGGTGCGAGAGCAGCACAGCCGGGTTTTGCCTGTACTCTCTGCTCTGCTGGAGGTGAGATCAAGAGAGGAAAGAGGGAACTGGCATTGAGAAGGAGAAAGTGTGGAAGAATGTATGGAATGTGACAGTGCCGTGGCTTTGAAGTGCAGGATTGGCAGCGGAGGAAATAGAGAACCTTTGTGAAGAAGTGGAGTGATGTGGAGTGAAGGAGAGAGAGAAAATGGGTGGATGAACAGATAAACAGCTATCAAACAAGTGGGCAAGTGGAGTTATTGGGGTAAGTCTGTGGGGGTTGATGGGGGGAGTGGAAGCAAGCCTCAGTTGACCTCATCAGCACCTAATTGTCTCTGATCAGTGAGAAAGCAGAACATTGTGCTCCGTCAGGTGGTTGAACGGACACCGGATCAGTTAAGAGAAAGAGTGGTTCAGTGGTTAAATGGTTTGAACATGGGAAAGGAATTTGTTCAGGAAGATATTGTAAGTGTGTTCAGGGTGGGCCCAAGAAGAGGGAGGGTGGTTCAAAGAAATGTGTTGGTAAAATTTGCAAATTGGGGTGATAAGTTAAGAGTAATGGCTTTTCTGAAACGAGCTGGACCTGATGCCCTGAAATTTGATGGTTCTGATGTAGAAGTTTATAATGATATTTCATTGAAAGAAAGGACGTGGAGATATAAGATGAGGCCTATAACCAAATTGTTGATGAGTAAAAATATAAGGTACAACTGGAGATTTCCACAGCAACTGCGCTTTTTTTATGATAAAAGAATGCAAGTAATTGATGAAGGGACTAATCCATTGGAGTATTTGAGTTTGCTGGAGTTAGTAAAAACAGACTCGGAAGAGTGGATAAATCTTAAGAGGGAATTGATGGAATCGGGTGCCTTGGGGAGGGAGTATGAGAGGCCGGAGGCTGGTGGAGCCACAGGTGGAACATTGCAGGGAAAGGAAGAGGAGGAGGAGCTGTCGTTGATCATGGTGGAGGAGGAGACAAGTAAGGAGCAATGAGAATTAGATTATTAAAATCTAAAGCATTTAAATGATATAGAAGGGTGAGTAGCGCATAGCACTGGTAGGAAGGCACATCTTGCATGTCCCCCCTCTCCCCTCTTTGGTTGTCGAAGGTGGCTTTTTTTGCTGAAGAAGGTGGGGAGAGAGATAGTGTGTGTTTTATGTATATTTTTGTGTTCATGGGGGAAGGGGTTGGTAGTGGCACGCCCAATGGAGAGTTTAGAAATTAGAAAGGAAATAGATTATGGGAAATATTAAAATATTAACATGGAATGTGAAGGGTACAGGTTCTGTCCTTAAGAGGTGGAGGCTGGAACTGGCGTTGAAGAAAGATAGACCCGATATAGTGTTCTTACAGGAAATGCACCAGAAGTCAAAAGATACGAATAAACTTTTTTTTGGGATGGATTCAACATTACGAGATGGCGTTTGGAACTTCAAAAGCGAGAGGTGTGGCAATCATGATTTCTAAAAAATTAGGATTTGAGATTACAAAAAGTGTTGCTGACCAAGAGGGTAGATATTTGATTGTAAGAGGAAAAATAGAAGATGAGGAAATCATGCTGGTAAATATTTATGCTCCAAATGATCATCAAGCGGGTTTTTTAGAAAAAGTTTGGAAAATAGTGGAGCCAGAGAATGTTGCAAAAACTATTGTGGCTGGAGATTTTAATCTGATTAGGTCGGGTTTAGACTGTACGAATATAGCAAGAAGTGGAATTGGCCGGAAAGGGAAGGTTTTAGACAAATGGATGGTCGCTATGGGTTTGAAGGATTCTTGGAGAGAGATTAAGGGCTCTGAAAGGGCATATTCTTTTTTCTCACACGTCCATGGGACATACTCCAGAATAGATTACGTCTTTCTTACGGAAAATTTTATTAAAGATATAGAGGGAATGGAAATTGGGATCATTAAGGAATCAGATCATGCTAAATTACTTTTGGAATTGAAATTACAAAAAGATATTCGAAGAGGAAGAAGTTGGAGGTATGATCCTAATCTATTTAAAAACCGAAAATGTAAAGAGCAAATTATGGAAAAGTGGAAAGAAAGTTGGCAGTGGAACGACAATAATGAGGTTACTTTTCACATTGTATGGGATACCATGAAGTCGGTTTTTAGAGGGGAAAGCATAAAGTTGGTGAGTTTTAAATATAAAAGACATAAGGTAGAACAGATAGAAAAAGAAAGAGAAATAAAGCAGTTGCAGGAGGCTCATTCAAAAAGTAAAGATAATTTTTTTTCACAAAACTGCAAAGACTTAAAGCAGAGCTAATGGGCAAAGATATTGATAAAGTTAAAAGAGACTTGATTTAACTAAATGGAGAGTATTTTGAATTTAGTAATAGAAGTTCAAAACTATTAGCAAGAGCAGCTAAGGCCAAAAGGGAAAAAAGAGAAATTGGGGTATTGGTTAATAAGCAAGGTTTAAGGTGTAATAAAAATAGAGATAAATGTAAAATTGTGAGGGAATTTTATCAAGCATTATATGCAAAAAAGGAGGTAGATGTGGAGAGGCTGAAAACGATTTTTGGAGAGACAGTTAGGGAACGGAATAAAACAAGAACATAGAGAGAAAATGGAGGAAAGGATTACCGACAAAGAGGTAAAGGAGGTAATTAGTGGGTTGAAGATGGGCAAAGCCCCAGGAGATGATGGATTATCGACAGAATTCTATAAAGAATTTAAAGATGTGGTGGTTCCAAAGTTAGTGAAGTTATATAACTATATTTTAGATGGAGGACAAATTCCGACCTCATGGTATAATACTTTAATCGTTCTGCTGCCAAAACCGGGAAAGAATTTGGAAAGGGTGGAATCGTACAGACCAATTTCTCTTATAAATCAAGATGCCAAGATCTTCACAGCAATATTGGCTAACCGTTTAAACAGTTTTATGGGGGAATATATAAATGTTGACCAAGTTGGTTTCTTAAAAGGCAGGCATATGGCGGACTTGACTAGAAGGGTATTAGATTTAATTGATAATGTTAATCAAATGAAGGAAAAGGTGGGTTTACTATCATTAGATATTTTTAAGGCATTTGATTCATTACAATGGTCTTCAATCAAGGAAATAGTTAGAAATTATGGATTTGGGGATAGATTTAGAAGGGTAATTGATTTATTATATCAAAAAGGGAATGCTAGGATCAGAGTAAACGAAGAGGTTACTGATGTACTAAAGCTCGAGGCAGGTACCAGGCAGGGATGTCCATTATCTCCTATCCTGTTTATCATGGCAATGGAAATACTAGCCAAAAATATAAGGGATGACTCAAATATAGAAGGGATAATGGGTAATAAAGTGAGCATGTACGTAGATGATACGTTGTTAATGGTGAAACATCCGGAGATGGTAATGGATAGGATTAAAGACCAACTAGAGATATTTGAAGCTATAACCGGACTGATGATAAACTGGGATAAATCAGAACTGATGCTGTGTAATATGGGGGTAGGCGAGATGGGAAGGATAGTGGGGACACTCAATATTCAAATTAAAGAAAAGTTGAAATATTTGGGGATAACTATTTCTAATAAATTGGAAGAACTTAAACGATTGAATTATGACAGTTTGAAAGTAGAATTTAAGAGTAAAATACAAGAGTTTCAAAAGCTGAAGCTGTCATGGTTCGGGAGGATTGCAATTTGCAAAATGATATTGCTGCCAAAGATTAATTTTTTATTCGATGCACTTGCGATCCACTTGAAGGAGAAGGAAATTAACGAGTTTCAAAAGATGTTTAACAATTTTTGTAATGGAGGTAAAAAATCTAGACTTTCAAAGAAGTTTTGGTACTTATCTCAGAAAGAAGGGGGTTTGGGCATGCCAAATTTGTTAGCATACTATCGAGCTTTCCAAATTAAGAATGTTGTGAAGATTTTGGCAAGAGAAAAGGCAATTTGGGAGGAATTGGAGATGAAAGAGTATAGGAATATTGGCAAAATGATCTTTTTGGGAATAAAGGATAAACCGATAAAGACAAGTAATACTATGATGAGAGGCCTCATGGAGGTGTGGAAAAGAGTAAAGAAAGATATGGTCCCAAATCTCTCTCCAATTTTGGAATTGACTGATATGGTGTGTTTTCCGATAAAAATAGATAAGGAAAAAAATGAAATGTCTTTACTGAAGGACTGGTTAAGAGTTTGTGATGATGAAAACAAGAGGAAAATTTTTTTGAAAAGTTAAAATTGGACTGGTTCCAGAAATTGAAGGTTGATAATTGGAATAAAAAATATAGAAGAGAAGTAGCGATGGATAGAACAAAAACCGAATTTGAAGAATTGGTATTAAAAATCAGAAAAGGGAAAAAGAACATTAAGGGTCTAGTAAGCAAACTTTACATCATTCTGAATAAGGGTAATGATCCACAGGAAGATTTGAAACAGAAGTGGGAACAAAACTTGAATATAAAAATAGGGGATGTTGAATGGGGGAATAAGTGGAAAAAGAGGATTATGAGAACAATGTCAGTAAGAATTAAGGAACATGATTTTAAAATGCTGTGGCAATGGTACTTGACACCACTGAGGCTTCATCAGATGGATAATAAAAGGGACAATTTATGTTGGAGATGCAAAGAGACGGTTGGAACATATGAACATATGTGGTGGAGTTGTAAAAAAATAAATGATTTTTGGAAAGGAATAGAAGGGGAGATTGGTGAAATAATGGGTAAAAGAATTAAGGTGTCAGGTACCATTCTTTTAACAAATGTGGAAGGTATGGGTTTGAACATGGAGGAAAAAGAATTGTTGGGAATTGTATTAACTACAGGTAGACAATGTATAGCCAGAAATTGGAAAAACGATGTAGCTATACAGATTGGAGAGTGGTATTGCAAGCGCGGCGCCAAAATGGCCGCCGCGCCCTTTGCGGGCCCCCCCCACAGGACAGAGAATCCGGGTAGTTAGGGGCGTGGCCAGCTCCCTTATAAAAGGGGTGGCCACGAGGCAGCCGCGCTGCCATTTTGCCTCAGCGACGGAGCGGAGAA
Source organism: Bradypodion pumilum (assembly GCA_035047305.1). Lineage (NCBI taxonomy): Eukaryota > Metazoa > Chordata > Lepidosauria > Squamata > Chamaeleonidae > Bradypodion > Bradypodion pumilum. Next base: position 202,987,617 of record JAWDJD010000003.1, on the reverse strand, counting down.
GTTTTTCCCCCTGCGCCTCCGTCGCTCGTTGGTATTGCCGGGAAGCCTTTTGGGTCGATTTTGCTTAGCTAGCTTCCCTTTTTTGCTCGAGATGCCTTCCAAAAAGAAGGCTGCTGCGAATTCAGCACGGGCTGTTAGGAGGCGCAACCCAGGTCGGAGGACCGTGGTGCCGCCTCCTCAACAGCCACCTTTGCCATCCCCGGCCGGGGCTAGTGGCTTGGGGTCTGTCGCCCCTTGGCCCGTTCAGAGTGCGGGCGCGGAGGGCGCTCCGGCCCGCGGCCCGCGAGCGGTGGACACCGCTCCTCCTTCCGCCCAACCCGTTGGACCGACTACTTCTGGGCCGCAGCCTCTCCCGGGGCCCTCTAGCCTCGGGGGGTGGCCCGGTGCCCCGCCTTGGCAGGTTTCCTCACCAGCCCTACCGGGCTTCGGCCCTGGCCAATGGCCATATATGGGCCATGGGGTGCAGGGAACTGTCCCCATGCAGGGGTCAGGTGGGCCGGCCGGCTCTTTACCCATGGTTACTGTAGACACCTTACTGGCCCGTATTGCGGCCTTAGAGGAGTCTTTGGCCCGGGCCAGTCAGGCAGGTGCCCCTTTCGGGGTACCTTTTGAGGCGCTATCGGCAGCAGGACAACGGCCGGCGGGGAGGGTTGAGCTGCTGCAGGCGGGTGGCGCGGCTCCGGCCACTGCCTCGCAGCTCCCCAGCCAGCAACCTGGCGCGGGTCAAGCCCCGGTGATGAGCTCTACATCGGTCGTGAGCTCCGACGCCCCCAGTGGGCCGGAACCCTCGTTGGGGGCGGCCCGCGGGGGTGCAGCATGTGAGTATATGGTGCAAACGAGTACATCCACACACATTCCCAATATAGGGGGGACCTTTCAGTGGCCTTGGCCTCGCGCGGGTGGTGCAGGGGCTACGCCGCTGGCGACCCACCCGGCGACAACTACTGCCACCATGCCCGCTGGGGCGGGCCTTGGTTCTTACACTGCTGGGAACGTACTTGGGGTGGCAGGGTTAACTCAGGCCCCTTTGGGTAGGCCAGCTATCCCCTTTTCGGCTTTGCCGACGGCAGGGTATTCTTTGCCATTGGGTGATCACTTGGCTCAGGCTACAAGAGAAAAGATATGGCGAGGGGAGTACGTGGATATCTTCTCACTCCTGAACAGAGAGCCCACTAAGGAAGAAAGGGAGGGTCAGGATGAGAAGGACAAGGAGCAGGCACGCCGCCGTAAGCCGCCGCGTACCTGGGCTAACTGGCTCCCCGCTTATTTGATATACATGGCGGTGTATTTGAGGGCGCGGCCGGATCTAGCTATTCCCATGGTCCAATATTTGGACAACATATACAGGGCAATGGTAGATTTCCCGGGCCCCTCTTGGCTAGCATATGATGAGGAATTCCGTATGAGGATTCCCCTGCACCCCGAGATGAGATGGGATGAGCCGTGCCAGAGACTGTGGCTCTTGTATATGACACCCACACGTCCTGCCCCGGGGGATAGATACCATTGTGGACATGCGGTCCAGCGAGCAGCTCCAGCGCAGGTTACCCGCCAAATGGCGGGGCAGGGGGTTCCAGCCCGCCTGCTGTGCTGGACTTTCTCGTCCAATGGTTCCTGCAGTCGGAAGAACTGCAGGTATAAGCACGAGTGTCCCACATGTTCTGGTCCCCATGCAGCCTCTGCTTGTCCCAAGCCTGGGGGGGTGCGAGGCAGAGGGAGGGGTGGACAGTGGGCTGGCAAGCCTGCCACGGATGGAACTAGTTCTCCGAAAGGCCCCCTCCCCAATTAAGGTGGACATGCTGGAGCGTTGGCTCGCATCGTACCCAAGGGGAGAGGACAGGGAGTACCTCATCCAAGGTTTTCAGCAGGGATTTCGTATCCCTTTTATGGGTGATAGATCTCCTCAGGATGCTCCCAACCTTTTATCCCTCAGAGGAAGGGAGGAGGTAGCCGAGGCCAGCATTAAAAAGGAGTTAGATGCGGGCAGGGTCGCCGGCCCTTTTCCCGCACCCCCTTTTCCCAACCTTAAGGTTTCACCATTGGGTTTGGTTCCTAAAAAGTCCCTAGGTGAGTTTCGCCTTATTCATCATTTGTCCTACCCAGCCGGCCGATCGGTCAACGATGCGATACCTGACGACCTTTGTTCGGTCAGGTATACATCGTTCGACCATGCGCTGCGCATGGTGCGCTCGTGTGGCCCGGGTGCCTTGCTGGCCAAGTGCGACATTAAGTCAGCTTTTCGCCTCTTGCCGGTGCACCCGGGCGACTTTGAATTGCTGGGTTTTAAGTTTAGAGGGGAGTATTATTTTGATAAGGCCATGCCTTTTGGCTGCTCCATATCATGCTCGGCTTTCGAGCGTTTTAGTACCTTCCTAGAGTGGGCTTTCGTCCGCAGGTCAGGGTCCCGGTCTGTAGCCCATTACCTGGATGACTTTTTATTCGGGGGTGAACGGGGCTGGGACACGTGTGCACGTCTCCTCAATACATTTCAGACGCTAATGCAGGAACTGGGTGTCCCTTTAGCGCCCGAAAAGACCGAGGGCCCGTCGACCAAACTAGTATTCCTGGGGGTTGAGATTGATACAGTAGTACAGGCTTCTAGGTTACCGGGTGATAAGGTGTCCAGGATAGTGACCCTCATCTCGGAATTGCTGGCTAAGCGTAAGGCATCCCTGAGGGAACTGCAGGTGCTACATGGGCACCTCAATTTTGCCTGCAGGGTGGTCGCACCGGGCAGGGCTTTCGCCCGGCGCTTATGCGACGCCATGGCAGGGTTATCCAGGCCCCACCACAGAGTCAGGCTTACCCGGGGTATCAGGGCAGACATGTTTGTCTGGTTGCAATTCCTGAGGGAGTTTAATGGGGTCTCATTTTGGAGGTCTGACCTCCTGGCATCCCCCAATTTCCAGATCCAGTCTGATGCCTCAGGATCCCTGGGTTATGGGATGTACTTCAATGGGAAGTGGGCCTATGGTGGGTGGCCACCGGCATGGGCAGGCACAGGTCGCCTGCGGGATCTCACATACCTGGAATTTTTTCCCATTCTGGGGGCTTTGATGCTATGGGGCGAACAGTGGGCTAATTCGGTGGTGCATTTCTGGTGCGACAATGCTGCCGTTGTGCACATTGTCAATGCACAGACTTCTAAATCGCCCAGGGTCATGGATCTAGTGCGCCATTTTGTGCTGCGCTGCCTGCGCCTCAACGTCTTGTTCAGGGCCAGGCATGTCCCAGGGGTTAATAACGATATTGCTGACGCTTTGTCCCGCCTGCAGATCTCCCGGTTCCGCGCCTTGGCCCCGGATGCGGAGGAATTTCCCTCGCCACTCCCGGACGAGATGTGGACTATTGGCAAGGAGAGGTGAACCGGGCGATTGGCCTGTCACTAGCGCCACGCACGCGTAAGGCGTATCAACAAGCATTCAATTTGTATAGGGCTTTTGCTACTCGATTTCAATGGCCAGAGACCTGGCCCATCCCGGTGGACCATGTTCTGAGGTTCATGGTTCACCTGCATGCACAGGGCCTTGCACCTCGCACCATAGCATCCAAGCTCTCGGCGTTGGCTTTCATGGCCAAAGTAGGGGGTCATGTGGATACCACCTCTGACTTCCGTGTGAGACATGTTTTGGAGGGGTGGGTGCGCGAGCGCGGGCGTTGCCCGGATGACCGGCACCCTATTTCCCCAGGGGTTCTTACCCAGTTGGCCCGGGGCTGGCCAGGCCTCTGTTTTGATCATTATGAGGCAGCCCTTTTTCATGCAGCCACAACGGTGGCATTTTTTGGAGCGCTCCGCATCAGCGAACTCGTGATGCTGTCTAAGGCGGATGCAAGTGGTAGGGCACTGGAACTCGGAGATGTATATGTTGCCAAAGACTGGGCCCAGTTGAGGATTCGCTCCTCCAAAACAGATCAGCATGGCGTAGGCAGTGGAGTAAGACTGCTACGGTGTTCTTTGGCAGACATCTGTCCGGTTGGTGCCCTACAGGAATACCTGGCACTGCGTGGCTGGCACCACGGCCCGTTTTTCTGTCACCAAGATGGGTCTCCCCTTACTAAATTTCAGTTTTGGAAGGTGACAGCCAGAGCCCTCACCAGGGTGGGACTACCAGGTGCCCGTTATGGCACACATTCGTTCCGTATTGGCGCAGCCTCTACAGCAGCTGCTTTTGGGTACTCTGGGGCTGACATACGTAGCATGGGGAGGTGGGGCTCACAATGTTTTCAGTTTTATGTGCGCCCACTCCCGCCATGAGTACCAATCCAGTCACCTTACCTTCCTTTTTCTCAATTTTCTTACAGACCCTGGGTGTCGTATTACACCGGTGACAGTATGGCTGGTGGGCCACAGCTATGTGCTCAGGGCAGCGCGTTACGCTGCGGCGACAGAGTGGGGACCCCGACTGGGACTGGGTGACCACGCCAGTCTCTCATGGCACGGTAAGCCTGGGATGTTATGGCGGGAGCTGCGGCCTTTCCTTTTTTCTGGCCTGGGGGCTGACCCGCCTGACATTCTAATCATCCACTTGGGGGGCAATGATTTGGGCCAGGTCACCGGCTTATCGCTCAAGCATGCGATTTGCGAGGACCTCGCCTACTTGCATTATGTCTGGCCTGCCACAGCCCTGGTTTGGTCGGACATTGTTCCGCGCCACTCTTACAGAGGGGGCGTTAACCTCCTGGCCCTTGACCGAGCTAGGCGCGCGGTCAATAAGGCAGTGGCGCGGTTTCTCACCACCAGGGCTTGGGGACGGGTTAGTCATCACCCCGATATTAGTCTACAAAATTGTGACTTGTATGCAGGGGATGGGGTCCATCTGTCGCGAGGAGGTATGGACCTCCTGTTGGGTGACTGGCGAGCAGGCCTGTTGACCGAGCTGACGGTCTGGGGGGGGGCGTCAGGTCTTCTGTGAAGCCCCTCCGTGTGGCGGGTAGCACTGGTAAGGTAAACAGTATGACCCACAAGTATCCGGCAGGTTCGCAATTGACTGGACAACACTAGACAGGAATAAAGTAGTTAAACGTTGTCCGGTCAACGACGAATCAGGCGATGGGGTGATGATGATTGCTAACCAGCATGCATCACCCCTGTGATTTCACGGATACGCGTCAGAGGGTGGGGTCATGAGTTAGTTATTGACTACGGTCAACAATTTGTTTGTTGTTAACAAACAAATTGATACAATTTGATACATTGTAACCAATTGCCGTTGGCAATTTTGGGGTGGTACCTTACCAGTGTTACTTCGGCCTGCTTGCCTTAGGAATTATGATTGGTCGTTTTACCAATACAAATTTATAATTCGGACTAGGGCATTGAATCAATAAATGTGGCCCTTTGCTGTTATCCACTTTCAATGTTGTCTGTGTCCGTTATTGGGGGGGTGCGCCTGCAATGCAAGCGCGGCGCCAAAATGGCCGCCGCGCCCTTTGCGGGCCCCCCCCCCACAGGACAGAGAATCCGGGTAGTTAGGGGCGTGGCCAGCTCCCTTATAAAAGGGGTGGCCACGAGGCAGCCGCGCTGCCATTTTGCCTCAGCGACGGAGCGGAGAAGTTTTTCCCCTCCACCCCCTCCCTAGTTAACAGTGTGATTATGGTCGCTTCGGGGCCGGGTGGGAATTTTTGGTTGGGACCCACATTGGCTTCGGGTCCTGGCTTTTTTGCCCATCCCACACTGTTGCTATGGTTTGATATAGGGGTCTTTCTTCGTTCCTACTGTTGACTTTGGTCACATGGGCGGGTAGCACTGGTAAGGTAAACAGTATGACCCACAAGTATCCGGCAGGTTCGCAATTGACTGGACAACACTAGACAGGAATAAAGTAGTTAAACGTTGTCCGGTCAACGACGAATCAGGCGATGGGGTGATGATGATTGCTAACCAGCATGCATCACCCCTGTGATTTCACGGATACGCGTCAGAGGGTGGGGTCATGAGTTAGTTATTGACTACGGTCAACAATTTGTTTGTTGTTAACAAACAAATTGATACAATTTGATACATTGTAACCAATTGCCGTTGGCAATTTTGGGGTGGTACCTTACCAGTGTTACTTCGGCCTGCTTGCCTTAGGAATTATGATTGGTCGTTTTACCAATACAAATTTATAATTCGGACTAGGGCATTGAATCAATAAATGTGGCCCTTTGCTGTTATCCACTTTCAATGTTGTCTGTGTCCGTTATTGGGGGGGTGCGCCTGCAAAAGGAAATGTGGAGTTTAGCATTGAACGACAAATTGACATGGGAGATTAAAGTAAAACGGGATAAATTAAAAGAGAATAGGTTCTGGAGTATTTGGAAGCCATTTGTGGATCATTCTCTTACGGCAAGTGACAGTTCTGGACCTGTACCATTTCAAAGAGGTTTTTGGAGATGAAATAGATACTAAACTCTCCGGGCATTGTATATACTCACAGGGTGATGTGTAATTAGTAAAGAAACAAAAAATAGTGGTAGCACTGAAAGTTTTTATGACTGTTATGGTTATAGTAACAACTCACAATGTGGTATTTAATATTGGGGGATATATGGTAAATAATTAGTTCAATTATATAATGTGCTAGTTCTCATGAATTTGAGGTAATATTGTGTTGAGGTTGTTTCTGATGTATTACTGTATTGTATTGTTATTGTTTTTCTTTTTTGTATGTTTGTTAAAATTTTAATAAAAAATATTTTAAAAAAAGAATAAAAAGGTTTTTGCCAATTTACAAAGATTCAAGACTGAATTGGTAGGTAAAGATATAGAAAAGGTGAAAAGAGATTTGGTTTATTTAAAAAGAGAATATTTTGAATTTAGTAATAAGAATTCAAAATTATTAGCAAAAGCAGCAAAAGATAAAAGGGAAAAAAAGTAAAATTGGTGTTTTGATTAATGAACAAGGGATAAGATGCAATAAGATAAAGGATAAATGTAAAATTGTGAAAGAATTTTAGCAAGCCCTTTATGCAAGAAAAGAAATAGATGAGGAGAAACTTAAGAAGCAACCAGAGAAGCAAATAATTAGTGGAATAAAACAGGAACATAGGGATAGAATGGAAAAATTAGTGACTGAGAAAGAAGTGAAAGAGGTAATTGCTGGTCTGTAGTTGGGAAAAGCTCCTGGGGCAGATGGTTTACCTGTTGATTTTTACAAGGAATTTAGAGACATTGTGGTACCAAAGTTGGTAAAATTATATAATTACATATTAGATGGAGGGCAAATTCTGACTTCAGAATTGTACTGTTACCAAAACCTGGAAAGAATTTAGAAAAAGTAGAATCTTATAGACCAATCTCATTGATAAACCAAGATGCCAAGATCTTCACAGTAATATTGGCTAATCGCCTTAATAATTTTATGGGGGAATATATAAATGTAGATCAAGTGGGGTTTTTGAAAGGGAGACACATGGCAGATTTGACTAGAAGAGTAGTAGACTAAATTGATACTGTGACTCAAACAAAAGAAAAAGTGGGTTTAATATCTTTGGATATATTTAAGGCTTTTGACTCTCTACAATGGATCCCAATTAAGGAGATAATTAAATGCTTTGGATTCAGCGTAAAATTTAGAAGGGTAATAGGTCAATTATATCAGCAAGGAACAGCTACTGTCAGAGTGAATGATGAGGTTACGGATGAGGTAAAATTAGAGGCTGGCACTAGACAGGGCTTTCCTTTATCTCCAATATTGTTCATTATAGTAATGGAGTAATTAACAAAAAGCTGTAAGAAATGATGGGAAAATAGTGGGGATTATGGAAAATAAGATAAGTATGTATGCCGATGACACTTTGATAATTGAAAAACAACCTGAGAAAGTAATGGACAGAATTAGAGTCCAATTAAAGGACTTTGAAGATATTACCGGGCTGAGGATGAATTGGGACAAATCGGAAATGATGCTTTGTAACATGGGTGATGAAGACCAGAAGAAGATAAAGCAAATAGTTAATATTCAGATTTAAAATAAGTTGAAATATTTGGGAATAATTATGTCAAACAGATTGGAAGAGCTTAAAAGACTGAACCATGATAGTTTGAAAATTGAAATTAAAAATAAGATACAAAGTTTTCAAAAGTTGAAACTGTCATGGTTTGGAAGAATTGCGCTCACAAAAATGATGTTGTTACCTAGAGTAAATTTTTTATTTGAGGCATTAGCGATTCAATTGAAGGATAAGAAAGTTAAGGAGTTTCAAAATTTGTTTAATAATTTTTGTAATGGTGGAAAGAAATCCAGGTTACCAAGAAAGCTATGGTATTTATCACAGAAAGAAGGTGGATTGGGAATGCCAAATTTGATGGCATATTATCGAGCATTTCAAATTAAGAATGTTGTGAAGATCTTGGCAAGGGAAAAGGTAATATGGGAGGAAATTGAGATGAGGGACTATAGACATATAAGTAAAATGTTTTTTTTAGGAAGTAATTTGGGAAAGACAGTAACTAAAAATACTATGATGAAAGGATTAATGAACGTATGGACGAGAGTAAAGAAAGATCTGGCCCCGAATGTTTCTCCAATATTGGAAATTTTGGATATGGCAAGCTTTCCAATTAATATAGATGATGAGGTAAAGGACGTATTGGACAAGAATGAGGTTTTCCTATTCAAAAACTGGTTATGGATCTGTAGTGATGAGATTAGTAGGATAAATTTGTTTGAACAATTAAAAATGAATTGGTTTCAGAGACTGAGGATTAATAAATGGAATAGCAAATATTTGAGAGAATATGATTTGGAAAGAGAAAAGATTGAATTTGAAGATCTGATTCTAAAAATTAGAAAGGGAGATAAAAATGCTAAGGGATTAGTCAGGAAATTGTACACAATATTAAATAGGGAAGGTGATCCACAAGAGGATTTGAAATTAAGGTGGGAGCAAGAGTTGAATATAAAGATAGAAAAGGATACATGGAGAAATAAATGGAAAAAGAGGATTATGAGAACTATGTCAGTTAGAATAAAAGAACACAATTATAAAATGTTATGGAGATGGTATCTGACTCCAGTGAGGTTGTACCAAATGGATAATAAAAAAGATAAAATGTGTTGAAGATGCAAGGACACAATTGGAATGCATAAGCACATGTGGTGGGGGTGTAACGTGGTAAAAGACTTTTGGAAAAGAATTGAAAAAGAGATTGGATAAATATTGGGTAAGACAATTAAACTGGATTTGGGTACCACTCTGTTAACAAATGTGGATGGTATTAATTTAAATAAGGATGAGAAAGAATTATTAGAAATAATGCTTACGACGGCTAGACAATGTATTGCTAGAAATTGGAAAAATGATGTAACTATACAAACTGAAGAATGGTATAAAGAAATGTGGAATTTAGCATTGAACGATAAATTGACTTGGTAGATTAAAAAAAAAAGGGATAATTTAAAAGTGAATAGATTTTGGAATATTTGGAAACCTTTTGTGGATCACTCTATGGGGGAGGATAGAAACAGATCTGTACCTGAACAAAGTGAATTTTGGAAATAAAATAATGAGATATTCTGAGCTCTCCAGGGCAATGTAAATAAACACTGGGTGATGACTATTTATAATTGTATTATTGTATTTTTTCCTTTGTTTCTCCCATCCTATCTATAACTGCATATTATGACTTTTTGGGGAAATGAGTATTGGAACATTAGCTAATGTTAGAGAATAACCATTAAGTCATAATTTAAGAGATTTTTTTTTAGTATGGTGTTAAGATTTTGATTTTAAAAAGATAGGTATAAAAATGTACTAAGATAGGTGTGTATATTCTTTTTTCTCTTTTTTCATTGTTTGTGTATATTGTATTTACTTGTTTCTTTAGTATGATGTTGTTTTTTCTCTTGTATGTGTTTTGTATTTTATTTGTTAAAAAATTTCATAAAAATTATTTTTTTAAAAAACACAAAAAAACGCCCAAAAACACAACCAGACCAGGTAGTTCAACGTCTCAGTGTAATGTGTAAGGCCCTATCTGGCGACACATGTTCTTTAAGACACTCCAACCTTTGTGATTCAAAAACTACACTAAAAAATTATTAAAAGAGAAAAATGTTTTCAAAAGGAAGAAAGGTTGAAAACATTTCAAGAGACAGAATCAGCACAACAAAGAAAAGAGTAAAAATGAGTGTCAACTATTTCCCTCCCATCCTACAGGGAAAAAAGCAGTCTAAGCCATACTTCTAAATGATGCAAAACTTTTCCCGGAGGCATTTTGCTAACCCTCAGGCTATGCTCTCCTAAACTTACTACACAGTTGAAGAACAAAGAACTGACTCTATTTTAACACACTTTAACTATATCTCCCATCTGGTTGCAATTATTTCAATCTTCTTAGGTAAAGGTCACCCTTGTTCAAAATCCGACTCTAGGGTTCAGTGCTCACCTCTGTTTTTATGGCCAAAGAGCCAGTAATGTCTGTGTTTGCAGATGTTTCCATGGTCATGTGGCAGGCATGACTAGACACCAGAGTCCACAGAATGCTGTTTACCTTCCCACTGAAGTGGTACCTATTTATCTACTTGCAATTTCTTGCTTTCAAACTGTTAAGTTGTCAGGAGCTGGGACAGAGTCAGGAGCTCACTCTGTTATGCAATACTCAGGTATTGAACTCCAACCTTCCAGCCTTCAAGGTTCAGCATCTTAACCACTTGAGCCACCACAGTCCCACCTCCTCGTCCTTCTTGCCTATAATTAACCAACCAGTGAACATTATATGATATTAATCATTTTCCCCATATCCAAAGTCCTTTCTTATAAAAAGGTTCCATAGGCAAACAAGAAAGCCTTAAGAAGAGAGCATGGCAGACCACCACACCATGAACACTTTAATACATGCATGAAGAAGTGGTCTTGAACCATGAAAGCTTGTACAACGTTTTGTTTTTGCAGGCGCACCCCCCAATAAAGGACTCAGACACCAATGAAAGTTGATAACGGCATTGGGCCACATTTATTGATTCATGCCCTAGTCCGAATTATAAATTTCTATTGGTAATTGACCAATCATAATTATTAAGGCAAGCAGGCCGAAGTAACACTGGTAAGGTACCACCCAAAATTGCCAACGGCAATTGCTACAATGTATCCATTTGTATCAATTTGTTTGTTGACAACAAACAAATTGTTGACCGTAGTCAATATCTAACTAATGACCCCACCCTCTGACGCGTATCCGTAAAATCACGGGGTGATGCATGCTGTCTAGCTATAGCCATCACCCCGTCGCCTAGTTCGTCGTTGACCGGACAACGTTTAACCAACTTATGCCTGTCTAGTGTTGTCCAGTCAATTGCGAACTTGCCGGATACCTGTGGGTCATAATGTTTACCTTACCAGTGCTACCCGCCACACGGAGGGGCTTCAAAGAAGGCTCGACGCCCCCCCCCCAGACCGTCAGCTCGGTCAACAGGCCTGCTCGCCAATCACCCAACAGGAGGTCCATACCTCCTCGCGACAGATGGACCCCATCCCCTGCATACAAGTCATAACTTTGGAGGCTAATAGCGGGGTGACGACTGACCCTCCCCCAAGCCCTGTCGACAAGGAAACGCGCCACTGCCCTATTCACCATGTGTCTAGCGCGGTCAAGGGCCAGGAGGTCAACACCCCCTCTGTAGGAATGGCGCGGGACCATGTCCGACCAAACAAGGGTTGTGGCGGGCCAGACGTAATGCAGGTAGGCGAGGTCCTCGCAAATCGCATGCTTCAGCGACAAGCCGGTGACCTGGCCCAAATCATTGCCCCCCAGGTGTATGATCAGAATGTCAGGCGGGTCAGCATTCAGGCCTGAAAAAAGGAAACGCAGCAGCTCCTGCCATAACATCCCAGGCTTACCATGCCATGTGAGACTTGTGTATGCACCCAGTCCCAGTTGGGGTCCCCACTCTGTCGCCGCAGCATAACGCGCTGCCCTGTGCACGTAGCTATGGCCCACCAGCCATACTGTCACCGGTGTAATACGACACCCCGGGTCTGTAAAGGAAAAAATGAGGGAAAGTAGGTAAGGTGACCGGGTTGGTACTCACGGGGGGAGTGGGCGCACATAAAATTGAAAACATTGCGATCCCCACCGTCCCATGCTACGTATGTCAGCCCCTGAGTACCCAAAAGCCGCAGCGGTCGAGGCCGCCCCTATACGGAATGAATGAGTGCCATAGCGGGCGCCTGGGAGGCCCACACTGGCCAGCGCTTTGCCCGTCACCTTCCAAAATTGAAATTTACTAAGGGGAGACCCATCTTGGTGACAGAAAAACGGGCCATGGTGCGTGCCACGCAGTGCCAGGAATTCCTGTAGGGCACCAACCGGACAGATGTCTGCCAAAGAACACCGTAGCAGTCGCACACCACTGCCGACGCCATGCTGATCGGTCTTAGAGGAACGTATCCTCAACAGAGCCCAGTCTTTGGCTACACAGACATCCTCGAGTTCCAGTGCCCTACGACTTGCATCCGCCTTAGACAGCATCACAAGCTCGCTGATGCGGAGCGCTCCAAAAAATGCCACCGTTGTGGCTGCATGGAACAGGGCTGCCTCATATGCATCAAAACAGAGGCAAGGCCAGCCCCGGGCCAACTGGGTAAGGACCCCTGGGGAAATTGGGTGGCGGTCGTCCGGGCAACGCCCGCGCTCGCGCACCCACCCCTCCAAAACATGTCTCACACGGAAGTCAGAGGTGCTGTCCACATGACCCCCCACCTTGGCCATAAAAGCCAACGCTGAAAGCTTGGATGCTATGGTGCGAGGTGCGAGGCCCTGAGAATGCAGGTAAACCATGAACCGCAGAACATGGGTTACCGGGATCGGCCAGGTTCCTGGCAATTGAAATTGAGTACAAAATGCCCTGAAAGAATTAATTGTGTGGTGATACGCCTTACGGGTGCGTGGGGCTAGTGACAGGCCAATCGCCCGGTTCACCTCTCCTTGCCAATGGTCCATATCTCCTCCGGGAGTGGCGAGGGAAATTCCTCCGCATCCGGGGCCAAGGCACGGAACCGGGAGATCTGTAGGCGGGACAAAGCGTCAGCAATATCATTATTAACCCCTGGGACATGCCTGGCCCTGAACAGTACGTTGAGGCGCAGGCTGCGCAACACAAATTGGCGCACTAGATCCATAACCCTGGGCGATTTAGAAGTCTGTGCATTTACAATGTGGACCACGGCCGCATTGTCACACCAGAAATGCACGACCGAGTTGGACCACTCCTGGCCCCATAGCATCAAAGCACCCAGGATAGGGAAAAATTCCAGATACGTGAGATCACGCAGGCGACCCGTGCCTGCCCAGGCCGGTGGCCACCCACCATAGGCCCACTTCCCATTGAAGTACATCCCATAACCCAAGGATCCCGAGGCATCAGACTGAATCTGAAATTGAGGGGAAGCCAGGAGGTCATGCCTCCAAAATGAGACCCCATTGAAGTCCCTCAGGAACTGTAACCAGACAAGCATGTCTGCCCTGATACCCCGGGTAAGCCTAACCCTATGGTGAGGCCTGGATAATCCTGCCATAGCGTCGCACAAGCGCCGGGCAAAAGCCCTGCCCGGTGCGACCACTCTGCAGGCAAAATTAAGGTGACCATGCAGCACCTGCAGTTCCCTCAGTGATCCCTTGCGCTTGGCCAACAAGTCCGAGATAAGGGCCACTATCCTCGACACCTTATCCCGCGGTAACCTAGACGCCTGCGCTATCGTGTCAATCTCCACCCCCAGGAAGACTAGCTGTGTAGATGGGCCCTCGGTCTTTTCGGGCGCTAAAGGGACACCGAGTTCCTCCATTAGCGTCTGAAATGTGTTGAGGAGACGTGTACACATGTCCCAGCCCCGTTCACCCCCGAATAAAAAGTCATCCAGGTAATGGGCTACAGACCGGGACCCTGACCTGCGGACGAAAGCCCACTCTAGGAAGGTACTGAAACGCTCGAAAGCCGAGCATGATATGGAACAGCCAAAAGGCATGGCCTTATCAAAATAATATTCGCCCCGAAATTTGAAACCCAGCAATTCAAAGTCGCCCAGGTGCACTGGCAAGAGGCGAAAAGCCGACTTAATGTCGCACTTAGCCAGCAGCGCACCCGGGCCACATGAGCGCACCATGCGCAGCGCGTGGTCAAAAGATGTATACCTGACTGAGCAAAGGCCGTCAGGGATAGCATCATTGACTGATCGGCCGGCTGGGTAGGACAAGTGATGGATAAGGCGAAACTCGCCTGGTGACTCCTTGGGAACCAAGCCCAGGGGCGATACCTTGAGGTTAGTGAACGGGGGTGCAGGGAAAGGGCCAGCGACCCTGCCCGCATTGACCTCCTTATTAATGCTGGTGGCAGCCACCTCCTCCCTCCCCCTAAGGGACAAAAGGTTGGGGGCATCCTGAGGGGACCTATCACCCATGAAAGGAATACGGAACCCCTGTCTAAAGCCCTGAAGGAGATAATCTGCATCCTCCCCCTTCGGGTACAATGGAATAGCCCGCTGTCGGCAAGGCCAAGACAGGCACAGCAGAAACTGTGGGAATCTGGAAAGGGGCTTGAACTAGCCCAGCCACCCCTAAAACATTCCCCACAGGGTAGGAAATGCTCTCCACCCCGGGGCCCTGGGTGGTGGTTGACGTCGCCTGTTGGTGCATCAGCGGCTGTACCGCCGCACCACCCATGCGAGGCCAAGGCCATTGGAAAGCCCCCCCCCCCAACGTAGCCACATGTGTAGGTGCACTAGTTTGTACCGCATACTCACATGCTGCACCCCCGCGGGCCGCCCCCACCGGGGGTTCCGGCCCACTGGGGGCGTCGGAGCTCACGACCGCCGTAGAGCTCGCCGCCGGGGCTTGACCCGCGCTGGCCTGTTGGTCGGGGAGCTGCGAGGCAGTGGCCGAAGTCGTGCCACGCGCCTCAAGCTGCTCGACCCGTCCCGTCGCCTGCTGCTGCCCAGCAGACGACGCGTCCAAGTGCACCCCAAAAGGAGCCCCAGCGTGTCTGGCCCGAGCAAGGGAAGCCTCGAGTGCCGCCACGCGGGCCAGTAAGGCCTCCACACTGGCCTGGGGCCACGGGCCAGCCGGCCCGCCCGTTACGGGCGTGGGTACAGGCCCTTGCACCCCGGGGCCCGAATATGGCCATGACCCCACACCCGGGCCCGGCAGGGCCGGCGTGGGCACCTGCCAAGGGAGGGGACCGCACCACCCCCCAAGGCTGGAAGGCCCCGGAGTGAGCTGGGCCCCGATGGAAGAAGGCCCAGTGGAATGAGCACCAGGAGCGGCGTCCGCCGCTTGCGGGCCACGGGCCGCAGCCCATACTGGACCCCTGTTCGGGTCCCCAGCCTCCGGCCAGGGGGTAATAGACCCCATCCCACCGGTCCCGGTGGGAGCCGGCAAAGGCGGCTGGTGGGAAGGCGCAGCCGCGGTCCTCCGACCCGGATTGCGCCTCCGCACCGCCCGAGCCGCGCTCGCAGCCGCCTTCTTCTTTGAAGGCATCTCAGTCGGACCTAAGGGAAGCCGAAAAGAGGAAGATCAGCAGCCAAAAGGCTTCCCGGTGAAGGTAAAAGCGACGGAGTAAGAGGATAAACTTCTCCGCTCCGTCGCTTCGCAAAATGGCAGCTCGGCTGCCTCGTGGCCACCCCTTTTATAAGGGAGCTGGCCACGCCCCTAACTACCAGGATGCCTTCGTCCTGTGGGGGGCTCCCGCAAAGAGCGCCGCGCTTGCATTCTTAGTGATCCGATAAAGATATCGCCTGTTACCTGCATCTTTTGCCTCTTTACAATTTGAAAATAGATGACACATCTAATCTTCCTTGTTTGCCTATGGAACTACTGGATACCATAAAATAGTCGCTTAACATGGAATTTTTTGACACCAGGACAGCACCACAAATAGAAGGAACACAACATCGCTAGGTAATACTTTTGATTGAGTTTAATTTGACTGCATTTGGCTTGCCTAGTATGTATACCAAATTGAAGCCTTGCCTCCTACTGGGAAGCATGTAGATAAGGATAAACTGTTTTCCCTATCGCATAACACTAGAACTAGGGAGCACTCCATGAAACGTTTGGGTACTAGTTCTCAAACAAATAAGAGAAAGTACTTTTTCACCCAGAGGATCACTGGTCTATGGAACTCCCTGCCAGAAGAAGTGGTGACAGCTGTCAGTCTTGACAACTTTAAGAAAGGATTAGACAAGTTCATGGAGGACAAGTGTATCAATGGCTATAATTATGGATACCTAAGGACAACCTCCAGGTTGGAGAGATAGGCAGGATATCTCTCAATGCCATTTCCAGGGAATCCTAAGCAGGTGAAGGCATCTGCTTGGGAATAATACCCTGAAGCAAATGGTGAGCCACTGTGTGAGACAGAATGCTGGACTGGATGGGCTTTGGCCTGTTCCAGCAAGGCTGTTCTTATCTGTATTCCTTTGTCTGGCCTCAAAAGGAAGCTATGCTTCAGAGAGAGTCAAATGGGCTGGGAGCAAATTCCCAGCTTCCTGTGAGAGTGGCATCCTAACTCCATTAAAAGCCTACAACTGAGCATTTTCTCATATTTACAAAAAACACTTTATTGTTCATTAATGTGTACATGAAGTGGAATGGCTGGCTTGGATTTTCAGTACATTTAGTGCCAGATTTTATAAAGATTGCAGTTTGGTTTAAAAACCTAAAACTATATAGGAAAGAAAATTGTAACTTCAGAAGCAATTGGCTGTCCCAGTTGTGCAACCTATCAGGCTCAATGCTCTCAAGGAGGATGCATGGTCCCCCCCCCCCCGCCCACAAACACACACTTTATTAAATGAGAAAATGCTGAAGTTAGAAAAATTTGGTTATACTTATCTTTCCGAAAATTTCAAAAATTGATAGTTAACATTATAACAGACATTTCCGAAACATGTAACTTTTTAAAAAATAACTATAAGAATAGGGTTGTTATTTTTTTTAAAAAAACAATCCTTTGAACATATCTGGATCTTGCAAGCTTCTGGTACAAAACATAGAAGTCCAATACTCCAACAGAGCATAATGCAAGGCACAGCATGACCTACAACTAGTCAGGTGAGGAAGGCTTGTAAAATTGTGTGCACGCAAAATATTTTCGGAATCTAATTCACCACTGAGTTTCCTCAGCTTTCTGAAAAACTGAGAACCTGGTATTATTCTCCTCTTTCTGTCTTTCATTTGTTGTTATGTGCAGAAATCTGCCAAACTTTGATCCCCACTAGGAGAGAAAGGCAGAATAAAATAAAATAGAACAAATCCTGCACAGCCTAAATTTTTATGGTCAGTCTTGTATCAGAAAGATAACACACTGCCCAGAAATTGTAATAATCCTGTACAGCTTTGTTTTATTTCCATGGGGAAAATAACTGTGAAATTTCTTGGAATTTTCTAAGGTGTCCCATTAGGTTTTTTTTTAGGGTTGGGGTAGAAAACTGTGCAAAGAAATCATACTATGGAGAGAAAGAGAGAGAGAATTTCTTGCCAAGTGTGTGAGGTTGAGCATTTGATTGGAAACGTCTGCAAAAGCAGACAGCACTGGCTCTTTGGCTTTGAAACAGAGATGAGCACTCTACCCTAGAGTCAGATACAACTGGCTTATGAGCAAGGGAAACCTTTACCTTTACTACCATTTAATGAAGCAGCATGTGTGACATAATTAATCACAAATGCAGTGAAGAATTTATGCTTTAATCATAGAATAACATATGTATAACTTGAGTATAGATAGGAAAAAAGAATGAATTGCAAGCATCTTGGTATTTATAACTAGTTCCTTCCATATATTTAAAAGATCTGGGCCATATATTTGACACTATTGTTGAATCACATATTAACATAAGATAATTTGACGTGCCCATTCTTTTATCATAGAAAGAGAACTGTCACCATCATTTGATGATGCAGATCCATTACTCACCTAAGATATTACCTGCATTTCCATAACTGACAATGCTGTGAATTGAAATAAAGAAAAAAATATGCATTTATGAAAAGATTAATAAATGAAAGTTGATAACCACTATTAGGAAAATCAGTGAAGTGGAGAATGTAAAATGGAGAAGAAGAATCTTAGATATCATATCACAAGAGATCTGCATCCAAATTTAATTCTTCTCAGAAATATTTCTGTTACTTTGTTCCTTCTATTCCATTTTAATTCTTATCTAGTACCTTTGTCATGAAACTGTAACTTGGGTGCACAGATTGTGTGTGTGTGTGCACATGCACACACACTTGGATAGAGGTACATGTGTATGAACATGTGTGAATATGAGAAAGAGAGAGAATTCAGTATGCAAAACTTGAAAAAGCAGTGACAGGACCAGTAGTTTATGCATTCCTTCTACATAAGACAAAAAAAAGAATAAAATAAAATGTAATATATTGTGACAAATATGCAGCATTTGCCAAATATGATTCTTACTGAAGTGTTTCAAATCCCAAATTATCTTTTAAAGTGTTTTTTACTGTAAATATTTTCTTCTCTTCCTAAGATTAGGCAAAAAGATTGTCATATTGATATACTAGAAGGAGAAGTAATGTGGATTCTGAAGTAAACAAGCAAGATTTTATCCATTCTTGATACACCAAGGAGTATTCAAAAATTTGAATGTAGTTTGCATTTTTATAAAGGGTTAAACTTTATTTAGCCTACTCTCTTAGAGTGAGATTTTTCGGAGTAATGAGGAATCCCAGGGTCATTACCTAGAAGTAACATTGCTGATTTTCATGGAGGTAAATAAAGAAAAGCTTAGTAATTTGTTCCATTCACCAACTCATCTACCTAATTTTTATTTAAAAATTAAATCCTGTGAAAGAAACATTTTAGTTTGAATGGTACAGTCATATTGATAGAAATGTAGTTAATGCTAATGTGTCTCACTGTTGTCATCTATATAACTAAAATCAAGGTGTTGTGCTGTATGTTGCCAACACACAGTGCGAGACCTGCACCTTCAACCCTGTCAACACTGGCCCCGCCTACCTCAGACCTTTGTGTGGGGTTCCGGGAGATTGTTTTGGGGTCTTTCACCCAAACAAATGGAGGCAAAGGGCCCCCCAGCAGCATGAAATGGCCGAGGAGGTGGTAATAGGCATGCGCCGGAATCCATGCAGGTGCAGAAACCTGCCCAGAGTTACAGGCGCCGGTGCCACCTGGAACTCCGGGCAGGCTTCTGCGCCTGTGTGGATTCTGGTGCATGCTTATTATCTTCTCCCGGGTGGGAGGATCTGCTGGCTGGCTGGCTGGCTGCCATTTCTGCTGCCTCCTGGAGAGGGCAGGGAGAGGCAAGGCCCTTTTCTGGGAGAGAGAGAGAGAGAGTCAGAGAGAGAAATAGTGAGAGTGTCTGGGTGTGACAGAGAGAGAGTGGGAGAGAGAGTAGATGCAGGGTAGGTCGTGGCTGTGTGTGTGTATGTGTGTGTGTGTGTATCTAAATCAACATTTTCAACATTTCTTTCCCCTTCTTGTTCCCCATCATTAGTCTCATCATTGTCTACTGAAATATCATGATCCTCATTTTCAATATCAACATTCTCTTATCCCATTTCCATTTTGGTGTTATTCTTATCATTCATAAAGTTGGCATTAACCTGGTCTCTAATCCTTTTGGTGGGTAGAAAGTATGATAATCCATCAATCATCACTACTTCCCCAACATTTTTACCATTGTTTGTAATTCTTACAGTGCCCATCTTGAAGAATATTTCTGTTTTATTATCTTTACTCAGTTTAATGGCAGCCAAAACATTATGGAGTATCTCAGGTATAAACAAAACCTCTTTCATTTCTCCTAGGCCTGGGATGTTAATGTTCTCTTTCCTGAGAACTTGTGCAAATTTTTTTATTAGCAACCATACTTTTAAATGATGTCTCAGTGAAGGAATTGAAAAAAATGCTATTACATTTTGTTGCATGGTGGCTCCTGAGTCGATCAACCAGTGTTGACCTCCATTGTTTATGTTTGGTTTTGAGTCACCATAGCTGAACCTGTTAATAGAATCAGATTCAAATCTATCATTCACCTTCTTTGATCTGTTATCCCGTTTGGGACTCGGTGATCTCCTTAGCCCTGATCTGTAATTGGATCTCTGGTTTGGGGAAAATCTGTTCTGGTAGATGCTCTTATGATGAATATCACATTCATTGGCCCTACTTTGCCTTGGGACCCTAGAACAGTTTTCCTTAAAATGATTTTTTGAACCACATACAAAACACTCAGGTAAAGTGTTTACTTGCTTGACAAAATCAACCCTTTTCACCACTTTGGTTTCTTTATGCAAGTAAGCTTGATCCCTTCTGAGGTTATCTTCAGCTATGAGCCTACCAGACAGGGATTCTAGAGAAATGCTTTCATATTTGAGGTTTCATATTTGAACTGATTAATGAAACCATCCCAGCTGTGATCAAGTGAGTTTATAATGATACTAATCAAGCTTTCCTCAGTGATCATTTCACCCCTTTGGAGCAGCTGGGATCTCATGGCATTTAATCTCAACAAGTGTTCACTCATGGTTTTGCAGAATGGAATGAAGTGTTCACTCACTTCAGTTTTGCAGAATGTAATTCCCTGGAGATTCTGCTAGTGGTACTTCTGTTCTTGCTATAGAACAGGTTGCATATTTTCTCCCATACCTCAAAAATGGTAAGTCCATTTGGTATGCTTGAATATATAGCGGGCTCTATAGAACTTAACAACAAATCGAAAACCTTATGATGCAAGCAATCCACCTCCAGAGACCATGGCCTCTAGGGGCGGGTCTAGGATTAAAAATAGAGCATTGTCCCTTATCAGTAGAACCTGAAACTCTTGCACCCAGTTCATTAGGTTTTTACTTGTCACACTGAGTTTCGGAAAGTCACTGGGTAGAGTATTCTGCTGAGATGAGTTGATGTTATGGAGTCTCTGTTGCTGGTACCCTGGAATATCAGTGAACTGAAAGTAGGGAATAGGGATGCAAACTGTCAGATTTAAAGGACCCGCCTTTCCCTCTTGTTTGAAGCTGATTGGAATGAACTGAGCATGATACAAGTTTGGCGCATGCATGTTGTTCATTCTGAGTTGGTCATCGAAGAGTGAAGAGCTCCTGAAGGCAGAGGCAGGGTGTTTGTTCCTGAAGGCTGCATGTGGCTCCATGACTCTGCTTCCGACTCCAAGGTGGGATGACAGGTAAGTCGAAGCTTGCACCAGCTGAGGAAGTTAGTATTCCAGTGCAGAAGGGGTGCCTGGGGTTGTGTAAAGACCAGGTGCATCAATATCTGCCCCATAGAAAGATTGGTAGAGAGACTTCTGAGGGTCATCGGCTTGGCATGAACTTCTAATTTGCTTTAAATCTGGGATCGTAAACTCAGTCCCAAAAGCAGCTGTTATAGTATCTATGGCCTTAAATATCTACTGCTCAGACGGTTTCTGAGTGACTTGAGGAAGTTGGCTTGTGTTTACATCTTCAAGGATTGGGGGTTATATTTTACTTAATTGTGATGTTTGAGAAACTGACCAGCTGGTATTTGTAATTCTCTCATTTTCTTTGCTAATCTACATCTCTCCGATATTGGTGTCGGTTGAGTTTAGCTGTAGCATTTTTAGTTCGGTGATCGGACCCTTGTACCCTGTGGATGGATCAATGATCCTCAGCATGGTGGACTTTAGATCTCTAAAATCATCCATCGTCCCATCTCCTCATTTGTACTGATTTGACTCAATTCTAGCTGGAGTGAAAAATGGGGATGTCAATTATTGTGAGCTTTCACTCACTCCTCTCGGAGTCCTGTGGATTTCTTCTCCTATGGCAGTTCTAGCAGTGACTCCATATGTAGTCAGTTGAGCAGCTATGCTTTGAGAGGAAGCCCTCGTGACGGGCATTGGTTTCTCTGTGAAGTTTTTCATCGTTCTTGACATCTTTCTATTTCCCTTTTTAATTCAGTCTGGCAATCATCCACATTGTTGAGTGTTCGATGGTCTAGCCAAACAAACATCAGAAGCCAACGTTCAAAAACAAATATTTATTCCATACACTAGATAAGAAAAGCTTTCTTTTCTGTTTTTTACAGGTACATCATCAGAGCAATCAATCTACCAGAATGACAGTTGAAGAGAAGAGACTGTTGGGATGACAGTTGGAACCCAGGTAAGTACCTTTCACATAAATTGGAATGAGCTTGTGCAGTGTTGCATCATGGTATACATAGTTCAATACAGTTCGGTATTTTATCTTAACATTGAAGCACCCTGTGATCTGAAAACACTCAGTTATTGCCAGCACTGCCTTGTTTGAACAGTTTTCTCTCAAGCTTATGCAGACCCCTAATTTATTTTACTGGTAAAAAGAACATTTGTACTGTTTTAAATTTTGAACTCTGCTCTTCAAATGTAGAAACTTCAAGGAGATGTTCTAACCATTCACTTACAGGAAACACAAATATCAAATTTTTTTGATTGTGTGAAAAACAATGAAAGATAACTGTGCTTACTTCCCATTTTTGTGCAGTAATTTTAGGGTATTTGGTTAAATTCTCTTTCCCGGATAAGCAAAGCTGTGAAACTTTAAAATAAGTTATTAAAGGAATTACAATTGTCTTATAAAAGATGCTAATAGACCTAGGAAATTAGCAGAGTGTTATTAAAACTCCCTGAGAGTATTTAAGTGCACTTTTTCTAATTTTTAAACTGGTGTAATATTTTTCTGTGTAATGAGCAACTTGTCAGAAAAATGTATATGAAGTAAATGTTAGTATAAAATATTAAATACCTAGTATATCCAATATTCTCTACCATAGCCTTCAGCTGCTAGCTGACATTTTTGCTTTACCTTTGTTTAAAAAATGAAGCATAACACAGCAATATAATATGAACAAACTTGTTGAAGCCATTGAGATAGCTTTCTTGATCCTGATTTATAGAGTTTGTGAGATTTGCTTTATTAAAAACCATGGTCAACTTACAAATGGAAATCAGAATTGCTTTTACTCTGTTCATATTCACACTGCATAGTCGGGTGGCATAACTATAGTTATGAGAATGACATTTGAAATGGAAATGTTAAGGTTACTTCAGTTTCCCAAATCCAGAAATCTGTGTTTCAAACTTATCTTGAAACATATCTTGCCATGGTTTCATCTTCCCTACCACCTATTTTAACTAGTGGAATTACTAGTAATTTGTAGACAAAGTGCAAGTTCTCTGAAATGCAGCTACTCTCCTTGAACCATCACACATTATATAAGATGTACAATCTGCTGGTTCTGTGAATGAAACACCAAGTTCTCACAATTCATATAGACTGCTCCTATTAAGAACACTGGTGAGAGAAACACTAACATATTCACTTCCCAATATTGAAAGAGCTGTCTGAAGATATCTCCAAATCACTGTCTACCATTTCCTTTAAAACATGGAGGATGGGTAAAGTGACAGATGGTTGGAGGAGAACTAATATTGTCCCAAGCTTCAAAAAAAGCAAAATGAAGGAAGCAAGGAAGTATAGATCAGTCAGTCTGACATCAATCCCAGGGAAAATTATGAAACATACTATAAAATGTACACTCTCCAAGCACCTTGAAAACAATGCAGTAAGGTCTACAAGCTGTAATTAACCTAGGGAATAAAACCTCTGATTTCATCTAGAAGATTTCCCATCCATCCCACTTTTACAATGAATTTCCCCACTAGCTTTCTCCTGGAGTCTAGCCTAAAGCCCTTGTTGTTCCAAGGTGTGTGGAGACTTGGGGTTATGGAAAACCTCCTCTAGGTTTGGTTACTAGTGCACAAAAGCCAGACCAGGTAGACCAATAGCACAGAGTCCCATCTTGAAAATATAGTGTAGTGTGAGGCTTTCTTTAGACACACCCAACCCTGGCAACTCCAAAAATAACACCTTGGTAAAATATTAAAAAATGTATCAAAAAGAGTAAAATGTTTTCGAAAAGTAAAACATCCCAAAAAGTACAAAAGCAAAGCAACAAATCAAACTAAAAGATTAAAAAAATTGGACAGTCAGTCATTTCCCCCAATCCTAAGAGAAAATAATAAACAAACTACCTAAACTCTTCTTTAAGTAGGAACAATGCAAAGCATCCTGAGAGCATGTTGCTGCACGATCAACAAAGCCATTCGGCCCAATGCATATCTGGTCCCTGTTGTCAGCCACCTGCTGGCTAGCTTACATGGGGTGGGGGAGTGTTTCGCTAAATTGGATTTAGCCCAAGCATACCAGTAGTTAATGGTCACACCTGCTGCTGCAGTCATGCAAATGATTGTCACTCATAGAGGGGCTTTCAAAGTCACCCATTTGCAGTTCAGGGTCAATGCAGCCCCCGATATATTCCAATCACTTGTAGAGTGTCTACTTAAGGGTGTTCCTGGGGTCCTCCCCTATTTCAACGATATTTTAATCATTGCGGGGGACAAATTCGAACTGGCAGAAAGGTTGGACTAGGTTTTGCAGAGGTTCGAACAGGCAGGGCTCCAGTTACATAAGGACAAATGTGTATTCTTCACCAGGGAGGTTGAGTTTCTGGGATCCATAACTCCTGATGGGGTCAAACCCTCGGATTCTAAGGTCTCCGCTGTATGTAATGCCCCCGGTCATCTTCTGAGTCTGAGTTGCAGTCTTTTCTGGGTTTGCTTAACTTTTACCACTCCTTCCTGCCACTGCATCATCTTCTCAAGAAATACACGGTTTGGAGGTGGGGGCAGAGCCAAGACAAGGCTTTCGGAGAGTTAAATGAGCTGCTGTCCTCTGAGGCAGTCCTCACCCATTTCGATCCCCGAAAACCCATGGTATTAGTTTGTGATGCATCACCAGTAGGGGTGGGGGCTGTCTTTTGCCACACATTGAACAGTGCAGTGGAGACCCCAATCACTTTTTATTCAAGGTCCCTTTCCAAAGCCAAGAGAAACTATGCACAGACTGACCGTGAGGCTCTGGCCAAAGTTGCAGGGACGAAAAAGTCTCACAATTTTCTGTATGGGAGAGACTTTACAATTGTGATGGACCATAAGCCCCTTTTAGGAATCTGTGCTACTTCAAAGCCCACTCCACAAATACCAGTTTAAATTAATTCTTCGCCCATGGAAGGACATAGGCCATGCTGATGCCTTCTCAAGGTCCCCATTGTCCAATCTTGGAGAACCAGACTGTGATATAGAGCAAGAACATCAGGTGCTGATAATCAAATCTCTCGATTCACCTCCCCATAGTTCCTTTGGACATCGCTAAGGCTACGGCTAAGGATAAACTGTTGTCCCAAGTGGTCACTTGGGTCCAGAATGGTTGGCCCATGGCTTCCCCTTCAGAGGAATTCAGAGCATTATATAGAAAGTGGTTCGAGCTGTCACTCAAGCAGGGTTGTCTATTATGGAGTCAGCAGGTAGTGATTCCTGCTGTGTTGTAGCCAAAAGTACTTAAGCTTCTGCACGTTAGCCATCCGGGAATCGTGCACTCCAGAGCCTTGGGACAGAGCTATTTCTGGTGGACACAAGTAGATTCAGACATAGAGCGATTAGTAGGCACTTTCAATAGCTGCCAGAGTTCTTGCCCATGGGAAACGGCTCAAGGACTGTGGTCATGAATCCATGTGGATTTTGCCAGTCTATTTCGAGGCACCTTATTCTTTCTAGTGGTTGATTCATTCTCAAGGTGGCTAAAGGTAATCCCTGTCCCTAGTATTACACCAGCTGTGACTATTAAACGCAGGTTTTTCAGCTGTTTCATCCTGCCAGATGTGCTTGTTTCTGACAATGTCACTACTTTTGCATCTGTTGAGTTTCAGGCATTTCTTGAGAGAAACACCATCTGACATGTTACTTCTGCGCCATTTCATCCTGCCACCAATGTTCAAGATGAATGACAAGTCCATACAACTAAGGAAGCTTTACATCATATGGGGTCGGGAGACATTGAACTACAGATCTGTCAATTCCTTTTAACCTATCGGGTTACCCCTCTGGCCTCAGGTTTGTCTCCAGCTGACATTCTCATGCACAGAAAGCCAACCACTTTAATGGATCGGTTAGATCCTTTCAGGGTGGAGGATTGGGGGGGGGGGTTAATATAGGAGCAATAAATATCTATTTATTTATTGCTCAATGCCGGAGCGATTCTGGGTGGCTCACAATGTTAATATCCCAACACAAGAAAATTATGAACTCTTAAAATGTTAAAAAATTACATAAATGGGTCTATGACTCTACCCTTCCATTATGGAGTGCTGAAATTTGCAGCAAACATTTTGGTGAGGAGACATATCTAAATTATTATGCATTAAATCCATCTTTTAATTTACCATATATACTCAACTATAAGTCATCCCAAATATAAGTCAAGTTATTTAATTTGGACATCTAAATCTAGGGAAATAGATTGACCCGAGTATAAGTCAGGGGTGGAAAATGTAGCAGCTGCTAGTGAGTTTCAGTAATTAAAATACATGAAAATATGGTAAAATTAATTGATTTAAACATTTGTGTGGTATGGGTATGCTTTTGAATTTTTATGACAGTGTTAGTGCAGTTTTTTTTAACTGTATGTTTGAATTTGTACCACTGCAGTTTTGGGACCCTCAGGATCATTGACCCGAGTATAAGTCAAGTGCCCTTTTTGGATATCATTTTGGGGACTAAACATCTAGGCTTCTACTTGAGTATATACAGTAAGACATTCTCATTTACTATACTGTATAATTTATTTAGATTGTTTGCCCTTAACAAGTTCAAAATCATTCATGTCCTATGATGAACATTAACTGGAGTTGGCTAAAAGGTCCCAAAAGCTGCCATTTTAATTCTCATCTCAGGAATTGTTGATATGGAATGGAAGACAGAGTATAACATGGCTACCAGCTGTGGTTTCATCATGTCAATGTAAATGGTATGCAAATTATCCTGACTATGTTATTTTCCCCCTTCAAATGGTTAAGGTGGAGCCTTCTGGCTTAAGCTAACTAGAATTTTGAACAAATTGTCCACTTTTGAATTTACTAGCTATTCATATCCTCAGTGTGGTATTAAAACTTCATTGGAAAAAACTCTACTTTCTAAAATGTTGCTTTATGCAGCAGATTTACCCTGTACTAATTAAAATGAAAGAATAGGAAGAAGCCTTGCATGGTTTATTTATGCATTAGGAAAATTTATTTCCCTGGTTTTT
Source organism: Bradypodion pumilum (assembly GCA_035047305.1). NCBI lineage: Eukaryota > Metazoa > Chordata > Lepidosauria > Squamata > Chamaeleonidae > Bradypodion > Bradypodion pumilum. The sequence continues at coordinate 202,960,499 of JAWDJD010000003.1, read as the reverse complement.
TTTAATTTAGAAATACCTTAAAAGCTACAGGAAATTATTTTATAGACATTGACTAAAGCAATCCATCTTATGAATTAAATGCCTTTCAAGTACAATAGATTGGAAAATTATGCATGTTTCTTAAGATCTAAGCACAAATTGTAACTTTTGTTTAGTACAGGTGCTGAGCTTATTAGTCTTAGTAGCTGTGGATGTAAAGCAAAGGTTGAAAGAAAAATAGAGACTAATTGCTCACATTAATACTGTTTAACTGTTAGAAAAATTTAACAGGAAAATGTTGAAGATTTAAAACTCCTAAGATCTAATTACTCATTTTGTGTTCAGTTTCTGGATATTATAAATATTTTATTTATTATACAGATTCATTTAGCTATACAGAAATATGGGCTGAGAATTTAAACGGACTTCAATCCTGCTTCTGCCATTTTACTGGACATAAATCTGAGATGATTCTGTTAATATAGCAGTGCATCTTCTAGTGGGGGAAAATAAGCTCTTTGATTTGTACAAGTTGTAGAATACATTACAGGAAATCTAATATAGTCTATGTATGAAATTCTGCAAGTAAAGCACTGCACTATGCAGCCTATATTTCAACATATATTGTTTCCACAGTTACTTGAGGTAGCATTTCTTGTATTCCTTTTATTTTTATTATTCTTCCCCCTACCAGTATGGATATTTGCATTTTTTCTATTGATAGGAAATGTTATGTTTCTGGTACATACATGCCTTTCCCAGAAATTGACTCCATCCTTTGCAGGACTGCAGTTGGAACTCTAGGATGCAGAAATCTGTTGAGTGGGCATTGATGTGAATAAACACCACATTCTTGTGGGGATATTGAGAACAGCAGTCCCAGGCTCTATCTTACATGGGAACTATATTGTTGGTATTTCTGTATCTCTCCTGTGATCTCCCATTTCCTGCTATATAAGGTTTGTACATACTTGAGTAAACTGGGGAAGCAGCAGTGCTGAAAATGACAGTCAGTGAGGGAAGAAACCTTTCCCCTGAAATCTTCCTATAGCAGAATTTGAGCATGCCTTACACAGCTTCATGCAACTTGTGACAAACCAAACAAGAAATCTTGCTTCTGCATGTGTCTCTATTCAGTTTCTTACAACACCTCTGTTTGGGGATAGGAGAAGAGCAGAGATTTCAAAAGAAGAGACAGCCAGTGAAGTTGAGAAATATGAAGAAATCTTATTTCTGTACATAAATGATCCTTCTGATTTGGCAGGTATAGCCTTCACTTCCTCCCCTCCATGTTTTTCCCTACACTGATTAAGCTTGTTAATATATTTAGTGTGTGGATTTTAGGCTGAAACACATGTGCAAAACACTCATTTCCTCCAAGAGCTTACTACTCTGTACAAGGTGCCCATAAGTCCCTACCCGTCCAGATATCTTATGTATCCAGTGTATCTGTGTGCTGTCTGTCATTCTCACTGCATAATATTGTGCATACTTGTCACAATATGCTCTTCAAGTGTAAATGGGCATAAAACAGCCATATTTCTTGGGGTGGGGGGATAATGATACATGCATAATTGAATATATCATAATAACATATGGATGGGTATCATAATAACATATGGATCTTGTAGGCCATTATAATCAGAAATAGGTTTGAGGCAGTGGATTTTATGACATATATTAAGAAAATTGCTCAGCAGATTAAAATGAAACAACACAGTTTATGAGTTTGAGTTAGAAAGGGTGTGAAGTAGCATAACTATTATAGGTTAAAAGTCTGACAAGCAATATTTAGTAATTTGACAAATATTTGCTGTTTTCATCCTTCCATTCATTTGGGTTAAACTCCATTAGATGATATTTCTGTTTGCACAGTGTGTTGTCAGAATCAGTTTTTGTGTTTGGTTGGGGCAAGGACCATTTGCATTTTCCCTAGTAGCCATGTCTTGACTTAATTCTGTAAAAACTGCCTACTCAAAATGTGATCTGAATGAAATTCACTTTACATGTTTAAAATTGTTTTTGAAATTCATCTCTCTTCAGTCACAATAAAAGGAAAGTTTATCCTAAAAACCTTTGTATGCCTTTATGACAATGGTCTACAACCCAAATGAAGCAGGCACCTTTGAGAGTGTAAAAGTGATTTATTTTATAAAACTCTGTAAATTAATTACCTGTGTGCTTCAACTAGAAACAGTTTGTTCCTTTTCCCTGATAAGATACGTTTCTGCTCAAAATAATAGAAGAACATGCCTAAGTACAGTAAAACCTCAAGATACAAAATTCACCTGTTCCTTAAGGTTTTTTGTATCTTGAAAATTTGTATCTCAAAACGTGGTTTCCCTTGGGAATGCATTGAAAAGCAAAAAATCCGTTTTGGAGCTCAGAAAAAACAAAAACCCACAACCTTTTTGTTGTTGTTCAAAACTATTCATAAAGTGCACTTTGGAATTTTCACTGCATTTTGGCCACTTTATAAAGAGATTTGAATAGATAAAATATGTTTATTTGGCTCTTCTCTGTGCTCTGGAAGTGTATTTTGGTTTTCAATGCATATTCGGCACATTTCCTATACCACCATCTAGTGGCCAACTCTGTTAATTGCAGGAAAAGTACCCGCCAATCATCTGTTTCGGGGGGGGGGATTTTCAACACTTCCTGATTGTGGGAAAAACTTCTGTTGGTGCCAAAATACAACAAACAAATCAAAAAATGGAGCAGAAATGCTCCAAACACCCTCCCACCACCATGGGAAGCATCAGAAGGCTTCCCCAAAAATTTCATATCTTGAAAAAAATTGTTGTCATGATCTTGATGAGCCAAACTGAATCCATTTTACTTTCTGCCACCATCTTAGGCTACTTGGAGTCAAGAACAGTGCAAAGGTGGGGAGCCAGGAGTACTTGGAAATCCCCCAGGTCCCTAACCAATCAGGTTACACTCCACCTTACCTGACAGGAGGGTAAGATCTCGCTGATTGGAGGCTCTTATCAGTGGTGAGATTTCATTGGATTTCCTTATCTAATGTGAGGTTAATTCTGATTGGCATCTCTTATGGGAGTTGCTCTTTTTCATAGGTTACATTTATTTTGACCAAATCTCCAAGGTGGAGCAACTTTCCTATTTAAGGAACTGCATCAAGCCACTCAAATTGGGCTCCTAACTAGAGACCTTAAGTTTCATTAGGACTTTGCTCCTATCTCTGAGAAGAGACTAAATATCTGAGATGCTAGTCCTGCCCGGGGCTATGCCAGAGTGAACCTTTGACCAACTCTGTATTTTCTATGGATTCTGTATTTTGTCTTTTTCAGATACTTTGCTAAATAAAACTTTGTTGCTATGTGTAAGGAGTGGAACTCAGTCTATCAGGCATTGCATTTTAATATCCAGCTCTCTGTCTCCATGCTACCAACCTAAAACCGCATATTCCCTGGTTATTGGAATTCCACCCCGGGGCTTGTGGTCAGGTAGTGAGAGGCCTCAGTATACACTGCAGGAGGGAATGTACATGCCAACTCAAACAGGTGCAGCTTACTGAACCAACCCAGCCTCCTTGCCACGGTCCCTGGTCACCGGTGGGTGCGATAATTGTATGTAGAAGCAATTTCCCCATAGATTTCCTTTCATATCGTGAGCTTTTAATAAGTAGAGCCATTCATAACTCGAGGTTTTTCTGTATTGTAAATAGTTCTTTTGACAGTTTGTCGCTTGAAAATACAGACATAAGGTGAATCTGGAAAGCTATACAGAATATCTTCATTCTCACCATGACCTGGAAGAAAACCATTTTATGGAAATGTAGAAATTAAGATAAGGGAACATCTTTTTGATGTAATTTGCCTCAGCTAGCTAGTGGGACAGAAATGAGGAAACACCTCCCTGCCTCACCCATGAGTTATAATAATAATAGTTTCATGTCAGAAATTATACTGGGTTGAAAGGATTTTTGTGGAAGAAACTTTGCTCAGGAAACACCCAAATGAGGCACCTTTCATGTCACCATCATGCAGTACCCAGGTCTCAAACTGATGAGTTGATTCTCATTTAAGTGTCTTAAGTCAAGCAGCAGGAAGGAGGGTAAAAACCAATCATGAAATGACAGCTGAGCTCAAGATTCAGTTTGTCTACTGTCCTACCCAGTAACCCAGAAGCAGGAAAGAAGAGTAAGCCACAATCAGAAGCTTATGCTCAGTATAGGACCACACATGGAAGTGTCCACCTGTACATTGACTGCCTATTTGTGGTTTCTGCCTATTTAAGCCATGTTTGTAAAAGGTTTGGGGTCCCTCATTTTTGAGAGGTTACCCTCTTGCAGCTCTCTGTTTGTTTCTGAATAAATTGCCTTACTTTACCTTCATAAAAAGTCTTTTAGTCCTTCTGCACAACAAGGAGAGCTTACAACAACTACTATCCAGGTTAAGTGTAAAATTTCTACTGTGTCTTTCAAAGATTTCTTTTTAAATAACCCTGATCACATTTTAAATAATTGAAATGCTGGTGAGTGTTTTTATGAGGACTGTCTCATTTTAAATGTTGCCATGCTTTTCATGAGTATACAGGGACAAAAATGTGGCAAGGGAGCAATCACTGGAAATGGAAAGACACAGCAATTATGCAATCCATACAAGGAGTACCACTCCCATAAACTTATTAAGAGCCTCTAAATGAATTTCATAAAATCACCTGGTTCTTTGTTCTGGCACCATATGCCTCAGTGGAATGATTGTTAACATTTTAGTACTCAAAATCTTTTTATTCTTTCTTAGGGAAGCATAATGCTGTAAATATAATTAAGATTTCATTTAAGGAAACCATCTTGGAATTAAGTAGACATGGGGAGTCTGGCTCCTTTACGAAAATGAAATGACTTGTTAGCATAAAAAAACACATTTTGACCTAGTGTGAATAGGCAGCCTCTTTGCAGGCGCACCCCCCCAATAACGGACACAGACAACATTGAAAGTGGATAACAGCAAAGGGCCACATTTATTGATTCAATGCCCTAGTCCGAATTATAAATTTGTATTGGTAAAACGACCAATCATAATTCCTAAGGCAAGCAGGCCGAAGTAACACTGGTAAGGTACCACCCCAAAATTGCCAACGGCAATTGGTTACAATGTATCAAATTGTATCAATTTGTTTGTTAACAACAAACAAATTGTTGACCGTAGTCAATAACTAACTCATGACCCCACCCTCTGACGCGTATCCGTGAAATCACAGGGGTGATGCATGCTGGTTAGCAATCATCATCACCCCATCGCCTGATTCGTCGTTGACCGGACAACGTTTAACTACTTTATTCCTGTCTAGTGTTGTCCAGTCAATTGCGAACCTGCCGGATACTTGTGGGTCATACTGTTTACCTTACCAGTGCTACCCGCCCATGTGACCAAAGTCAACAGTAGGAACGAAGAAAGACCCCTATATCAAACCATAGCAACAGTGTGGGATGGGCAAAAAAGCCAGGACCCGAAGCCAATGTGGGTCCCAACCAAAAATTCCCACCCGGCCCCGAAGCGACCATAATCACACTGTTAACTAGGGAGGGGGTGGAGGGGAAAAACTTCTCCGCTCCGTCGCTGAGGCAAAATGGCAGCGCGGCTGCCTCGTGGCCACCCCTTTTATAAGGGAGCTGGCCACGCCCCTAACTACCCGGATTCTCTGTCCTGTGGGGGGGGGGCCCACAAAGGGCGCGGCGGCCATTTTGGCGCCGCGCTTGCATTGCAGGCGCACCCCCCCAATAACGGACACAGACAACATTGAAAGTGGATAACAGCAAAGGGCCACATTTATTGATTCAATGCCCTAGTCCGAATTATAAATTTGTATTGGTAAAACGACCAATCATAATTCCTAAGGCAAGCAGGCCGAAGTAACACTGGTAAGGTACCACCCCAAAATTGCCAACGGCAATTGGTTACAATGTATCAAATTGTATCAATTTGTTTGTTAACAACAAACAAATTGTTGACCGTAGTCAATAACTAACTCATGACCCCACCCTCTGACGCGTATCCGTGAAATCACAGGGGTGATGCATGCTGGTTAGCAATCATCATCACCCCATCGCCTGATTCGTCGTTGACCGGACAACGTTTAACTACTTTATTCCTGTCTAGTGTTGTCCAGTCAATTGCGAACCTGCCGGATACTTGTGGGTCATACTGTTTACCTTACCAGTGCTACCCGCCACACGGAGGGGCTTCACAGAAGACCTGACGCCCCCCCCCCAGACCGTCAGCTCGGTCAACAGGCCTGCTCGCCAGTCACCCAACAGGAGGTCCATACCTCCTCGCGACAGATGGACCCCATCCCCTGCATACAAGTCACAATTTTGTAGACTAATATCGGGGTGATGACTAACCCGTCCCCAAGCCCCGGTGGTGAGAAACCGCGCCACTGCCTTATTGACCGCGCGCCTAGCTCGGTCAAGGGCCAGGAGGTTAACGCCCCCTCTGTAAGAGTGGCGCGGAACAATGTCCGACCAAACCAGGGCTGTGGCAGGCCAGACATAATGCAAGTAGGCGAGGTCCTCGCAAATCGCATGCTTGAGCGATAAGCCGGTGACCCGGCCCAAATCATTGCCCCCCAAGTGGATGATTAGAATGTCAGGCGGGTCAGCCCCCAGGCCAGAAAAAAGGAAAGGCCGCAGCTCCCGCCATAACATCCCAGGCTTACCGTGCCATGAGAGACTGGCGTGGTCACCCAGTCCCAGTCGGGGTCCCCACTCTGTCGCCGCAGCGTAACGCGCTGCCCTGAGCACATAGCTGTGGCCCACCAGCCATACTGTCACCGGTGTAATACGACACCCAGGGTCTGTAAGAAAATTGAGAAAAAGGAAGGTAAGGTGACTGGATTGGTACTCATGGCGGGAGTGGGCGCACATAAAACTGAAAACATTGTGAGCCCCACCTCCCCCTGCTACGTATGTCAGCCCCAGAGTACCCAAAAGCAGCCGCTGTAGAGGCTGCGCCAATACGGAACGAATGTGTGCCAGAACGGGCACCCGGTAGTCCCACCCTGGTGAGGGCTCTGGCAGTCACCTTCCAAAACTGAAATTTAGTAAGGGGAGACCCATCTTGGTGACAGAAAAACGGGCCGTGGTGCATGCCACGCAGTGCCAGGTATTCCTGTAGGGCACCAACCGGACAGATGTCTGCCAAAGAACACCGTAGCAGTCTTACTCCACTGCCTACGCCATGCTGATCTGTTTTAGAGGAGCGAATCCTCAACTGGGCCCAGTCTTTGGCAACATATACATCTCCGCGTTCCAGTGCCCTACCACTTGCATCCGCCTTAGACAGCATCACGAGTTCGCTGATGCGGAGCGCTCCAAAAAATGCCACCGTTGTGGCTGCATGCAATTGGGCTGCCTCATAATGATCAAAACAGAGGCCTGGCCAGCCCCGGGCCAACTGGGTAAGAACCCCTGGGGAAATAGGGTGCCGGTCGTCCGGGCAACGCCCGCGCTCGCGCACCCACCCCTCCAAAACGTGTCTCACACGGAAGTCAGAGGTGGTATCCACATGACCCCCTACTTTGGCCATAAAAGCCAACGCCTAGAGCTTGGATGCTATGGTGCGAGGTGCAAGGCCCTGTGCATGCAGGTGAACCATGAACCGCAGAACATGGTCCACCGGGATGGGCCAGGTCTCTGGCCACTGAAATCGAGTAGCAAAAGCCCTATACAAATTGAATGCTTGTTGATACGCCTTACGCGTGCGTGGCGCTAGTGACAGGCCAATCGCCCGGTTCACCTCTCCTTGCCAATAGTCCACATCTCGTCCGGGAGTGGCGAGGGAAATTCCTCCGCATCCGGGGCCAAGGCGCGGAACCGGGAGATCTGCAGGCGGGACAAAGCGTCAGCAATATCGTTATTAACCCCTGGGACATGCCTGGCCCTGAACAAGACGTTGAGGCGCAGGCAGCGCAGCACAAAATGGCGCACTAGATCCATGACCCTGGGCGATTTAGAAGTCTGTGCATTGACAATGTGCACAACGGCAGCATTGTCGCACCAGAAATGCACCACCGAATTAGCCCACTGTTCGCCCCATAGCATCAAAGCCCCCAGAATGGGAAAAAATTCCAGGTATGTGAGATCCCGCAGGCGACCTGTGCCTGCCCATGCCGGTGGCCACCCACCATAGGCCCACTTCCCATTGAAGTACATCCCATAACCCAGGGATCCTGAGGCATCAGACTGGATCTGGAAATTGGGGGATGCCAGGAGGTCAGACCTCCAAAATGAGACCCCAGTAAACTCCCTCAGGAATTGCAACCAGACAAACATGTCTGCCCTGATACCCCGGGTAAGCCTGACTCTGTGGTGGGGCCTGGATAACCCTGCCATGGCGTCGCATAAGCGCCGGGCGAAAGCCCCGCCCGGTGCGACCACCCTGCAGGCAAAATTGAGGTGCCCATGTAGCACCTGCAGTTCCCTCAGGGATGCCTTACGCTTAGCCAGCAATTCCGAGATAAGGGTCACTATCCTGGACACCTTATCACCCGGTAACCTAGAAGCCTGTACTACTGTATCAATCTCAACCCCCAGGAATACTAGTTTGGTCGACGGGCCCTCGGTCTTTTCGGGCGCTAAAGGGACACCCAGTTCCTGCATTAGCGTCTGAAATGTATTGAGGAGACGTGCACACGTGTCCCAGCCCCGTTCACCCCCGAATAAAAAGTCATCCAGGTAATGGGCTACAGACCGGGACCCTGACCTGCGGACGAAAGCCCACTCCAGGAAGGTACTAAAACGCTCGAAAGCCGAGCATGATATGGAGCAGCCAAAAGGCATGGCCTTATCAAAATAATACTCCCCTCTAAACTTAAAACCCAGCAATTCAAAGTCGCCCGGGTGCACCGGCAAGAGGCGAAAAGCTGACTTAATGTCGCACTTGGCCATCAAGGCACCCGGGCCACACGAGCGCACCATGCGCAGCGCATGGTCGAACAATGTATACCTGACCGAACAAAGGTCATCAGGTATCGCATCGCTGACCGATCGGCCGGCTGGGTAGGACAAATGATGAATAAGGCGAAACTCACCTAGGGACTTTTTAGGAACCAAACCCAATGGTGAAACCTTAAGGTTGGGAAAAGGGGGTGCGGGAAAAGGTCCGGCGACCCTGCCCGCGTCTAACTCCTTTTAAATGCTGGCCTTGGCTACCTCCTCCCTTCCTCTGAGGGATAAAAGGTTGGGAGCATCCTGAGGAGATCTATCACCCATAAAAGGGATACGAAATCCCTGCTTAAAACCTTGGATGAGGTACTCCCTGTCCTCTCCCCTTGGGTACGATGCGAGCCAGCGCTCCAGCATGTCCACCTTAATTGGGGAGGGGGCCTTTCGGAGAACTAGTTCCATCCGTGGCAGGCTTGCCAGCCCACTGTCCACCCCTCCCTCTGCCTCGCACCCCCCCAGGCTTGGGACAAGCAGAGGCTGCATGGGGACCAGAACATGTGGGACACTCGTGCTTATACCTGCAGTTCTTCCGACTGCAGGAACCATTGGACGAGAAAGTCCAGCACAGCAGGCGGGCTGGAACCCCCTGCCCCGCCATTTGGCGGGTAACCTGCGCTGGAGCTGCTCGCTGGACCGCATGTCCACAATGGTATCTATCCCCCGGGGCAGGACGTGTGGGTGTCATATACAAGAGCCACAGTCTCTGGCACGGCTCATCCCATCTCATCTCGGGGTGCAGGGGAATCCTCATACGGAATTCCTCATCATATGCTAGCCATGAGGGGCCCGGGAAATCTACCATCGCCCTGTATATGTTGTCCAAATATTGGACCATGGGAATAGCTAGATCCGGCCGCGCCCTCAAATACACCGCCATGTATATCAAATAAGCGGGGAGCCAGTTAGCCCAGGTACGCGGCGGCTTACGGCGGCGTGCCTGCTCCTTGTCCTTCTCATCCGACCCTCCCTTTCTTCCTTAGTGGGCTCTCTGTTCAGGAGTGAGAAGATATCCACGTACTCCCCTCGCCATATCTTTTCTCTGGTAGCCTGAGCCAAGTGATCACCCAATGGCAAGGAATACCCTGCCGTCGGCAAAGCCGAAAAGGGGATAGCTGGCCTACCCAAAGGGGCCTGAGTTAACCCTGCCACCCCAAGTACGTTCCCAGCAGTGTAAGAACCAATGCCCACCCCAGCGGGCATGGTGGCAGTAGTTGTCGCCGGGTGGGTCGCCAGCGGCGTAGCCCCTGCACCACCCGCGCGAGGCCAAGGCCACTGAAAGGTCCCCCCTATATTGGGAATGTGTGTGGATGTACTCGTTTGCACCATATACTCACATGCTGCACCCCCGCGGGCCGCCCCCAACGGGGGTTCCGGCCCACTGGGGGCGTCGGAGCTCACGACCGATGTAGAGCTCATCACCGGGGCTTGACCCGCGCCAGGTTGCTGGCTGGGGAGCTGCGAGGCAGTGGCCGGAGCCGCGCCACCCGCCTGCAGCAGCTCAACCCTCCCCGCCGGCCGTTGTCCTGCTGCCGATAGCGCCTCAAAAGGTACCCCGAAAGGGGCACCTGCCTGACTGGCCCGGGCCAAAGACTCCTCTAAGGCCGCAATACGGGCCAGTAAGGTGTCTACAGTAACCATGGGAAAGAGCCGGCCGGCCCACCTGACCCTTGCATGGGGACAGTTCCCTGCACCCCATGGCCCAGATATGGCCATTGGCCAGGGCCGAAGCCCGGTAGGGCTGGTGAGGAAACCTGCCAAGGCGGGGCACCGGGCCACCCCCCAAGGCTAGAGGGCCCCGGGAGAGGCTGCGGCCCAGGAGTAGTCGGCCCAACGGGTTGGGCGGAAGGAGGAGCGGTGTCCACCGCTCGCGGGCCGCGGGCCGGAGCGCCCTCCGCGCCCGCACTCTGAACGGGCCAAGGGGCGATAGACCCCAAGCCACTAGCCCCGGCCGGGGATGGCAAAGGTGGCTGTTGAGGAGGCGGCACCACGGTCCTCCGACCTGGGTTGCGCCTCCTAACAGCCCGAGCTGAATTCGCAGCAGCCTTCTTTTTGGAAGGCATCTCGAGCAAAAAAGGGAAGCTAGCTAAGCAAAATCGACCCAAAAGGCTTCCCGGCAATACCAACGAGCGACGGAGGCGCAGGGGGAAAAACTTCTCCGCTCCGTCGCTGAGGCAAAATGGCAGCGCGGCTGCCTCGTGGCCACCCCTTTTATAAGGGAGCTGGCCACGCCCCTAACTACCCGGATTCTCTGTCCTGTGGGGGGGCCCGCAAAGGGCGCGGCGGCCATTTTGGCGCCGCGCTTGCATTCTTTACTTTTTGAAATACATAATATATAAGGTTGAATTGAGATTTAGGCTTTACCTAGTTTGGCTCCAGACACAACTGGGACTTCAATAAGACATAGATAAACTGAACCCACTGATTTCAAAGTTGGTGACTAAGTCTAGATTCAAAGCATTACACTTGTATTCAGCTTAAATAAATAGCTATTGCGTGTTGTTGTGGTCCTATGATTTTTCTTGTGAACTGATTTGTTGTAATGTGAAACTCTGCTGTGCTGGAATAAAGGCACATCGAGGCTGTGATGTAGTGGTCCAGCCCCAAAATGAGGTGGGCAAAAAGCTTTTATTACCCTGCCTGTGGGCCGAACAACCTTGAGGTGGTTGTCACCCCTGGTAACAGAGGGGCCCTGCTTGCTAAGCATTTCTAAGTCACCCCTATACTATAGGCAAGGGTCTCTAATGTTCTACTCTAATCTAAAGGAGCATCTGTGTCTATTAATCTCTATTGTTTACCTTAACTCAGGGAAACATCTGTGGCTATTGTTATGTTAAACCAGGATGTTGCCTGTCAATCGGGATTCATTTTAGGAATGTGTGCCCAATCTTTTATCTATCTCCTCCAGCAAAGCCTGTGCTTCCAAGATAGGAAGTCTTACTCTGAATTATGGCATGGCTGTGGCCGGCAAACGAAGTTCTAGGGAGAAGCACATTAATCATAAAATTCCCCACTACGTGGGCAGTCCACATCTCTCCCTTTTTATTCCTTTAATGCCGGCTGATTGAGGGCTCGCTGAATGTGAGGTAGGATCTGCTTTGGGGTAAGGTTCCTTCCCGGCCTCTGATGCAAGGCGTTTGGATCGCCCCCTCCCCGTGTCACTGCTTCCTTCCCCAGGAATGCAAGGGTTAAATGACTCACACAACAGATAGAGTCCATGACATTTGTGGGTATATAGTTCCAAGTTCACTGGTTGCATGTCCAAAACCAACCTAAGGGCAAAATGATGTGTGAGTACACATGGCTGATAGGTACTGGCTGGTTGCAAGTCCAAGTATCTTTTCCCATGTCCAGGCAAGGTAAGTGGGCGCCCCGACCAGAGGAGCACCCTAGCATCCAGGCACAGGAGGCATTTCTGTCAATGGCTACCCTGGGTGTGTTTAGGGTAACTGCATCGGCAGGCAAAACCTTTGTGGTCTAAATACCCCAAAGGGGATAGGACACATAAGTCACATCTTGGTGTGGACTGAGAGAGTTTGGCTGTTTGTCGCCTCTGGCCTGCTCACCTGGCGAGTGGCAAACCGGAATCAAGCAGGTACTTAGAAGTGAGGAAGCATGGGTGGTCTGCTGATGGCAGAAGTCTGTCCTGTTGACAAGTCCGGCCAACTTCTTCCAAATGTTATACTTAAACCTAGCTGTCAAGTCCTCCTCCCCTGCTGCTGGAGTGGCCTGAACCCCTCCCCCAGCCAGCAGCAGGAAAATCATAACTATCATAAAAGTATTGTAGGTGATCTGAGCCAACACCGCGGCTACCATATTGTTCTCTTGCAAAATGGTCATGGCATCATCACACAGGTTTTGATCATTCCCCATGTCACTCTCTGCTCCTCCATCCTGGGTTGCCAAGGCCGAGGCCGCCTGCCCCGCCTCTGGCCCATCATTTGTTATGTATTTATGTATTTATTATTTATTTATATTCAGATTTATATGCCACCCAATCAGGTAAACCCGACTCTGGGCGGCTCACAACAAGTTAAAGCACACATAAAACAATACAACCAATTAAAACCCAACATACCCACCCACCTACCCCATTCCTCTTAAAAACCCACATTAAAATACTGCCTTCATTGACAATTAAAAGAAATGGGGGCTTAATTTATAAGCCAACAGGCGGGGGCCACTCTTCCATCTGGGCCCCACACCTGCCCCGCCAACCAGGTTTTTCGGTCTTTTCTGAAAGGTAGCAGCTCCATTTGCTCCCGCAACTCTACAGGCAGGAGGTTCCACAAGGCCGGTGCAGACACAGAAAAGGCCCTCCTTCATGTACCAGAGAGACAGGCCCCTCTGGCAGATGGAACAATTAGGGAGCCCCTCCGATCCACTGGTTGGATGGGCGGACACTCTTGGGACGATGCGGTCTCTAAGGTATCCTGGCCCACTACCATGAAGGGCTAGGGTTCATCAGGTTCATCTCCTCCATCTCTGGCAGGGGGTTCTTCATCGCATTCGTCCACGCCATGCCTCTTGAAATGTGGTTTCACACAGTGGGCCGGAATCCAGACGGTTCCTGTAGGAGACATAATCACTGCATACCATCTCCCCCATGTTGTCAGGGGCACTGGGCCTCTCCAGGAGGGGTCTGGCAGCACTCTGAAGCAAACCATGGGATGCGGGAGGATTTCCTGCTGTTGGAAATGCTTCTCCTGCAGAGTGCAGTCCGAAAATGATGATTATAAGTGAATAAAACTTTGTGCAGGCACTGCTGTGCCTGACCCTGCCTTTTTGGGGGGACTATCTCCTCCCTTTCTGTTTGTTTTTTGATGTAGGACTTTGGCGTCCGGTTCACCTGTTTGACAATGGCTTCTCCCTGAGGATTGTATGGAATGCCAAATGTGTGCTTTATGTCCCAAGTTGCTAGGAATGTGGCTAGCTATTTGGAACTGTAAGCCGGTGCATTGTCAGTCTTCAAGTGGCTTGGTTTGCCCATGGCAGCGAATCATGACGAGATGTTGCTGTACATGGGTTGTAGCTTCTCCCTTCTGGGCTGTGGCCCAGGCAAACTGCAAGAATGTGTCAATGGAGACGTGCATATACTGCCATCTCCTAAATTGTGTGATGTGTGTGACGTCCATTTGCCAAATCTGATTAGATCCTGTCCCCCATGGGTTGACACCCCACGAAGGCCCTCCCGAAGCTCCTGCATACTGTGGGCAAGTGCGGATTATGCCTTGTGCTTGCGACAGTGGCAGGTTGAACTGCCATGCCAATGCTTTGGTGTTTTGATGAAAGAATGCATGGTTCTGGATTGGGGTCATGAAGACCCCCACTCCTAACATCTTCTGACTTTCCCTTGAGGCTGCGGCTGCCCTGCGATTTCCCTCTGAAATGGGTCCTGGCAAGTCCTGGTGACTGCGAATGTGTGCCACATACAGAGTCTCTGAGCGGTGCTGCAAGTGAAATTGCATGGTCAGAAACAGGCTCAATAGATTCTTATCTATGGATGGCGTGATGTATGCCCCTGACAAAGTGTGGATCAAATTCCTAACATACTGACTATCAGTGATCATATTAAGTGATTTGTTGGCAAATGTTTTCAGGGCTAGATTTGCTGCTGCCAATTCCGCCCTTTGAGCTGATTTTTGCAGAAGTGTAAGCAGCGTTTTCCATGCCTCTTCTTCGTGTCATGTGAGAACTCCGTAGGTTTTCCCCCCAGCAGTGAATGCTATCTTGGCCCCCCTGATCGGGTCCATAGAAAGCAGCTTTATGGACTGGTTCTGGAGCGAAACCAATCTGGGGTCTTTTGGCAAGTGGTATGCTAAGCTTCCTTTGAAGCCTTTCAATGCAATGGGCAAAGAGTTTCCCAACTCCATTAACTGCTGGATCTGATCCTTGCTGAAAGTGACAACTATTTTGACTAAGTCGTAGCCTGAAATGTCTCTGGCTCTAAATCTTCCTCTGTGAATTATTGTGGCAACTAATTCCTGTGGTGGCACAATGTTTTGGGTTGGGTGGGTGGGTGGGTTATTCGGTAAATACACCCACTCCATGCTCTTCACCCTGCCATTTGAATCGGTGCCCAACGCTCCTGCAAAAAGGCTTACTGTTCTGGCTATGTACAGATTCAGGATCGGGGCCAGTGGCCCCTCCTCGATTCTGCCCACCAATTGACTGCTAAGGATCCTATTTACAGCTGTTCATGCTAGTCTCGCTTCCCTGTTAATTTGTATCTGGTCGGAGGGATGTTTCCCTTGGGTTAACAGCGCAAAGAGTGGCTTTAAGAGGTCAGTGTCTATTTTAAAGTATGGCCTGGCCCAATTAATGTTCCCCAAAATTTTCTGAAGCTCTATAAGCATGACTGTGTCAATGTTAATCTGTGGCAGCACTGGTGCTGCAAAAGATCACAAAAATCTGTGCCCTAAGTATGATTAAGGTTCTGACTTTTGCACTTTCTCGGGTGCTATGACTAAAACCTTCTCCCCCAACTTGTCTTGGAGGTGCTGGAACATGCTATTGTCCAGTTTTGGCCCTGCCACCAAAATGACATTCATGAAATGGCATGTAATGATTCTGGGGTACAGTTCCCTAAATTTGGCGAGTTCTTGGTGTCCATATATTTGGCACAAGGTTGGTGAGTTGAGCATCCCCTGTGGCAAATACTTCCAGGTGAACCTTTGGGTAGGTTCCCTGAAATTTTTTTTTTGTGGGATTGTTATGCTGTATTACTGTATTGTATTCCTATCTTGTAAACCGCACTGAGTCGGTCCTTGGGCTGAGAATTGCGGTATATAAATTTAAAAAATAAATAAATAAATAAATAAATAAATAAATAAATTGGTGGCTCTCACCAAGAAAGCAAACCTTTCCCTGTCCCTTGGGTCTAAGGGAATTGTGTAAAAGCAGTCCTTAAGGTCTACAATTAAGATCTCCCACTCCTCGGGAATCATATTTGGATTGGGCACACCGCACTGGAGCAGCCCCATTGGCTGAATGAATTTATTGATTTCTCTTAAATCGTGGAGAAGTTGCCACTTTCTGGACTTCTTTTTTATGACAAATATCAGTGAGTTCCAAGGGCTTGTAGATGGCTCAGTGTGTCCTGAAACTAGCTGCTCTTTAACAAGCTGCTTTAATGCCTCTAATTTTCCCCCCACAATCGGCCACTGCTCGACCCATACCGGCTTATCGGTTAATCATTTGAGTGGAAGGGCCATGCTTTACCCGAGAGTAAGAGTCGCTTGATACTGCTGTAAAATGTCTCTTCCCCAGAGGTTGACAGGCACATCTAGCACATGCGGGCAAATTACCGCTGTCCTGTCTTCCCCGGGGATAGAGACCTCTACCCAGTCTCAGCTTCTGCTGGCTTCCTGGATTCCTCCTACTCCCCACACATCTGAAACTGCCTCTATGGCCCACTCTTTGGGCCAGAATTTCTTGCCTAATATGCTCACATCAGCCCCCGTGTCGAGGAGCCCATCGAAAGGCACCCCATTCAAAAATACCTTAATCACAGGGTGTTGTTTCTACTCTATGTTCTGTTCCACTGCTGCTATCATTCACTATCCTCCTACTGCCCTCTTCTCTTTCTGGTGGTCTGTCAACCCAAATCCTGTGTCTCCTCTGACTACTTTTTACCCCCACCTGGCAGATGATAAGGAACCATGATCAATTGCGCTACTGAATCCCCTTTGCTAATTGTCTGGTGCAGCTGTGTCCACAGCTGGATTTTGATGATGCCGGTGTAATCAGAGTGTATGACTCCTGGGATCACAAAGATCCCTTTCTTCCCTGCGCTACTTTGAGGCAAGACAAGTCCCACTGTGCCTTTTGGAAATAGTCCTTTGTACTAGGTGTCAACTAAGGTGACCATGCCTGGCAGGCTGCATGTAACGTCTGCCTGGCACTCAAGGTCCAACCCTGTGCTGCCTTTGGTCTCTACCTGTGCCTCGGAGATGCTTGGGGTAATTATTGCTGGGATGTTTCCTCTGGTGCTGCCTCTATTTGGACTGGGGCTAGAGACATGCCCGTGGGTCGGTTTCCCGAATTTGGTCATTGCCTGGCCCAATGAAAGCCATTGTGGCATTGTGGGCATTTGGTGGTGGCCTTATCCGGGTGGCCCTTTGAAGAGCTGCCTTCCCCCACAGGGGGGCACCTCCCCCTTTACCACCTGGCCTCATTCTGCATTCCCTTTTGAAGTGTCCCACCTTCCTGCACTGATAACAAGCGCCTTTGGTTCTATCCCCTTTTTGCACTGCTGCCGCCAACAGACCCATCTTATAGGAATCTGTCCCAACATCAGCGCAAGCCCTGATCATATCTGTCAAAGTCAAATCCATCCTGTGTCCCATGGCCTGAAGGATCTTGTGGCAATCTAGATTGCCATTGTCCTTTGCCAGTTTCATCATGAACTCTTCCTGAGCATCCTGATTATCTATTTGCCTGCTGATGGCCTCCTCTAGGCGGTTAATGAAATCCATGTAGGATTCCTGCATTCCCTGCTTTACTGTCATGTAATTCTTTGCTCCCTTGCCAGTGGCGTGCACCTTGAGAAATGCCTTAAAGGCGACCTCAGAAGCCAGTTAGAGCATGGTGGCTGGCAGTACGGATTGCACTTGGATGGATTCAAACTGCCCTGAGCCATAGAGCTGCTCTGTAATTACTGCTCCACCCATCCTGGCAGCCCTAGCTTGAGCTTCTAGCTTGTACTCACTGTCCCATAGAAGGTACTGGCTGGGGTTGAGCATCATCCTCATTGTGACTTTCCAGTTGTGAGGGATGAGTGTGGTGGACTCCCATAATTGCTGCAAAGTGCCTCTGGTAAAGCGACTTTGAAGCCCTGTATCCGTAATTGCTTTGCGAATCTCCGCTAGCAATGTGTATGGAATTGGTGAGTAAACTGCTACCTGATTGCCTGAAATTGCATCCGTCTCTATGCGGACAGGGCACAGCATCTGAAGTTCAGCGAGTTCTGCAGCTGGAAATTCTCCCTTGCGAAGCTCTTCTTCCACCATGAGCTGAAATGGACTCTTGGGAACACGGGGGTGTCTGGTCCCCCTGAGCTGCCACCCACTTCCAAAGCCCCTGCAGTGGCTGTAGAAGGGGAGTCCTGGTGGCTCTTCATACGCTGGCGGTTTCTGCATTTCTACACAGGCTGGACGTACGGCTGAAATTATTTGCCTACATTTACTCCAAGCCCCGATGACTTTGGCGGGTGCTCGGGGTTCCTCTTGCAGACATTTCCCTACTTTCTCCCAAACCCCTGGGTCCATTGTCCCTGACTCTGGTTGGAACAAGCAGTTCTCTCCCATGTACATGATCAAATCTGCTAGCTCTCCTCTCCCTAGCTCTATCTTGAGCTGCTTGGCCAGGCCTTTGAGCTCACGTGTGTGCGCTCGCTGCCTAACGGATGAATTAGCCCCCATCCCTGCCCCTTGAAATCCCCAAAGTTACCTTCCGCGGGACGAGTTGGTGCGCCGACTGGCAGGATGGCACTAGGCAAGTGTACTGTACGATGGATTAGCGATTGTGGCGGCGGTCTTTCCATTGCTGTCATCTGCTGCTGTGGAGGATCAGGCCCTGACTTGCCCTGGCTATGGAACACGTCCATCCCGGTTTCCGTTGGTTTGCCTGAGCATGCAATTGTCTGCGGCTTGGTGTCTGCGCTAGTTGCATTGGAATATCATGTCGTTGCTTCAGAGAAGAATCACATCGGTAGTTGTGTTGGAATATCATGTCGTGGATACAGAGAACACTGTGTTGTAATGTGAAACCCTGCAGCGCTGGAATAAAGACACATCGAGGCCGTGATGTAGTGGTCC
Source organism: Bradypodion pumilum (assembly GCA_035047305.1). NCBI lineage: Eukaryota > Metazoa > Chordata > Lepidosauria > Squamata > Chamaeleonidae > Bradypodion > Bradypodion pumilum. Next base: position 202,941,734 of record JAWDJD010000003.1, on the reverse strand, counting down.
AGCCCCAAAATGAGGTGGGCAAAAAGCTTTTATTACCCTGCCTGTGGGCCGAATGACCCTGAGGTGCTTGGCACCCCTGGTAACAGAGGGGCCCTGCTTGCTAAGCATTTCTAAGTCACTCCTATACTATAGGCAAGGGTCTCTAATGTTCTACTCTAATCTAAAGGAGCATCTGTGTCTATTAATCTCTATTGTTTACCTTAACTCAGGGAAACATCTATGGCTATTGTTATGTTAAACCAGGATGTTGCCTGTCAATCGGGAGGCATCTTAGGAATGTGTGCCCAATCTTTTATCTATCTCCTCCAGCAAAGCCTGTGCTTCCAAGATAGGAAGTCTTACTCTGAATTATGGCGTGGCTGTGGCCGGCAAACGAACTTCTAGGGGAAAGCACATTAATCATAAAATTCCCCACTACGCGGGCAGTCCACATCTCTTCCTTTTTATTCCTTTAATGCCGGCTGATTGAGGGCTCGCTGAATGTGAGGTAGGATCTGCTTTGGGGTAAGGTTCCTTCCCAGCCTCTGATGCAAGGCATTTGGATCGCCCCCTCCCCGTGTCACTGCTTCCCTCCCCAGGTATGCAAGGGTTAAATGACTCACACAACAGATAGAGTCCATGACAATTGTGGGTATATAGTTCCAAGTTCACTGGTTGCATGTCTAAAACCATCCTAAGGGCAAAATGATGTGTGAGTACACATGGCTGATGGGTACTGGCTGGTTGCAAGTCCAAGTATCTTTTCCCATGCCCAGGCAAGGTAAGTGGGCACCCCGACCAGAGGAGCACCCTAGCATCCAGGCACAGGAGGCATTTCTGTTGCCTGTCAATCGGGAGGCATCTTAGGAATGTGTGCCCAATCTTTTATCTATCTCCTCCAGCAAAGCCTGTGCTTCCAAGATAGCAAGTCTTACTCTAAATTATGGTGCGGCTGTGGCCGGCGAACGAACTTCTAGGGAGAAGCATATTAATCATAAAATTCCCCGCTGCACGGGCAGTCCACACTGATTTAAGTGCCCGGTTCAGGTTTCTTCTATTCTGTTAACCCCAATGGAAATATTTACTCTAGTTCTAGGGTACAAACTGCAAGCATGCATTGGTAATACATTCAGATATACATCGAACCACATTATATTGTGCAGAATATGGTGCATATTCTTATAGTTTGTAGCCAAATAAAAGCCAATTTGAACTTTAAGTAAACTAAAAGGTAACAAGTCCCCTCCCCATGTCTCTGTAAAAATGTTAAGAGTTACTCTCATCCACCTACCTCCATCTTACCTCTAGGTATTGACCCCTGTTTCTAGGAGATAGGAGATAGTCCTTAATGGCCCATCTATCAAGGAAATGGCTCTAAAATGGCGCATCCACTCATGGCTAGTAATAGGCAAAGACTGCAAACTGTATTATCATATGACCATACAAAATAAATAAATCGAGTCCTAGGCTTGAGTTTTCTTCTTGCAATATATTTATAAGTGCACACTGAGAACAGTATTCAAAGCTTTTCTGGTATATTATAAAGCTTTTCTGGGTATTAACCCTTTCATCAGGGAATCTAAAATTAATTAATACTGAATTAGAATAAGCCCATATTGGAACATTTGTAAAATTACAGTGCAAATATACGGTAACAAGGTGCAATGCATGAACTAACAATAAACAGTGATACAAATAATATTTACTGTATTTACAACCAGAGAAATTATCATTAAGATGGTATGAAATGAATAAAATTAATACACAGAATTTTTAAATTATTAATATGAACTTGATCATCTAAAATCCACTAATATAAACAATGTATACAACAATATTAAGGGTTCTTATAAAAAAATTAAAAAAATTAAATTATTTATGGATATTCTTACACAAAATGACTTTATACTGACTTAATATAGCAACTCACAAAGAGACTTTATACTGACAATGTAGCAACTGACATAGAGACTGTGTTTTAAAGTGTGATAACATGCATGCTAATATGTTGTTTAAAATGTTCTAAACTTTTAAAACTGTGATAAAGTGTATGAGGAGAGAAAAATGGTGTAGAACCCGGCAAACCACGCCATAAAGCTTGCCAAGAGAACCCTATTGACCAAAACAAAAGGCAAAACAAAGGAGCAGGCTAGATGATACAGGATGCTTAGCACCACAGAGTGGAGGAAGGGGAGGGACAGGAAAGGGGGAGGAGAAATACAGTGTTGCAAGGAACAATACTGCATAGGGTCATGGAATGTGAGAACAATGAACCAAGGTAAACTGGAAGTGATAAAAAATGAGATGGAAAGAATAAGCATTGACATCTTGGGCATCAGTGAGCTAAAATTGACATGGATGGGTGAATTCAGCTCTGGAAACCATCATATCTACTATTGTGGACAATAAAACCTTAGAAGAAATGGAGTAGCCATAATTGTCAATAAAAAAAGTGAGAAAAGCAGTAATGGGATACAATCTCAAAAATGACAGAATGATGTCAGTCAGAATTCAAGGCAAACCTTTTAATGTCACTGTGATCCAAATATACGCACCAACCACTGGTGCAGATGAAGCCACAGTGGATCAGTTCTAAGAGGACCTAGAACACCTCATAGAACAGACACAAAGAAATGATGTCCAAATTATATTAGGAGACTGGAATGCAAAAGTAGGAAATCAAAAAGTGGAGGGAATAACAGGCAAGTTTGGTCTTGGAGTACAGAATGAAGCAGGACAAAGATTAATAGAGTTCTGCCAAGAGAACGCACTGGTCATAGCAAACACTCTCTTCTAGCAACACAAGTGGTGACTTTACACATTGACATCACCAGATGGCCAACACCGAAACCAAATTGACTACATACTCTGCAGCCAAAGAAGAAGAACCTCCATACAGTCAGCAAAAACAAGACCTGGAGCAGACTGTGGATCAGATCACAACCTACTGATTGCAAAATTCAGGCTTAGACTAAAGAAAATAGGGAAAACAAGGAGACGAGACAGATATGACCTACACAACATCCCTAAAGAATACACGGTGAAGGTGATGAACAGATATAATGGCCTAGACTCGATAGACAGAGTGCCAGAAGAATTATGGACAGAGATGAGGGACATCATGCAGGAAGCAGCAAAGAAAACCATACCAAAAGAAAAGAAGTGTAAGAAAGCAAAGTGGTTGTCTGATGAGGCTCTTAAAATAGCAGAGGAAAGAAGGAATGCAAAAGTCAAAAGAGAAAGGAAAAAATACAATCATTTGAACACAGAATTTCAAAGAAAAGCAAGGAGAGATAAGGAAAACTACCTACAAGAACAGTGCAAAGAAATGGAGGAAAACAACAAAAGAGGCAGAACTAGAGATCTTTTCAAAAAAATCGGGGAAATCAAGGGAACATTTGAAGCAAAAATGACCATGATAAAGGACAAAGACAGAAAAGAGCTAGCTGATGCAGAAGATATTAAGAAAAGATGGAAAGAGTACACAGAGGAACGCTACAAAAAGTACCTCAACACTCCTGATAATCACAATGATGAAAAAATTGAACTTGAGCCAGATGTCCTGGAGTCATAAAGGCCCTAAAGAGCACTGCAAACAACAAAGCTAGTGGAGATGATTGTATCCCAGTGGAATTTTTCAAAGCTCTAAAAGATGATAGCATCAAATTACTGCATTCAATATGCCAGCTAATTTGGAAAACAATACAGTTGCCACAGGATTGGAAACGATCAGTATACTCCCAATCCCAAAAAAGGGCAATGCCAAAGAATGTTCAAATTACCAAACAATTGCACTCATCCCACACACCAGCAAGGTGGTGCTCAAGATAATACAGGGTAGACTTCAGCAGCATGTGGAGAGAGAATTACCAGAGGTGCAGGCTGGTTTCAGAAGAGGCAGGGGGACTAGAGACCACATTGCCAACATACGTTGGATCATGGAGAAAACAAAGGAATATCAGAAACAAGTTTACTTTTCTTTTATTGAGTACACTAAGGCATTTGACTGTGTGGACCACAACATGATGTGGCAAGTAATTAAAGAGATGGGAATACCAGAGCACCTCATATGCCTCCTGAGAAATCTGTACATGAACCAAGAAGCAACAGTTAGGACAGAACACAGAATGACAGAGTGGTTTGGAATAGGAAAAGGAGTCAGACAAGGCTGCATTTTGTCACCCTGCTTATTCAACTTATACACAGAGCATATAATGCACAATGCGGGGATGCAAGAATCAAAATATGGGATCAAAATTGCTGAGAGAAACATCAACAATCTGAGATATGCAGACGACACCACCCTAATGGCAGAAAGTGAGGAAGACCTAAACAATCTCTTGATTGGGCTGAAGGAGGAGAGTGCAAAAGCTGGCTTGAGACTCAATATCAAGAAAACCAAGATAATGGCAACAGGTCCGATCAGTTCATGGAAAATAGATGGGGAAGAAGTAGAAGCAGTGACAGATTTTACATTCTTAGGATCAAAGATCACTGCAGATGGGGATTGCTGCCATGAAATAAAAAGGCGACTGATTCTTGGGAGACAAGCCATGAGAAACCTGGGGAACATAGTGAAAAGCAGATACATCACATTGCAAACAAAAATTAGAATAGTCAAAACAATGGTATTCCCAGTGGTAATGTATGGATGCGAGAGCTGGACAATTAGGAAAGCTGAATGTAGAAGAATAGATGCCTTTGAAATGTGGTGTTGGAGGAGAGTTTTGAGAGTACCCTGGACAGCGAGGAGAACAAATAGGTCAATCTTAAAAGAAATCAACGCTGACTGCTCATTGGAAGGTCAAATAGCAAAGATGAAGCTAAAGTACTTTGGACATCAAATGAGAAGGGAGGATTCACTTGAGAAGGCCTTGATGTTGGGAAAGGTGGAGGGCAAAAGAAGAAGGGGGAGGCCAAGGATGAGATGGCTGGATGGTATTTTAGACACAGTGGGCACAGAACTGGGAGTGCTGGGGGGGGGTGGAGGACAGAGGCACCTGGAGAACAATGGTCCATAGGGTCGCAAAGGGTCGGAATCGACTGTGCGACTGAACAACAAAATTCTTACCTCAGAACTAGTGATCTAAAGTGACTATGTGATAAATTATTTTTATTGGTGGATTTTATATGATCAAGTTCATATTAATAATTATTAATTGATAATTAATTAATAATTAAAATTTAAAAATTCTGTGTATTAATTTTATTCATTTCATACCATCTTAATGATAATTTCTCTGGTTGTAAATATTGTAAATATTATTTGTATCACTGTTTATTGTTAGTTCATGCATTGCACCATGTTACTGTATATTTGCACTGTACTTTTACAAATGTTCCAATATGGGCTTATTCTAATTCAGTATTAATTAATTTTAGATTCCCTGATGAAAGGGTTAATACCCAGAAAAGCTTTATAATATACCAGAAAAGCTTTGAATACTGTTCTCAGTGTGCACTTATAAATATATTGCAAGGGTCTGTAAAAGAAGGAGAAGGAATTAAGGACATAACTGGTACTCATACAGTGAGGGGACATACATATAAGGAAAAACGTGCGGACCCCCACCTGCCCATCCGACATATATCAGCCTCAGAGTACCCAAACACAGCCGCTGTTGAAGAGGCACCTATCCTGAATGAATGGGTGCCATAACGAGCCCCAGGGAGGCCCACACTGTGAAGTGCCATACCGGTCACCCTCCAGAACTGAAATTTGGTAAGGGGAGACCCATCATGGTGGCAGAACAACGGGCCAGAGCGCATACCACGCACTGCCAAAAATGCATGTAGGGCACCAACCGGACAGATGTCAGCAAATGTACATCGTAGCAGTCTAACACCACTGCCTACTCCATGCTGATCGGCCTTCGACTGAGCCCATTCCTGGTTGATAGACACATCGTCGAGTTCCAGTGCCATACGAGACATGTCCCCCTTTGACAATTGGACCAGCTCGCTGATTCGCAGAGCTCCAAAGAAAGCTACGGTGGTAGCTGCATGAAAAAGAGACTCCTCATACCTATCATAACACAGTCTATGCCAACCTCGTGCAACGTGGGTCAGAACACCTGGTGAAACAGCATGACGTGTGTCCGGGCAGCGGCCATGTTCATGTGTCCACCCTTCCAATACGTGGCGTATGCGGAAGTCATTCACACAGTCAGTAAAGCCCCGTGCGTGGGGCCAAACCCTGATCATGAAGGTGCACCACATACTGTAAAATCTGGTCGACCGGTATTGGCCACATTTCAGGCAACTGCCTTTGCCTACAAAAGGTCCTAAATTGAAGGAGTGTATGCTGATACGCCTTACACATGCGAGGTGCCAAAGACATGCCGATCGCCCGGTTCACCTCTCCTCGCCAAATGTCCATATCTCGGCCAGAGGTGGAGAGGGAAGTTCCTCTGCGTCTGAAGCCAAGGCACGGAACCGGAAAATCTGCAGGCGGGATAAAGTGTCAGCAATATCATTATTAATGCCTGGCACATGTCTGGCCCTGAAGAGCACATTAAGGCTCAAGGACCTAAGAACAAATTGGCAAACAAAGGCCATGACTCTGGGGGATTTAGACATTTGGGCATTGACAATGTGCACCACCGCAGCATTGTCACACCAAAAGTGAACCACCAAATTAGCCCACCTGTTCCCCCAGAGCATAAGGGCCCCCAAAATTGGAAAAAACTCCAGGAACGCAAGATCGCGTAAGCGATCCGTGCCCTGCCATGTCTGAGGCCATTGACCATAGGCCCACTGTCCTTCAAAATAAATCCCATAGCCCAGGGAGTTGGAGGCATCCGACTGTACTTGGAAATGGGGGCTGACCATAAGCTCAGATCTCCAAAAGGAGACGCCATTAAAGTTCTGTAGGAATGTGAGCCAAACCGCAAGGTCTGCTCATAAACCCCTAGTCAGCCGTACCCTGTGGTGTCGTTTAAAAAGGCCCACCATAGCGTCACACAGACGCCTGGCATGGGCTCTGCTTGGTGTCACTACCCTACAGGCAAAGTTGAGGTGGCCGTGAAGCACCTGCAACTCCCGGAGAGACACCTTACGCTTGGCAAGCATTGCCAAAATCGCATCAGAGATCCGAATCACTTTTTCCATAGGCAACCTGGATGTCTGAGCGATGGTGTTTATTTCAATACCTAAAAAGGTAAGGGTGGTGGCTGGGCCCTCTGTCTTTTCAGGTGCTAGGGGGACACCCAGTTCCCCCATAAGCACCTGAAACGTGGTGAGCAGGCGTGCACACGTGCCTGTGTCATGTCCACCCCCGAACAAAAAATCATCGAGGTAGTGGGCTACAGACCGGGACTCCGACCTACAAACAAAAGCCCAGTGGAGGAAGGTGCTAAATCATTCGAAGGCTGAACAGGAAATTGAACAGCCAAAAGGCATGGCCTTGTCCACATAAAACTTGCCCCGAAAAAAAAACCTAACAGCTCAAAGTCATCCGGGTGCACTGGCAACAATCGGAATGCTGATTTGATATCACACTTTGCCAATAGCGTCCCGGGACCACACAAGCGTACCATCTGTAAGGCCTGGTCAAAGGACGTATACCTGACAGAGCAAAGGTCATCCAGTATAGCATCATTGACCGAGGAACCTGCAGGGTAAGAAAGGTGGTGAATTCGACGGAATTCACCCGGGGACTTCTTAGGGACTAAACCTAGAGGAGATACCTTCAAGTTAGGATATGGGGGTCGTCAAATGGCCCCGCCACCCTCTGTGCCTTAACCTCCTTGGTTATCTGCTCCGCAGCAATGTCCTCATTACCCCTGAGATACAGTAGGTTCGGGGCATCCTGAGGCCCACGGACACCTTTAAAGGGTATGCGGAAGCCAAACTGGAAGCCCTCAAGCAGGTAGATCGCATCATCCTGTCTAGGATAAGTGTGCAGCCATCGTTCGAGCACCGGGAAATTAATTGGGGAGGGGGCCTTTTCAATGGGTAGCACCATCAGAGGGAGTTCTGGCCGCCCCCTGAAAACCCCTTCCTCTGCCTCATGACCCACCGGCCCACAGGCACGCGGAGGCGGCATGAGGGCCGGGACAAGAAGGGCACTCGTGCCTAAATCTACACTGGCACTTGGTGCACACTCCATTGGCGGAGAAACTCCAACACAGCAGGCAAGCTGGAACCCCCTGCCCCGCCGGCTCGTGGGGAGTCTGTGTAGTAGCAGCCTGCTGTACGGCATGGCCACAGTGGTACCGGTAACCAGGCGCTGGCTGCGTGGGGGTCATATACAGCAGCAACAACTGCTGGCAGGGCTCGTCCCACCTCATCTCAGGGTGAAGGGCTGCCCTCATCCTAAATTCTTTGTCAAAGGCCAACCATGACAGGCCAGGGAAATCAACCATGGCCCGGTAAATATTGTCCAGGTACTGGACCATTGGGATGGCCAAATCATGACGGGCCCGTAGGTATAGGCCAGTAACCAATTGGCCCAAGTGCGAGGTGGCTTACGACGATGGGACAACTCCTTGTCCCTGTCGTCCTGCCCCTCCCTCTCCTCCTTAGTGGGTTCACGGTTCAGGAGGGTGAAAATGTCAACGTATTCCCCATGCCATATCTTCTCCCTAGTAGCCTGGAATACATGGTCGCACAGGGGTAGGGAGTAACCGGCCGTCGGCAGGGCTGCCGTTGGCACGGATTGAAGTGGGGGTACCTGTAATGGGCCCTGTCGGACCCCCGAGAAGTTAGGCGTAATCATAGGGGCAGTCACCCCTGCAATAACCGGGGGATAATTGGGCACCCAGGAAGTAACAGGATAGTGTGGATTAAACTGCCCTCCCGCAGTAACTTGTTGTGGCCATGACCACTGGACCTCCCCAGTATTATGAGGTAGTGTCACCGGTGTACTGACTTGACCAGGATACTTTCTCGGTGCACCCCCATGGGCCGCCCCCACTGGGGGTTCCGGCCTGCGGTGGGTGTCACAGCTTGCGATGGCTATTGAGCTCTGTGTCCCGGTGCGTCCCTGCCAAGCAGGACCGGTCCCCGGTGGAATGCCTTTCTGTAATGGCCTGATGGGGAGCTGCGAGGTGCCAGCCTCCGCTGGGCTGATGGCCTACAGCAGCTCAAACCTGTAGGCGGCCTGCTGCGCAGCCGTGGACAGCATGTGGGCCGGAACTGAAGAGCTGGCAAGCCCACCATCCAAAGGTGGTGGAGCAATTCCCATTGATGCCTCGAGTGCCGATATGCGGGCAAGGAGAGCATCCACAGTGTCTGACCCACCAGGATAAGGTGGGCCGGATGGGCCGGACGGCGCGCCGGGTAATTGATGAGCGGGCAGAGGGATAAAACTGTGTGGCAATCCCTGGCCAGAATAGGGCCATGCCCAATAATCCGGCCCATGGGGGGCCGGTAGAATGGTGGGGCGCAATCCCACGCCGCGCCCAAGTGGGCCACTATGCCCCAAGCCGGGCAAAGGTGCAACAGGGGTAGAAACCCCAGGGGAGCTGGCCTGTGCAGCCCCTGCCCGAGTCCTCCGACTGGGCGGGTAGGCAGAGGCCTGGTCACCCTCATTGGTAGCAGTGGGGATTATGACCCTGCCACCCCCTGTGGGGCAGCCGCCTGAGCACTCTGGCCCGGTGGTTGCCCCAAGGAGGTTGAGGGGTTGGGCCGAGCCCTCCCCCTAGGTAGTGGCCTAGGGGCCGCCTGGGACTTACGCTTGGGTGCCATAGCCACCCAAGCAGGCACTGATTGGAGGAGAGATATCCTCCGATCAAATTTGTAAAGAAAAAGGCGAGCAATCCAGGGAGCAGCGTCGGAGCAAACTTCTCTGCTCTGTCGCTTCTCTTAAAATGGCAGCGAGGCTGCCTCGTGGCCACCCCTTTTATAGAGGGGTGGCCATGCCCCCTGACTAACCTGGATGTCTGTGTCCGGGTGGGGCCCCCCGCAAAGAGCATGGCGGCCATTTTGGCGCCACACTTGCATTATCAGTATTTCCCCTTTTCTTACTTTACAAATTATCTCTTCAAATTCTGTTTTAGCTCTTTAAGCTAATTTCTCCTCCATATTTTTCATTCCACTTATTTACTAAAATCATTTGTAAACAATTCAGTTTCATTTGTTAAACATTTCCGCTCTTTGTTCAATTTTGTCACAAGTCCTTATCCAATCTTTCAACAGGAACATATGATTTCCAATAAATATATCCTACATCCTTCTATCCATTTTTAATGGAAACATTTTGACATCTTCCATTTTCATAATCGGAGATACATCTGGTGCCAATTTCCCCTTAAATTTTTTCCAAACATCTAACATTGCTTTTGTCATCTTATTTTTTTGACTTTATTCTCATGTTCTTATCCAAAATAATTGAGTTGCCAAGTCTTTGCAATTCTTTCCTCCCAAAATATATCCTTCTTAGTTATAATGTTTACAATATTTTTCATTGAAACACCCTCTAATAATTCTTAATATTTGGAAGACCCAACCCACCTTTTTTGTGGTAAGTACCATAAGCTCTTTGAAACTCTTGGCCTTTCCCCCACATTACAATAATTATTTAACATATTCTGAAATGTCATTATATCTTTTTCCTTTACTTGGTTTGGCAGGACATAATACAAAAAAATTATTTTAGGTAATAATTTCATTTTACATAGTGCAATCCTACCAAACTAAGATAAATTTAACTTACTATAGTGTTTTATTTTTTCCTTGATTTCCACTTTTTGTTTATTATAATTCAATTTCTTAAGGTCTTCCATTTTATTAGAAATATTTATTCCCAAACATTTAACACTACTTTTAATCTGTATGTTAGATTTTCCCCTTATTTTATTTTGTTCTTCTTCACCAACCTTACTAAATATTGCTTCAGTCTTAACCCAATTTACTTTTAATCCTGTCATTTCCTCAAATTCACCAAGATGTATCTGTGTACATTCCATTGCTTTTACTGGATTTTTCATCGTATCATCTGCATATTGGCTTATTTTTATATCTTCTATTCCTTCAATTTTTTTATCCTCCCTTATAGACAAAGCGAATAGTTCCGTGGCCATTACAAATAATATTGGGGATAGTGGACATCCTCGTCTAGTCCCAGCTTCAAGTCTTATATCATCCGAGTATTACCCTTATTCTATTTAAACCTTTTTGATATAACTGATCAATTAACTTTATAAATTTTGTACCAAAACCATAGTTTCTTATAATTTCTTTAATTGTAACCCACTGGAGGGAATCAAATGCATACCTGTCAAGTTTCGGGAAATTTCTGTCAAATAAGGGAAATTTCCCTGCCAAAACAGGAAACTGTTAGCCTCCAGTCTAACTCCAGTCTAATTGCAGTCTAACTAATACAGGATGACGGTGAGAATGAGTGTAAAATACGGGGGTTTGACAGAAATTTCCCGAAACTTGACAGATTGGATCTAAAAATATCTAAAGATATAAATCCATTTTTTCCTTCTTTTGATCCACAATGTCCATTAGGACCATGACTCTCCTTGTGAGGTCTGCCATATACCTACCCTGCAAAAAACCCACTTGATCTTTATCTATATAGTCTTTCATAAATTCATTTAATCTATTTGCCAATATTGCGGCAAAAATTTTAGCATCTTGATTTATTAATGAAATTGGCCTATAAACATCAACCTTTTCTGGGTTCTTTCCAGGTTTAAGAATTAAAACAATTATTGGTCTATACCATGAAGTCGGTAATGAACAACTTCAAGAGTCTTGGGATCATCAGCTCCTTAAATTCTTTATAAAATTCTGCAGGAAAACCATCCTCTCCTGGGGTTTTATTCATTTTCAATTTTTGTATAACCACTTTAATTTCCTTCTCTGTTATTATTTCTTCCATCCTATTCCTGTGTTCTTGAGTAATTTTAACCCCTTTTTTCTTTTCCAAATACTCCTTTAACTTTTATAACTTTATTTCTTTCTCTGAATACAGTTCTTGATAAAACTCTTTTATTATTTCAATCTTCTCTTTTGTCTTATTACATCTCTTTCCCTGCTTATTTATTAAAATACCAAACTCCCTTTTATTTCTCTTTTGCTTTGAAAGATTTCAAACCCCTACTTAAAAGGGTCATTATCAAGGGGGGGGGATACCCCTCCCTTTCTCCCTTGCTGTTTAAGCTAAGCCTTAACAGTAGGCTCTGGAAATTGCAGTTTGGTTTAAAATGCTTTTTTCCCTTTCTGCTAAATAAGCACAGCAGACCTAACTGATCAATTTTATTTCATTAGCATTTATCCCTGGAATGTCAAACAAATTTATAAAAATGCTTTCATATTTGAATCTCTCTGAATATTCTCTTTTGCCCTGGGCATGTTTGGCCAAAAGCCAAGAACTCACTTCCACCCTTCCTCTGAAGTTTTGAGATTAATTCTTTTTTCTGTTTGCTTGTCTCTTTCTCTCTGTTGTCTTTGGGTTTAATGATAGATAAGAAATTAGCATATGTACACAGTGCTGGCTGAGGAATGTCCAGGGGCATCTTCACTGAAGATCCTGCCTTGAAGGGCTGCAATTGAATCACATAGAGAATTACAGATTTCTCTTCCTCACATTTTTAATAAAGTTTAAGGAAGGTTCCTTTCATATTTCCCTTGCTCTGTATAGATTATGTTCCTAAAATAACTCTAAAAATGTTTTATTTTGTATCCAAAAGCAGGAAACCTCTAAAATGTTTCTCTTGAAACCTAAGTTTGCCTTGGCACATCCAAAAAGGCTTACTGTGTTCCACAAACACCTGAACGCCCTGAGGGATACTCTCCTATCTACATCTCCTGAAAGTCAACAGAAAGAACAACAGCTTTCATTATTTTGTAGACATTTTGCATTAATTCTGTTGCCTGTATCTCTTGCATCTTCCTTTCATGCATTGTTTATTGGTTTTTTGTAAATTAACATGAGTAAACAGTGAGGGCTGGTTTGGTGGGAACAGGAAAAGGATTATTAACTATTTTTGGGTGGGAATGCAGATGTTCAGAAGAGGGAAGCAAATCCTTCCTTGAAGCAACCTTCCTGCTCAAGTCCATGGATGCTGATTTGTGCTTGCCTCCTCACTTCTTGGATGCTGATTGGTACTTGCTTCCCCACTACTTGTGTTCATTATTAACCTCCTGTGCTCATTGGAGCACACTCAACAATGTCACCCTATCATTGATCACTGTGCACCCCTAATTCCCCAACCTCCTCACTATCTTCCTCCTGTTTTTGTATCTTCTATCCCAAACCAATATTTACATAACATTTGTACCATTGTAACCTCACATTGAATATTTGCATATGAAAGAAAAGGCTTGCTGCTGATCTTTGTCCCCATTGTATAAACTTTATTAGATAGATAATAGGGTTAGCTTTACAGAAGAGTATAAAAGTTGCATCTGGCTTTGATTTCCTCAGCTCTCTTGAGTCAAAGATAGGGAAGCTCCAGGCAATTTTAGATGTGCCTTTAAACAGCAAAGGGCCCTTGTTGATTAAACACATGCTAATAAACCATTTTGTATTGCCTGAAGTAAAGTTTCTGTAGTTCTTGGGTAAGGGTAGGCTCCACCAGCGACACAGATTTTGAAGGTTTTTGCTGCAAATTTCAACTTTGAAGATCACCCACATTAGAGGAAGGGGGTGACCAAGATTTTTTAGCTAACATCAGGACAGTGACATACAATATGATTTCCAGTCACCCAACTCTTACCTAATCAAAATCAAATCCCTCCCATAGTATAATATGAATAAAATCAACAAATCAAGGTAGGCACATAGTCAAGTCAAACAGTGACAGTTTAAAATCTAATTAAAATCCTATTAGACAGCCCCATCCACAGAGAGGATATTTTTAAAGGACTCCTTAAAAAATTCTGGCTTAAATCCTCTTTTAGAAGCCTGCAGGCAAGAGGTCTGACAGGTCTCAACATTTAACTTATTAGCAGAACCACCATCAAGAAAGCACAGTTCTGAGTTAATACTTGTTTAGCCTCAGGATGTCAATATGCAGAATCATGGCCTGCAAGGACTAGAGAGAATAAGTAGATGTCCTTTCAGAAAGTTGTTTCAAGATAGTCATTAACTTAAAACAATTACCTGTAGGAATCGGGGCCGCAGAGGGCCGGAGGTCCCGGAGGAGACTGATCAAAGAACGATACGAGGCAGTATGGAGGAGGATAAGATCAGTGGTTTATTGAGGAAAAGGCATAACCATTTATAGATCAGAAGGCAAGGTAGAAAAAACCGCCACCCAACAGTCAATCACATCACCTATTTACTCAGGTTAATTGGGAATCTCTCGGGGGGAAGTTAATTAGTGCGGACAAACACTGGCTGAGACAACACCATTGTTTCGGGCTTAGACTAAGGCAATCATGGCTCCTGTTTGCTTCTGGGATGAGACTGAGATTCGGAGATGAGGGATTACTCTAATAGGTAACGTATTTGCTCGCTCAGCAGGTTCGTTGGTCAGGTCAGGTAATTGGGTGAATCAAACCCTATCATTTATCCACCCCCCTTAATTTGGGTGCTTGCAGAGCCCACGGGCCAGGGAGCCTTTCTCCCGAAAGTGGCCTCTGCCGGGCCGTTCCGTGCCCACGGGGGCACGGGGAAACCACATCTCCCCTTTTAATTCCTTTTAAGAGCCTGACCGGCGACCCTGCGTAGGAGCGGGACCAGCTGATGAGCGGGAATGACGTCTCGGGGTTTCCTTCGGGGGTGGCACCTTGAGATCAGCGAGGGAATACATTGTGCAAAGCAGCAGAGTGCGATGCCTAGTATAATCACCCCCACAACCACCTTGAGTACCGTTTGGAGCCACCCCCAGGGGATCCATGACCACATCCAGTTCCACAATGAACTCCACCAAGCCCCCCATGCAGAACCCTCTGTGATGCCCTGGACTATGGTGTGGAGATCAGTGAGCTGGCTCTGTACTTTGCGGGAGTTGTCAGTAAGGTTGAAACAGCACATACCATGAAAGGATTCGCAACCCAGGTGGTGCAACAATAAGAGGTAGTCGATAGCCGCTCGATTGTCAAGAATGGCATGGCGAAGCTCTGCCTGCTCTTGATTAAGGAGCGCTATCGCTGAGGAGGTGTGGTTGATGGCTTTTGCTAGACCGCAAGCCAAGCGACCAATCCTCTTTGCGTTGCCGACGGCTAAGCCTGGCACGCCAAAGATGCTGACTGCCAAGGAGAGATATTCGGCAGGGCTCATTACTCTAAAGCTGCTGTCACATGAGCTGTCTAACTGGGTGGTGCGAGTGTGCCATATGAGTGAGGGAACATTTGAAACATTTGTAACATTTGTGCTTGGGGTGACCATACCCTTGGTAGGGAGTAACAATGTCAAATGACTGATACAACATATAGAGTCTGAAACATTTGCAGGAATGTAGTTCCACGTATACTGGTTGCATGTGAAGAACCAACCCGATGGCAGGGTTATATGAGCGTACATGGTGCCAAGTGGCACCGGGTTATTGCAAGTCCAATTGCCACTGCCAACATTGAGGCAGCGGCGCCGGGTACGACCAGCTGAGGCGCAGCCGTACATTCGTCCACAGGTAGAGTTCGGGCTGACCGCCACCCGAGGAGTGTGGAGGGTGGCTGCATCAGCCGGCAAGGTCATGGTCAGCCGCATCTCCCAACGGGCATACTCTGAAGAAGCCGCTGGGTTGTACGGGCTGAAAAGTCTCTTCACAAGCCAATCCCCATCCCTGGGGTGCGCGCCTGGAGAATGGCACACTGGGATGAGGCAGGTGCTGAGGATCGAAGCAGAACCAAGGTCCTGCCTGAGGCAAAATCGGACTGGTTGACGAGACCCGCCAACCTCTCCCAAATATTGTACTGCATCCGGGCAGAGAGGTCTCCGCCGGGCAGCAGGTCATTGGCCTCCAACGAGGCGGCCTGAGCGCCTCCCCCCAGAAGCAGGGAGAGGGTCAGGATGATGGTGTGTGCCAGGGTGTTGGCATGAATCTGGGTGAAAACTGCAGCTGTGAGGTTCTCCGGCGTCGGCTCCTTCCTTTTGCGCCGGACGGTGTCCTCGGCCTCACGACAAAGGATCTTGACCATCCCCCAGGTGATCTTGGGTGCTGTTGTCGGTTGCCGTTTCCTCCGACGGGTCCTCTCGGTCAGAGTGAGGTCCTCCATTTCCGGGATCGGACTCTGGTCGGTCTGGGTCCACGCCATGTGGTTCCAAGTAAGGCTTGACGCACCGAGCTGGAATCCAAACGACACCTGTAGGGGACATAACTGCAGCATACCCTCTTCCCCAGGTTATGAGCGGCGCCGGGCCCCTCCAAGAAGGGTCCGGTGGCACCCGGTATCGGACCATCGGCCGCGGGAGAGCTTCCGAACGGCGGAAGTGCTTCTCCTGTGGCGTACAGTCCGAAAAAACATTAAGGTGATTGTATGTGAACAATACCTTATTCAGGCAATGCTGTGCCTGGCCCTGTGACTTGGGGAGGGCTGGTGGCTCCCCCCTTTCTGTTTGTTTGTCAATATAGGACTTGAGCATCCAATTGACCCGTTCCACAATCGCTTGCCCCTGCGGATTGTAAGGAACGCCAAAAGTATGCTTAATATCCCAGGTGGCCATGAAGGCGGCCAGCTGCCTAGAGCTGTAGGATGGCGCGTTATAGGTTTTAACGTGCCGAGGTTTGCCCATGGCTGCAATGCAGGAAAGGAGGTGCTGCTCCACATGGGAAGCAGTCTCCCCTTTCTGCGCCGTTGCCCAAACGAACTGAGAAAAAGTGTCTGTGCAAACGTGCATGTACTGCCATCTGCCAAACTGCGGAACATGCGTGACGTCCATTTGCCACACCTGATTGGCTTCTGTCCCTCGTGGGTTGACCCCCCACGAGGGCCCCCCCGGTGCCCCTGCACAATGCTGGCAGGAGCGAACTATGCCTTGGGCTTGAGAGAGCGGCAAATTAAACTGTCTGGTGAGCGCTTTGGCATTTTGGTGAAAAAATGCATGGCTCTGAATTGGAGTAGTAAAAACACCCAAAACTGAACGTTGCTGAATTTCCTTTGCCGCCGCATCCGCTCTGCTATTGCCCGCGGAAATCGGACCCGGTAGGTCTTGATGACTTCGGATGTGGGCAATATAGAGCGGCTCCATGCGGTTTCGCAAGTGAAATTGAGCAGTGAGAAACAAGCTAAGCAATTTTTTGTCTATCGCGGGAGTGATGTATGCTCCTGGTAGACTGTGAAGCAAGTTCCTAACATACATACTGTCAGTGATGATGTTTAAACGTTCTTTGGCGAAGGTGCACAAAGCAAGGTTCACCGCTGCCAACTCTGCCCGCTGCGCGGACTTTTGTGGAAGAGTTAGCAGCGTGCGCCAAGCTTGGCCCTCCTGCCAGGTCAAGACACCATATGTGCGACCACCATCAGTAAAAACTGTCCTGGCTCCCTGAAGCAGAACCAGCGAGAGCAATTCAAACAAGCTGACTGTCTGCGTTTGGAGTGAGACAAGTCTGGGGTCCTTTGGCAAGTGGTATGCCAAGCTCCCGGTGAATCCTTCCAGGGCTATTGGAAGCGAGTCACCGAGCTGCATTAATTGCTGAACTTGTTCCTTGGTGAACGGGACTACAATTTTGGCCAAATCATGCCCTGAAATGTCCCTAGCTCTCAGCCTTCCGCGGTAAACCACCGCGGAGACCAATTCTTGGGGAGGAACGATGTTTCGTGAGGAGGTGTTTGGAAGGTACACCCACTCCACGATACTCGCCCCTTTCTCGGCATCTACGCCGAGCGCTCCTGTAAACATGGATCCTGACCGCACGATGTACAAATTCAGGATCGGAGCATATGGCCCTGGGGTGATCCTATCTACCCATCGCTGGCTGAGAACTTGGTTAACTTTCTCAAGAGCCAAGCGTGCGTCTCGAGAAATCTTTATCCGGTCTGCTGGCTGCTTACCTAAAGTTAGCAGCGAGAAGAGCGGTTTCAGAAGATCCGTATCCAATCGGAAGTACGGTCTGGCCCAATTGATGTTCCCCAAAACTTGCTGCAACTCTACCAGGGTGACTGAGTCCTGTAAATTGATCTTAGGCAAAACTGGTGCTGCGAAAGAGCGGAGAAGCCGATGACCCAAGTATGAGAAGGGCTCGGTTCTCTGCACTTTCTCTGGGGTAATGAGTAAACCTTTGTCCCCCAGGCTGGCCTGGAGGTCAGAAAACATTTCGCTGCCGAGTTGCGGCATCGCGACCAAGATGTCATCCATAAAATGGCAAACTATGGCTTTTGGGTAAAGGCTTCGGAACTTTGGCAGTGCGTTGTGAACATAAATTTGGCACAGGGTGGGCGAATTGAGCATGCTGTGTGGCAAAAATTTCCACGCGTAACGCTGCGTAGGCTCACTGTGGTTCACAACCGGCACCGTAAAGGTGAACCTTTCCCGGTCCCGGGGGTCTAAGGGGATTGTATAAAAGCAATCCTTGAGATCTACGACTAGAATCTCCCACCCCTCGGGAATCATGTTCGGATTTGGGATGCCGCATTGAAGCAGGCCCATTGGCTGTATGCACTTATTGATCTCTCTGAGATCGTGGAGGAGTCGCCACTTCCCCGACTTCTTTTTAATCACAAAAATTGGCGAATTCCAAGGACTTGTGGACTGTTCTATATGTCCTGCGTCTAGCTGTTCTTTAACTAGCTGCTTGAGGGCAACTAATTTCTCTCCCACTACCGGCCATTGTTCTACCCAAACCGGCGTATCGGTGAGCCATTTAAGTGGCAACGCCATTACCCAAAGGTAAGCGTAGCACCGTACTGCTGCAAGATGTCTCGCCCCCAAAGGTTGATGTGCACGTCAAGAATGTGCGGCCGAATTACCGCCGTGCTGTCAGCCCTTGGGATTGTGACTTCCACCCACTCTCGGCTCCTAAACGCTTCCTGGACGTCGCCTACCCCCCACACATCGGAGACCGGCTCAATGGCCCACTCACTTGGCCACTGGCTTCTGCTTATCACGCTCACATCCGCTCCGGTATCGAGTAACCCTGAGAACACTCTTTTGTTCAAAAATACCTCGATAACGGGGTGCTGCTTCCACTCAATGTTGGTCTCCACTGTCGCTAAGTCCTGGTATCCTTGTACTGCCTCACTGGCGCTCGAGCGGTCCTCTGACCGGGGCTCGGAGCTGTCACTGAGCCTTCCCTGGCTATCTGCTGGCGAGTAACAAGGAACCATGATCAGTTGCGCTAAGGTTTCTCCCTTGTGGATTGTTTGGGGCAGATGAGTCCAAAGCTGAACTTGGAGAACGCCTGAAAAATTCGAGTCAACGACTCCTGGAATTATGAAAATTCCGCGTGCTCCAGCTACGCTGCGGGGCAAAACTAAACCTATAAAGCCCTTGGGCAGTGGACCCATGTACTGGGAGTCCACCAGATAAACCGTGCCTGGCAGGTCACATGTAACGTCCGCCTGACAAGTCAAGTCTAACCCTGTACTACCCTTGGGGCTGGCCTGTGCCCTCGCAATGTCTGGAGTGTGACCGGGATTTAGTCTAGCTCTGGTGAGCTTTGTGTGAGGGGAGTCCCTGTTTGGACCGGGGCCAGAGACATGCCCGCGTTCCGGTTTCCCGAATCCGGACAGTCTCGAGCCCAATGGTAGCCTCTTCTACACTTCGGACATGGGGTTTTCGGAGCCTTGGAACGGCCGGACTTCTGTCCACCTCCCTTGGATCGACACTCCCTAGCGAAGTGACCGACCTTGCCACAACTGTGACATGCTCCTTGGGTCTTTCCTTTTGGTCTCTTACCCCCTTGCACCGCTGCCGCTAGCAATCCCATCTTGTAGGACTCTGTGCCAATGTCGGCGCAAGCTCTAATCATGTCCGTAAGGGTCAAATCAGGACGATTGCCTGATTTGCTGTCCCAAATTAAATACTGGCTAGGGGTGAGCATCATCCGCATGACGGCTTTCCAGTCATGGGGAATCCACATGGTGTTCTCGCACACTTGCTGAAGCGTGCCCCTTGTGAAACGACTCTGGAGCCCTGTTTCTGAAATGGCTTTCCGTATAGCCATGAGAAGCTTATACGGGACTGGGGAATGTACTATCTGCTGGGCGCCCGTAAGCGCGTCCATCTCCATGCGGATGGGACATATCTGACTGAGCTCTGCTAGCTCCTCTACTGGTAATTCCCCCTTCCTGAGTTCTTCCTCTACTGTGCGCTGAAGGGCACTTTTGGTAGCTAGGGAACCTGTTGCTCTCTGAGAAGCGCCTGCGCTCCTCATTCCTTGCATTCCGCCGGTGACGTCTGCAGCTGTCACCGAGGGAAAGCTCCCTACACTACTCTGCCTAAATTGGAGTGACGGATAGAGCGCCGTGGGCACCGTTGGTTCAGCTGGCGCATCTGGCAGACCTGGGGGTTCTTTGGCCTCTACCCGGACTGGCTCTATCTCCGCCAAGAGCTTCCTACACTTTCTCCATGTGCGAATGACGCCTCCTGGAGCTTTCGGGGGTTGCTGAATGCAGTCTCCTATCTGATCCCAGAGCTCAAGGGTTAACGTACCTACTTCTGGGTAAAGCAGGCAGTGTTCCCCTAGGTACACCAAAAGGCTCGCTAGCTCCCCGCTGTGAAAACGCAAATTAAATACCCTGGCCAGGATGTTGAACTCCTCTACACGAGTTGTTTGGCTAGCGGATGGACGCTGTCGCTGAGGACAGGTCCCCATATTACCTGCGATTGGGTCCTCGGAAGATTCCTCCTCGGGACGAGTCGACGCGTCTTTGGCAGGCAATAGGTTCTGGTGATGACGCTTCTGGGTAGAGCTCGGAGCGTGGACTGCGGCCACGGGCCCTCGGTGGCCACTGCGCTGTCAGGGGCTCACAGCTGCCCTGAGCGGAACACGTTTTTCCCTTTGGCGCAAGCCGCCGCGAAAGTCGGGAGCAAGCTGTAGGATGCCTCTTTGGACTGCCTCACCGCAGGCCGTCCCTCCGATCGGCTGGCTGCCGGACGGAGTGCCGCGCTGTCCTCCGGGATGATTCAGACACGGTTCAGGCACAGAACCGGACCGTGTGATCGCTACTCTGAGGAAGACCGCTCGGGGGTCGCTTACTCACGAGTAGATCACGTCGGGGTCACCAGGTGTAGGAATCGGGGCCGCAGAGGGCCGGAGGTCCCGGAGGAGACTGATCAAAGAACGATACGAGGCAGTATGGAGGAGGATAAGATCAGTGGTTTATTGAGGAAAAGGCATAACCATTTATAGATCAGAAGGCAAGGTAGAAAAAACCGCCACCCAACAGTCAATCACATCACCTATTTACTCAGGTTAATTGGGAATCTCTCGGGGGGAAGTTAATTAGTGCGGACAAACACTGGCTGAGACAACACCATTGTTTCGGGCTTAGACTAAGGCAATCATGGCTCCTGTTTGCTTCTGGGATGAGACTGAGATTCGGAGATGAGGGATTACTCTAATAGGTAACGTATTTGCTCGCTCAGCAGGTTCGTTGGTCAGGTCAGGTAATTGGGTGAATCAAACCCTATCATTTATCCACCCCCCTTAATTTGGGTGCTCGCAGAGCCCACGGGCCAGGGAGCCTTTCTCCCGAAAGTGGCCTCTGCCGGGCCGTTCCGTGCCAACGGGGGCACGGGGAAACCACAATTACCCATCTTAACAGCTGAGTAGACTTTGTTTTTGTGCACCCTGAGTCCCAAATCAGTAGCCACATCATTTCATTGCACTCTTGAAGGCTTTCTCTTGGTTGATTTAGCATGAGATCTAGAGAGAGAGAGGCCCTAGTCCTGTTGTATACAATCTTTATAATTTGCTGCAGCAATTTGGAGCAATTGACACTGTGCGGTATAGCATTTCAGTTGCACAACCAGGTGTGAGATCAAGCATAACACTGAGACATGCTCTGGGCCTTAATGAATTAGTTGCAACTTGTCACAGCAGGTTTCCTAAACATTACACAAGGACCAATCAGATTCTGTCCAGTGCCCTTTGGGACACCCAGAATTTGGGCAGGCTGCTAAAAAGAATTTGCTCATGACGACTGTTAACCTTAACATGGTTTTCTGTATTTCATTGCATCTGCTGCTGTTAAATGTGACTATAACTTGTTTACATTATTTTAATTATTGAATCATATATGTTATGAGAGAGTGAGTGAGATCCCATACCTGTAGTTTGTACTAAAAATCTAAAAAGAAAAAGAGGACATATGTCATATTGGCCGGCGTATAAGATGCATTAGAGTATAAGATGTACCCCATTTTTATACACATTTTAAAAGAATTTCCCTCCCCCTACATTTTAACTTCAGCAGCCAGGGAAGGCAGGACTGGTCAGGCAAGAGAGTTCCTTTGGAAGCCTGGCCAATCCTACTGCTGCTGGCCATCTGGAGGAGGGGTGGGCAGTCTTGCCCACATTCTCCACAGCTGCAGCTGTCAGAAGGCGGGGCAGGTGGTCTTGCCCACATTTCCCGCTGCTGCCAGCTGTCAGGACACAGGGCGGGAAGTCTTGGCTGGGAAAGATTGCTCCCAAAGGAGTGATCTTGCCTGCTTTCCCCACCACCACCTGTTGTCAGGAGACAGGGTGGGTGGTCTCAGCTGGGCAAGATTGCTCCTTTGGAAGCCATCCTTCACCTGGCTTCTAGCGGTCAGCAGAGGCTGCCAAACTGCACCAGTGGGGTATGTGTGAGAGGGCAGCTTTAAATATAACCCTTTCCTGTCTCCAGCCACCAATCCTCTCTACAGGTAGTTGCTGAACTGCAGGGGGGGCAGCTACTGGCCTATAAGACACACTCCATTTTTCCAGTGGGGAAGTACATCTTATGCTCCAGCAAATACAGTAAATTCTCTGTTCAATTTACCACATTGCCACAAACTCTGAGCTACTCTTAGAATTTTCTGTGTATCAATCCATCCCTGTTCACATCCCTCTGAATTATTATTACTGGCTATTTTGCATTACAAGGTAAATGTATTTTTAAACATTAAACACTAGTACACCTCAGAGGGTTGTTCTGATGATTGCATCGGTAATGCTCAATCCCAACTTTGATTATTAGAATGCATTTTACTTGGGGTTTTCTTTGAGGATGTTTTCATAGGTTGAGAGGAAGCTGATTGATGAATTATACCGAAAGAGAGAACTGGTCAGAAGTGACAATTGGAGTGCTACAGGATTCCCTCTTGGTCTTGTGTTGTTCAATATTTTTTTTACAATGTCAAAAATGAAAAGGATCTAGAATGAAATGATGCTGAGAGCAGATATGCTTGACTAAGCTCTTTGTTTTGTTGCAGGAATGTTAAAATTTATATTCACTTACCCTTTAATAACAGTAAAGAGATACTTCTCCCAATTTTTTTAAAAAAGGAAACAACAAAATTACAGCAAGAAATCACAAGGCCATATGACAAGCAAATCGAAGGCAAGCGCGGCGCCAAAATGGCCTCCGCGCTTTTTGCGGGCCCCACCCCATCCCGGACTCAGACATCTGGGTAGTTAGGGGGAGTGGCTAACCCCTTCAAAAAGGGGTGGCCACAAGGCGGCCCCTTCGCCATTTTAGAACAGCGACGGAGCGGAGAAGTTCGCTCCGAGGCTGCTATTTTGACTTTTGCTGTCCTTCATCAGGGATATCTCTACTCCGATCAGTGCTTATAGGTTTGGGTGGCCATGGCACCCAAACGGAAGACTCCCGTGGCCCTGTGGCTGCGCGCAGGGGGAAGGGCTCACCCTACCCCCTTGACCACCTCACTTGGGCCACCATTGGGCTGGAGGGCTCATGCGACGACGCCAACGGGTGTGTGGCAGGGTTCCTTTGACCACTGCCACCAATGTTGGTGACCAGGCTCCTGCCCCCCCGCCCAGTCGTAGGGCTCGAGCGGGGGCTGTGCAGGCCTGCTCCCCAGGGATTTCCGCCCCCATTGACTCATCCGGCTTGGGGCATGGTGGCCCAATTGGGCATGGAGTGGGATCACACCCCATTATCACACCAGCACCCCATGGGCCGGATTATTTGTCCTGTCCATATTGCGGCCAGGGACTGCCGCGTGGCTTTCCCCCTCCACCTAGTCAACCATTGCCTGGTGGGCCACCCGGCCCACCTGGCCCACCTTATCATGGTGGGTCAGACACTGTTGATATTCTGCTTGCCCGCATAGCGGCCCTTGAGGCATCCATGGGATCACCCCATCACCACTGGATTATGGGTTTGGCCATTCTTCGGCCACGGCCCATAGACCTATTCCAGCCTCTCAGCGGGCCATCAGCCGGGTTGAGCTGCTGGAGGGTGTCAGGCCAATGCATGCTGGCACTCTGCAGCTCCCCGTCCGGCCGCCCCAGCAGGGCATCCCATTGTTGACCGGTCCAACTTGGCCTGGACGTCCAGCAGCTCAGAGCTCGATTTCCATCGCGAGCTCCGACGCCCGCCAGGGGCCTGAACCCCCAGTGGGAGCAGCCCAGGGGGGTGCAACAAGTGAGTATGCTGGTCAAGTCAGCACACCGGCGACACTGACACATGCTACTGGTGGGGTTCAGTGGCCCTGGCCTCACCAGTCTGCTGCGGGTGGCCAGTTCACTGCGCAATACCCTCTGACCTCCGGGGCTCCCAACTATTCTCAGGTTTTGCCCCATCGGTTCCAGCTCAATTTTCGGGAGGGGGGGCAGGGCCCATTATACGTTCTTCCACTTCACTCTGTGCCGACTACGTCCATGCCGATGACTGGCTACTCCTTGCCCCTGGGTGAACATTTATCCCAGGCCACCAGGGAAAAGATATGGCGGGGGGAATATGTTGATATTTTCACCCTCCTTAACCGTGAACCTACTAAGGAGGAGAAGGAGGGGCAGGATGACAGGGACAAGGAATTGTCCCGTCATCGTAAACCCCTCATACGTGGGCCAACTGGTTACCGGCCTATTTAATATACATGACAGTATATCTTAGGGCTCGTCCTGATTTGGCCATTCCGATGGTCCAGTATCTGGACAATATTTACTGGGCCGTCATCGATTTCCCTGGCCCATCATGGAATTTAGGATGAGGACGGCCCTTCACCCGGAGATGCGGTGGGGCGAGCCCTGCCAACAACTATGGCTCCTGTATATGACCCCTACACGGCCGGCGCCAGGTGATCGGTACCGCTGCGGCCATGCCGTGCAGCAGTCTGCCACTACACAGGTTCCCCGCCAGATGGTGGGGCAGGGGGTTCCAGCCCATCTGCTGTGTTGGAGCTACTCCGCCAATGGAGTGTGCAACAGGCACCAATGTAAATTTAGGCATGAGTGCCCTTCATGTTCTGGCCCTCATGCCGCCTCCGCATGCCTGCAGCCCGGTGGGTCCCGGAGTAGGGGAAAGGGATACCACGGGTCAGCCAGAGCTCCCTCTGACACCGCTACCCATTCAAAAGGCCCCCTCCCCAATTAATCTTAGTATGCTTGAACGGTAGCTACGCGTATATCCTAGACAGGATGATGCGCTCTATCTGCTAGAGGGTTTTGCTTTTGGTTTCCGCATCCCATTCAGGGGTGTTCGCGCACCTCAGGATGCCCCGAATTTGCTGTCTCTTAGGGGTAATGAGGACGTTGTGGCAGAGAAGATAGCCAAAGAGGTTAGAAAGGGTAGGGTTGCTGGACCATTTGATATGCCCCCATACCCAAATTTAAAAGTATCCCCTCTGGGCTTAGTGCCGAAAAAGTCCTCGGGTGAATTTCGTCTGATTCACCACCTTTCTTACCCCGCGGGTTCCTCGGTCAATGACGCTATACCAGATGACCTTTGCTTGATCCGGTATACGTCCTTTGACCAGGCCTTGCAGATGGTACGCTCATGTGGTCGCGGGGCGCTACTGGCAAAGTGCGACAACAAATCAGCATTCTGATTGTTGCCAGTGCACCCTGATGACTTTGAGCTTTTAGGTTTTTGTTTTTGGGGCAAGTTTTATGTGGACAAGGCTATGCCTTTTGGCTGCTCCATTTCGTGCTTGGCCTTCGAACGTTTTAGCACCTTTCTTTATTGGGCTTTCGTTCGGAGGTCGGGATCCTGGTCCGTGGCACACTACCTTGACGATTTTTTGTTCGGAGGTGGACACGACTCGGGCACGTGTGGACGCCTGCTTAACATATTTCAGGGGCTCATGGAGGAACTTGGTGTTCCTCTGGCACCTGAAAAGACAGAGGGCCCAGCCACCACCCTCACCTTTCTTGGTATAGACATTGACACCATCGCTCAGACATCCAGGTCACCCATGGAAAAGGTGACTCGGATCTCAGATGCGATTTTGGCAATGCTTACCAAGTGCAAGGTGTCTCTCCGGGAGTTGCAGATGCTCCATGGCCACCTCAACTTTGCATGCAGGGTGGTAACACAAGGTAGGGCCTTCGCCAGGCATCTTTGTGATGCTATGGTGGGTCTTTCAAAAAAGCACCACAGGGTCTGGCTGACTAGGGGTTTGTGGGCTGACCTGTCAGTTTGGCTCACGTTCTTACAGGGCTTTAATTGCGTCTCCTTTTGGAGGGCTGAGCGTATGGTCAGCCCTCAGTTCCAGGTCCAGTTGGAGGCCACAGGTTCCCTCGGGTATGGGATTTATTTTGAGGGTAGGTGGGCCTACGGTAAATGGCCTCAGGAATGGCAAGGCACGGATAGCTTACGTGATCTTACGTTCCTTGAGTTTTTTCCGATTTTAGGTGCACTTATGCTCTGGCGGGACATGTGGGCTAATTCTGTAGTTCACTTTTGGTGTGACAATGCTGCCGTAGTGCATATTGTTAACGCCCAAACATCTAAGTCTCCCAGAGTCATGGCCTTGGTTCGACTATTTGTTCTTAGGTCCTTGTGCCTTAATGAGTTCTTTAGGGCCAGACATGTGCCAGGCATTAACAATGATATTGCTGATGCTTTATTCCGCCTGCAGATCTCCCGGTCCCATGCCTTGGCTCCAGGCGCAGAGGAACTTCTCTCTCCACTTCCGGCCGAGATATGGACCTTTGGCAAGGAGAAGTGAACCGGGCAATTGGCATGTCTTTGGCACCTTGCACGCGTAAGGCGTATCAGCACATGCTACTTAAGTTTAGGGCTTTTTGTAGGGAGAGGCAGCTGCCTGACATGTGGCCGATCCTGGTTGACCATGTTTTGCAGTACATGGTGCACCTTCATGCTCAAGGTTTGGCCCCAGGCACCCGGGGAACGCGGGGCAGATGCTTAGTAGCTGTCCCTCGTTCCAGCCCCACGGTTACACCTCTAGGTCCTGAGCAGCTGACCCAGGGTGACCCTGTCCTTAGGCTGCTGCTGATGAATGCCAGGTCGGTATGTAATAAGGCCCCCCTGATACAAGACTCTATTATGGGGGAGCGGGCCGACTTGGCATGTATTACTGAGACCTGGCTGAGACCAGAGGATGGGGTTCCTCTGTCAGAATTGTGTCCAGCTGGGTTCAGTATTTGGCACCAGCCTAGGGATAAGGGTAAGGGCGGTGGCGTCGCCATCATAGCCAGGGAGTCACTGGGAGTCACCAGGGCTACTGCTCCACAAATTCTGGGTTGTGAGGCCCTGCTTCTGCGTCTGGGCTCTAAGGGTCAGTTGGGAGTCTTACTCCTGTACCTGCCCCCTTGCAGGGTAAGGGACTCCCTGCCTGAGCTCCTCGAGGCCATCTCAGCATTGGCGTTGGAGTTCCCTAGACTGATGGTTCTGGGGGACTTCAATTTACCCTCGCTGGGGACTGGCTCCAAGGTGGCTCAGGAGTTCATGGCTTCCATGGCAGATATGGACCTGATTCAGGTAATTCAGGGCCCGACCAGGGGCAGTGGCCACACACCAGATTTAATCTTTTTGTCGGAGCGGTGGCAGAGTGATCTGAGATTACGGAAATTAGACATAACACCTGTGCCATGGTCAGATCACTATTTGGTGGCTCTAGACTTCCTGGGTACGTCGCTTTACCGTAGGGAGGCAGGGCCTATTAGAATGGCCCGCCCCAGGCAACTGATGGATCCTGATGGATTCCAGAGGGAACTGGGGGATTTTCCTCTGGATCGGCAACACGATTCGCCCGAGGCACTGGTCGACCTGTGGAACAGGATGACAACAGTGGCCTTGGATGAAATCGCACCACTACGGCCTCTCAGAGCTCATCGAGCTAGGTCATCTCCATGGTTCACAGATGAACTGCGGGAGCTCAAACGGGCAAAGAGACGCCAAGAGCGCCGCTGGGTGAAGACCCAGAGAGACTCCGATTGGACACTAGCTAGGGCCGCTATTAGGGCCTATCTAGTGGCGATGGAGGTGGTGAGGCGACAATACTTCACCACCCTTATCGCCTCCACTGATAATCGCCCAGCCACCCTGTTCCGGGTTACCGGGTCTCTCCTTGGTAGGGGGACCCCGGTGCCTGGTTGGCAGGGGTCGGCTGAGGACTTTGCTGACCATCTAGTGGAGAAAATCGATCGGATTCGCTCTGGGTTTAATCCTGGCGTGGATGGGGAGAGTCCGGAGGGAGCCGGAGCACAGTCTTGCTATGCCATCTGGGACCGGTTTGATCCAGTTGCCCCTGATGAAGTGGACAGGCTCCTTGCAGCTGTGCGCGCCACTACCTGCCCTTTGGACCCCTGTCCCACCTGGTTGGTGAAAACCTCCAAGGCAGTGACAGGTGGCTGGGTTGGGGCTGTGATCAATGCATCATTGCGAGAGGGGGTGTTTCCTGCACCTTTAAAACATGCTTTGGTGCGCCCCCTCCTGAAGAAATCTTCCCTCGACCCAGCTGTCCTAACTAACTATAGGCCTGTCTCAAACCTCCCCTTTTTAGGGAAGGTGTTGGAGAAGGCAGTGGCGTGTCGGCTGCAGGGGGTACTGGATGAAGCGGATTATCTGGACCCTTTCCAGTCAGGATTCAGGCCTGGATATGGTACCGAGACGGCATTGGTCGCACTGATGGATGATCTCTGGCGGGAGCGGGACGGTGGTCACCCATCCGTCCTTGCTCTTCTTGACCTCTCAGCGGCTTTCGATACCGTTGACCATGGTATCCTTCTGGAACGGCTCCGAGGTTTGGGAATCCAGGGTACTGTGTGGTCCTGGTTTTCCTCATTTCTGAAGGGTCGGTCCCAGTTGGTGTGGTTGGAGAGTGAGAGGTCCAGTCCTAGGCCCCTCAAATGGGGGGTTCCTCAGGGCTCGGTGCTCTCTCCTCTCCTATTTAACATCTACATGAAACCGCTGGGTGAGATCATTCGTTCCCATGGGGTGCGGTACCATCAGTACGCGGATGACACTCAGTTGTACATCTCGGCCCATGGGGACCCCAGTGATGCTGTCAAAGTCCTTTCCAGATGCCTGGAAGCTGTGGGGGTCTGGATGGGGGCTAACGGGCTACAATTGAATCCCAGCAAGACTGAGTGGCTATGGATAGGGGGTCCTGCGTTAATCCGGGAGCTTCCATCGTTGGTTCTGGATGGGGCTATTTTGCCCCAGACAGACCCGGTGCGCAACTTGGGGGTCCTCCTGGATTCACGGCTACTGCTAGAAGAACAGGTGGCGGCTGTGACCAGGAGGGCTTTCGCCCAACTTCGGGTGATTCGCCAGTTGCGCCCACTCCTGGACCGGGACTCCTTGCTCATGGTCACCCATGCTCTGGTTACCTCCAGACTAGACTATTGCAATGCGCTCTACATGGGGCTGCCCTTGACGACTATTCGGAGGCTACAGCTGGTCCAAAATGCGGCTGCCCGGGTGGTGATGGGGTGTGGCCGTTATGCTCATGCTTCGCCACTGCTCCGGGAGCTGCACTGGTTGCCAGTATGTCTCCGGGTGCAATTCAAGGTGCTGGTTTTGACCTTTAAAGCCCTATATGGTAGTGGGCCAGGTTACCTAAGAGACCGCATCGCCCTGAGGACGTCTGTCCGTCCAACCAGAGCGGACCGGAGGGGCTCTCTAATTGTTCCATCAGCCAGAGGGGCTCGCCTCTCTGGCACAAGGAGGAGAGCCTTCTCCGTGTCTGCACCGGCCCTCTGGAACCTCCTGCCAACAGAATTACGTCTTCGGACGGAGTTGCTGCCTTTCAGAAGGGATCTTAAAACCTGGCTGGCAGGTCAAGTGTGGGGTGCGGGTGGAAGGGTAACCACCATGGGGTGGTTGGTGTAGAGGAACTCTTCCCCATGGTGCCTTTTCGATCCTGCAGCCCTTGCTTTTTAGGGGGTGGGTAGTCTTAACTTTTTTTTTACTGTTTTAACTGTTTTTAGGATTATTGTTGTATTTGTGAATATTGTCTGTAAACTCCTTGGGTTGCCCTGGGGTTACTTTTTATGTTGTTAGCCGCCCAGAGTCGGCCTTGTGTTGAGTGGGCGGGATATAAATTGAATAAATAAATAAATAAATAAATAAATAAATAAATTGCCACCAGGCTTTCGGCCATGGCATTCATGGCTAAGGCACGGGGCTTTACTGATTGCATGGGTGACTTCCGTATATGCCATGTGTTGGAAGGGTGGACACGTGAACGCGGCCGCTGCCCGGATACACGTCAGCCTGTTTCACCGTGTCTTCTGACACACCTTGCTCGGGGCTGGCATAGCCTGTGTGATGATAGGTATGAGGAGTCTCTTTTTCATGCAGCTACCACCGTAGCTTTCTTTGGAGCTCTGAGAATCAGCGAGCTGGTCCCACTTTCAAAGGGGGACATGTCTCGTAGGGCACTGGAACTGGAAGATGTATCTCTCAACCAGGAGTGGGCTCAGTTGAGGATTCGTTCCTCGAAGGCCGATCAGCACGGGAAGGGTTGTAGTGTGATGCTTCTATGATGCACCTTTGCTGACATCTGTCCGGTTGGTGCCCTACATGCCTTTTTGGCAGTGCGTGGTTCACGCCCTGGCCTGTTGTTGTGCCACCAGGATGGGTCCCCCCTTAACAAATTCCAATTCTGGAGGGTTACTGGGATGGCACTTAACAGTGCGGGCGTGCCTGGGGCTCGTTATGGTACCCATTCATTTAGGATAGGCACCGCGTCAACTGCGGCTGCATTTGGGCACTCGGAGGCTGATATACGTCAGATGGGCAGGTGGGGATCTGCGCACGTTTCTTTGTATGTACATCCCCTCACTGCATGAGTGCCTCATTATGCCCTCAATTCTCTCTCCTTCTTTTACAGACCCTGTGTGTTTCCGCACACCGGTGGCAGTGTGGCTGGTGGGCCACAGTTATGTGCACTGGACGGCACAGTATGCTGCTTTGTCGGAGTGGGGACCCCATCTCGGGCTACGTGCATCTGCGTGTATGCAGTGGTATGGTGTGCGCGGCATGAGGTGGTGGGAACTGTTGCCATTCCTGATGTCCATCAGGGATGCCGGACCACCAGAATTTTTAATTCTGCACCTCGGCGGCAATGATCTCGCACAGATCACTGGCCTTGCCTTAAAGATGTCGGTGTGCAGTGACCTGGCATACCTTCACCATTTATGGCCGTACACACGGTTGCTATGGTCAGACATCGTGCCGAGAGACTGTTATAGGAGAGACATTGACCTCCGTGGTCTGGACCGTGCCCAGCAGTCAGTGAACAGGGCTGTTGCCCGGTTCCTTACAGAGAATGGCTTCAGTACAGCCATTCATCACCCAGGGATAGGGTTGCAGGATTTTAGCCTGTATTCTGGAGATGGGATTCACCTGTCAACAAGAGGTATGGACCTCTTTCTGGAGGACGTGCAAGCGGCCTGGTGACCGAGTTGTCAGTCGGGGGGGGGGGCGGTGAGTCATCATGGACGCCTCCCCGTGTGGTGGGTAGCACTGGTAAGGTAAAATTTATGACCCATAGGTCCGGCAGGTTCGCAATTGATTGGCCAACACATAGATAGGTACAGGGGAAACAGGCTTGGCTGGTCAAGGGCGAACCATGAACGGGGTGATGCTAGGAGCTTCACAGCCTGCATCACCTTGATATTTTAACGGATACACATCATAGGGTATGGTCAATAGATAGTATATTGACTTCGGTCAACAATTTGTTTGTGACGACAAACAAATTGATACAAATTGATACATAATACCCAATTACCATTGGCAATTTGGGTGGAACCTTACCAGTGCTACTGTGGCCTGCTTGCCTTAAAGAATTACAATTGGATGATACACCAATTGAAAGTTATAATTCGGACTAGGGCATTATTCAATAAAAGTGGCCCAATGCCTTTAATCCAATACTGGTGTCTGAGTCTTTATTTAGGTGGGTGCGCTTGCAAAGGTTTACTGTCTTCCAATTAGCACTGTCAGCATGCTCAGCTTTAAATCCACAGTACGGTTGTTATGTTATCTTGCATTACATGTATGATGAAGAGGAAGATCTTCTCTGTGCTATTAATTCTGGTTGAGAGCAGTAAACATTTGGAAAACTTGGAAATAGCATCCTGCTGAGTCTTCTAAAGAAAAAGGTAGACCTAAGGTCAACTTGGCAATATTGATACCTATAGCTGTTCAAACATCCATCAAGTGGGCCTCCTGTCTTTAAGTAAACAGTGCCTGGTTATATTGATTTTGTTGCCATATCTCTTATTTTAAGCAATGCAGAATTTACCTACGTGTGTGTATGTAGAAAAAGTGTGGTGAATTTTGTGTTGATTTCCCATTTTTTAACTGGATAGGCTATAAGCTTGATAGTGAACATCATCACGCACTTCCTAAATCTCAATTTGAAAATAATCTGTAAATCTTAAATACAAAGAGATATACTAGACTGAGAAGAATGATAATAAGGTGTAGGTTTCTTGGTTCTTCAGTGGATAGACCTTAAAGAATAATTATGCCTGCCACAAGTGCCACCTTTACCCTCAGTAACTACTCAGCTTTGATAACTGCTTTGAATGCTGTTTTAACTCAAAATAACCTTTTGAAGGAGCTTAATGACACCACGTGGTTCCAACAGGTTTGATAAATATTGTTGTGCAGATAAAAAACTGAGAGAGGCATATATTCACTGCAAAAAGGAAAATCTAAATAATTTTTGAAACACAAATTATGGTTCAAGTTCTCCCACACACCAACAGAGAAGAGACTCCTCTATCTTATCAAATACCTTTACCATGCCACAATGTTCCATGTAACATGCAAAATGGAAGGAAACTTAACAAAATTATTTTCTGCAAGTTGGAGGTTTATCAGAGCCATATATTAGCTCCCTCATTATTAAATATGTACTTAAATGATCTGATTAGGTTTACCTTGCACCAGATTTCATTCCAGATTTCATTCACTCCACATTTGGTGGAGACCAAAAGCAACTATGTTGTATGTATATGATCCTATTCTTCTGTCATTATAAAAAATAATTGTTAAACACCAGAATGTCTCCTTGGCTTCATATAGACAGTCTGCAATACAGGCAATATAAGCAGCTCATCAAGGTCTTTTTCTTTATTTGAGGGGGACAATTTATGCTTGTTGTCTTCCAAGTATTTAAGTCTAAGATCTTGCCTCTACTGCTGAATTGAATCCCAATCTAGAGTCTAGATTTCGCTCTAATGTTAAGAGCATTCTTTCAATATTTTTAAGATATATCCTTGTAATGTCAGGATGTGTTTCTGCAGCAGACTTACAACATGAGTCAGGTGTTTCATCACTAGAATCCACTGCCTGGCTACACATTTTCAGAAAATGGATTAAAATATTATATGTTGAAATGTCTGTAAGATATATACACTTTCTATAGCAAGATGCCTACACTAGTTCCTGGCTTAAACATTTCCTATCCATAGATTTTCTTCATGACCATGAGTACAAGGCAATTAGGTTTATTCTAAAAAAGCAGATAAGTGATATTTACTTTCAACATCCCATATCAAATGCTACAAAACCTGCTCACTTATGCATTTTGGTTTAAACTTTGTGTTCCTCCAGTGAGCTAGGTATTTGGATAATCTGACCATCTCAAAACAATGGTAGTCTTGGAAGGGTGCAGTTATGGTATTCCATATGCAAATTAACTATTTATCTGTAATGACAAAGAAATTAAAACTCTGGTGCATGTCCCTTTTGGATGCAAATTTTACAGGGATGATTGTATTTGACCTCTTAATACTGTAATGATTGAATTCTCAAGTAGAACTTTAAATTGGCATTTAAAATTTTTCCTTGTTGTTGTTGTTCAGTCGCACAGTCGATTCCGACCCTTTGCGACCCCATTGACCATTTTCCTCCAGGCATCTCTATCCTCCACCATTCTCCTCAGCCCACCAAGCTCTGTGCCCATTGTGTCCACAATACCATCTATCCATATCATCTTTTGAACGCCCCCTTCTTCTCTTTCCCTCCACCTTTCCCAGCATCAAGGCCTTCTCAAGTGAGTCCTCCCTTCTCATTTGATGTCCAAAGTACTTTAGCTTCATCTTCACTATTTGTCCCTCCAATGAACAGTCAGGATTGATTTCCTCCAGTATTGATCTATTTGTTCTCTTTGCTGTCCAAGGGACTCTCAGGACTCTCCTCCAACACCACATCTCAAAGGCATCTATTCTTCTGCGCTTAGCTGTCCTAATGGTCCAGCTCTCACACCCATACATTACCACTGGGAATACCATTGCTTTGACAATGCGAATTTTTGTTTTCAAGGTGATGTCTCTGCTTGTCACTATATTCCCCAGGTTTCTCATTGCTTGTCTCCCCATAATCAGTCGTCTTTTTATTTCATGGCTACAGTCGCCATCTGCAGTGATCTTAGATCCCAGGAAAGTAAAATCTGTCACTGCTTCTACTTCTTCCCCACCTATTTTCCAGGGACTGATCGGACCTGTTGCCATTATCTTGGTTTTCTTGATATTGAGTCTCAAGCCAGCTTTTGCACTCTCCTCCTTCAATCCAATCAAGAGGTTCTTTAGGTCTTCCTCACTTTCTGCCATTAGGGTAGTATCGTCTGCATATCTCAAATTGTTGATGTTTCTCCCAGCAATTTTGATCCCATGTTGTGATTCCTCCATCCCTGCATTGCGCATTATGTGCTCTGTGTATAGATTGAATAAGCAGGGTGATAAAATGCAGCCTTGTCTTACTCCTTTTCCTATTCCAAACCACTCTGTCATTCTGTGTTCTGTCCTAACTGTTGCTTCTTGGTTTGTGTACAGATTTCTCATGAGGCATATGAGGTGTTCTGGTATTCCCATCTCTTTAATTACTTGCCACATTTTGTTGAGGTCCACACAGTCAAAAGCCTTGGTGTAGTCAATAAAACAAAAGTCGACTTGTTTCTGGTATTCTTTTGTTTTCTCCATGATCCAACGTATGTTGACAATGTGGTCTCTAGTCCCCCTGCCTCTTCTGACACTGGCCTGCACCTCTGGTAGTTCTCTCTCCACATGTTGTTGAAGTCTATCCTGTATTATCTTGAGCATCACCTTGCTGGCATGTGGGATGAGCGTGATTGTTCAGTAATTTGAGCATTCTTTGGCATTCCCTTTTTTGGGGATTGGAATGTACACTGATCTTTTCCAAGCCTGTGGCCACTGTTTTGTTTTCCAAATTTGCTGGCATATTGAATGCAGTAGTTTGATTCCATCATCTTTTAGGGCTTTGAAAAATTCAACTGGGATGCCATCATTTCCACTAGCTTTATTGTTTGCAGTGCTTTTTAGGGCCTTTCTGACTTCACTCTCCAGAATGTCTGGTTCAAGTTCAAATTTCTCATTATTGTTATTATCAGGAGTGTTGAGGTCCTTTTTGTAGAGTTCCTCTGTGTAGTCTTGCCATCTTTTTTATCTCTTCTGATTCAGCTAACTCTTTTCCATCTTTGTCCCTTATCATTTTCATTTTTGCTTTAAATGTTCCCTTGATTTCCCCAATTTTTTTGAAAAGATCTCTAGTCCTGCCTCTTTTGTTGTTTTCCTCCATTTCTTTGCACTGTTCATTCAGGTATTTTTTCCTTTTCTCTCCTTGCTTTTCTTTGAAATTCTGTATTCAGGTGGTTGTATTTTTTCCTTTTTCCTTTGACTTATGCATTCCTTCTTTCCTCTGCTATTTTAAGAGCCTCATCAGACAACCACTTTGCTTTCTTACGCTTCTTTTCTTTTGGTATGGTTTCTCTTGCTGCCTCCTGCATGATGTCCCACGTCTCTGTCTATAATTCTTCTGGTACTCTGTCTATCAGGTACAGGACATTGATTCTGTTCATGACCTCCACCGTGTATTCTTTAGGGATGTTGTGTAGGTCATATCTGTCTGGTCTAATTGTTTTCTCCATTTTCTTTAGTCTAAGCCTGAATTTTGCAATCAGTAGGTTGTGATCTGAGCCACAATCTGCTCCAGGTCTTGTTTTCGCTGACTGAATGGAGGTTCTCCATCTTTGACTGCAGAGTATGTAATCAATCTGATTTCCATGCTGGCCATCTGGTGATGTCCATGTGTAAAGTCGCCTCTTGTGTTGCTGGAAGAGGGTGTTTGCTATGACTAGTGCATTCTCTTGGCAGAACTCTATCAATCTTTGCCCTGCTTCATTCTGTGTTCCAAGACCGAACTTGCCTGTTATTCCGTTTACTTTTTGATTTCCTTCTTTGGCATTCCAATCTCCTCGGGCCTCGCTGTGATGGTGGTTGTGGATGGTATGTCCTGGGGGTGGTGGGGGTCTCCTGAGGTGTCCTTTTCTCTGGCCCCAGGCCTTTGGCTGGGGAGGGAGGGGCAAGATCCTTTACTCACCTCCCCTGTGGGCCTCTCTGGATGGAGTGAGCAGTAGAGCTGGGCCTTCCTGAAGCATTTTCTTCCTCTCCAGGCCCAGGTCTTTGGATGGGGAGGGAGGAGCAAGATCCTTTACTCACCTCCCCTGTGGGCCTCTCTGGATGGAATTTTTCCTAGATGATATTAAAAATTCAAACACAGAACTAGTGGCCAAGTTTCTTCTTTTTGCACAACAAAAGTGTAAGACAATCCTTGCCTCCATTTTATAACACTTATTTTTAAAGTTCTGTCCATGTAATTAATATAACTGTTTTTATTAAGTTTTACATTGTTATTAGTTTTGTTGGATCTGTGACTATACAATAATGATTGATTGATAGATAGATAGATTAATTCATTCATTATTTATTTATTCATTGTGATATAGTAGCAGCAGCAGCAAAAACAACAGCAGCACTCAAATGTACAGTAAAACCCAGACTTAGGCCTCGAGTTACATAAAATTTGACTTACATAATGATTTTTGCACTAAAACCATGTCCCGATTTACATAAATGTCCCAATTTACATAACACAATTTCCTATGGGTTTGTTTCAAGTTACATAAAAATTCATTTTCCCTATAGATTTGCTTTGATTTACATAAAAATCATTTCCCTATGGGTTTGCTTCAAGTTATGTAAAAAACTAATTTAATTTAATTTTAAAATGTGTATTGCTGCCCCCTCGCTGAGGCGACTCCAGGCAGCTGACAGATAAAAAACATAAAAACAGATATAAATAATATCATGATAAAATCATTTAAAAACCATCCCCATTTTTTAAAAAAACACCAACCCCATCCATAAAAAGAGGGGAGATCCAGATTATTTATTTAAACAAGCCAGCAGGCAGGGGTCACTCCTCCATCAGTGCCCCAAACCTGCCCCGCCAGCCAGGTTTTAAGTTATTTCCTAAAGGGCAGCAATTCCGTCTGCAGCTGTAACGCTATTGGCAGGAGGTTCCAAAGGGCTGGTGTGGACACAGAAAAGGCCCTCCTTCTTGTGCTAGAGAGACGGGCCCCTCTAGCTGATGGTACAATTAGAGAGCCCCTATGGTCCGTTCTGGTTGGACAAACAGATGTTCTTAGGGAGACGTGGTCTCTTAGATATCCTGGCCCACTACCGTGTAGGGCTTTAAAGGTTATTACCATCACCTTGAATTGCACCCGGAGACAAACTGGTAACCAGTACAGCTCCCAGAGCAGCGGCGAGGCATGGGCATAATGCCCGCATCCCATAACCACCTGGGCAGCTGCATTCTGGACGAGCTGCAGCCTCAAAATGGTCATCAAGGGCAGCCCCTTGTAAAGTGCATTACAATAATTTAGTCTAGAGGTGACCAGAGCATGTATGACCATGAGCAAGGAGTCCCAGTCCAGGAGTGGGCCCAACTGGTGAATTACATGAAGTTGTGCAAAAGCCCCCCTGGCCACGACTGTCACCTGCTCTTCAAGCTGTAGTCATGTGTGCAGGAGGATCCCCTAGTTGCACACCAGGTCTGTCTGGGGCAAAATAGCTCAATCCAGGACAAAAGCTGGTAGCTCCTGAGACAGGGTCGGGCCCCTAATCCATAGCCACTCAGTCTTGCCGGGATTCATCCCATTGTCCCCCATCCAGACCCCCACAGCCTCCAGATGCCTGGATAGGACTTTGACAGCATCACTTGGATCACCACGGGCTGAGATGTACAACTGAGTATCATTAACATACTGATGATACCTCACCCCATGGGAATAGATGATCTCTCCCAATGGCTTCATGTAGATGTTGAATAGGAGAGGAGAGAGCACCGAGCCCTGAGGCACCCCATATTGAAGGGGCCTAGGGCTGGACCACTCACTCTCCAACCACATCGACTGGGAGTGGCCCTTCAGAAATGTGGAGAACCAGGACCACATGGTGCCCTGTATCCCCAATTTTTCTTATGGGTTTGCTTTGAGTTGAGTCAAAAACTGACTTACATAAAATCCTATGGAACAGAGTATTTATGTAAATAGGGGTTTTACTGTAATTCTAGACTGCATGATAATGTTCAGATGAAGGGAAACAGCAGCATAATTTTATTATGTTTGTCAAACCCCACCAGGAATACAGGTATGTGTTTGGTTTGAGCTTCATGGTTTAAAAAGCCATAGAGAAACTGGAATTGTCTTGACCATGATAACCAAATTGGTAATAATGATGACCATCTTAAAATATATGAACAACTGCCACACAGCAGATGGAGCAAGTTAGTTTACTTTAGCTGCAGGGGATAGGATCTGAATGGATAATTTCAAATTACAGGAAAGGAGATTTTGACAAAATATTGCAAAGAATATCCTAACCAGAAGGATGGTAGATCAGACTACTTCAGATGGGTTTAAATAGTACTTCACCGAGTTTGTTTTAATAGGGCTTAAGCCTTAGATGGTCATCAATCATGAATGATTTAGCTGTAGAGTTCCTGCATTACACTTTGAATTAAGTGCAGAGGCACAGTTTATTTGTCACTTCAGAGCAGGATGAAGGGATAAATTAAAGATTAGATTGTTCACTGATGATGCCATATTAACTATAAAAGAATAGATGAAAGCTTTAAATATAATTCATGATCATTTGGAAGTTTTGAAGAAGTAACAGGGCTAAAAATAAATTGGAATAAAATGGAGATTATTTTATTTAACAATGATAGACAGGAAATGGAAGTGATCAAAGTGAGATTTAAGATAAATCTAAAGTCAAGATTTAAATACCTGGAAATGGATATTACTAAAAACTTGCAGGATCTAAAAATAATGAAATTTGATAAAGTAATTGATGAAATAAAGGGAACTTTGGAAAGGTATACAAATTAAGATTGCCATGGATAACCATATGCAAAATGAAAATGTTACATAAAATATTTTTGTTTTGCTTGGGATGTTAACAATAAAATTAATAGAAGGGGAAATAAAACAATGGCAAATGCTTATAAATATTTCTGCAATGGATATAAAAGATTTACACAGTATGTTGTTGTCTACCAGCAGTCCTCCACTTGAGCATATTGGTCTTACATTTAGGTACTCTGGGCCTCAGATTATGCAGAGTCCTCCACGTAACATAGAGGAGATTGAATTCTTCAGCTGTTAACTTTAACGTTATTCCTTGTCCAATGAGCAACTTCCTCCATCTTCTAATTTGAGTTTGCTCTTGCAAAATAAAGAATGTTTGACTTTGCCATAAATCTCTTCCTGGATCTTAGTCAGCAGACTTGAGGCATATATCCATTCAGAGGATGATTTGTTTAGTTCTCTTGATGTCCAATGCTACTTCTCTCCTGATCTTAGGCAGAGCAATCCCAACAAGAGGGTATATTTTCTTACTTACTTACATTGTTCAGTTTTGTTAGTCAAACACTTTCTACAATTTTCATTTGAAAATGTTAGAAAATTATCTCAAATAATTCTTCACTGACCATTGGTTCTTCAAAATCTTTTCCAGCTGTTGCTTCTTGTTTTTCAGTAGCCCTATTGGTCTCCTCACTTTACTACTTATGTCTCAGTTTTTAAAAAAGCTGCCTTATACACTATGTTTGGGCCTGTATCTTGCACTGAACTGTTTACAATCTCTTTTAATTCAACATCAGTGAAGTATTTACATTTCAAAATAACACATCTCTGGTCCATTAGTTTGCTCACCAATTTACTTGTCTGGGTGGTTTTCTTTCCAAATTTGGTACATAAATTTTAGAGTTCCATGTTTTGAGGCTCAGATTGGTTATAGGCTTCAATAATCTAATAGTTTTTTTCCCTTGTTCAGATTCTAGGGGAGGGATGGTGTCTTTCAGTCACACCTCAACTCCATGCCTGGTAGCCAGCAAAAGGCATTGAGCCATGTCACCCATTTTTTGTTGGATGCCCAGGTGCATCCAACGTGATTGTTGTTCATCCAGGGGACAGTTGAGCTGGCATGGAATTAGCAGTATGTGTTCTCACCATATTAAATGGGTTGTGGAAGAGATTTAGTCTGGTTCTTCAGCTAAGACCTGCACCTGTTCTAGCATCATTAGAACATGCAGTAGGCCTACTTCAAATGTAAGACCAATATGCTCAAGTACCTAAATGTAAGACCAATATGATCAAGTGGAGGGCTGCTAGTAGACAACAAGCTTCTAGCATCATTAGAACATGCAAGCCCTCCACCATGACAAGATACTGTTGTGTGAACATGATGATGATGATGATTGTTGTTGTTGAAAGGATTTTTGCTGGAGAAACTCACTCAGGGAATTCCAGAATGAGGCTCCTTTCATGTTGGCAAGAGTTGGGACAGAGACAGACACTCAAACCATCATGCAGTACCCCGTCTCGACCTGCTGACTTGCCAGCCTTCCAGCTAACAAGGTGAGCTTCTTAACCACTGAGCCACAGCAGCCCCTATGACGTTGATGATGACAATGATGTTTCATTAGATTCACAGTCAAAGATGGGTATAAAATCAACAGTTCAAGATCTAACCAAGTACTTAAGAACTTTAAAGGTAACATCAAAGTATATAGGCATTTCCTAGTAAATTTGTTGTTGTTGTTTTTTTGTAAAGTTCGGATAATCAAATCCAAAAAAATATCTAAAATTTCCAAAAATCTAGAGAGTTCTATAAGTATTGTTGTTGCTGTTTTCCATGTATTGCAGCAGTGATAATACATGGAAGTATATAGGTAAAGATAAAGATCATCTTTGCTGCAAAGCCAGTCTTATCTGACTCTAGGGTTCAGTGCTCATCTCTGTTTAGAGCCAAATAGCCAGCACTGTTTGTGTTTGCAGATGTTTCCATGGACATGTGCACAGAATGCTGTTTACCTTCCCATTGAAATGGTCCCTATTTATCTACTTGCAATATCTTGCTTTCCAACTGCTAGGTTGGCAGGAGATGGGACAGAGATGGGAGCTGACTCCATCATGCAAGATAAGATAATCATTTTCTTAGATTATATGTTGCTAGGATTTGACAGGCTCACAACAAGGTAGCCTGCTAACACATTGCCAGAAAAAGAGAGAGCACATGCTCAGAAAAGATAACTCACATCTTATTTGCATCATTTGGTGAAATGATAGGATATTTTGGGAATCACTCACTGGGTCACTGTTGACCAGAGAAGATTTGAGAGCACAATAATCACAACAATTTGGTCCTTCAAATAATTTTTGCTTAACTTCTTGGGCACATTACAGTTGAGTAGTTAATCACATGACCAAATATGTGAATTATGCAAGCCCTGACACATCGTCAATGAGATGCAATTAGCTATCACACATTACTGTAAACCTTGAATTAACATCAACAAGATTCTGGCTACTGACCACATTTTGTTAGTTATTTTATGCAGCAGCAAAACAGTACAGATTTACAAATAGTTTTCATTTGATTCAAACCTTCTACTCCAGCAATTAAACACTCTCCACTGTAATGGACCCATTGCTCCCGAGTGAACTCTTGGGCCTACAAGTAAGTGGGACCATACCTGAATTGACACCCTGTGGCTAAGCAATCCAGGATTTTAGCTTGCCTTCTCACATGATCTGACCTGAGTCAGGCTGTTAGCAAGGTAGCAGATAGAAAAATAAACTCCAGTCATCTTCATGTCTCTTAAAAATATAAATATTGTAGCAAAATAGTTTACAGATATCTTAGGCAAATGAAGCAAATTAAATTCTAGGCAAATGGAACATTTTCAATTCTGAAAGCACATTAAAAACAATGAAAACCTATTCTAAGTTTGGAAGCCCTGAGGGTCTCTCCCTCTCTTAGCTTGAAAGTGACTACATATTTGCTGAGTTCACAGCACACCCATAGACTTACTGAGTGTGAAAATAGTGAAGAACCAAAGAGACCACCCTCCCTCCTTTTTTCCTTTTTATGTCCTCCAACAAGTTCCACCTTCTGGCCTTTCCTCTGGATTTCAGCCAATTACTACTCAGTACTCCCTGTCTATCA
Source organism: Bradypodion pumilum (assembly GCA_035047305.1). Classification (NCBI taxonomy): domain Eukaryota; kingdom Metazoa; phylum Chordata; class Lepidosauria; order Squamata; family Chamaeleonidae; genus Bradypodion; species Bradypodion pumilum. The sequence goes on along the minus strand of JAWDJD010000003.1, from coordinate 202,899,186 downwards.
AAATTTAGGTTTTGTTTTCCTCCAGAACATGAGGCCAGATTTTTTTTGACTAGTAAAAATTTTTGCCCAGTGATAACCCATAATGCATCAGTACTACCTCCCTTTAGTGAATCACACACAGAAATCTCCATTACAGATTTTAAAAACACAAGCCTACAGTTCTAGCAAAAAATCATGGATGCCCTTAACACAAAATAGATTTTAAGCAGTACAAATCCAAATCAAATCAAATCAAATCAAATCTTTATTATTACAGCCGATAGCCAGATACACACAGTTCAAGAATCGAACAGATAGTGATATATATATAATTCACTCAAAGTCCCCATTTCATCACATTACAGTTTGATTCCAGTTATATATTAACATGTAACTCCAGAATTGAATTATTACAATCAGTTTAAAACTCTGAAATTATAAACATCCTAAGGAGAGTTACTAAGCACTAAATACTGAATACTGAATAAATACTGAATAAAACAGTCCTTTAATTTAAAAATAACTGTGCAGTGAAATTAGCCCAGACTGATAACCTGTACATATCTGGGTTAATAAAACACAAAGATACAGTGTAATACCTACCTAAGAGCCTGAGGCATTTTTTTGGATTTATTCACCTTGTTTTTTCATATACAGGTTGATCTCCATGCAAATCTGGCCACAGCAGCCATCAAATCACTGGATTTACCAGATAAGGAGTCTTTAAACCTTTATTTAGCCTTAACTGAGGGAATGCAGCAATAAGCTCCTTTCTGAGTCTATCATATAGTGGACACTCCAAAAGTATGTGCTCTGACGTCTCAACCTTATTAAGCTGGCACAGACAAATGCATTCATGTATTGGGGTTTTATTAAAGAGTCCCTCTCTAAAAGCCGAGGGTAACATATTAAAGCGAAGAAGAGTGAAAGATCGGCTATGGTTCAGATCACTCAGAGTGGATAAGTAAGCAGCAGGCCTAACACTATTGAAAAGCAGATGGTCAAACAATGGGTTGGTTAGTTTGCGTAAGTCCAGTTGACAATGTATGTCCTGGATCCTTTGTTTAATTATATCCCTGGCATGGGTATGGGCTAAGGGAGATAACATACTGCTTGGAGAGGCCATATGATTCCAAAACCCCTTCCAAGGTAGAAATCCATGTGGCAACGCTAGTTTCAGACTGCATTAGACAGCGTAGGCCAGTAGGATAGAATAAAAGTTTTAACCAATACATTGCTGCACCAATCAGTATCTTTGCCTGAACAGTATATACACCAGTTTCTAACCTCATAGCTGCATTGGAAATACTAGTTGGAATCTGTAGGATTGTCCTTAGAAATTTAGATTGGATAGTCTTAAGTGCCTTAATGCATGTGCCCACACTAAGAGGGGCCCCATAGAACATTTGTGCAAGTGGTTAGGCCATAAATAATTTAAGGGCAGTGTCGATATTTTCTCCCCAAAAAATTCTGAATTGCACCAGCACTTTTTTTGTGTCTTTGTTGCAAGGTGCACCGTGTGGAGGTCTATGGCCATTGGATTGAAATAATACCCCAAGGTATCTAAAGTAATGCATCTACTCAATTTTCTGTTGGTTCAAGCACCACAAGTACATTCTGGGTTTGTTTGCGAATACCATTATTTTTGTCTTAGAGAGATTAATCTCCAGCTGGTTCTGATAGTGATAGTAAGAGGATAGTGCTCACAGTGCCCTGTGCAGCCCAACTGGAGTTCTAGAGAACAACACCACATTGCAGGTGCACCCCCCAATAAAGGACTCAGACACCGATGAAAGTGGATAACGGCATTGGGCCACATTTATTGATTCATGCCCTAATCCGAATTATAAATTTCTATTGGTAATTGACCAATCATAATTCTTAAGGCAAGCAGGCCGAAGTAACACTGGTAAGGTACCACCCAAAATTGCCGACGGCAATTGTTACAATGTATCTATTTGTATCAATTTGTTTGTTGACAACAAACAAATTGTTGACCGTAGTCAATATCTAACTAATGACCCCACCCTCTGACGCGTATCCGTGAAATCATGGGGTGATGCATGCTGTCTAGCTGTAGCCATCACCCCGTCGCCTGGTTCGTCGTTGACCAGACAACGTTTAACCAACTTATGCCTGTCTAGTGTTGTCCAGTCAATTGCGAACCTGCCGGATACCTGTGGGTCATAAATGTTTACCTTACCAGTGCTACCCGCCACACGGGGAGGCTTCCCAAAAGGCTCACCGCCCCCCCCCCCCAAGACTGTCAGCTCGGTCAACAGGCCTGCTCGCCAGTCCACTAACAAGAGGTCCATACCTCCCTGTGACAGATGGGCTCCATCCCCTGAGTAAAAGCTCGTAATTTTGCAGACTGATGGCGGGGAGGCGAATGACGCGTCCCCCACCTTTGTCGAAAAGGAACCGGGCAATAGCCCCGTTCACGGAGCGTCGGCTCGGTCAAGAGCCTCGAGGCCGCATGCCCCCCTGTAAGCGTACCGCGGTATCGTGTCCGACCAATTGAGGGTTGTGGCAGGCCACACATAACGTGAGTAGGGCAGGTCACTGCAAATCGAAAGCTTCCGCGATAGGCCAGTGACCCGCCCTAAGCCATTGCCCCCAAGGTTCATAACCAGGACATCAGGCGAGTCAGCATCCCTGATGTAGAAAAGGAATGGCAACAGTTCCCGCCATAACATGTCGTGCTTACCATACCACCTGAGACGTGCGGATGCACCCAGTCCCAGTCGGGGTCCCCACTCTGTCGCCGCAGCGTAACGCACTGCCCTGTGCAGCGTAACGCGCTGCCCTGTGCAGCGTAACGCGCTGCCCTGTGCAGCGTAACGCGCTGCCCTGTGCACGTGGCTATGGCCCACACTGTCACTGGTGTAATACGACACCCAGGGTCTGTCAAGGAAAAAAAGGGGGGGAGAAACAGTGCAGTGACGAACCTGGTACTCACGGTTGAAGAGGGCGAACACAAACTGAAAACATTGTGATCCCCACCCTCCCATGCGGCGTATGTCAGCCCCGGAGTACCCAAAAACAGCTGCAGTAGAAGCCGCCCCTATCCTGAATGAATGGGTGCTGCAACGAGCCCCAGGGAGGCCAACACTGGCTAGTGCCTTCCCGGCACCCTCCAAAATTGAACTTTAGTAAGGAGAGACCCATCTTGGTGACAGAAAAAATGGGCCATGGTGCGTGCCACGCAGTGCAAGGAACTCCTGTAGGGCACCAACCGGACAGATGTCTGCCAAAGAACACCGTAGCAGTCTTACTCCACTGCCTACGCCATGCTGATCCGTCTTAGAGGAGCGTATCCTCAACTGAGCCCAGTCTTTGGCCACATAGACATCTTCGAGTTCCAGTGCCCTACGACTTGCATCCGCCTTAGACAGCATCACAAGCTCGCTGATGCGGAGCGCTCCAAAAAAGGCCACCATTGTAGCCGCATGAAACAGGGCTGCCTAATACCTATCAAAACATAGGTCCTGCCAGCCCCGTGCCAGTTGCGTAAGAACCCCTGGGGAAATTGGGTGGCGGTCATCCGGGCTACGCCCACGCTCCCGCACCCACCCCTCCAAAACGTGTCTCACACGGAAGTCAGCGGTACTGTCCACATGTCTGCCTACTTTGGCCATAAAAGCCAGCGCTGACAGCCTGGATGCTATGGTGCGAGGTGCAAGGCCCTGGGAATGCAGGTAAACCATGAATTGAAGTATATGGGCCACCGGGATCGGCCAGGTATCTGGCAGCCGGAATTGGGCACATAATGCTCTGAAAGAATTGAATGCGTGTTGATACGCCTTACGCGTGCGTGGCGCTAGCGACATGCCGATCGCCCGGTTCACCTCTCCTTGCCAAGGGTCCATATCTCGTCCGGGAGTGGCGAGGGAAATTCCTCCACATCTGGGGCCAAGGCGCAGAACCGGGAGATCTGCAGGAGGGACAAAGCGTCAGCGATATCATTATTGACCCCCGGGACATGCCTGGCCCGGAACAGCACATTAAGGCGCAGGCTGCGCAATACAAACTGGCGCACCAGGTCCATGACCCTGGGTGATTTGGAAGTCTGTGAGTTGACAATGTGGACAACGGCCGCATTGTCACACCAGAAATGAACGACCGAGTTGGCCCACTCCTCAACCCATAGCATCAAGGCCCCCAGGATGGGAAAAAATTCCAGATACGTAAGATCACGCAGGCGACCCGTACCTGACCAGGCTGGTGGCCACCCACCATAGGCCCACTTCCCATTGAAGTACATCCCATAACCCAGGGACCCAGAGGCATCGGACTGTATCTGGAAACGAGGGGAAGCCAGAAGGTCAGACCTCCAAAATGACACCCCATTGAACTCCCTCAGGAACTGGAGCCAGGTAAGCATATCTGCCTTAATGACCTGGGTTAGTCTCACCCTATAGTGGGGCCTGGATAAGCCTGTCATGGCGTCGCACAAGCGCCGAGCAAATGCCCTGCCCGGTGCGACCACCCTGCAAGCGAAATTGAGGTGACCATGCAGCACCTGCAGTTCCCGCAGTGATGCCTTGCGTGTAGCAAGCAAGACCGAGAGAAGGGCCACTATCCTTGACACCTTATCCCCTGGTAACCTAGAAGCCTGCGCTACCGTGTCAATCTCCACCCCCAGGAAGACTAGCTGTGTAGATGGGCCCTCGGTCTTTTCGGGCGCTAAAGGGACACCAAGTTCCTCCATTAGCATCTGAAATGTGTTGAGGAGACGTGTGCACATGTCCCAGCCCCGTTCACCCCCGAATAAAAAATCATCCAGGTAATGGGCTACAGACCGGGACCCAGACCTGCGGACAAAAGCCCACTGTAGGAAGGTGCTAAAACGCTCGAAGGCCGAGCATGATATGGAACAGCCAAAAGGCATGGCCTTATCGAAATAATATTCACCCCGGAACTTGAAACCCAGCAACTCAAAGTCACCCGGGTGAACCGGCAGGAGGCGAAAGGCAGACTTAATGTCGCACTTAGCCAACAGCGCACCCGGGCCACATGAGCGCACCATGCGCCGCGCTTGGTCAAAAGATGTATACCTGACTGAGCAAAGGTCATCAGGGATAGCATCATTGACCGATCGGCCGGCTGGGTAGGACAAGTGATGGATCAGGCGGAACTCGCCCGGTGACTTCTTGGGCACCAAGCCCAAGGGTGACACTTTAAGGTTGGGGAACAGGGGTGCAGGGAAAGGGCCAATGACCCTTCCCACATCAACCTCCTTAGTAATGCTGGCGGCAGCCACCTCCTCCCTCCCCTTAAGGGACAAAAGGTTGGGGGCATCTTGGGGGGACCGATCACCTAGGAAAGGAATACGGAACCCCAGTCGAAAACCTTGAAGCAGGTAAACCGCATCTGCCTCCCGTGGGTACGATGCAAGCCAACGCTCCAACATGTCCACATTAATTGGGGAGGGGGCCTTTCGGTGGACCAGCTCCCTCTGCGGCAGTCTTGCCAGCCCCTTGTCCGCCCCTACCTTTGCCCCGCATCCCTCCAGGCCTGGGGCAGGCAGAGGCCGCGTGGGGGCCAGCACAAGAGGGACACTCGTGCCTGTACCGGCAATTCTTCCTACTGCAGGAACCATTGGATGAGAAAGTCCAGCACAGCAGGCGGGCTGGAACCCCCTGCCCCGCCACCTGGCGGGGTGTCTGTGCTGGGGCCGCTTGCTGGACCGCATGTCCACAATGGTACCTTTCCCCAGGCGCAGGGCGCGTGGGAGTCATGTACAGAAGCCACAGCTTCTGGCATGGCTCGTCCCACCTCATCTCAGGGTGCAGGGGAATCCGCATACGGAATTCCTCGTCGTAAGCCAACCACGACGGGCCCGGGAAGTCGACCATCGCCCGGTAAATGTTGTCCAAATACTGGACCATCGGAATTGCCATATCCGGCCGGGCCCTGAGGTAGACCACCATGTATATGAGGTACGCCGGCAACCAGTTGGCCCACGTACGTGGCGGCTTATGACGACGTGCCTGTTCCTTATCCTTCTCATCCTGCCCCTCCCTCTCCTCTTTGGTGGGCTCTCTGTTAAGAAGGGAGAAGATGTCCACATACTCCCCACGCCAGATCTTCTCTTTGGTGGCCTGGGCCAAATGGTCCCCCAGGGGCAAGTAATACCCCGCTGTCGGCAATGCCGACCGGCACGGTGGGAACCATGGGGATCTGGAAAGGAGCCTGGACCAACCCGGTCACCCCTAACACATTCCCGACTGAGTAAGAGGTACCACCCAAAACGGGGCCCTGGGTGAGAGGTGAAGTCACCGGGTGGGACGTCGGCGACTGAACCGTCGCACCACCCGTGCGAGGCCACGGCCACTGGAATGCCCCCCCAACGTGGCTAGGTGTGTGGGTGCACTAGATTGAACCGCATACTCACATGCTGCACCCCCATGGGCCGCCCCCACCGGGGGTTCCGGCCCGCTGGGGGCGTCGGAGCTCACGACCGCAATTGAGCTCGTCGACGGGGCCTGACCAGCATCAGCCTGTTGAGTGGGGAGCTTTGAGGCAGTGGCCGAGGCCGGCCCACGCGCCTCGGGCAGCTCGACCCGTTCTGCCGCCTGCCGCTGACTGGCAGACGAAGGATCAACCTGCACCCCAAAAGGCACCCCCGGGTGGTTAACCCTCGAGAGGGATGCCTTGAGGGCCACAACGTGGGCCAGAAGGGCCTCAACATTAATGTAGCCCCCTAAGCCAAGTGGGGGCAAAGGGCCGGCCGGCCCACTGGCTGCAGGCGCCGGTCCAGGTCCCTGGACCCCGGGGCCCATATACGGCCACGACCCCAGGCCCGGCCCCTGCAGGGCCAGGGGGGTACCCTGCCAGGGGAGGAAACCCAGCCAACCCCCATGGCTGAAACCCCCCGCAGGAAGCTGCGCACCAATGGAAGAAGGCCGCGCAGAATGGGCCACGCCAGGGGCAGTGGCCACTGCTTGTGGGCCGGGGGCCGCGGCCCCTGCTGGGCCGGTACGCGGACACCCCGCCTTGGGCCAAGGGGCAATTAACTCCATCCCACCGGTCCCGGTGGGCTCAGGCAAAGGAGGCTGCTGGGGAGGCGCAGCCGCGGTCCTCCGACCCGGCTGGCGCCTCCGCGCAGAACGAGCCGCGTTCGCAGTCGCCTTCTTCTTAGAGGGCATAGCAGCTAACCGATGGGAAGCCGGAAAAAGTCAAGAAAATTAGCAGCCAGAGGCTTCCCGATGAAAGGCAAGAGCGACGGAGGTAAGAGGGAAAAACTTCTCCGCTCCGTCGCTTCGCAAAATGGCAGCTCGGCTGCCTCGTGGCCGCCCCTTATATAAGGGTGCTGGCCACGTCCCCTAACTACCCGGATGCCTTCGTCCCGTGGGGGCCCCCGCAAAGAGTGCAGCGGCCATTTTGGCGCCGCGCTTGCATTGTCTGCGTAAAGCAAAATTGGAATATGCTTACTATCTAGCTTGGGCGGATGAAAATCCCTATGATATAGGTGTTTTACTATGTTGTTTATATAAACATTAAACAAAGTTGGGGCCACAACACAACCCTGCCTTACTTCTCTGCTTGTCTTGATAGGATTGGACAAATGCCCTTGAGTGCTGCATTTTACCCTGACAATGGTGTTTTTCGTGCAATGCTTGTATCAGAAACAGAAGGTGTGGGTGAATATTATACTTATCTAGTTTCTTCCATAACAATTCTCTAGAGACTAAGTCAAAAGCAAATTTTAAATCCACAAATGCAGCATAGAGAGATACTGTTGCATTGTAGGTGTATGTGTTGATGAAATGTTCTAGAACAGTGCAATGGTCCAGTACTGACCTATCTTCCCTGAATCCACCTTGCTCATCTGCAATGATCTTGCATTCATCAACCCAATCCTGCAGCTTCCCAAGCAAATGTGATGAATAAAGCTTGCTGATCACGCTCAGCAAGCTAATTGGTCTATAATTAGCAGGGTTATTCGTACTTCCACTCTTATGGATTGGGGATATAATTTAAAAAACCCAGCTCTTGGGGTACCTACCAGTTGTGTCAATAATAGTAAATAATTTTGCTAAAACAGGTGCCCACCACTCAGGGTTGCTTTCGATTAGGTCAGGGGGAATTAGGTCAAAGCCAGCTGCTTTACCAGGCCTCAATTTAGCTATCAATGATTTCATCTCAGCCTTCGAGACTGATTGCCAGGTGGGTAAATTATCTGTGCTGCCTGATTAGCCATGTGTCAAGGCCGAGATATCCAGGGCCATGAACAAATCATGAAAGTGTTTTTCCCAGATCTCCGGGAGTATTGCAGCTGGGATATAATGTATTTTTTGAGCAACCAGAGACCAAGTTCCAAAATTTGGAGTGCTTGTTTTGTTTGATAGCCAACCTCAATTTCTACCAAGCCCTACTGGATTCCCTAGCCTTTTTCCTCTTTACTAGTTTCTTGTAATGGGATGTTACATGAGCCAGCTTATCCCTACTACTTTCTGTTGGATTGAGGCAACAATCCCAATGCTTGGTTCTGAGGGTGTTCTTGACCTGTCCACACTCTTTGTCAAACCATGTTTTATTCGCTATAGCTGGTGCCTTTCTTTGCCTTACGTTAGGTCCTTTGAGGGCCAGTTGGACTTCCTCCATCAATCATTCAAAGGATTCTATGCCTAGTTTCAACTGATCATAATTCATAAAATTTTCAACAGCTATTATAAAACAGTTGGAGGTAAACAAATCTGTGATGGTCTTTACCATACTATCTTTCCATTTAATTGGGTTAAGCCTTATTTTGTTTTCTGTAGGCCCCTCGTATTTGTCATTTAACCTAATATTAAATGATGGTAATCTGAATAAAAGATTAAGCAGGAGATGGTGACTATCATAAAATGACAAGACCTTAAATGACTTAACATATTGGACCATATCTTTAGAGACAATGATGTAGTCGATCATGCTCATTCTGCCACCAGACCGGAAAGTGTATTCAGCCAGGCAGTCCCCACACACTGATCCACTGAGTACACACAAGTCTAGGTTAGACAACATTTGGTACATCAGACGCCCGGCATAATTGACTTTCTGGTCTTTAGATTGTCTTTCATGTGGAAGTATGTTAAACTCCAAATCCGAGTATAAGATGTTTTATTTTATACCTAAAAAACTGTCATTTTGACGGGTTCTAGTGTTAAAATCCTCACCCACTAATACAAAGGCTGTAGGATACATAGTTACCAAATCACTTATATACAATTCAAGTGCCTTCCAATCATTTGTTATCATATCCTTAGTCCTTCCAGGTGGTTATAAACATTTACTATTAAAATTAACCTTTGTTGGTCACTAATAATAATTGCCATCACCAAATTATTGCAGGGGGGTGGGCCCGAGATCTATCACTTTTATTGCTAGAGTTGTTGCCACTAATATGCCCAATCCCCCCTTAGCTCTACCATGGATGGAAGGGGATGCCACCAGAGCCAAGGTGGCATAACCACCCAGGAAGGGAGGATATGAAGAAATCTAACTAATAAATAAATAAATAAAGAAATATGTCACCCATGTTTTCCGAATTAGAATGATGTCAAAGCTAGAGAGATAACCGTAGGTGGCTGGGTCTGATAACTTGCTGGTCCACCCCATTATGTTAAAGGAAAGAAGAGATAGTGACTCGTGGAAGTCGACTGTGGGCATTTGAAAAACTGATGCTGGTCATTCATTACCGATCGATTCTAACTGACTGGAGGGGTCATGGAAAATACAGCCATTAGAATCAGACAGAACCATTTTCAAATGACATGACCACTGCTCCAAACTCCCAACCAACGTCATCCTTTTGGAATGAGTAGTTTTTACATTCTGCTCACTCTGTACCTTAACTGTTGTTGTTATATCCTTTTGGAATCTACTTTGCCAACCCGAGGTGTCTGTATGGTGAGAATGGACTAGAGCTCTACAATGACTTTGGCTAGCTTTCCCCGTGCTTAGTACCAAAAGATTGCTTGGGTGCGACTCTCTTTGAGGATCCACTTGAATGTTACTTTTCTCCCTACATGCAGACTGCTGTGGCTGTGGCCTTTTACCTTTTGGACCTTCCATATGACAATCAACCTTGGACATGGAAGACAGGAGAGTATCTTTGAGACTGTCTAGAATGGGCAAAATCACCTCTTGTTCACTTGTGGGCAGGATTCCAAATGATTTGACAAGCACCCACTTTTCTTCATCAAATTTACTCTCATTGATGCTGGTTGGAGACCTCCCAATCTGAATTTGGGAGGAACGTTCGGTAATAATATTACTGTTCTTAACACAAGCAATTTTCCCAGCATTGAACGACTTATTGTGTGGTCCTTGTTGTCTTGACTGCACCCAATTGAGTAATGTTTATCTCTAAAAATGTGCTTTACTTTGATAAAAGTTTATTTACTATAAGTTTCCATGTGCTCAATCAAAATGATTTTCTTATTGTTGCTATTTGATTGTAAGACAAATAGCAACAATAATAAGGAGAGAAGAGCAGAAGAGCAAAACTGAGAAGAATAAGAGATCCAAACAACAATCAACTTAACACATAAATACCATGTCAGGTGACCCTAGAGGCAGGAAAGTAGAAGACTTTTCAATTGGTTGCTCAGGGATAGAATTTACATTCATAACCCATTGCATTCTGGGTTGCACAAATATACTCAACACATGCTAAGTTGAAATGCCATGGCTGATATCTTGTTTATTAGTGTATTGAAGTAGGCCTACTGAATCAATAAAACCTATATTGGAGATGACTAACTAAATTCACATTTATTCAATACGATAAGCAACATGAGTTCAGCAAATCATGTTTTGAAAAACTATGACTATTCTTTCAAACTGTTCTCCAGACACACAGTGTAAGATCAGGAGTGAGTAGCCCCTCCTGCAGAAAAGGAGAAGGGGAAGACCTTTCCCATGGAGGTCCAGGTGGTGACAAAAGGGGGGAGGAAGGTTAGAGATGCAAGGGAGCCTTCTGGTCAGAACAAGTTTATTGGGAAGAGATTCCATCAGGAGGGGGGAGGCTAGCTTGGAGTGGAAAAGATGGGCGGAGTTGCGTCAGGATGAGTGAGACCACTAATTACCTCTGGAGGGGCCAAGATTGGGTAACAACTGTGAGGGACTGGAGAGAGGTGGAGAATGGGTCTTATATATATACACAATGCACCACAATGTTTGCTGGATTTTTGCTGATTCTGATTTCTTCTTTTCTTTTCTATGGGGGGAATGACTCAAGTCTCACTAAGCCTGGTAGATGTGTGTGTGTTTATTGGGGGGGGGGGGTAGGGCCAGTGGTAGGCATCAGCAGGTTCACCCCAGTCTGAATGGCTAGCCATGTCCACCTCCCTGCCACACCACACCCTCCTCCTCCTCCTCCTTTCCCGGCCCTCCGGGTGCGACCAGGAGCCAGGAAGAAGAGGAGGAAGATGGAAGAGGTGCTGCAGCCACAGCCAGTGAGGAGGAGGAGGAGTTGCCGCCACCACCACTTGCCCAGAGTGGCATGACTGAAAGGACCTCACCATGCCACTCTGGGACGCCACGCCGGGCTCAGGAAGAGCCTCATTGTCCTCCGGACAAGAAGGAGTTCCAGAGCAGCCAGGCTCACTGTCCGGATGTGCTTTCACCTTCATACTTCCTGTGCACCTTTGGGGGTGGGGTGGGGTGAGGTGGGGTGTGGGTGGGCTGGTGGCCTCCCCCTCCCAACAATGCCAGCAATGCTTCCCATGTGCCTTGCCCAGGGCCGAAGGCGTGCAGGAAGTGCAGAGGTGAAAGTGCACCTGGACGGTGAGCCTGGCTGCTCTAGGACTCCTCTTCCTTGTCCAGAGGACAATGAGGCTGAAAGGTTCAGCTTGGGGAGGGTAGCATGGAAACGGTCCCCCAAGTCTGAGTCCTCCCTTTCTCCCTTCAGACAGCAAGCAGGCAGGAACCAATTTCTTGATTGTGATTATTTTATTGTAGAGAAAGAGCCATACATAACCATTAAAAGCAAAACAGGGCTTCATCTATTCTCTTTTCCACCCCCACTAGCATGGTGGGGAGTGAGAAATTCCCTCATTAGCCAGAGAAGAAAAGAAACAGATCTAAGCCAAAAAAGAATTGCCCATTAGAAAAAATCAGTACATGGAATATATAATGCATTTCACTGCTCCCAGCCTCTTTGCCCTTAATCCCGGCCTCTTGCTGATGTTAACCAATCACTCTCCCTCCAAGGGTCAATTACACCTATCAGTCACTGAGCTTCACCTCCACCTAGTTTTCCCACTCTTCAGCTACCCCCTCCCTCTTTGGAATGTCCAGCAGATAATGGGGCTGCCCACAGACATCTCCTGTTGCCCCTCCCTTCTCCTCACTCCATCTGGTTGTTTTGAGAACTGCTGGATAAAGAGGGGTTCACAAAGTGGGGGGGGGAGGGAAGGCTACCATTTTCAGCTCTAACAGTACCCCCACAAGGTGGACATTGGGGTCTTAGTACCCTGATTTCAGCCATTGTCAGAAACAGGGAGCCCTAATTAATTACCTAGAAGCACAGCATTCAAAGCGTGAAACAGAAAACAAAGCAATTGATAAAACATAGTAGCATTCTTTAGCAAAGGCAGATACAAAAATCAGGCCTGCTTTTACGAGGCACACTCATACCATAAACTGCATGGGAATTTACCCATAACCAACACCACCCCTCTCCCCAGAAGTGGATCTCCTCCGGGCTCCATTCACACCTCCCCCTCCTCACTTCAGCCCACCCCAAGCGGCATTCAAAACTCGGTTTGGCCGAACGACAGCAGGGGCATAACCAGCCTTTAGATCTTTAACATGAAACACCCAAGGGGTTTGCCTAGGGATTTCCACCATGAAATTCAGGGCATCCTGCTGTTTGCGAACTACCCCCGGGCCTTCCCAGTTAATCTCCTCATCCTTGGGCCAAGGGAGGCCTTATTAACACCCAGGTTTCTACTTTCAACCTGGCAATTTGTTTGGGCGACATGGAAAGTCCAGAAAACTCTTCCAGGATTTCCGTTAGGGCAGGGGAAGGAGGAATCTTTTTGCCTTCCCAATTAGCCTTTGGGAGGTCCAGGAAGGCAGCTACCTTCTTTCCACCCTCTTTCACTCCCCCCACCCCAGTAATCCTGCTGGCACAATATTGGCAATCATCACAGACCTCCTTTATTTCACCCACCATCCCTTCCCAGTAGAACTGCTTGGCCATCCTGTCCAGGGTGGTTTTGAAAGTAGCATGAGGGGTGAGACCCGCATCATGTACGATGTAGATCAACCACTGCCTGTGCTTCTTGGGTACCACAAACTGCAAACGGGACTGCCTCACTACCCCACACATAGTCTCCCAATACAACAAACCCTCATGCCACCCAAACCGGTCCACAAATAGGTCAGGGGGTTGCAGTTCAGAGGTCACCAGGGACCTGAGTCCTTTCAAAGTCTCATCCTGGAGTTGCTCCTGTTGAAAGCCTTGTACATCGGGAAACAGCCAGAAATGTTAGTCCCTTCTTCAGCTCCATGCGCGGACAGCAGCCCCTCCTTTCCACTCTCGCCTTTCCCCTCAGCCAAGGGGCTGGCCTCACTGCCTGCTTCAATAACAGAAGGACCCACAGAAGGAGGGGGAGAGACGCAACCCAGTATCTCTCTGGTTCCAAAGGGGGCGACTCTTCTCTGTCACAGACCCCATTGGGTTGAACTCCAAGGGAGGGGGCAACTCTTCTATCATCAACCCCCACCCCACCCTGGGCATAACTCCTTCAATAGGGAGGAGAGAATCAGACCCCTCTGCAGCACTCAAACATTCAGGCAAGCCCCCTTCATCTTTCTCCTCCTTGAGGTTTTCAGCTTCCATTTCCATCTGATACACCAGATCCATCCTCAGTATGAAAGCTAGATGATGGGCCCCGGAGTGAACCAACGGACCTTTGTAGGGGCCACTCTCTACCCAGACCTGGGCAGCCTAGCACTACACTGCACTGAGCTGTTAGGAACATAGGCCTCCATGAACACCTGGGTGTTCTTCAGAAGTATTTTTCATTCACGGAGGACATATCGGCTCCACTATCAGCCCATGCCCTAATTGTGAACTCCTCACCAATCTCTGGGTTTTTCAGCATGGCTATCTTCTCCCACTGTTGGGTCACCCGCTTGGCCCAGCCCTCTTGCTCCTTGCCCTGGGACCACAGGGGTGGTGGTGGTGGAAGCATGGCCCTCTTCTTCTTCCTCCTTGCCCTGGGAGTCCGGAACTGTTGTGTTCTGAGTTCTATGCATTAAAACAACCACCAACTGTATCAATGTATTCCGTGTAATTAGGTCGCGAGCTAATGTCCACCTGGTGGCAATAGCGAGCGCCCAAGCTCACAAGGTTCCAATCCCCAAAGAACTACAGCGCGGGAAGATTCCCACCACTACCTCACCTGGACAAGAAGGGCGTGACCTGGGATGACGTCACGCCAGCAGTAGCCAATGGGCTATTGTGGAGCCACATTCAAATGTATAACCACCGTATATATTGAGCTGTTCGTTCGCCATTACCTCATGTTCCCCTAGACCACCATGCAATAAAGATGTGTTAAGCCAGCACTACGGCTGTTCCTGTGTCTTGTTTCTCATACACTAAATTGGCGACGAGGGTGGGATAATGGATTCCCATGAGATCAAGACACACGCTAATCATGCCGGCTTCGACATCAACAAGCCGGAAGATTGGGAACTCTTTGAAATGGACTTCCAAGATGTGCTGGTGGTGTCCGACATCACGGACGAGGGAAAGAAGAGGGCCATCCTCACCCGGATGCTAGGAAATGCCGCCAAGAGAGTATTGGTGGACCTGGTATCACCGAAGAAGGTGAGCGAGCTGACGGTCAAACAGCTCCTGAAGGTGATGCGCGACCATTTCCAGCCCTCGGTCTCGATGTTCTCGGCTCGAGATGCGTTCTGGAACAGAGTCCAAGCGCCCGGTGAGTCCATCGCCACCTTTGCAGCGGCCCTGCGGCTGGCCGCCGGCCCATGTAAGTGGGAAAACCTGGAAATCGCCCTCAGGGACCGCATGCTGTGCGGCCTGTGGGACGAGGAGGTTCAGCAAAAGCTGATGAACCAGGAGCCACCCCCAACGCTGCGTGAGGTTGTGAAGGCGGCGCAGGCCGCGGAAGCCACGAGGGCCGGAGTCAAGGGGTTCAGAGAAAGGCCCCCACAGGCCGACAAGGCAGCGGGATCGGTGCAGGCAGCCAGGCAGACGCCGAAATCTTCTATGGAGAGCAGCGACGACGAGGATGTCCGGAAGGTGCGGAAGGAAGGCCGCTGTTGCGATGGATGTGGGGTGGCCCACGACCGCGTCAAGTGCCCGTTCCGGAAGGCCGAGTGCCACAACTGCGGTCGCCGGGGGCACATCGCCAAGGTCTGCAGACGACGGCGCAGGGACCGGAAAAGCTCACCAGACCGCTCGCCGAGGACCAAGGAGGGTGCCCAGCCCGCGAGGAAGCAGGACGGCGTAGGCCACATCTCCGACGACAGCGGCGACGACGCCCCAGTGTACAGCGTGTCCTTGGGACACCCCCGTTACTTTGTTGAGGTACTGGTGCAAGGGGCCCCTGTTAGGATGGAGATAGACTCGGGTTCCTCCTACTCAATTATGTCCCAGCGGGAGTTCTTGGGAATTTCCCACCACGTGCGCCCTAAGCTCAAAGCGTTGAGGTCCACGTTGCAGGACGTACAGGGTAATAGTATTCCGGTGCTGGGGGTTGGGAAATTCAAGGTCCAGTACAAGCAGCACACCGCAGAACTGCCCCTGGTTGTTCTCAAGGGGGGAAGTTGCAGCCTCCTCGGGACTCAATGGTTTAAGCCCCTGGGTTTGTTCATGGGGGGGGGTGCATGCCGTTGGGACTGACCCAATACAGGAGGTGTGCGACGCGCACCCCGAAGTGTTCAAGAAAGGACTTGGAAAATTCAAGGGACCCCCAGTAGCATTCGACCTGGATCCGGAGGTCCGCCCAATAAGACTCAAGCTGCGCAGAGTGCCTTTCGCACTAAAGGACAAAATAGAGGCGGAACTGGACAAACTGGTGGGCCAGGGGATTCTTGTTCCTGTTGATTCCGCGGAGTGGGAGACTCCGATTGTAACTGCACTGAAGGCCAACGGGGAGGTCCGCATATGTGCTGACTATAAGTGCACCATTAATAAGGCGATCCTCCCTAATGCGTATCCGGTGCTGGTAGTCAGCCATCTGTTGGCCAGATTACATGGGGGAAAGTCTTTTGCAAAACTTGACCTGGCGCAGGCCTATCAGCAACTCTCAGTAACCCCTGCAGCAGCTGCTGCGCAAACAATAGTCACGCATAAGGGGGCGTTCCAGGTGACGCGCTTACAGTTCGGTGTGAACTCGGCGCCCGGTATTTTCCAGTCGCTTGTGGAACGCCTCTTGAAAGGACTGGATGGGGTCTTGCCATACTTTGATGACGTATTGATAATGGGGGGAGCGAGGAGGAGTTGGCTGAAAGGCTAGACAAGGTACTGGCGGTGTTTGAAAAGGCGGGGTTGAGGTTGCGGAAAGACAAATGCATCTTCTTCGCGAAAGAGGTTGAGTTCTTGGGTTTCCGGGTAACCCCTGCGGGAATTAAGCCCTCCAAATCAAAGGTAGCCGCAATTCAAGGTGCCCCTCGCCCCACCTCCAAGCCTGAATTGCAGTCGTTCCTAGGGCTCTTAAATTTCTACCACTCCTTCCTGCCCCGGAAGGCTTCGGTAGCGGAGCCGCTGCATAAGCTACTCAAGAAGGACGAGGCGTGGAAGTGGGGTGAGAGCCAAGAGAGGGCGTTCATTGAACTGAAACAACTCCTAGCGTCTGATGCCATCCTCACCCATTTTGACCCCAAGAAGCCGGTGGTTCTGATATGTGATGCGTCCCCAGTAGGGGTGGGGGCGGTGCTGTGCCACGTGCTGGAAAACGGGAGGGAGGCCCCGGTAGCATTTTACTCCAGATCCCTGTCCCAGGCTGAGCGAAACTACGCCCAAACAGACAGGGAGGCGCTAGCGATAATAGCGGGGACTAAGAAGTTCCACGATTTCCTCTACGGCCGCCCCTTCACCATAGTTACTGACCACAAGCCCCTGCTAGGCATTTTTACTGCGGACAAGCCCACACCCCAGATCCTGTCCCCTAGGATGTTACGGTGGGCCATCTTCTTAAACGCGTATCAGCACGCGTTGGTGTACCGCCCAGGGAAGGAAATAAGCCACGCGGACGCCCTGTTGAGTTCTCCCCTTCCCCTCACTAGTAGCACCGTGGGCGAGGAAGAAAAAGACCGCCAAGTACTCCTGATAGAGGTCTTAGATTCGCCTCAACATTGTACCCGCAGACATCGCCAAGGTGACCGGGAAGGACAAAGCGCTAGCTCTAGTCTGCTCCTGGGTGCAAAAAGGGTGGCCAGCATCCTCCCCGGCGGCTGAGTTCGCCCCGTTTTTCAGGAAGAGGCTAGAGTTGTCCATAGAAAGAGGGTGCCTTCTGTGGGGCCAGCGGGTGGTGGTCCCCGAATCCCTGAGGCCGAGGGTGCTCAAACTGCTGCACGTCAGCCACCCTGGAATTGTCCGCTCTAAGGCTCTGGCCAGGAGCTATTTTTGGTGGCCACAGTTAGACGCCGACATCGAGCACATGGTAGGCACTTGCGAGAGCTGCCAATGCTCCCGGCCAGAGGAGGCGTGCCTACCGCACAGGGAATGGGACGCGGCAAAGGGGCCGTGGTCCCGGGTGCACATTGATTTTGCGGGCCCATTTAGAGGGACACTTTTTCTCCTCATTGGAGACGCCTACTCCAAGTGGTTGGAGGTCATCCCAGTCACGAGCACCTCCTCGGCAACGACCGTGAAGCATTTGTGCAGGGTTTTTAGCACGTTCGGCATACCCGACACCCTAATTAGCGATAAAGCTAGTTGTTTCACGTCCGCAGAGTTCAGGACATTCACCGAGATCAACGCCATTAGGCACATCACCTCCGCCCCTTTCCACCCGGCAACAAACGGCCAGGTCGAGCGCCTCGTGCGCACAACCAAAGACGCGCTGAGGTGCATGGGTCCTGGGGATCTCAACCTACAAGTGTGCCAATTCCTGCTAGGCTACAGGGTCACCCCCTAGCTTCTGGGTACTTGCCCGCAGAACTCTTAATGCGTAGGAAGCTGACCACGATCCTGACCAGGCTAGACCCCACTAGGGTGGAGGACATAGGGAGGAATATCGGGTTAGCAGACACGAAAAGTTTCGAAGTCGGTGCCCCGGTGCATTGCAGCAATTACACCAGCGCGGGGCCGGCCTGGGTCCCGGGCGTCATCGTTGGAAGGACGGGTCCCGTGTCGTATTGCGTAGAGACCATCACGGGTCTGCTATGGAGACGACACGCAGACCAACTCCGTCGCAGGGTTCAGGAGCACCAGGGTGCGGCCGGCGAGGAACAGGACTCAGCGTTAGGGTTCTCCCCCACCCGTTCAACCCAAGGGGGAGGTGAGGGGGGCCCATGGTCCCCACCTAGGGGGGAGGAGAGGGATTCTGTCCCCATAGATATCCTGAGGAATCCTTCTAATGATACCCAGGGCATAGATATCCTGCGGAATCTTTCGAATGGCACCCCAGGTGATAATTCTGATTTTCATTTACAAAACTGGGGGGGGGGTTCGGGAGTGGTCCCCCACCCATCCAAGCGAGAAGCGGGGGTTTTCGTTAGTCCCCAGTGCCCCTGGTTTTTCCGTCCCTTCCCCAAGAGCCGCGGAGCCGCGGCCAGTCACTAACGAGTCTCCCTCTCCCGTTGCAGGACAAGGAACCAGGGGACAGAGAAGCAGTAGCACTCCCGGGACAAGCCAGTCAGCGTCTCGCCCAAGGCGCGTTTGCAATAAGCCATCTTGGTTGAGAGACTTCATCTCATTCTAGGGGGGGAGGGATGTTGTGTTCTGAGTTCTATGCATTAAAACAACCACCAACTGTATCAATGTATTCCGTGTAATTAGGTCGCGAGCTAATGTCCACCTGGTGGCAATAGCGAGCGCCCAAGCTCACAAGGTTCCAATCCCCAAAGAACTACAGCGCGGGAAGATTCCCGCCACTACCTCACCTGGACAAGAAGGGCGTGACCTGGGATGACGTCACGCCAGCAGTAGCCAATGGGCTATCGTGGAGCCACATTCAAATGTATAACCACCGTATATATTGAGCTGTTCGTCCGCCATTACCTCATGTTCCCCTAGACCACCATGCAATAAAGATGTGTTAAGCCAGCACTACGGCTGTTCCTGTGTCTTGTTTCTCATACACTAAAGGAACCATGGGGGGGGGGGTTGAGGCAGAAGCACCCAAGTGGCAGCAGAGGAAGCATGGCTCATGCTGTGTCAGGTGGTCATGGTTCCCTCTTCCTCAGGGGGAAGAGGCAGGAGGAGGAGGAGTGGCTGCTTCTTGCACAGAGTGGCATGACTGAAAGGGCCTCACCATGCCGCTCTGGGACGCTGCACTGGGCTCAGGAAGAGCCTCTGTAACAGCAGAAGCCGGTAGCCTTCCCTTTCCCCCACTTCATGAGCCCCTCTTTCTCCAGCAGTTCTCAAAACAACCAGATGGAGTGAGGAGAAGGGCAACAGGAGATGTCTGCAGGCAGCTCTGTTATCTGCTGGACATTCGAGAGAGGGAGGGGGCTAGCTAAAGAGTGGGAAAATTAGGCGGAAGTAAAGCTCAGTGATTGATAGGTGTAATTGACCCCTGGAGGGAGAGTGATTGGGTAACATCAGCAAGAGGCTGGTGCATGTGTCTTCATCAAATACCTAGGCCCTACTCTGTTTTCAGACAAGTATGTAAATGCCAGCCATATTGGGGCTATTCATTAATTTCCAGGGCAACCAAGGAACAGAAGAAATAGCTCAGGGCATGGCTTAAGATGGCGATAGGTTAACATCAACTTTTCCTTGCTCCCGCTATAACAAAGGTGAATTAATGGGAATGCTTTTTCAAATGAGACTTTAAAGGACTTTTTTTCACAAATAAGTAGTTGGTGAGTGGGGATTTTGACTTTCGAGCGGGCAGACGGCCTGAAGAGCAAGGCAGAAGGCTTTAATGCCGAGCCGGCTCGAGGTGCTGAAGCCAGAGAAAGCAAAAATGAGATAAGCTTCAGTAAATGAGGAGCTAAATTGAACTTGGAGGAAGAGAAAGTGAAAATAAAAAGATCCTCCGAACTGCCGAAGCATGTTTTGCTGAGCTGGGATATTTGATTGATCGTACATCGGAGTACTGGATCGGTGGTGAGTGTGACCTGATGGGTGGAAGCTGGATGGAGGTGCTGGCATCAAAAGGTATGGGGTGCGGAAATCGCGAAATTGGGAGATCAAGTGTAAAAAGTTACTAAATTGGCAGTGGAGCCCTCATGGATGGCAGAGAAGTGAGGCAGAGTGTCGTGTTTTTGGCCTGGTTAGAGTCAGTGGGAGACTGGATGTAAGAAGCAGAAGGAGAGGATCAAGAAGGGAGGAGGTGGACGGAAAGTAATGGTGGCGATGGAAAGTGTTTAGAGAGAAAGAATACTTATAGGCGGAGAAGACACAATGTTGCAGAGGGCAGAAATGGAAATTGGCTACATTGTCTTCTAGAAGTGGATGCGAAAGTACTGAGTTGGGAGTTGGTAAAGGATAAAGAAAGTTGAGAAGGTACGAAGAGGAATTGGAGTTTTGTGAGTGTTGCTGGAGTTTTGCTGGAGGGAGAACAGACGGAAGGAGGAGGCCGCTGCCGCAGAGTAACCCACTGTGGATTATAAAAAAATCCTTTTTCTCTTTACTTTTCTCTTTACTTTTTTTCTCCTCCCTCCTCCTTCTCCTATTACCTATTTATTTTTGAAGGTTTTTTTGAAGAAGGTGAATGGGGTTAGAGGGTTTGTTACAGAACATTGGATTGGAAATTAAACACCCTCTCACCCACCCCCCTTTTTAAGGTTTGGACTTTAACTTGCTTTTTTCTCTCCCTCTCAGAGTTTGAAACTGAACTAAGGGTTAAAGTTAAATATTTTCCTCAATTTTGGGACTGGATTAAAGTGTTTCCCTTGAAGGGAAATTTATCAGTATTATTTGAGGATATAACGGCAAGCATGGAAAAGGAAATAGAGAAGGAGGTGGTGAAGCCAAAGTGAGCAGAGATGAACAAGGAAAAGGAAAAGAGAGAGAAATCATCACCTACTGTATCTCCCAACACCTCTGGATGAAATTCAAATTATGACAGAGCTAGGCGAGTTGTTTAAAAGATTGGATAGAATGGAAGATTCCAGAGCTCAAGATAAAGCAGATATTCTGAAAGGAATACAAGGGTCAGAGAATAAGCATACTGGGATGTTTTCTAAATTTGTTAAACAGACTAATGAAAATTTTGATAGAGTGGAAAAGGAAATGGGGGTTCTTAAGGCGGATTCAAAACTGATGCAAGGAGATTTGAGAAAGTTGTATGAAGAAGGAAAGGAGGTAAAGAGTAAAGTTAAAATACAAGAAAAAAGAAGAAAAGAGTGGATATGGTGGAAGAAATGATGAGGAGGCAGAATATAGTCATTCGTAAAATGATGATGAAAGCGCCAGATCAGCTTAAAGTAAGAGTTTTAGATTGGCTGAACAATTTGATGATGGGAAAAGATTTTGAGACGGAAGACATTGCAAGTGCCTACAGAATTGGTCCAAGGAGAGGGAGAAAGGAGCAAAGAAATGTGTTGGTGAAATTTTCAAATTTGGGGGATAAATTGAAAGTGATGGAATTTATAAAACAAGCTGGATCTGGCTTTTTAAAGATAGATGGAAAAGATATTGAAATCTATAATGACATAGCAATTGATGAGAGAATATGGAAGTATAAGATGAAGCCGGTTACTAAGATCCTGAAAGAACAAGAAATTAGATATAATTGGAGGTTTCCCCAACAGTTGAGATTTTTTTATGCTAAGAAAATGCATGTAATTGACTCAGAGATGGATGCAATGGAATATTTGAGAGCAATTGGTCTGCTTCAAAGTGGTTCTCAAAAACAAGGCGAACAGAGGGAGGAGTTGGAGACTTTGGGAGGTGAGGAGAAGGGGGAAGATGAAGCAGATGAAAGGGGTGCTGTGGGAGGGATAGTAGTTGGAGTGACAGGGAAGGAGTTGAGCATGGTGGAGGAGGAGGAAAAATGAGAAATGAAGCTATTTAATGGGTGAGTGGTTAGAGCAATATATATATATATATATATATATATATATATATATATATATATATATATATATATATATATATATATATATATATATATATATATATATATATATATATATATATATATATATATATATATATATATATATATATATATATATATATATATATATATATATATATATATATATATATATATATATATATATATATGTTTACATGTAGGGTATTTGGGTTTAAATGTTTAGTTAAATGCACATCTTGGGAAATTGTGGAGGACCTAGCAAAATTTATTCAAACTTAATTATGAAGTGTGTAAAGATATTGTCGTGGAATGTCAAAGGGTCTGGCTGCCAAGTGAAGAGACGTAGGCTGGAAATGGCCCTTAGAAGGGAGAAACCTGATTTAATCTTTTTGCAGGAGAAGCATCAATAATCAGAAGACACAAATAAATTATTTTTGGGATGGACACAAATTTATGTAAAAGCTTTTGGTACATCAAAGGCAAGAGGGGTAGCGATTTTGATTTTGAATATATTGGGTTTTACAATGACAAAAAGTATTTCTGACCCAGAAGTTAGATATTTAATAGTTAAAGGAACAATTGAAGATGAAGAGATCACATTGGTTAATGTGTATGCCCCAAAAGAACATCAAGATAAATTTTTGGAGAAAATTTATCGAATAATAGATAGAGAAAGCTCAACAAAAATTATTGTTGCAGGTGATTTTAATTTAATAAGATCTGATATAGATTGTACAAATGTGACTAAATATGGATCGGGGTAAAAATGCATTTCATTGACAAATGGATTAAATTACTGAGATTGTGAGATGCATGGAGAGAACTTAAAGGGTCAGAAAGATTGTACACTTACTTTTCACAAGTTCATAATTCATATTCTAGATTGGACTACATTTTTGTTACGGCAAATGTGGTTAGAAATTTGGAAGAGATGGAAATGGGTCTTTTTAAAGAATCAGACCATACAAAAGTGTTGTTAGAATGAAGTTTGGAGGGACTGAATGAGGGAGGAAATAATTGGAGATTTGATATAAATCTATTTAAAGACCCTAAGAATAAAGAATTAATAATGAAAAATTGGGAAGAATGTTGGCAATGGAATGATATGGGTGAAGTGAATTATAATGTAGTGTGGGATGCCATGAAGTCAGTATTTAGAGGGGAATGTATAAAAGTAGCTAGTATCAAAAATAGACAGTAGAAGAATAAACAAAAAGACTTGGAAAGTAAAATTGAGCAGCTTCAAAAAGAACATTCTAAGACTAAGAATAAAAAGATTTATGAAAAGATGCAGAGACTAAAAGTTGAACTGATTGGGAAAGATATCGAAAAAGTGAAGTGAGATTTCTTTTATTTGAAGAGAGAATATTTTGAATATAGTAATAAGAACTCAAAATTATTGGCTAGGGCTGCAAAAGAGAAAAGACTAAAAGATAAATGGGAACATTAATAAATAGAGAAGGTATTAGATGTAATAAAACAAAAGATAAATTTAAAATTGTAAAAGATTTTTACCAAGAATTATATTCAGAAAAAGAAGTTAATGTTGTAAAAGTTGAAAAAATATTTAGAGAAGGGTTCCAAAATTAAATAAACAGAGGAACACAGAAATAGAATAGAAGAAAGCATAACTGAGAAGGAAATCAAAGAAGTCATAAATAAGTTGAAAGGAGGGAAATCTGCTGGGGAGGATGGATTACCGGCCGAGTTTTATAAGTAGTTTTGTGAAATGGTAGGTCCTAAACTTTTGAAGCTGTTCAATTCTATTTTGGAAGGAGATAGGATGCCGGCCTCATGACACAGGGCTATAATTGTATTGATTCCTAAGCCTGGGAAAGATTTAATGAAAGTTGAATCATATAGACCAATTTCATTAATAAATCAGGAGCTAAAATATTTACAGCCATTATTGCAAAAAGGTTGAATAGCTTTATGACAGACTATATAAATAGGGACCAAGCAGGGTTTTTAAAAGGGAAGCAGATGACAGATTTAACAAGGAGGGTAGTAGATTTAATAGATTCAGCACTTCAAACTAAACAGGAGGTGGGATTATTATTTTTGGATATATACAAAAGCATTTGATTCATTACAATGGGTTACAATTAAAGAGATAGTTAATAATGATGGGTTTGGTACGAAATTTAAAAGGACTATAGGTCAACTTTATCAACATGGTTTTGCTAAAGTGAGAATAAATGAAGGTTTTACAGATGAGGTAGATCTTAAGGCTGGAACACATCAGGGCTGCCCACTTTCATCAATATGATTTATAATGGCAATGGAAATATTGGCGAATATGATAAGGGAAGATAAAAACATTGAAGGATTGGAAGGGAATAAAATTAGTTTGTATGCAGATGATACCCTAAAAATTATGAAAAACCCAAAAGGGGTTTTAGCAAAAATATAATGGCATCTTAAAGAATTTGGGGAAATGACTGGACTGAGAATAAACTGGAATAAATCAGAAGTAATATTTTGTAATATGAGAAAAGAGAAGAGATTAAATTAAAATATCATATTCAGGTTAAGGACAATTTGAAATATTTGGGGATAAACATATCAAATAAATTTGAGGACTTAATATAGTTAAATTATGAAAAACAGAAAAAAGAAATGAAGGAAAAAATTCAACAATATAAGAGGCTGAACCTGTCTTGGTTTGGTAGAATTGCACTGTGTAAAATGAAATTATTACCAAAATCAAACTTTTTGTTAGAGGCTTTACTGATACAATTTAAAGATAAAGAGATAAAAGATTTTCAAATTTTTTTGAATGATTATTGTAATGGGGGAAGAGACCAAGAATATCAAAAAAGTTGTGGTATTTAGCACAGAAAGAGGGTGGATTGGGAATACCAAATATAGTTTATAATATACCTATTATAAGGCATTTCAATTTAAAAATGTGGTGAAAATATTAATGAAAGAAGAGATGATACGGGAGGAAATTGAGATGAAGGAACTGAAGCAGGTTAGCAAAGCAATTTTTTTGGACAAAATATTAATAAAAAATTAATTTAAAAATAGATTGATAAAAACAACATTGAATTTATGGAAGAAATTGAAAAGGAAGTTAGCACCAGATGTGTCCCCAATTACAGAAATTGAAGATTTGAGGAATTTTCCGTTGAAGTTGGCTAAGAAGGTGAGGGATGTGTTTCTGAAAAATGATGTATTCCTGCTGAAGGATTTGATTCACATATGTAAAAACAAAGAAAAAAGATTGAGAATTTATGAACAATTGAATTTGAACTAGTTTCAAGTCATTTTATTGAATGAATGGAATAATAAATACTTTTTGGAGACCAGCTTAATAAGAGAAAGGACAGATTTTGAAGAGTTGGTATTTAAAATGAGAAAAGGAGAGGTAGGAATTAAGGGCCTTGTTAGTAAATTGTATCAAATGTTAAATGGTGATGACAGATCACAGGAAACATTAAAAAAATGGGGAAAAGATTTGAATATTAGAATTTCAGAGGAAAGTTGGAGGTATAAATGGAAAAGAAGAATTATGAGATCTATGTCTGTGAGAGTTATGGAGCATAACTACAAAATGTTGTGGAGGTGGTACCTGACACCGGTTAGGTTAAATCAGATGGATTGTACTATAACGAAAATGTGCTGGATATGTAAGACTCTCGCGGGGACTTATGAACATATGTGGTGGAGTTGTGATGTGGTTAAAACTTTTTGGCTTAAAATTGAATACTAAATATCACAAATAATGGGTAGTAACTTTAAGCTGGAGTCAGGTACCACCTTATTGATGGAATTTGATAATATGAATATGGAAGAACACAATATAGAACTATTAACAATAATATTGACAACTGCAAGACAATGTATTGCTAGAAAATGGAAGAATGATTTCACAGTGGATATAGAGGAATGGTATAGAGAAATGTGGCATCTTGCACTTAATAAGCTAACATGGGAATTGAAAATAAAAAGAGGCATGACAGATAAAAACAAATTTGGTATCATTTGGAAACCATTTCTGGTTTATACACTGTCTGAAGGTAAAGGTAGCAGACCAGCCCCAAGTCACATGAGTTTTTGGTTATAATATGTGATGTTGGGCTGCTCTGCAACTCCCAAGGCAATGTTCATAGCACTAGGGTATTATCTTATGTTTAGATTTGTTTTTCTTTTTAAGATAGTGTATTTTTCACATTAAAATAGTACATGTCTAAACAAGAGAGTTTAAATAAGGTAAAATGAATATACACTATCTGTTATTACTGTATTTTTGAGTATGTGATTTTACTTTTAATTTTTACTTGTAATTTTTATGTTATCTTTATTATGTACTGATGTCTTTTTTCTTCGTGTACTACTTTTTCTTTTTTAAAAAAACAATAAAAATATATATATATTAAAAATAGCTCAAATACATTAATGGGATGGAGTAGCACTCAGTCTTGCATTCTTCTGTGGTCAGTAAAATGTGTACCCAGCATGTTGTGGGCAAAATGCTAATTAACTTGTGATCTGCCCAGAGAGTGCACTAAGTGCTATTGCTATTGCTAACATATTGGAGGAGGAAGTAGGAAAAAAAACAAGGAGGGGAAATGGGTAGACGAGCCTAGATAAAAATCAGATTTATTCCAACTGAACAGAAACCATCTACACTGCAATATTTGTGTCCTTTACATATAGATTTTAATGCCAGTAATGCTTATAGGCAAATTAAATTCATAGAGCAGAGACAAATTTTCTAAAGCATGAACAAATCTGGCAAGGTGATGCCTCCCAGGGTGGAGGGACATTTCATGACCCTATCCCACAAAACCAGTGCTGTCACAAACATGCTCTATGGAGTGCACTATTTGGAGCAGGAGAAGTATTGAAAATCCACATTAGAAGATGGAGTGAAATATCTTAGACAAGAGGATAACTAGTTGAGTGAAGCATTGAATGGACGTACTTTTCACTGCTGTGTGTTGTTGTGTGTCCCACAAATCATCTAGTTAAAAACTAAAAAACCTGAGTGATCCTTCTCTAAATGAGCCAGCGGAGGGTGGTGGTCACCCCCCTCCACCTCCCCATACCTGCCCCACCAGCCAGGTTTTCAGCTCTTTCCTGAAGGGCAGCAATTCCATCCGGAGATGCAGTTCAACTGGCAGTAGGTTCCATAGGGCTGGAGCGGATACCAAAAAGGCTTTTCTTCTAGTGCTAGAGAGGCAAGCCTCTCCAGCAGTTGGCATCTTTAAAGAGCCTTCCACTCCCTTGCAGGGGCCTCCTCCTGCACACCAACAAACAATCTACAGGGCAAGGAGTGGGTCTGGGGAGGGGTACCCCCCAACTATTTACCATCCCAACTCCAACCTCATCCCCCCACCCCAAGAAAAACCTCTCTCTGGGGTGGAAACTCCTCTTTCCTCCAGCCTCTGCTCCCCCTCCACTTTCCTCTTTTACTGAGGGAACATTGCCCTCAGAAGGTCTTTTGGTAACTCAGCCCTCCAATGCTTCTAAGAGCAAAACTTTTAACATGTTTTTTTCCTGCTTCTGGAGTTTGAATCTCATGTACTGCATGATGGAGTGAGCTGCTGTCCCTATTCCAACTCCTGCCAACATAGCAGTCTGAAAGCAAGAAATCACAAGTACTGTAGATAAATAGGGATCATTTTGATGGGAAAGGTCGCCCTTGCTCAAAAGCCAGTCATATCTGACTCTAGGGTGCAGTGATCATCTCCATTTACAGCCAAAGAGCCAGTGCTGTCTGTATTTGCAGACATTTTCATGGTCATGTGGAAGGCATGATTAAATTGCCCACCCAGTCACATAGCCACACCCACAAAGTAGGCCATGCCCACAGTGTGGTAGTTAAAAATTTGGAGCCCATCACTGCCCTGTTCTAAAGGTTCTTGAATATAGCCTGAAGGAAGGTTTTTGACCTCTATATTTGTTTTTAATTTAAAAATTCCATTCATGCTCCCATATTGATATGACTTCAAACCCGAGTCTTTGTAGGGTTGCAACATTTGTACTAGGAAGAATTGTAAAGAAAAGTACATGTTTTTCACATCAAATGATACAAGTCCTCTGGAGAATAACATAAGGGACAACCATGAAAAACACACACATCATATTCCTAACTGGTAGGTCTGCTATCTATGAGGGCATAACTATCAATATTATATCTGCCAATTTTGACTTCCTCCCCTTTTAGGGTGTGCTGAATTTGGATGTTTTCTTTATGTTCAATGTATGATAACCATTGGATTGCTAAGATTTAGAATTGCTTTAATTGTTCATTTTAATTGTTTGGATGCGGTATAGATACCTTATTCTTTTCCAGAAACATGAACCTGTACATGGAAAGACTCCTACTGGCCAATGTGGGGTATTGAAAGTGGTGTATAGCAAACCACTCTGTGTCATCTACCTCCTGCTTTTTATTTTTATTTCACAAAGTCACAATTTCATGGCAATATTTTATGCAGGCCTCTATCAGAGTATCAACATAACATTTACATGATGGAGGCTTAAGACTTCCTTGCCAGAGCAATAATATTCAAACCAGTATTAAATGTTATAAAACAATCACCACATCAATGCAGCTGATATTATGCAGAGGCTAGATCTAACAAAAAATGCACTCCCATACTGGTCATGAGGTTTCTCAATCACTAGCTCCATTCCAGCCATTTTTGGTCTGTATTTTGCTGTGTTTCCTCGAGCAGAACAATGTCACATTTGTATTTCCTGCACATGTCTACAAGGAGGACACTTTTAGTACTCGAAACTCCCTCAATATTGATTGAGATCATTGTTATGGTTGGTCTTGACAAAGACGTTTCTGGTGGATTCATTCTTCAGTTCCTTTGGTCTGATCTGGTGTTAGAAGGATTAGCTGACAAGGTTGCCACTCAGGGTATGCCCGACTGTATTTACAATCTTCATGGAGGCTCCTTCTGTGTACCCCACAGATCCTATTAATCCCATATTTCCAATGCCACCCATCTCTAATTGCAGCCTTCATCTTTCACTCCTCAGACTGTGTCTGGTCCTGTAAAAACTGATAACTCCCCCTCTTCTTCCATTACTTGGCCAGGCAGGGCAGGTGTGGGGCCCTGATGGGAACATGGGCCCTGCCTTCTGGCTTATGTAAACAACTAAGAACTCTCTCTTCTTTTTAAAGTGGGTGAGATGGGTGGGTCTTTTAAAGTGGGTGGGATATGGGTCTTTTAAAGTGTTTTTATCTGTTTTAGAACTTGTTGTAATGCCACCCTGAGTCGGATTCTACCTGAGTGGGTGGCATATATAAATATGACTAATAAATAAATAAATAAATAAATAAATAAATAAATAAATAAATAAATAAATAAATAAATAAATAAATAAATAAATAAATGAAATATCTGCCTATCTCAGCAAATGAGTGTCAAGACCAGACCTTGGAGCTCTGTAACTGACCTCATTGATCCATGGTGACCTCAGAAGAACATCACGTGGCCCTCTCCCAGAAGTTTTTGCCTCAGCAGTGGGACTTCCACACAGGCATGGAAGCTCAGGGGGAGGGGGGAGGAGCCATAAATCATTTTGACAGAAGCTATATGATCTGATTACTTTTCTGTGTCATGGAAATGGGCCTGTGTGAATCTGTAACGGAGATTTCCAAGTGTGTGGGGGAGTTATGGTGCATTCCATGGAAGGATTGATAGTCAAAACATGTTAGCCTCTTGTTCTGAAGGAAATGAAACTTAGAATTGATAGGCATGTAATACTTTGTTGTGATTGGCTGAAATCCATTAAGGGAATGGCCAGAGGGTGGAACTTGTTGAAAGAGATAAAAGGAAGGGGAAGGAGAAAGTTATTTCCCTTTACTCTTTGCCATGCTTAGTAAGTAGTCTGCTTAGAACTTAGCAAAATGTAGTACAGTAATACCTCATACAAAGTCCGCTTCTTACAACATCGAATTCATACATCACCTAATTTCTTGAAAAATGTTACCTCATACAAAGTCGCTTGACTTTGTATGAGGCATTGGGGTTTTCCCCAGGTTGCATTGTGCCTGGGCAGTATAAAAAGGCAGGACACATGCATGCATTGCTCTTGTGGGTTTTGCATGAGGCGAAGAGTGTTTAGGAGTGGTTTTGAGCGTGACTTTGGATTTTTTTGATTTTTTTCATCAGAATTTTTAGAAGCATTCCTGGGATTTTTTGCAGCATTCTTCAGGTTCTTGGACAATCAGGGTTGTTTGACATGTTTTTGTAATGTATTTAGCCTTTAGACAATAATTTCTTAAAGTTCTGTCAGTTTCCTGTCTGTTTCCTTGACTTTGCCCTGAAGTCTGTGCTATTACAGTACAATGTATCTCTATGGAAACGACGTTGTGTGAGGCATCGCGGCAAGGATTTGGATGTTGTACCAGGCATTGCGGCAAGGATTTTGCATGCCTCATACAAAGTCCACATCCGTATAAAGTCCAAACTTGTGGAACCATGTTTTGGACGTTGTATGAGGTATCACTGTATATTAAACCAGAGGGAAAAGCCCTCTGTGCTTCCACACTTAGCCAGGCTTTTATTATTCTCAATGTGTTTACTGGTTTAAAATTGCTTCATTGCCTAGAATTGTTTTGTTTCCTGAAACTAAGAACTCTGTAATTTTTTCTGAAATATACTTTTAAAATACATGTAGATGACTAGAGTGGTTTCATTTCCTTTGCACTACCTTACTTACAGCCAGGATTTAGGTCAAGACCCATGAGAAGACAAGCTAAAATCCTGAATTGCTTAGCTGGAGGGCATCAGTTCAGGTGTGGTCCAATTTCCATGAAGATCAAGGTTCTACTCATGAGTAATAGGTCTGTTACTATCTGCTCCCAGTTCCACAAGGGTTTTTAACATAAAGCCTATTTAAAGAGGGATTAAGTCTACTCTTCAGGTTGATCTGCAGGTAAGTTGGTATTTTTTTACAAGGACCATGCTTATTGGATGACATAATGGCCCCTGTCCATCCCCCAACACATTTCAGCTTCTGACAGAGGGTTTAACTTTTTTCAGCACACTTCCATATATGCATTTCCCAGCAGTTTTGACAGGCAATACGCACTCAAAGCATTTTTTAAAATTTAAATAAAGAGATGCAGCATGTTAGTAATGCTCTGGAAGGCCTACATTTTATTTCATTTTATCTGACCGTTTGCAAAAGATCAGAAATGTTAAAAAAACATGAAAGTGTCAGTTCCTGTTTGGATGGAAGAAGTACATCAATGGGCACATTGCTCCTGCGTCCTAATAGGAACCAATGTTTTTCTGGTCTACCCACATGCCCACTTAGCAAGAAGTCTGACAAAGCCCTTATATTAGCCCTCCATGGTCAGAACATTCTGCCTGTGAACTAGGATGTCTGAATACTAAGTCTTACATAGATCTTGCTGAATATTGACAATGCATGAAGATATTCACACAACACTGTAACTGAAATTTATTGCACAATTCAAAATTTCATTGATTTCAGTAGCACAGATGAGATCATGCATAATGGTTTACTGTAAACAACAATGAAATGTTAAAGTATACAATGTGTAATTTTCTAGCTAAAAATGGAAATAGTATGGGAGAAAAACATGCTCTATATGAAATGTGAGGTGTTTCTGTCCCCATTCCTTCAAAATTTGAGTGTGGTGCTGAAGATCAGATCTGGTTTGTTGTGCTGGATGTTGTCAAACCCAGAACATTTGAAAAATTGGACATTAAAAAGAGACTGTTACAACAGGAAACATATTTTATTTACAGGTTCAATTCAATGGAACCACATGGGTTGAATTCTGAAACTGACATGTCCTGTTTTCTGTGATAGTGGTTTTTACTCCATTTCTTTAAATGATTGGTCCGTGAAGTTCAGATGATATGTTCCTTTAAGACTTTTCCATAGATGAATTTATCTCTCTTGATTGTTGGCACCTGGTTCTCTTTCCTTATGGTTAAATAGTACTCTTTCTGATACACTTTTCAACGTCTCAGGCACTAAAAGAATTTAAGTTTAAAGACTTTTTGGATGCATTTAAGAAGGTATTTCTGTGTATATTCACATATATTTTTTTAATATAGATAATGGTTTATTAAATTATATAGGGATTTATGCTTACCTAATGGATACCTTGCTAGAAAAATTGTTTAATTCCATACTAGTTTCTAATTTGTCACATTTTTATTTGCTCCTATCATCTAGATAATACACATCTTTGATGAAGCATCAAAATACCCATTGACTGCAATGGTGTTGGTGTGTTTATTCCTTTTGAAGATAAATTTACCTGAAGTTATTTTTTGTGAAGATAAATTTATTTGAAGTTATGAAGTTTAAAATATTCTACCTTGTGAATTTTCATTTACTAATTTTTTCACTGAATGAAGTACTTTGAGTTTTGATATACAATAAATGAAAATTGATTACTTGAAGATTGATTATTTAATATATTCTTGCCTCAAATGGGACTTTTCTTCAGCGTTGTGTCCAGAGTATGGAGGCGCTACCAGGAGACAGGCCAGTACATCAGAAGATGTGGAGGAGGCCATAGGAGGGCAACAACCCAGCAGCAAGACTGCTACCTCTGCCTTTGTGCAAGGAGGAACAGGTGGAGCACTGCCAGAGACCTGCAAAATGACCTCCAGCGGGTCACTAATGTGCATGTGTCTGCTCAAACGGTCAGGAACAGTCTTCATGAGGGTGGTATGAGGGCCCAATGACCACAGGGGTGTGTGTGCTCACAGCCCAACACCATGCAAGACGTATAGCATTTGCCAGAGAACACCAAGATTAGCAGTTTCGCTACTGGCACCCTGTGCTGTTCACAGATGAAAGCAGGTTCACACTGAGCACATGTGACAGACATGTCAGGGTCTGGAGATGCCATGGAGAGCGTTATGCTGCCTCCAGCATAACCAGTTTGGCGGTGGGTCAGTAATGTTGTGGGGTGGCATTTCCCTGGAGGGCCGCACAGCCCTCCATGTGCTTACCGGAGGTAGCCTGACTGCCATTAGGTACCGAGATGAGATCCTCAAACCCCTTGTGAGACCATATGCTGGTGCGGTTGGCCCTGGGTTCCTCCTAATGCATGACAATGCTAGACCTCCTGTGGCTGAGTGTGTTAATGGTTCCTGCAAGATGAAGGCATTGATGCTATGGACTGGCCCGCCCATTCCCGAGACCTGAATCAGATTGAGCACATCTGGAACATCATGTCTCACTCCATCCATGGATGCCACGTTGCACCACAGACTGTCCAGGAGTTGGGGGTTGCTTTATTCCAGGTGTGGCAGGAGAATCCTCAGGAGACCATCCACCACCTCATCAGGAGCATGGCCAGGCACATGGAGGCCACACACACTGCTGAGCCTCATTTTGACTTGATTTAAGGACATTACATCACAGTTGGATCAGCCTGTAGTGTTTTCTTCCACTGTCACTGTGAGTGTAGCTCCAAATCCAGACCTCCATGGGTTGATGAATTTGATTCCCATGATTAAGTTTTGTGTGATTTTTGTTGTCAGCACATTTGAC
Organism: Bradypodion pumilum; assembly: GCA_035047305.1. Classification (NCBI taxonomy): domain Eukaryota; kingdom Metazoa; phylum Chordata; class Lepidosauria; order Squamata; family Chamaeleonidae; genus Bradypodion; species Bradypodion pumilum. The sequence continues at coordinate 202,865,497 of JAWDJD010000003.1, read as the reverse complement.
TGCAGTATGTGAACAACAATAGGAATACAGTATTTCAGTCATTCTGATCGTGGGATGCCTTATTTTTGTGTGCCCTTTATTTTTTTGAGCAGTATATTTTCAGGAGTTGTTTTTCCTCAGTCATGACAATATCTGCAGATTTATAATAATTCATTCTATTTCTTAATCACAAACTGAATTCAGCAGATAGTCTTTGCACCTTTCAGCATAACTTCATAGAGTTGAATATACTAGTGATACTTATTTATTTATTTATTTATTGTTAAATTTTTATACCGCCCACTCAGCCAAAGCCGACTCCGGGCGGTTCACAACAGTGGGTAAAAACAGATAAAAACAAATAAAACAGATAAAAACCAGCAATAAGAACCCACCCCTAAAAAGAGAGGGGTGCAGGAAGTGAAGAAACCATGGGGCAGGCATCCTCCCCTATATTAACCACCCAATGGAAGCCACCCCTCCACCTGCACCCCAAACTTGGCCCGCCAGCCAGGTCTTTAGTTCCTTCCTAAAGGGCAACAACTCCGTCTGGAGACACAGTTCCACAGGCAGGAGATTCCAAAGGGCCGGTGCGGACACAGAGAAGGCTCTCCTCCTTGTGCCAGAGAGGCGAGCCCCCCTGGCCGATGGCACTATTAGAGAGCCCCTCCGGTCCGCTCTGGTTGGACGGACAGACGTCCTTAGGGCGATGCGGTCTCTAAGGTAACCTCGCCCACTACCATATAGGGCTTTAAAGGTCAAAACCAGCATCTTGAATTGCACCCGGAGGCAAACGGGCAACCAGTGCAGCTCCCGCAGCAGTGGTGAGGCATGGGCATAACGTCCACACCCCATCACCACCCGGGCCGCCGCATTCTGGACCAGCTGCAGCCTCTGAATGGTCATCAAGGGCAGCCCCATGTAGAGCGCATGACAATAATCTAGTCTGGAGGTCACCATAGCATGAGTGACCATGAGCAAAGAGTCTCGGTCCAGGAGCGTGCGCAACTGGCGAATCACCCAGAGTTGGGCGAAGGCCCTCCTGGCCACAGACGCCACCTGTTCTTCTAGCAGCAGCCGTGAATCCAGGAGGACCCCCAAGTTGCGCACCGGGTCGGTCTGGGGCAAAATAGCCCCATCCAAAACCAAAGATGGTAGCTCCTGGGATAGCACAGGACCCCCCATCCACAGCCACTCAGTCTTACTAGGATTCAGCTGTAACCCATTTGCCCCCATCCAGACCCCAACCGCCTCCAGACAACTGGAAAGGACTTTGACTGCATCACTGGGGTCCCCACGGGCCGAGATGTACAACTGTGTATCATCCACGTACTGATGGTACCGCACCCCATGGGAATGGATGATCTCACCCAGCGGCTTCATGTAGATGTTAAATAGGAGAGGAGAGAGTACCGAGCCCTGAGGCACCCCGTATTTTAGGGACCTTGGACTGGACTTCTCGCTCTCCAACCACACCGACTGGGTCCGGCCCCTCAGAAATGAGGAAAACCAGGACCACACAGTGCCCTGGATCCCCAATCCTCGGAGCCGTTCCAGCAGGATACTGTGGTCAACGGTATCAAAAGCCGCTGAGAGGTCAAGAAGAGCAAGGACGGACGGATGACCGCCATCCCGCTCTCGCCAGAGATCATCCATCAGCGCGACCAATGCAGTCTCAGTACCATATCCAGGTCTGAATCCTGACTGGAAGGGGTCCAGATATTCCGCTTCATCCAGTACCCCCTGCAACTGACGCACCACTGCCTTCTCCAGTACCTTCCCCAAAAAGGGGAGGTTGGAAACAGGTCTGTAGTTGGTTATGACTGCTGGGTCGAGGGATGGCTTCTTCAGGAGGGGGCGCACCAAAGCATGTTTCAACGGTGCAGGAAATATCCCCTCCCGAAAAGACGCATTAATTATAGCCCTGACCCAGCCACCTGTCACCGTCTTGGAGGCTTTTACCAGCCAGGCGGGACAGGGATCCAATGGACAATTAGTGGCGCGGACCGCCGCAAGGAGCCTGTCCACTTCATCTGGGGCAACAGGATCAAACCGATCCTAGATAACACAGCAAGACTGTGCACTGGCTCCCCCCTGACCCTCCCCATCCTATACTATTTTTGAATTACTATTTCACACATTTCTCCATCAGCCAGTAATTTCTCATGGGTCAGGTCCCACATTGACACTAGGAGTAGCAAACATCTCCCCTTCCCATGTAAGTTGGAAAGCTTTTGTTCTCACATTCTCTACTTCTAATGAAAGTGACGACAGCAGAAATAAGTTGGTTAACTCACATCTTTTCCCCACAAGCCCCCATTTTCCTTACTATATATTGATTTCAAATACCATTAAAATTGATAATTTTTGTTTGCAGGACAACCTATGACCAAGGATATGCCATCTGGATTTTTTTTTACTCCCAGCATTCTTCATTCTGGAATTTCCACTCGACAGACTCCCAAAAAGCATTAGAGCAGTTCCTTTAAAAACAGGTGGCTAGGTCAGAGCTTTTCCTTTTAGTGAGGTCTTTGTCTGAGTGAATGAAATTAGATGATTAAAAATGTCCAAGAAATCTAAATGGCACCACTGTAGTATTGCCTACCAAGTCAGCAGTTGTTCCATTGTCATTTGATCAGGGGTGTATCATTTGGATGTCAGAGAAGACACAGTTTTTCAGAAACAATTGCATAATGCTATATGTTTTATAAACAAAAACAAAAAAAAAACACAATGAAATAACCCTCTCAAGACTGTTTTCCAGTGCATGTTGGTGAATGTCTGCAGACAAAGGTATGTGAGCATAGTGGGAAACATGTGCATTACTAACAAAAAATGACCTCATTTTATGAACTGTAGTGAAAACAAGAGTAAATCTAGATCTGCTGATAATTCTCTCAGTGATCTGTATTGTGCCACCTCAATGAAATCAGGATTCTAGCAGTATCTTTTCTGAGATTTTATGGCCAAGTCCTAAGAAACAGAATAAAACCAAAACCTTCTAGCTCTCAAATCTAGTAACAAAAGCATTCAAAAGATGTCAAGAAATAAACACTGATTCAGTTTAGTGTATGAGAGTCAAGACACAAAGCACAGCCAACGGCTGGGTTAACTCAGGTTTATTGCATGGTGGACAGAGGGAACATGAGGTAATGGCGGACGAACAGCTCTATATATAAGGCAGTAACGTGTTTGAATGTGGCTCCACGGTAGCCCGTTGGCTACTGGTCCGCGTGGCGTCATGGCTGGTCACGCCCTTCTTGTCCAGGTGTAGGTAGCGGCGGGAAACTTCCCGCGCTGCGGTCTTTGATGGGTCTGAACCAAGAGAGCTTGGACGCTCGCTGCTGCCAGCTGGTGGTCATTAGCTCGCGTCCTATTACAGGGTTTATGTGATACAGCTGAAGGTTACATTGTTACTCATTGGCAAGGTTACATTGGTTCAGATACATTGATATCACATGTAGAAGGTTACACTATTAGGACACAACACTCCTCCCCCCTAGGATGAGACGAAGTCTCTCAGCCAAGATGGCTTATTTCGAACACGCTGGGGTCTCGGCGCGGGCTGCCCTGCCCCGGCTTCGCTCCCTCCTCCTTGCTCCCTGGCTTCCTGCCCTGCAATCGGAGAGGATGACTTGTTAGTGGTTTGCCGCGGCTCTGCGGCTTTGTTGGGAGGTGTGTGCTTTGTTTGGGAAGAACCGGGGGCACTGGGGACTAACGAAAAACCCCTCTTCTCGCTTGGATGGGTGGGGGAACACTCCGAAAAAACCCCCCGGCTCGCAAAATCAAAATCAAAATCGGATTCGGGGGAAGCGGCAGCGGCGGCCGCACACTCCTTTTCCCTCCCCCCGGGCTCGGATAGAACTGGGGTATCAAAAGGATATGAGTCGGGCTCGCTGCTTTCCCCCCTGTCTCCCCCTTGGGCTAAACGGGTGGGGGAGAACCCTATCGCTGAATCATGTCGCTGTGCTCCACTGGTCGGCCCCTCGCTCACTCGGTGCCTCAGTTGATCAGCGTGCCTCCTCCAGAGGAGGCCGGTGCTAGTTTCCACCCGATAGGACACTGGCCCCGTCTGTTCTATTATCGTCCCTGGCACCCAGGCTGGGCCTGCGTTGGCATAGTTCCTGCAATGAACAGGATCGCCTATGCCGAAACCTTTCGAGACCGCTAACCCTATGTTCTTCCCTTTGTCCTCGACCCTCGACGGGTCTAGCCTGGACAAAAGCGTGGTCAGTTTCCTCCGCATCAGCAGCTCGGCCGGCGAGTAACCAGACGCTAAGGGGGTCACTCTGTACGCTAATAGAAATTGACAAACCTGGTGATGTAGATCTCCCGAGCCCATGCGCCGCAGCGCATCTTTTGTGGTGCGCACCAACCGTTCCACTTGGCCATTCGTGGCCGGGTGAAACGGCGCGGATGTGACATGCCGAATTGCATTTGCCTCCATGAATGCCGCGAACTCAGCGGACGTGAAACAACTGGCGTTATCGCTGACCAAAGTGTCGGGTAAACCGAACGTGGAAAAGACCCTCCTTAGCTGGCGAATGGTAGTGGCGGAGGATGTGCTCTTTACCGGAATGACCTCCAGCCACTTTGAGTATGCATCCGCCACCAGGAGAAACATGGTTCCCCGGAATGGGCCAGCAAAATCTACGTGCACCCTGGACCACGGTCCCCTCGCTGCGTCCCATTCCCTATGTGGTAGGCGGGCCACCTCCGGTCGAGAGCATTGACATGCCTCACAAGTGCCAACCATCTGCTCTATGTCGGCGTCCAGCTGGGGCCACCAGAAGTAACTCCGGGCCAACGCCTTGGAACGGACGATCCCCGGGTGGCTGACGTGCAACAGCTTTAGCACCTTCGGCCGCAGGGACGTAGGAACCACCACCCGTTGGCCCCACAGCAGGCACCCCCTCTCTAAGGACAACTCCACTCGCTTTCGGAAGAATGGGTCGAATTCCGTGCCTGGGGATGACGCCGGCCACCCCTTTTGCACCCACGAGCATACCTTCTCTAGTGTTCTATCCTTTCCGGTCGCCCTGGCAATGTCGGCCGGTACTATCGGGGGTGACTCTAAAACCTCTATTAGCAATACCTGGCGGTCTCTTCTTACCCCTGCCTTCTGGTCGTCCGACAATGGTAACGGCGACCGTGAGAGCGCGTCTGCATGGCTGATTTCCTTCCCTGGCCGGTATTCTAATTCATGTTGATATGCGTTAAGAAAAATAGCCCACCGCAGCATCCTCGGGGACAGGATCTGTGGCGTGGGCTTATTTGCAGTGAAGATCCCTAACAGGGGCTTGTGATCAGTGACGATCTTGAACGGCCGACCATACAGAAAATCGTGAAATTTCTTGGTTCCCGCTACTATCGCTAGTGCCTCCCTATCGGTCTGTGCGTAATTCCGCTCTGCTTGGGACAGGGACCTTGAATAAAACGCTATCGGGGCCTCCCTTCCGTCGTCTAACACGTGGCAAAGCACCGCCCCCACCCCCACCGGGGATGCATCGCAGACCAAAACTATGGGCCGTTTGGGGTCGAAATGAGTCAGGATTGCCTCGGATGTGAGGAGTTGCTTTAACTCTGAGAACGCTCTTTCTTGCTCGTCACCCCACAGCCATTTTTCCTCTTTTTTAAGCAGCCGATGAAGCGGCTCGGCAACAGACGCCTTCCGTGGAAGGAAGGTATGGTAGAAATTGAGAAGCCCCAGAAATGACTGAAGCTCGGTTTTGGAAGTGGGGCGAGGGGCTTTCTTAATGGCGGCTACCTTAGATTTGGACGGCCTAATTCCCTCGGGTGTGACACGGAACCCTAAAAACTCAACCTCTGTTTCGAAAAATACACATTTGTCTTTTCTCAGTCGCAGCCCCGCTTTCTCAAACACGGCCAGGACCTTATCCAATCTGTGGGCCAGCTCGGCCTTACTCCCCCCTGTTATCAACACGTCATCAAAATATGGCAACACCCCCTCCAGCCCCTTCAGGAGGCATTCCACTAGCGACTGAAAAATGCCAGGTGCCGAGTTCACGCCGAACTGTAACCTCGACACCTGGAACGCCCCCTTATGTGTGACTATTGTTTGTGCCGCCGCTGTGGCGGGGGTTACTGGGAGTTGCTGGTAGGCCTGTGCTAAATCGAGTTTAGCGAAACACTTTCCCCCATTCAGCCTGGCCAGAAGGTGGCTGACCACTGGCACCGGGTATGCATTAGGGCGGATTGCCTTATTAATGGTACACTTATAATCAGCGCAAATGCGCACCTCCCCGTTAGCCTTCAGTGCTGTTACAATTGGAGTCTCCCACTCCGCGGAATCCACAGGAACGAGAATTCCTTGACCCACCAGTTTGTCCAGTTCCGCCTCTATTTTGTCCTTAAGCGCGAACGGTACCCTGCGCGGTTTAAGTCTTATCGGGCGGACCTCCGGGTCTAAGTCGAAGGCTACAGGGGGTCCCTTGAACTTTCCCAGTCCACTTTTAAAAACGGCGGGGTGTGCGTCACACACTGCTTGTATTGGGTCCTCGCCTACGGCATGCACCCCCCCTATGAACAGGCCTAAGGGCTGAAACCACTGTGTTCCGAGGAGGCTACAACTCCCCCCTTTTAGCACCACTAGGGGAAGTTCCGCAGAATGTCTCTTAAAGCGAACCCGGAACGTTCCGACCCCCAACACTGGAATGCTGTTCCCCTGAACGTCCCGTAGTGTGGCCCTCAACGCTTTAAGTTTGGGCCGCACGTGGGGGTCAATTTTCAAGAACTCTCTCTGGGGAATTATAGAATAGGAGGACCCCGAGTCAACTTCCATCCTAATAGGGGTCCCTTGTACTAGTACCTCAACAAAGTAATGGGGCTGTCCCGCAGACACGTTGAACACAGGAGCGTCGCCCTCGCTGTCGTCCGAGATGCGGCCCATGCCGTCCTGCTTCCTCGTGGCCCGGGCGCCATCTTTGGGCCTCGCTGGACGGTCCGGTCTGGCTGAACGGTCTTGCGAATGTCTCCGGCCCTCTTTCCATTTCCTGCACGCCTTGGTGATGTGCCCCCGACGTCCGCAGTTGAAGCACTCGGCTTTCCTGAATGGGCACTTCACGCGCTCATGGGCCGCTCCGCAACCATCGCAGCGGCGCCCGCCTCTCCGGACCTTCTGGACCTCCTCGCCATCGCTACTTTCTGACGACGATTTCGAGGTCGGTTGGGTCGCATGCACCGACTGACCGGACTTCCCGTGCGACGAGTTTTCCGCCTTGCCGGCCCTCGGACGCCACTCACGCCACTTGTGCATCTCGTCTACTCCAGCATTCGTGGACTCCGCGGCTTCCGCGGCCTCTACAACCTCTTCCAGTGTGGGTGGTGGCTCCCTGTTCATCAAGCTGCGCTGTACTTCCTTGTCCTTCAGGCCACACAGCACTCCGTCCCTGAGGGCCATCTCTAGGATGTGGTCCCATTTGCAGGGGGCGGCGGCTACCCTCATAGCCGTTACGAAGGCTTCTACCGACTCGTCCGGCGCTTGAACTCGCCTCCAAAACGCACTCCGAGCGGGAAACATTGCCCTCGAGGGTCGGAAACGCTCACGCAGCATTTTCATGATTTCACCGGCTTTGAAATCGCTCATCTTCTTCGGTGCAAGGATGCCCACCAGCGTCCGCTTGGTTTCCATCCCAAGCATGCGAGTGAGGATGGCCCTCTTCCTTTCCTCGTCGTCTTCTTTGACTTTGAGCTCCACCAGTGCCGCCTGGAAGTCCATCTCAAAGAGCTCCCAGTCTTGCGGTTTGGTGATGTTGAACCCGCTCTGTGTCCTGGCTCCGTGGGGATCCATCATCCCACCTTCGTCGCCAATTTAGTGTATGAGAGTCAAGACACAAAGCACAGCCAACGGCTGGGTTAACTCAGGTTTATTGCATGGTGGACAGAGGGAACATGAGGTAATGGCGGACGAACAGCTCTATATATAAGGCAGTAACGTGTTTGAATGTGGCTCCACGGTAGCCCGTTGGCTACTGGTCCGCGTGACGTCATGGCTGGTCACGCCCTTCTTGTCCAGGTGTAGGTAGCGGCGGGAAACTTCCCGCGCTGCGGTCTTTGATGGGTTTGAACCAAGAGAGCTTGGACGCTCGCTGCTGCCAGCTGGTGGTCATTAGCTCGCGTCCTATTACAGGGTTTATGTGATACAGCTGAAGGTTACATTGTTACTCATTGGCAAGGTTACATTGGTTCAGATACATTGATATCACATGTAGAAGGTTACACTATTAGGACACAACATTCAGGGATCTCTACTAAGAAGGAGTCCTTTAGATGCATTAGTATAATTATGTCCTTTCATGCACTATAACACACACACCAAAGGGGGGGACGAGAGCACTAATTCAGTGATCATGAAGAGATATCAATTTATTCTGTTCTGGAAAGTATTTCAATGTAATGCCAAAATCATTTTCTGCTACTGCTCATCTTGTATTATTTGGAGACTATTATTGTAGAACAGGTAAGAAATGAATGCTCCCCCCTTATCTCTAGTTGCCTAGAGACTAGATCCCAGATGTACAAGATGTCTCTCCTGTTCAGATTGAAACTCTAGGTACATTGCTCGTCTGTCTTTTCTAGTTCGTACATTTGTTATATGAATGCCATTTCTCTTGTACAGCCACTCTTGTTCCCAGACTTATAAACTGAATATAGTGATACTTCTTCAAATAACAAAGTCTGGGTAAGTAACCCAGCTTATCATGCCAAGTCAATGTCTCATATAAGACACAAATTCACTTTTTCAAATTCATTACTCAAGAGCATAGTGGGGAAAAAGACCAAACAGATACATGCCTGCTCATATTTAAAAAAATCAAAGGTAAATATAGTGCAGTTGCTAAAACAGAATACAATATAGAAAGTACTAGATGGTTGTTTTGCTCCTGTTGCGTTCTTTAAATTAAAAGATAGCCCTACAAAATCCCCTACATACTGCAATTATCTGCACCATTCACTAATAATAATCTTCTTTCATGTCCTGATCATTTTGGACTGCCAAAATGAAGCCACTTTCTTGGCTTTGTGATTGGTCAAATCTAAGTCCCCATTGGTCCATGTTTCTGGCAGTAATTGGCAAACTAGTAAATGAGCCAGATTCTGTATCTCTCCATTTTCACACAGTGTGTTGTTGTCTGCCAGCAGGCTCCACTTGAGCATGTTGGACACTGTAATCCTCAACCTATTCAGACATTCAAGTGATGTTGGGGAGTTTCAGTTACTCAGCTACACCTTGAATACCTTGGAGTCATCACTATCCACCTTTAATGTTGTTCCTTATCCAGTGAGTTGCTTCCTCCACCTTCTAATTTGGTTTAGCTCTTGCCTCCCCTCAAGAATGTTTGTTTTTGCCTGGATCTGAGCCCCCAGACTTGAGGCTCATATCTGTTCAAAGGCTGTCAAGGGTCATGCTCTTCCTTTAATAGCAGTGTCCACTGCTACTTCTCTCCTTATCTTAGGTGTAGCAATACCAACAAGAGGATATTTCTCAACTGGTATAGGATTGAGGCATCCTGTCACTATACACATGGCTTCATTAACAATGATGTCAACTTGTTTTGCATGTGCAGATGCACTCCATACAGTTCTGCTGCAAAGATTCACATGGCCAAAGTTAATGTAAGCAGTGTGGATGATTGAGTTCCCCATTTATAGTTTGTGAGATTCCTGATGATGTTGTTCCTTGTAGTAACTTTGGTTTTAGTATTGAGGCAGTCATGCTTAAGCAGAGCTGCTGCTGAGGAGAGCCAAACAAAGGAAGTGAGCACTGGTAAGTTTGAAAAATATATTCATACTAGATAGAAAGGTAGTAAACATGTAAATTTGAGGGCCAGAATAATGCACTTGTTAAAATGGATTCTGAGGGAGCAGCTGTAGTTACATGCAACACTTCTGCCATGTTTGTGTTCTTGCCAAAGCACATGGAGAACTACACTTCCTGCAAGTGCAAGCTGGTTGCATTACGAGAAGAGAAGGTCCAGCTGCTAGAGGCCCGCATATCTAACCATCAACAAAATAAGGAGCTTGAGCTGTTCTTGGACAGAGTGGAGCAGACTATCCTGGACAAAGAAGAGCCAGGGCACAGTTCTGAGGAAGAAGTCATTTCACTAACTCAGGAGGTAGATGCATGGAGGAATGTGACTCTAAGAAGTAGAAGGGCAAGGGATCACTCTGAGAGTCTGAAGTTACAGAATCAATTTGAGGCTTTCCCTCATCACATCTGATGAGGAACACACAGAGGAACAACTGGTTCCACCTGAGGATCTTTCCTTCATCACACTTGATGAGATACAGGAAGATAAACAACAGGAACAAACTGAAGTCCTCTCCTTTAGTATAGTTGTTGAGGTGCATGTAGATGAACAGATTGCAGGAGAGAGGCTCCTTGTACTAGGTGATTCAATAATTAGAAATACAGAGAGATGTATTTGTGATGTACATGATAACCATATGGTGACTTGCCTGTCAGGTGCAAAAGTTGCAGACATCATGAGAAATCTAGATAGCTTGTTAGATAGAACTGGGAAGGAGCCAGTGGTCATGGTACATGTTGGCACCAATGATGTTGTGAAGGCCAAGCAGTCAGTCCTGGAAGCCAAATTCAGATTGTTAGGTGTAGGAATCCCTAGCTGTCTTCAAAAAGGTGGAAGTAGCTTACGAAGATGAGGCCATGAAATCTTGGCTGAAGATCAGCCCTATGACTCATCTCCCCTAAAATAGTGGGTCACCTAATTTCCTGTTATTGCAAGTTGTGTTCACGAGCACATCTTATGAGTAATATGTAATCCCACATGACTGCTTGCACCAACCAGCATGTTCTCCACCCCATTTCCTGCCTTGTTATTGTGCAGTTAATGAAACAAGGTGGGAGGGCTTTGTTTTCAGAGATCTTTCTCCAGCCCCAGGAAAAGTCGACTCTGGGTCTGTCTGTGTTTGTTTGTTTGTGCATGCATGCATGCCTGTGATGTGTGTGAATCCATCAGGGAGGCTGATGTGAAGGCCACCCCTGTTACAACAGTTGGAAGCCCAAACGAGGAACAAAAGAAGAATCCTCCCACATGAGTGGAACCTTTTATCCATGGCTTATCCATCCAGTGGAGACCGAAAGTGCACTTAACTCATTCCTGTCTCAGGAACTCCTCAGGTAAGCCACAAGGTTGCAGAAGACTCAGGGGAAGAGCTTTCTTTGCAGGCGCACCCCCCAATAAAGGACTCAGACACCAATGAAAGTGGATAACGGTATTGGGCCACATTTATTGATTCATGCCCTAGTCCGAATTATAAATTTCTATTGGTAATTGACCAATCATAATTCTTAAGGCAAGCAGGCCGAAGTAACACTGGTAAGGTACCACCCAAAATTGCCAACGGCAATTGCTACAATGTATCCATTTGTATCAATTTGTTTGTTGACAACAAACAAATTGTTGACCATAGTCAATATCTAACTAATGACCCCACCCTCTGACGCGTATCCGTAAAATCACGGGGTGATGCATGCTGTCTAGCTATAGCCATCACCCCGTCGCCTAGTTTGTCGTTGACCGGACAACGTTTAACCAACTTATGCCTGTCTAGTGTTGTCCAGTCAATTGCGAACTTACCGGATACCTGTGGGTCATAATGATTACCTTACCAGTGGTACCCGCCCATGTGACCAAAGTCAACAGCAGCAACAGAAAACCCCTATGTCAAACCATAGCAACAGTGTGGGATGGGCGAAAAAACCAGGACCCGGAAGCCAATATGGGTCCCAGCCAAAAATTCCCACCCGGCCCCGAAGCGACCAAAATATCACACTGTTACTAGGGAGGGGGTGGAGGGGAAAAACTTCTCCGCTCCGTCGCTTCGCAAAATGGCAGCTTGGCTGCCTCGTGGCCACCCCTTTTTTAAGGGAGCTGGCCACGCCCCTAACTACCCGGATGCCTTCGTCCTGTGGGGGGGCTCCCGCAAAGAGCGCGGCGGCCATTTTGGCGCCGTGCTTGCATTGCAGGCGCACCCCCCAATAAAGGACTCAGACACCAATGAAAGTGGATAACGGCATTGGGCCACATTTATTGATTCATGCCCTAGTCCGAATTATAAATTTCTATTGGTAATTGACCAATCATAATTCTTAAGGCAAGCAGGCCGAAGTAACACTGGTAAGGTACCACCCAAAATTGGCAACGGCAATTGCTACAATGTATCCATTTGTATCAATTTGTTTGTTGACAACAAACAAATTGTTGACCGTAGTCAATATCTAACTAATGACCCCACCCTCTGATGCGTATCCGTAAAATCACGGGGTGATGCATGCTGTCTAGCTATAGCCATCACCCCGTCGCCTAGTTCGTCGTTGACCGGACAACGTTTAACCAACTTATGCCTGTCTAGTGTTGTCCAGTCAATTGCGAACTTGCCGGATACCTGTGGGTCATAATGTTTACCTTACCAGTGCTACCCGCCACACGGAGGGGCTTCAAAGAAGGCTCGATGCCCCCCCCAAGACCGTCAGCTCGGTCAACAGGCCTGCTCGCCAATCACCCAACAGGAGGTCCATACCTCCTCGCGACAGATGGACCCCATCCCCTGCATACAAGTCATAACTTTGGAGGCTAATAGCGGGGTGACGACTGACCCTCCCCCAAGCCCTGTCGACAAGGAAACGCGCCACTGCCCTATTCACCATGCGTCTAGCGCGGTCAAGGGCCAGGAGGTCAACGCCCCCTCTGTAGGAATGGCGCGGGACCATGTCCGACCAAACAAGGGTTGTGGCGGGCCAGACGTAATGCAGGTAGGCGAGGTCCTCGCAAATCGCATGCTTCAGCGACAAGCCGGTGACCTGGCCCAAATCATTGCCCCCCAGGTGTATGATCAGAATGTCAGGCGGGTCAGCATTCTGGCCAGAAAAAAGGAAAGGCAGCAGCTCCCGCCATAACATCCCAGGCTTACCATGCCATGTGAGACTTGCGTATGCACCCAGTCCCAGTTGGGGTCCCCACTCTGTCGCCGCAGCATAACGCACTGCCCTGTGCACGTAGCTGTGGCCCACCAGCCATACTGTCACCGGTGTAATACGACACCCCGGGTCTGTAAAGGAAAAAATGAGGGAAAGTAGGTAAGGTGACCGGGTTGGTACTCACGGGGGGAGTGGGCGCACATGAAATTGAAAACATTGCAATCCCCACCGTCCCATGCTACGTATGTCAGCCCCTGAGTACCCAAAAGCCGCAGCGGTCGAGGCCGCCCCTATCCGGAATGAATGAGTGCCATAGCGGGCACCTGGGAGGCCCACACTGGCCAGAGCTTTGCCCGTCACCTTCCAAAATTGAAATTTAGTAAGGGGAGACCCATCTTGGTGACAGAAAAACGGGCCATGGTGCGTGCCACGCAGTGCCAGGAATTCATGTAGGGCACCAACCGGACAGATGTCTGCCAAAGAACACCGTAGCAGTCGCACACCACTGCCGACGCCATGCTGATCGGTCTTAGAGGAACGTATCCTCAACTGAGCCCAGTCTTTGGCTACACAGACATCCTCGAGTTCCCGTGCCCTACGACTTGCATCCGCCTTAGACAGCATCACAAGCTCGCTGATGCGGAGCGCTCCAAAAAATGCCACCGTTGTGGCTGCATGGAACAGGGCTGCCTCATATGCATCAAAGCAGAGGCCAGGCCAGCCCCGGGCCAACTGGGTAAGGACCCCTGGAGAAATCGGGTGGCGGTCGTCCGGGCAACGCCCGCGCTCACGCACCCACCCCTCCAAAACATGTCTCACATGGAAGTCAGAGGTGCTGTCCACATGACCCCCCACCTTGGCCATAAAAGCCAACGCTGAAAGCTTAGATGCTATGGTGCGAGGCGCAAGGCCCTGGGAATGCAGGTAAACCATGAACCGCAGAACATGGGTTACCGGGATCGGCCAGGTTCCTGGCAATTGAAATTGAGTACAGAATGCCCTGAAAGAATTAATCGCGTGGTGATACGCCTTACGGGTGCGTGGGGCTAGTGACAGGCCAATCGCCCGGTTCACCTCTCCTTGCCAATGGTCCATATCTCCTCCGGGAGTGGCGAGGGAAATTCCTCCGCATCCGGGGCCAAGGCACGGAACCGGGAGATCTGTAGGCGGGACAAAGCGTCAGCAATATCATTATCAACCCCTGGGACATGCCTGGCCCTGAACAGTACGTTGAGGCGCAGGCTGCGCAACACAAATTGGCGCACTAGATCCATAACCCTGGGCGATTTAGAAGTCTGTGCATTTACAATGTGGACCACGGCCGCATTGTCACATCAGAAATGCACGACCGAGTTGGACCACTCCTGGCCCCATAGCATCAAAGCACCCAGGATAGGGAAAAATTCCAGATACGTGAGATCACGCAGGCGACCCGTGCCTGCCCAGGCCGGTGGCCACCCACCATAAGGCCCACTTCCCATTGAAGTACATCCCATAACCCAGGGATCCCGAGGCATCAGACTGAATCTGAAATTGAGGGGAAGCCAGGAGGTCATGCCTCCAAAATGAGACCCCATTGAAGTCCCTCAGGAACTGTAACCAGACAAGCATGTCTGCCCTGATACCCCGGGTAAGCCTAACCCTATGGTGAGGCCTGGATAATCCTGCCATAGCGTCGCACAAGCGACGGGCAAACGCCCTGCCCGGTGCGACCACTCTGCAGGCGAAATTAAGGTGACCATGCAGCACCTGCAGTTCCCTCAGTGATGCCTTGCGCATGGCCAACAAGTCCGAGATAAGGGCCACTATCCTCGACACCTTATCCCGCGGTAACCTAGACGCCTGTGCTATCGTGTCAATCTCCACCCCCAGGAAGACTAGCTGTGTAGATGGGCCCTCGGTCTTTTCGGGCGCTAAAGGGACACCGAGTTCCTCCATTAGCGTCTGAAATGTGTTGAGGAGATGTGTACACGTGTCCCAGCCCCGTTCACCCCCGAATAAAAAGTCATCCAGGTAATGGGCTACAGACCGGGACCCTGACCTGCGGACGAAAGCCCACTCTAGGAAGGTACTGAAACGCTCGAAAGCCGAGCATGATATGGAACAGCCAAAAGGCATGGCCTTATCAAAATAATATTCGCCCCGAAATTTGAAACCCAGCAATTCAAAGTCGCCCGGGTGCACTGGCAAGAGGCGAAAAGCCGACTTAATGTCGCACTTAGCCAGCAGTGCACCCGGGCCACATGAGCGCACCATGCAGGCGCGTGGTCAAAAGATGTATACCTGACTGAGCAAAGGTCGTCAGGGATAGCATCGTTGACCGATCGTCTGGCTGGGTAAGACAAGTAATGGATAAGGCAAAACTCGCCTGGTGACTTCTTGGGAACCAAGCCCAGGGGCGATACCTTGAGGTTAGTGAACGGGGGTGCAGGGAAAGGGCCAGCATTGACCTCCTTATTAATGCTGGCGGCAGCCACCTCCTCCCTCCCCCTAAGGGACAAAAGGTTGGGGGCATCCTGAGGGGACTTATCACCCATGAAAGGAATACGGAACCCCTGTCTAAAGCCCTGAAGGAGATAATCTGCATCCTCCCCCTTCGGGTACAATGCGAGCCAACGCTCCAGCATGTCCACATTAATTGGGGAGGGAGCCTTTAGGTGAACCAGCTCCATCTGCGGCAGTCTTGCCAGCCCACTGTCCGCCCCTCCCTCTGCCCCGCGTCCCTCCAGGCCTGGGACAGGCAGAGGCTGCATGGGGGCCCACACAGGTGGGACACTCGTGTTTGTACTTGCAATTCTTCTTATTGCATGAACCATTAGACGAGAAAGTCCAGCACAGCAGGCGGGCTGGAACCCCCTGCCCCGCCACTTGGCGGGGAACCTGCGCTGGAGCCACTCGCTGGACCGCATGTCCACAATGGTATCTTTCCCCTGGCGCGGGGCGCGTGGGCGTCATTTACAGAAGCCAAAGCCTCTGGCATGGCTCATCCCACCTCATCTCAGGGTGCAGGGGAATTCGCATACGGAATTCCTCGTCATAAGCCAACCACGACGGGCCCGGAAAATCAACCATCGCCCGGTAGATATTGTCCAAATATTGGACCATCGGAATTGCCAGATCCGGCCGGGCCCTCAGGTACACCGCCATGTAGATGAGGTAAGCCGGCAGCCAGTTGGCCCACGTCCGTGGTGGCTTGCGACGACGTGCCTGTTCCTTATCCTTCTCATCCTGCCCCTCCCTCTCTTCCTTGGTGGGCTCCCTGTTTAGGAGTGAGAAGATATCAACATACTCCCCTCGCCATATTTTCTCTCTGGTGGCCTGTGCCAAATGGTCACCCAATGGCAAGGAGTAGCCCGCTGTCGGCAAAGCCGAGACAGGCACAGCAGAAACTGCAGGCATCTGGAAAGGGGCTTGGACTAGCCCAGCCACCCCTAAAACATTCCCCACAGGGTAGGAAATGCTCCCCACCCCGGGGCCCTGGGTGGTGGTTGGCGTCGCCTGTTGGTGCATCAGCGGCTGCACCGCCGCACCACCCATGCGAGGCCAAGGCCATTGGAAAGCCCCCCCCAACGTAGCCACATGTGTAGGTGCACTAGTTTGTACCGCATACTCACATGCTGCACCCCCGCGGGCCGCCCCCACCGGGGGTTCCGGCCCACTGGGGGCGTCGGAGCTCACGACCGCCGTAGAGCTCACCGCCGGGGCTTGACCCGCGCTGGCCTGTTGGTCGGGGAGCTGCGAGGCAGTGGCCGGAGTCGCGCCACGTGCCTCAAGCAGCTCGACCCGTCCCGTCGCCTGCCGCTGCCCAGCAGACGACGCGTCCAAGTGCACCCCAAAAGGAGCCCCAGCGTGGCTGGCCCGAGCAAGGGAAGCCTCAAGTGCCACCACGCGGGCCAGCAAGGCCTCCACACTGGCCTGGGGCCACGGGCCAGCCGGCCCGCCCGATACTGGCGTGGGTACAGGCCCTTGCACCCCGGGGCCTGAATATTGCCATGACCCCACACCCAGGCCCGGGAGGGCCGGCATGGGCACCTGCCAAGGGTGGGGACCGCACCACCCCCCAAGGCTGGAAGGCCCCGGAGTGAGCTGGGCCCCGATGGAGGAAGGCCCAGTGGAATGGGCACCAGGAGCGGCGTCCGCCGCTTGCGGGCCGTGGGCCGCAGCCCATACTGGACCCCTGTTCGGGTCCCCAGCCTCCGGCCAGGGGGTAATAGATCCCATCCCACCGGTCCCGGTGGGAGCCGGCAAAGGTCCTCCGGCCCGGATTGCGCCTCCGCACCGCCCGAGCCGCGCTCGCGGCCGCCTTCTTCTTCGAAGGCATCTCAGTCGATCCAAGGGAAGCCGAAAAAGGAAAGTCAGCAGCCAAAAGGCTTCCCGCTCAAGGTAAAAAGCGACAGAGTAAGAGGAAAAACTTCTCCGCTCCGTCGCTTCGCAAAATGGCAGCTCGGCTGCCTCGTGGCCACCCCTTTTATAAGGGAGCTGGCCACGCCCCTAACTACCCGGATGCCTTCGTCCTGTGGGGGGGGGCCTCCCGCAAAGAGCGTGGCGGCCATTTTGGCGCCGCGCTTGCATTCTTTCATTTCCCTTTCATCCTTCATAGAAGTGGCTGGCTCACTTCTATTCTGGAATTCAGGGAAACAGATACAGGTGGTCATTCATGCTCAGGGGGAAAAATTTCTACCCTGAGAGCATTGGAATGGTTTCACATTCTGGCTGGAGGGCCAGAATGGAGTGGGCATCGCTGCATGTTCCCCTATTGTCTCAGATGCATTCCTCCCATGTCCTCACCCTTCCTCTTCCCTTCCTTCCTGTCATCTGTCCAGCTAAATGTAGCCCCCCTGAAGAGGGAAGAAAGCAACTGTCTGAAACAAAGAGAGAGAATCCCAGGACAAAGCAAACAGGCAGGGGGGAGGGAGGAAGCTGTGTGAGTGTGCTGGAGAAAGAGAGATATTGCTCACAGCAGAAGGCCCCTCCCCTGATGAGAGAGCCTTCCACACCCCCCTTCTCCCAGCCCCCATCAGCCCTAGCATTGAAACCAGGGGAGATTGGAAGGAGGGGGGCAGAGAAGCCAGGAAGTATTGAGAGGCAGTGAACAGAGGGAAAGTCCTGGTCCTCAGCATGGCCTCTGCTCTTTCAGAGGCAAAACAGTGTGTGATGCTGCTTCAAAGCCTTCTTGAGTTCATTTCTCTGCCGGCCTTAGGCCAATCAGTTCAAATTTCTGAGCAGGCAGCAGCAGACTCCATTGGGAATTGCTTTCCAGAGAAGCAGTCTGCATTCAGAGAAAATCCCTTTGTTGGGCCAGGCAGTTAACTCATTTTCTGTTTTGATGGAAGTGGAGAAAGGGGGGAGTTGCTTCCAGCAACATGAGGTAATCGGTGCTCAGATGTTTAACCATGCAGACCTCCTGGCAGATTTATTTATTTATTTCTACGCATTTATATCCTGCCCTCCTGGTGGATACACCACTCAGATTGCCATCAATGACTTCATGCAGTTCATTTATGAGGTTCCTGCTTTAAAACAGGCACCTGGAGTTTTGCCCAGAGTTCCTCATTTAGCTTCTCATGGCTTTTGTTTACAACATTTTTTTCTTCCAGCTAACAAGTTTCGTTTTTCATGATGCATTTGTTTTTAATTCTTCCCAGCATCAGTGAATCTTCCCTTCTCATTTGATATTGATAGCCATGGCTAATGATTTCTACAGCATCTAAGCTTTCTCAAGTGCATCCTCTCTCCTCATTTTAAGCATCTCAGCTTCATCTATGTTGTTGTTTTTTCTAGGGTTTTTTTTCTTTGATGTTTAAGGGTACAGTCTAAGTTCTCCTCCAGGATCACATTTCAGAGACACCTATTCTTCCAAACTCAGTTCATGCCGTTGTTTTGACTTTAGCAATTGTTTGCAATATAATTTCTCTACTTTCCATTATGTTCTCAAGTTGTTTATAGTTTGTCTCTCAAAAATTAATCACCTTTTCATTTCATGACTGTAGGGCAATTAAATGCACAGGAAGTGAAATCTGTACTGCTTCTTTTTCTATTTTACAGGGCATGACTAGGCCTGCTGCCATTATTTTGGTTTTCTTCTTTTTGAATTTCCAGCCAGCTTTTCAACTCAATCAAGAGATTTTTTTGGGTCTTTCCCACTTTCTGCCATCAAGGAAATATTGTACATTAATGCAGCCTTGACTGGCTTCTTTTCCTATTCCAAACCACTCTGGGATTTTTCATGAGGCATACAAGGTGTTCTGTCATTCCCATCCTATATAAGGGCCTTTTTTCTGACATTTTTCTGTTCTTTCCATGATCCAATGTGTGTTCATGTTCTCTAGTCCACCTGCCTCCTTTGAATAAATTTTCCTTCTCACTGGTTTCTTTGTTTCATCCCACAGGCCAGACAGTTGTGCCCTTTCTCACATGACAATTAAAAAGAAGGGGGATAGTTCCACCCTCAGTCCATTGTGCATTTTTTCAGCATGGCATCAAGACCACACCTTCCAGCCAGGGTGCCATGGCCACATAGGCCATCACCCGGCCGGGGATGGGGCACTGGGCCAAGATCCTCTGGGTGGGGCCTCCCCTCCCCCTCCAAGGGGAGGCGGACTTTTTGTGCTTTCTCCACAGAACTGTAGCTGTGAATCCAGATCTGGCCCACTGATCTCCTCGGAGTATGCCAGGACCGCCACAGGCCGAGCAGATACTCAGATGCAAGCACCAAGGCATTCACAGGCCAGCAAGCCACCTGAGGCGAAGTACAGAGTTTTTACATAGCAGCTTGGTCCATTTTCACATATTGCCCAACCTTTTCACCTTTTCACCTGTGTTTTATGCACTCTTCCACTTGCAATTTCACCAGCCATGGGGACGTTTCAGTACCTTGGCCAGTGGCCAACATTTAGCCTGGACACACATTGAGATTGTCATACAAGCCCCACCTGCCCAGGACTTTGGTGCGGGGGCTAACTTATGAACTGTACCAACGCCTATGGACATTCCATACCAGCCACTATTACATGCAGAAGAGCAAGATATGCACACATTGCCATACCCCTGATGTCCTGGTCCTCATCTCCACAAGTCCAGCTCTACAAGTCCAGTTAACTATAGTCTAGTATAATGCATAAGTTTGCCACAACATAATAATTTTGCCAAAGTTATTCCCATGAATTTTGCCAGGTTATACTCATGTTGCTTGTAATTGTTTTTTGCTTATCATTTTTCCTTGAAGACTCGCTTTGCACCAAGTGTTATGATATTTGCCTTGTGCATTACTCATATTCATTGTAATAAATTTTTACTTTCTATGTTATTTCATTTGTACAAACCTTTTTCCCATTGGAAACCTGCCATGCATATGATGCCATTTTCTTTGTATACTATTCATATTGCTTTTATGTTATACAGCACCATTTTTCCCATTGGGAAGTTTCATATAATGCTATTTTATCATAAATATGTAGGTTATGTTTGCATAATTAATTGTTTTAGCTTTCACAGAGGTCATCGCCATGAACAGACCTGATGTAGAATTGTTCTACCCTCATCATTTTCATGCCATTGGGCTTATATTCAGTTATAATCTGATTGTCTTTGCTTTTGCTTTTGACCCATGGGGAAGGTACATGGAATTACATTCCAGCCAGCTGCAATGCTGCCTTGGCAGCCAGTCATATGGTCACTGACTCTCACCATGCAACCAACCAAGCCCTAGCTCTTGGCAAAGGGCCACACCGTGAAATGAGACATGCATGCATGATCTCTCTTCTGCCAGAGGCGGAGCTCATAGGCGCCTCACTTGTGGACATACATGGGATATTGATTCCCAAACCTGTGCCTTAACTAAGCTCCGGACAATGGGGCAACACTGGTTATCTTCTGTTGTTGCTTCTCCATGATGGTGAAAAAGTCACATATATGTATTGTTCTGATTTGTTCGACTATAGCATGATTGAATTGAATAGCTTCACGCTTTACATGATATAGATGACTCCAGTTAACCAGATGTCTTTTCCGCTTTATATCCTTGCTTGATACTGACCTCCCAGTTTGGGATGGTTCAGACCATATCACAATATGCAATTGATTTTGGTATTTTGGTCTGCCGTGACCAGTGCTTGCTTTTCCCCAATTTTGATTACCCTGGTGTAAGTCCATTTAGCATTGGGCACTTGCCCACACCCACTAGCACGGGTTCTTTATTTAATAAGGAAAGATGGGTTGTAGGAATCCCTGGCTGTCTTCAAAAAGGTGGAAGTAGCTTACGAAGACGAGGCCATGAAAACTTGGCTGAAGATCAGCCCTATGACTCATTTCCCCCTAAAATAGAGGGTCACCTAATTTCCTGTAATTGCAAGTTGTGTTCACGAGCACATCTTATGAGTATATGTAATCCCACATGACTGCTTGCAGCAACCAGCACATTCTCCACCCCATTTCCTGCCTTGTTATTGTGCAGTTAATAAAACAAGCTGGGAGGGCTTTGTTTTCAAAGATCACTCTCCAGCCCCAGGAAAAGTTGACTCTGGGTCTGTCTGTGTTTGTTTGTCCATTTGTGCATGCATGCATGACTGTGATGTGTGTGAATCCATCGGAGAGGCTGGTGTGAAGGCCTCCCCCATTACAACAATTAGGAAGAAGATTGAAGTCCCGAACTTCCAAGGTAGCATTTTCAGAAGGGCTGCCAGTTCCTCGTGCAGGACCTACCAGGCAGGCAGAGCTCAGAAGCCTCAATGTGTGTTCGAGGTGGTGGTGTCAAAAAGGAGAGCTTCAGATTTGTCAGGAACTGGAAAACATTTTGGGACAAGCCAAATCAGTTCAGGAGGGATGGGTTGCACTTGAACCAGATGGGACAAGGCTGCTGGCACTCAACATCAAAAGGATGAAGAGCAGCTTTTAAACTGATTACTGGGGGAAAGCCGACAGGAGTTGGGCAGCATCAGGTTCAGGAAAATGTGTACTTGAGTAGTGAGGAGGAGGCAAAAATTACTGAGCAGAGAGAGGAACTAGTCACCAGCACTCTAGCAGAAGGATGCAAGAGGCAGTCTAACAATGCAACTGGACTCAAAAGACTGTATCAGAAAAGCATATATAAATGCTTGTATGCAAATGCCAGAAGCTCTGGAACAAAATAGGGGAGCTGGATTACTTTGCAATAGATACAAATATTGATATTATTGGCATCACAGAAACCTGATGGATGGATGATCACCAATGGGATATAGTTATCCCTGGCTACAAACTGTACAGGAAGGATAGGAAGGGGCAAATGGGAGGTGGTGTAGCCTTGTATGTCAAAGAAGTGATAAAATTGTTTTTTGTTGTTCAGTCGCACAGTCGACTCCGACCCTTTGCGACCCCATGGACCATTTTCCTCCAGGTGCCTCTGTCCTCCACCATCCCCCTCAGTCCTCCCAGTTCTGTGCCCATTGTGTCTACAATACCATCTAGCCATCTCATCCTTGGCCTCCCCCTTCTTCCTTTGCCCTCCACCTTTCCCAACATCACGGCCTTCTCAAGTGAATCCTCCCTTCTCATTTGATGCCCAAAGTAGTTTAGCCTCATCTTTACTATTTGACCTTCCAATGAGCAGTCAGTGTTGATTTCTTCTAAGATTGACCTATTTGTTCTCCTCGCTGTCCAGGGTACCCTCAAAACTCTCCTCCAACACCACATTTCAAAGGCATCTATTCTTCTGCGTTCAGCTTTCCTAATTGTCCAGCTCTCACATCCATACATTACTACTGGGAAAACCATTGCTTTGACTATTCTAATTTTTGTTTCCAATGTGATGTCTCTGCTTTTCACTATGTTCCCCAGGTTTCTCATCGCTTGTCTCCCAAGAATCAGTCGCCTTTTTATTTCATGGCTACAATCCCCATCTCCAGTGATCTTTGATCCTAAGAAAGTAAAATCTGTCACTGCTTCTACTTCTTCCCCGTCTATTTTCCAGGAACTGATTGGGCCTGTTGCCATTATCTTGGTTTTCTTGATATTGAGTCTCAAACCAGCTTTTCCACTCTCCTCCTTCAGCCCAATCAAGAGATTCTTTAGGTCTTCCTCACTTTCTGCCATTAGGGTTGTATCGTCTGCATATCTCAGATTATTGATGTTTCTCCCAGCGATTTTAATCCCAAATTGTGATTCCTCCATCCCTGCACTGCACATTATGTGCTCTGTGTATAGGTTGAATAAGCATGGTGACAAAATGCAGCCTTGTCTTACTCCTTTTCCTATTCCAAACCACTCTGTTATTCCATGTTCTGTCCTAACTGTTGCTTCTTGGTTCATGTACAGATTTCTCAGGAGGCATATGAGGTGCTCTGGTATTCCCATCTCTTTAATTACTTGCCACATCTTGTTGTGGTGTACACAGTCAAATGCCTTAGTGTAGTCACTAAAACAAAAGTAAACTTGTTTCTGATATTCCTTTGTTTTTTCCATGATCCAGCGTATGTTGGTGATGTGGACTCTAGTCCCCCTGCCTCTTCTGAAACCAGCCTGCACCTCTGGTAATTCTCTCTCCACATGCTGCTGAAGTCTATCCTGTATTATCTTGAGCATCACCTTGCTGGCATGTGGGATGAGCGCGATTGTTCGATAATATGAACATTCTTTGGCATTGCCCTTTTTTGGGATATGGACGTATACTGATCTTTTCAAATCCTATGGCCACTGTTTTGTTTTCCAAATCTGCTGGCATATTGAATGCAGTAATTTGACGCCATCATCTTTTAGCGCTTCGAAAAATTCAACTGGGATACCATCATCTCCACTAGCTTTCTTGTTTGCAGTGCTTTTTAGGGCCTTTATGACTTCGCTCTCCAGGATGTCTGGCTCAAGTTCAATTTCTTCATCATTGTGATTATCAGGAGTGTTGAGGTCCTTTTTGTAAAGTTCCTCTGTGTACTCTTTCCATCTTTTCTTAATTTCTTCTGCATCAGCTAGCTCCTTTCCGTTTTTGTCCCTTATCATGGTCATTTTTGCTTTAAATGTTCCCTTGATTTCCCCGATTTTTTTGAAAAGATCTCTGGTTCTGCCTCTTTTGTTGTTTTCCTCCATTTCTCTGCACTGTTCTTGTAGGTAGTTTTCCTTATCTCTCCTTGCTTTTCTTTGAAATTCTGTGTTCAAATGATTGTAGTTTTTCCTTTCTCCTTTGACTTTTGCGTTCCTTCTTTCCTCTGCTATTTTAAGATCCTCATCAGACAACCACTTTGCTTTCTTACTCTTCTTTTCTTTTAGTATGGTTTTCTTTGCTGCTTCCTGCATGATGTCCCTCATCTCCATCCATAATTCTTCTGGCACTCTGTCTACCGAGTCTAAGCAATTAAATCTGTTCATCACCTCCACCGTGTATTCTTTAGGAATGCTGTCTAGGTGATATCTTTCTGGTCTCCGTGTTTTCCCTATTTTCTTTAGTCTAAGCTTGAATTTTGCGATCAGTAGGTTGTGATCTGAGCCACAGTCTGCTCCAGGTCTTGTTTTTGCTGACTGTATGGAGGGTCTCCCTCTTTGGCTGCAGAGTATGTAGTCAATCTGGTTTCGGTGTTGGCCATCTGGTGATGTCCATGTGTAAAGTCATCTCTTGTGTTGCTGGAAGAGAGTGTTTGCTATGACCAGTGCGTTCTCTTGGCAGAACTCTATTAATCTCTGCCCTGCTTCATTCTGTGTTCCAAGAACAAATTTGCCTGTTATTCCCTCCACTTTTTGATTTCCTACTTTGGCATTCCAGTCTCCTAATATAATTTGGACATCATTTCTTGGTGTCTGTTCTATGAGGTGTTGTAAGTCCTCATAGAAATGGTCCATTGTGGCTTCATCTGCACCAGTGGTTGGTGCATATATTTGGATCACAGTGACATTGAAAGGTTTGCCTTGAAATCTGACTGACATCATTGCAGGCGCACCCCCCCCCCCCCCAATAAAGGACTCAGACACCAATGAAAGTGGATAACGGCATTGGGCCACATTTATTGATTCATGCCCTAGTCCGAATTATAAATTTCTATTGGTAATTGACCAATCATAATTCTTAAGGCAAGCAGGCCGAAGTAACACTGGTAAGGTACCACCCAAAATTGCCAACGGCAATTGCTACAATGTATCCATTTGTATCAATTTGTTTGTTGACCACAAACAAATTGTTGACCGTAGTCAATATTTAACTAATGACCCCACCCTCTGACGCGTATCCGTAAAATCACTGGGTGATGCATGCTGTCTAGCTATAGCCATCACCCCGTCGCCTAGTTCGTCGTTGACCGGACAACGTTTAACCAACTTATGCCTGTCTAGTGTTGTCCAGTCAATTGCGAACTTGCCGGATACCTGTGGGTCATAATGTTTACCTTACCAGTGCTACCCGCCACACGGAGGGGCTTCAAAGAAGGCTCGATGCCCCCCCCAGACCGTCAGCTCGGTCAACAGGCCTGCTCGCCAATCACCCAACAGGAGGTCCATACCTCCTCGCGACAGATGGACCCCATCCCCTGCATACAAGTCATAACTTTGGAGGCTAATAGCGGGGTGACGACTGACCCTCCCCCAAGCCCTGTCGACAAGGAAATGCGCCACTGCCCTATTCACCATGCGTCTAGCACGGTCAAGGGCCAGGAGGTCAACATCCCCTCTGTAGGAATGGCGTGGGACCATGTCCGACCAAACAAGGGTTGTGGCGGGCCAGACGTAATGCAGGTAGGCAAGGTCCTCGCAAATCGCATGCTTCAGCGACAAGCCGGTGACCTGGCC
Organism: Bradypodion pumilum; assembly: GCA_035047305.1. Taxonomy (NCBI): domain Eukaryota; kingdom Metazoa; phylum Chordata; class Lepidosauria; order Squamata; family Chamaeleonidae; genus Bradypodion; species Bradypodion pumilum. The sequence continues at coordinate 202,839,816 of JAWDJD010000003.1, read as the reverse complement.
CAAATCATTGCCCCCCAGGTGTATGATCAGAATGTCAGGCGGGTCAGCATTCTGGCCTGAAAAAAGGAAAGGCAGCAGCTCCCGCCATAACATCCCGGGCTTACCATGCCATGTGAGACTTGCCTATGCACCCAGTCCCAGTTGGGGTCCCCACTCTGTCGCCGCAGCATAACGCGCTGCCCTGTGCACGTAGCTGTGGCCCACCAGCCATACTGTCACCGGTGTAATACGACACCCCGGGTCTGTAAAGGAAAAATGAGGGAAAGTAGGTAAGGTGACTGGTTTGGTACTCACGGCGGGAGTGGGCGCACATAAAACTGAAAACATTGCGAACCCCACCGTCCCATGCTACGTATGTCAGCCCCTGAGTACCCAAAAGCAGCTGCGGTTGAGGCCGCCCCTATACGGAATGAATGAGTGCCATAGCGGGCGCCTGGGAGGCCCACACTGGCCAGCGCTTTGCCCGTCACCTTCCAAAATTGAAATTTAGTAAGGGGAGACCCATCTTGGTGACAGAAAAACGGGCCATGGTGCGTGCCACGCAGTGCCAGGAATTCCTGTAGGGCACCAACCGGACAGATGTCTGCCAAAGAACACCGTAGCAGTCGCACACCACTGCCGACGCCATGCTGATCAGTCTTAGAGGAACGTATCCTCAACTGAGCCCAGTCTTTGGCAACACAGACATCCTCGAGTTCCAGTGCCCTACGACTTGCATCCGCCTTAGACAGCATCACAAGGTCGCTGATGCGGAGTGCTCCAAAAAATGCCACCGTTGTGGCTGCATGGAACAGGGCTGCCTCATATGCATCAAAACAGAGGCAAGGCCAGCCCCGGGCCAACTGGGTAAGGACCCCTGGGGAAATCGGGTAGCGGTCGTCCGGGCAACGCCCGCGCTCGCGCACCCACCCCTCCAAAACATGTCTCACACGGAAGTCAGAGGTGCTGTCCACATGACCCCCCACCTTGGCCATAAAAGCCAACGCTGAAAGCTTAGATGCTATGGTGCGAGGCGCAAGGCCCTGAGAATGCAGGTAAACCATGAACCGCAGAACATGGGTTACCGGGATCGGCCAGGTTCCTGGCAGTTGAAATTGGGTACAGAATGCCCTGAAAGAATTAATTGCGTGGTGATACGCCTTACGGGTGCATGGCGCTAGCGACAGGCCAATCGCCCGGTTCACCTCTCCTTGCCAATGGTCCATATCTCCTCCGGGAGTGGCGAGGGAAATTCCTCCGCATCCGGGGCCAAGGCACGGAACCGGGAGATCTGTAGGCGGGACAAAGCGTGAGCAATATCATTATTAACCCCTGGGACATGCCTGGCCCTGAACAGTACGTTGAGGCGCAGGCTGCGCAACACAAATTGGCGCACTAGGTCCATAACCCTGGGCGATTTGGAAGTCTGTGCATTGACAATGTGGACCACGGCCGCATTGTCACACCAGAAATGCACGACCGAGTTGGACCACTCCTGGCCCCATAGCATCAAAGCACCCAGGATAGGGAAAAACTCCAGATATGTGAGATCACGCAGGCGACCCGTGCCTGCCCAGGCCGGTGGCCACCCACCATAGGCCCACTTCCCATTGAAGTACATCCCATAACCGAGGGATCCCGAGGCATCAGACTGAATCTGAAATTGAGGGGAAGCCAGGAGGTCATGCCTCCAAAATGAGACCCCATTGAAGTCCCTCAGGAACTGTAACCAGACAAGCATGTCTGCCCTGATACCCCGAGTAAGCCTAACCCTATGGTGAGGCCTGGATAATCCTGCCATAGCGTCGCACAAGCGCCGGGCAAAAGCCCTGCCCGGTGCGACCAATCTGCAGGCGAAATTAAGGTGACCATGCAGCACCTGCAGTTCTCTCAGTGATGCCTTACGCTTGGCCAACAAGTCCAAGATAAGGGCCACTATCCTTGACACCTTATCCCACGGTAACCTAGACGCCTGCGCTATCGTGTCAATCTCCACCCCCAGGAAGACTAGCTGTGTAGATGGGCCCTCGGTCTTTTCGGGCGCTAAAGGGACACCGAGTTCCTCCATTAGCGTCTGAAATGTGTTGAGGAGACGTGTACACGTGTCCCAGCCCCGTTCACCCCCGAATAAAAAGTCATCCAGGTAATGGGCTACAGACCGGGACCCTGACCTGCGGACGAAAGCCCACTCTAGGAAAGTACTGAAACGCTCGAAAGCCGAGCATGATATGGAACAGCCAAAAGGCATGGCCTTATCAAAATAATATTTGCCTCGAAATTTGAAACCCAGCAATTCAAAGTCGCCCGAGTGCACCGGCAAGAGGCGAAAAGCCGACTTAATGTTGCACTTAGCCAGCAGCGCACCCGGGCCACATGAGCGCACCATGCGCAGCGCGTGGTCAAAAGATGTATACCTGACTGAGCAAAGGTCGTCAGGGATAGCATCGTTGACCGATCGGCCGGCTGGGTAGGACAAGTGATGGATGAGGCGAAACTCGCCTGGAGACTTCTTGGGAACCAAGCCCAGGGGCGATACCTTAAGGTTAGTGAACGGGGGTGCAGGGAAAGGGCCAGCGACCCTGCCCGCATTGACCTCCTTATTAATGCTGGCGGCAGCCACCTCCTCCCTCCCCCTAAGGGACAAAAGGTTGGGGGCATCCTGAGGGGACCTATCACCCATGAAAGGAATACGGAACCCCTGCCTAAAGCCCTGAAGGAGATAATCTGCATCCTCCCCCTTCGGGTACAATGCGAGCCAACGCTCCAACATGTCCACATTAATTGGGGAGGGAGCCTTTCGGTGAACCAGCTCCATCTGTGGCAGTCTTGCCAGTCCACTGTCCGCCCCTCCCTCTGCCCCGCGTCCCTCCAGGCCTGGGACAGGCAGAGGCTGCATGGGGGCCCGCACAGGTGGGACACTCATGTCTGTACTTGCAATTCTTCTTATTGCATGAACCATTAGACGAGAAAGTCCAGCACAGCAGGCGGGCTGGAACCCCCTGCCCCGCCACTTGGCGGGGAACCTGTGCTGGAGCCACTCACTGGACCGCATGTCCACAATGGTATCTTTCCCCTGGCGCGGGGCGCGTGGGTGTCATGTACAGAAGCCAAAGCCTCTGGCATGGCTCATCCCACCTCATCTCAGGGTGCAGGGGAATTCGCATACGGAATTCCTTGTCATAAGCCAACCACGACGTGCCCGGAAAGTCAACCATCGCCCGATAGATGTTGTCCAAATACTGGACCATCGGAATTGCCAAATCCAGCCGGGCCCTCAGGTACACCGCCATGTAGATGAGGTAAGCCGGCAGCCAGTTGGCCCATGTTCGTGGTGGCTTGCGACGACGTGCCTGTTCCTTATCCTTCTCATCCTGCCCCTCCCTCTCTTCCTTGGTGGGCTCCCTGTTTAGGAGTGAGAAGATATCTACATACTCCCCTCGCCATATTTTCTCTCTGGTGGCCTGTGCCAAGTGGTCACCCAGTGGCAAGGAATAGCCTGCTGTCGGCAAGGCCGAGACAGGCACAGCAGAAACTGCGGGCATCTGGAAAGGGGATTGGACTAGCCCAGCCACCCCCAAAACATTCCCCACAGGGTAGGAAACGCTCCCCACCCCGGGGCCCTGGGTGGTGGTTGACGTCGCCTGGTGGTGCGTCAGCGGCTGTACCGCCGCACCACCCACGCGAGGCCAAGGCCATTGGAAAGCCCCCCCAACATAGCCACATGTGTAGGTGCACTAGTTTGTACCGCATACTCACATGCTGCACCCCCGCGGGCCGCCCCCACCGGGGGTTCCGGTCCACTGGGGGCGTCGGAGCTCACGACCGCCGTAGAGCTCATCGCCAGGGCCTGACCCGCGCTGGCCTGTTGGTTGGGGAGCTGCGAGGCAGTGGCCGAAGTCGCGCCACGCGCCTCAAGCTGCTCGACCCGTCCCGTCGCCTGCCGCTGCCCAGCAGACGACGCGTCAAAGTGAACACCAAAGGGAGCCCCAGCGTGGCTGGCCCGAGCAAGGGAAGCCTCGAGGGCCGCCACGCGGGCCAGTAAGGCCTCCACACTGGCGTGGGGCCACGGGCCAGCCGGCCCGCCAGTTACGGGTGTGGGTACAGGTCCTTGCACCCCGGGGCCCGAATATGGCCAGGACCCAACACCCAGGCCTGGCAGGGCCGACGTAGGCACCTGCCAAGGAAGGGGACCACACCACCCCCCAAGGCTGGAAGGCCCTGGAGTGAGCTGCGCCCCAATAGAGGAAGGCCCAGTAGAATGGGCACCAGGAGCAGTGTCCGCCGCTTGCGGGCCGCGGGCCGCAGCCCATGCTGGACCCCTGCTCGGGTCCCCAGCCTCCGGCCGGGGGGTAATAGACCCCATCCCACCGGTCCCGGTGGGTGCCGGCAAAGTCGGCTGGTGGGGAGGCGCAGCCGCGGTCCTCCGACCCGGATTGCGCCTTTGAACCGCCCGAGCCGCGCTCGCGGCCGCCTTCTTCTTCGAAGGCATCTCAGTCGGACCTAAGGGAAGCCGAAAAGAGGAAGGTCAGCAGCCAAAAGGCTTCCCAATCAAGGTAAAAGCGACGGAGTAAGAGGGAAAAACTTCTCCGCTCCGTCGCTTCGCAAAATGGCAGCTCGGCTGCCTCGTGGCCACCCCTTTTATAAGGGAGCTGGCCACGCCCCTAACTACCCGGATGCCTTCGTCCTGTGGGGGGGCCCCCGCAAAGAGCGCGGTGGCCATTTTGGCGCCACGCTTGCATTCTGTCATTTTTGAGATTGTATCCCATTACTGCTTTTCTCACTCTTTTATTGACAATTATGGCTACTCCATTTCTTCTAAGGTTTTCTTGCCCACAGTAGTAGATATGATGGTTTCCAGAGCTGAATTCACCCATCCCTGTCCATTTTACCTCACTGATGCCCAAGATGTCAATGCTTATTCTTTCCATCTCATTTTTTACCACTTCCAGTATTCCTTGATTCATAGACCTCACATTCCATGTCCCTATGCAGTATTGTTCTCTGCAACACTGTATTTCTCCTCCCCCTTTCGTATCCCTCCCCCTTTTCAGATCCCCTTGTTTTGCCTTTTGTTTTGGTCCATAGGGTTCTCTTGGCAAACTTTGTGGCATGCATTGCCGTTCTCTACGCCAGTCTTTTCCTATCACACATGTTATCACAGTTTAAACAGTTTTAAAACAAAGTATCATGCACAATATCACAGTTTATCACATAGTATCAAAGCAAAAGTTGAACTAATTAATGAAAGGAAAAGAAAGAAAGAAAAAGTCCACTATATCAAGTCTCTATGTAAGTCAGTTTCTTGTACAGTCACTATGTCAGTTGCCACAAGCCATCTATGTTTAGTCAACTATATTATTTCAGTTCGATTACTTATCCTTTGCATGCACGCAGCAGCTCTTGCCTCCCTTCGGCCACATGGAGTCGGTCAAAGGCCTCGCTGTGATGGTGGTTGTGGATGGTATCTCCTGGGGGTGGTCGGGGGTCTCCGGAGGTGTCCTTCTCTCTGGCCCCAAGTCTTTGGATGGGGAGGGAGGGGCAAGATCCTTTACTCACCTCCCCCTTGGGCCTCTCTGGATGGCAAATGGGCAGCAGAGCTGGGCCTTCCTGAAGCCTTTTCTTCCTCTCCAGGCCCAGGTCTTTGGATGGGGAGGGAGGGGCAAGATCCTTTACTCACCTCCCCTGTGGGCCTCTCTGGATGGAATGAGCAGTAGAGCTGGGCCTTCCTGAAGCCTTTTCTTCCTCTCCAGGCCCAGGTCTTTGGATGGGGAGGGAGGGGCAGGATCCTTTACTCACCTCCCCTGTGGGCCTCTCTGGATGGAATGAGCAGTAGAGCTGGGCCTTCCTGAAGCCTTTTCTTCCTCTCCAGGCCCAGGTCTTTGGATGGGGAGGGAGGGGCAGGATCCTTTACTCACCTCCCCTGTGGGCCTCTCTGGATGAAATGAGCAGTAGAGCTGGGCCTTCCTGAAGCCTTTCTTCCTCTCCAGGCCCAGGTCTTTGGATGGGGAGGGAGGGGCTGGATCCTTTACTCACCTCCCCTGTGGGCCTCCCTGCATGGAATGAGCAGTAGAGCTGGGCCTTCCTGAAGCCTTTTCTTCCTTTCCAGGCCCAGGTCTTTGGATGGGGAGGGAGGGACAGGATCCTTTACTCACCTCCCCTGTGGGCCTCTCTGGATGGAATGAGCAGTAGAGCTGGGCCTTCCTGATGCCTTTTCTTCCACTCCAGGCCCAGGTCTTTGGATGGGGAGGGAGGTGCAGGATCCTTTTCTCACCTCCCCTGTGGGCCCCTCTGCATGGAATGAGCAGTAGAGCTGGGCCTTCCTGAAGCCTTTTCTTCCTTTCCAGGCCCAGGTCTTCGGATGGGGAGGGAGGGGCAGGATCCTTTACTCACCTCCCCTGTGGGCCTCTCTGGATGGAATGAGCAGTAGAGCTGGGCCTTCCTGATTCCTTTTCTTCCTCTCCAGGCCCAGGTCTTTGGATGAGGAGGGAGGGGCTGGATCCTTTACTCACCTCCCCTGTGGGCCTCTCTGCATAGAATAAAATTGTATGAATTGGAATATCTAGGTGATTTGGAGTCACCATTAGAAACTCTGTGGGTAAGAGTACCAAGCCACAAGGATGGTCTAACAGTAGGCATATACTATCGGCCCCTGACCCAAACTCCTGAGGGAGACTGGCAGTTGAAGAATGTTGTAAAGGAGGCATCCGAGAAGAGTAGCCTGGTTATAATGGGGGACTTAAATTTCCCTCACATAGACTGGTGAACTGTTGTTCAGCACATGATAAAGAGATAAAGTTCCTAGATATGCTAAATGATTGTTCCCTGGGACAGATGGTTGAAGACACAACTAGAGGTACAAGAATCCTTGACTTGATCCTGAGTAATACTCAGGCAAGATGGCAAGATGTTAATGTGACTGAACTAATAGGGAACAGTGACCACAACTCAATTATGTTCAACTTGATTATAGACCGCAAGACACTGATAAAATCTAACACCGAGACTTTAAATTCTCAAAAAGGAAATTTCCCAAAAATGAAGAAACTAGTAAAAAATAAGCTGAAAGGGAAAATTGAGAGAGTCCAAACACTCCAAGAGGCATGGAGGCTGTTCACAAAAGCAATAACAGAGGCCCAATTGGAATGCATACCCAAAAGGAGAAAGGGCACTGCCAGGTCCAAGAGGACTCCAATGTAGCTTACAGGAGCTGTTCGGGAAGTGATCAAAAGCAAGAAAAGCTCATTTAGGACAGCAGTCAAAAACATAAATTCTGGCAGAACAAATGCATTACAACAATCAGGAAATCAAAGCAAGACTTTGAGGAGTGTATAGCTAAAAACACTCAGAGAAATAACAAAGACTTCTTTACATTAGAAGTAAAAACCCAACTAGGAAGGCCATTGGACCATTAGACAACAATGGAAGGCAAGGGCTTATTAAGAAGGAAACAGAGATTGCAGAGAGACTCAATGAATTCTTTGCTTCAGTATTCAGTGAAGAAGACAGAGACCACATGCCCAAAACAGAGCCTATATTTGGAGGGAGGGAAACCGAAGAATTAAGCCAGATAGAATAACCAGGGAGGAGGTCCTTGCAATTCTTGTTAAACTAAATGCTAACAAATCAACAGGACCAGATGGCATCCATCTACGAGTTCTCAGGGAAATTAAAGATGAAATTGCTCATCTCCTAGCCAAAATATTTAAATTTCCCCTCAAATCAGGCTTTGTGCCTGATGACTGGAAGGTAGTGAATGTGACACCAATTTTCAAAAAAAGGATCCAAGGGTGATCCAGGAAATTACCAACCAGTCAGTTTGATATGTGTCCCAGGTAAAGTGATGGAAATCGTCCTATAAAATAGAATTAATAGGCACATAGAAGATAAGGCGCTGCTAAAGGAGAGCCAACATGGCATTTGCAAGGGTTAATCATGCCTCACTATTCTGTTGGAATTTTTTGAAAGTATCAACAAGCATGTGGATAAATGGATCCAGTTGACATTGTTTATTTGGACTTTCAGAAGGCTTTTGACAAGGTCCCGCACCAAAGGCTCTTGAATAAATTTACCAGTCATGGAATAAAGGGACAGGTCTTGTCCTGGATTAGCAACTGGCTAAGGGACAGGAAACAGAGGGTAGCACTAAATGGACACTTCTCCAAGTGGAGGGAAGTAAAGAGTGGGGTCCCCCAAGGTTCAGTACTTGGACCCCTGCTTTTCAACCTCTTCATAAATGATCTAGAATTAGGAGTAAATAGCAAGGTAGCCAAATTTGCTGATGACACTAAATTATACAGGGTAGTGAAATCTGTGAAAGATTTTGAGGAGCTCCAGAGGGATCTCTTGACACTGGGGGAGTGGGCAAAACAGTGGTAAATGAGCTTCAACATTAGTAAGTGCAGTGTGATGCATGTTGGGGCAAAAAAAACAACACAATTACATTTATAAACTGATGGGGTCTGAACTCTCTGTGACAAACCAGGAAAGGTACCTTGGTGTCCTGGTGGCCAGCTCAATGAAGGTTTCAACCCAGTGTGCCTCAGCAGTGAAAAAAGCGAACTCAATGCTAGGGATCATTAGGAAGTGTATAGATAATAAGTCAGCAAGTTTTATTTTGCCTCTTTATAAATTTATGGTGAGGCCCCATCTGGAATACTGAGTACAGTTCTGGTCGCCATAGCTCCAGAAGGATATTATGGAGCTGGAAAAAGTGCAGAGGAGGGCAACCAGAATGATTAGGGGACTGGAACACGTTTCTTACCATCTGAGGCTGCAACGGTTGGGCCTCTTCACTCTTGAATGACGGTGTCTAAGAAGTGACCTGATTGAAGTTTATAAAGACAAAGTAGATAGGGAAAAACTGTTTTCCCTATCATATAACACTAGAACTAGGGGACACTCCATGAAACGTTTGGGTACTAGTTCCCAAAAAAATAAGAGAAAGTACTTTTTCACCCAGAGGATCACTGGTCTATGGAACTCCCTGCCAGAAGAAGTGGTGACAGCTGTCAGTCTTGACAGCTTTAAGAAAGGATTTGACAAGGTCATGGAGGACAAGTGTATCAGTGGCTATAATTATGGATACATTAATACCTCATACAACGTCCAAAGTTGGTTCCACAAGTCAGGACATTGTATGAATTCTGACTTTGTATGAGGCATGCAAAATCCTATCCGCGATGCCTCATACAACGTCCAAATTATTGCCACTGATGCTTTGTATAATGTCGTTCCCCTGGTGAGAGCGGGGAGGCGGGGGCTTAAGGCTGGCCCCAGCTCTGCGGCAGCCAGAGAAGTGACTGTGGGGGAATACCCCAAAATATCCAAGTGGCCCCGAGCACCCTCGCCCGAGGACAGGAGGAATGGGGTGAGGAGGAGAAATGGTGCTTCCGGGGTGGCAGCGGGAGACCCGACAAGTCTCCTCCTCTTCAGGCACTGGTCACTTCTCTTGTTCCCGCCGGCGAGTCTCGCTCCCACCTCTCCTCTCTCAACCAAGGGTCGCTTCCCTGGCGAGAGCGGGGAAGGGAAGCGAGACTGGCTTCAGCTGTGAGGTGGGTAGCATGGCACATAAGAAGACCAGCCACGCCAGCGTCTCTCTTCCCTTCCCCGCTCTCAACCAAGGGACGCTTCCCTGGTATGAGCGGGGAAGCAATCGAGACTCCGGCGTGCCTGGTCTTCTTATGCGCCATGCTGCCCTCCTCACAGCTGAAGCCAGTCTCCAAGGGACGCTTCCCTGGTGAGAGCAGGGAAGGGAAGTGAGACTGGCTTCAGCTGTGAGGCGGGCAGCATGGCGCATAAGAAGACCAGCCACGCTGGAGTCTCACTCCCCTTCCCCGCTCACAACCAAGGGATGCAGCGCCTTCTCTTCTAGACTGATCTAATTACAAAAAAGAGAAGTTGACTCCAAATCGTGGAAAGAGGGAACTTGTGCCGTCTTCTCTCTAACAATATTGTACTGAACGTTCAGAAACTGGCTCTGAACCATTAAGCACAACCATCCCATTGACATAATCAAATATGTTTCATTGATATTACTCTTTAGTGTAATAAAAAATAAAGAATAAAAATAATGAATTTTTAAACATAAAAAAGCATTTGCAGAAAATATAAAAAAATAAAAAGAGCATTAAAAATAAACGTATTTACAGCATTTTGAAATAAACGTATTTACATAAAAGTGCATTTAAGCATTTTTTTGTATTAGTCATTTTAATTTTAATAAAAGGAATGCAATTACAAGATTTTCACAATGGGGCCGTTGAATTTTTTTTCGCTCATTAGGGGGCGGCAGCTTTAAAAAGGTTGAGAATCACTGGACTATACCTTCACTAATGCTCCCACTCAGGGGAATTCCAGACATATGCCTTGCTAATGCCTGTTTCATACCAAGCCACACATACTTTATAGAAAGCACCCCCACGACCCACTCCATCGGCCAGGGAAGAGAAGCACAGCTGTGGATGCCATCATTTTGCCCTGGCTCTGCCTGACTGGAGGCTTGAAAAGAAGCCTACAACCATGGGATAATGACCTTCCCCCCATGACCCACTTTATTGGCCGGGGAAGAGAGGCACAAATGTGGACACTATCATTTTGCCCGGCTTTGCCTGGCTGGAGGCTTGAAAAGATGCCTGCAGCCATGGGATAAGGACCTCCCCCCATGACCCACTTCATTGGCTGGGGAAGAGAGGCACAGCTTTGGATGCCATTGTTCCACCCTAGCTCTGCCTAGCTGGATGCTTGAAAATCGCCCGCAGCCATGGGCTAAGGACCTTGCCGCTGCCTCGTGACCCACTTGATCAGCTTCAAACCACTCCATCAGTTTCGTGCTCTTTCCCCCAGCCCGGCCAGTTGACAGGGAAGTGGGAATACTGTCAATAATATGCATATAGTGAGGCAAAGTGCAAAGATAATGTCAAGGGCAGGTTGAGGTCAGTTAACAAGGAACAGGTGCAAGCAATCACCATGGCTAAGCTCTGCTGTGATTGATAGTTAATGTGATACACTGTAGCCTTAAGTGTTTTGCTAGCTGTAGAAATAGAAGTTGCTTGCAGAGCTTGTTTTGCAGAACAGAACAGAGCAGAGCTGAACAGTGCTGGATGTAATGCTAATTTACTTTGTCTGTAAATGTTGTTAATATACCAGTTTGATTTAAACTAAATCTGGTGTATAGTCTTCTTTCTTGTACCTATTGCAACTCAGACTGCTACAATACTCACTCAATACTAACAGGGTTATTGGCCCAGTCACCTAAACTGCACTGAGTTATGGAGGCTCTGCTACCAAGGAAGAAAGTTTTCTGAGCTAGAACTGAATGTTGGTGTCTGACAGACAAGCTGAGGAGGAGAGTGTGTTCCTGAACCAGTCAACCAGTGGAAGTGTTTCTGATGGTGAGGAAGAGGTAAAAGATGGCTTGGTGTTACCTGCATTGGGAGATGAGATAGTGCAGTCCATGATGGTACTGGTAGATAAGCTAAACTCCAGCAATTATTCTATTTGGTCTTTGAAAATGGAGCATTTTCTGAAAAGAGAGTCACAGTGGAGGCATGTAAATAATCCACCAGTAGCTCCAATGGCTGCCGAGACTGTGGGGGATGAGAAAGCTTTGGCATGCTTTGTCTTGTTGGTCTCAGACAACCAATTATTATATTTACGTGGGAAGAATACAGCTAAGCAAGCTTGGGACTCACTCAGAGATGTATATGCTAGAGTTTCTGCTGGCTCTGTTATAGCTTTAATGAGGCATCTGTATAAACTTTCTATGCAACAAGGAGATTCAGTTCAAGGGCACTTTAATGCCTTGATTGAATTATTTCAACAGCTTCAGTTCTGGGGGAAAACTTTTCAAGAGTTTGACAAAGTCTATATAATACTGAGCTCTCTTTCTGATGACTTTTCCCCCTTTAATTACTGCACTAGAGAGTGTTGACTCTGGGGAATTATCTCTCAATTATGTTTCTTCACGTTTGTTGGAGGAAGAAACAAGAGTCAATGCCAAAAGACACAGTAAATAAGCAACATCCTAAAGAGGAGCCCAGCTGTGAGGCTAAGCAAAGGAATTCTGTGTGAGACAACAGACATGCTACTGCCAGTATTTTACAATAGACAGCTTCCAGAGTGAGAAAATGTTATTTATATGGTTCAACAAATAATCTGTGTCGTTCCTGCCCCCAACTCCGGAAGAAGGAAGCTACTTACAGTTCAAGGTCGGATGTGCAGGATAAGTTGGTGACTACAAAGCCAGCTGGGGATGATTTGTGGCTGCTAGACAGTGAGCAAGTCAGCATTTTGCAAAGTCTGAGAATTTACTGATTGAGCCAAGACAATATAAATTAGCACATGTCAATTTGGCTTATGGTAGTGCTGCAAAAGTCATTAGTGAAGGTACAATTTGTTTTCCTTCACTGGGTGCCAATTTTGAGAATGTGTTATGTGTTCCTAGTTTGGAAAATAATCTATTATCTTTGACAAAATCAGGTTTTGTTGTAACATTTGTCAAAAGTGAATGTGCTATCTCAGGAGATGGAAAGGTGCTGGTTAAGGGAATTTTACACAATAATGTTTATGTAATTAATAATGCAGCAGCCAAAATGTGCTGGTGACTAATCAGAATAAGCATGATAATTGCATTCATTTAATGCATAGGCGATTAGGACATGCTAATTTTAATACTATAAGAAATACTTTAGCTCTGTTGAATAATGAGAAAGTGTCACAGTGTAAAAAATTTCTTGATTGTACAGTTTGCAAACAGGTAAAAACAAAAGCATACCCAGTAGCAAAAGAAAGTAATAGAGTTACTGATAAGCCTTTAGGTTTGGTGCATGTAGATTTAATTGGCCCTTATCCTAAAAGTCATTCCCAAAATCATTTTGCATTGATCATAAGTGATGATTGTACTCAGTTTAGTTGGGCATTTGCTTTGAAGCAAAAATCAGAAACTTTTAACACATTCAAATACTGGGTCAAGCAAAAACAAAAGCAGCTGGGACTAGAACTCAAAGCCATTCAAACAGATCAAGGGGGTGAATTCATGTCAAAACAATTTGCCCAATGGTTACAAGGAAATGGTGTAGTTCACAGAATAACAAATACCTGATTACCCCAAGAGTATGGTCTAGCTGAGAGAAAAGGGGGAATATTGCAGACAATGATGTATGCTATGTTAACTGATGCTGGTTTGCCAATAAGTTATTGGGCTGAAGCATTATCAGCAGCATGTTTTGTTTCTAATCATTTATATACCATAGCTGTTGATAATATCCCCTATTGTTTACTGTACAAAAGGAAACCAAGTTTATCCTTTCTTAGAGTGTTTGGTATGAAAGCATGGGTTCACATTCCATTAAAGCACAGGCACAAAGGAGGGCCCAAAACAATGAAACTTACATTCTTGGGTTACCAAAGTAATATGAAAGCCTGCAGGTTTGCAAATGAGCAAGGGAAATTAACTTTTCGTAGGTCTGCAAGTATACATGAGAATGCAAATTGGCATAGGATTCATGGGTATGAAGAGCAACAAAAAATTGTGTTGCCTTTAAGGGAATGTAATCAGAGTTTAGATCAAAGCTCTGAAACACCTGTTTCAGATGTTGAAGAAAGGGAGATGCAATCTCCAATTAAGCATGAACCTAAAAGTGTTCAAAGTTCTGTTCCTGAAGTGAGGGTGTCTTCTAGGTCAAGTAAAGATATTCCTCCACAAAGGTTCAGTTATAGTGTTGTTGTAAATAATGTTTATGTAAAGGAACCTAACAGTTACAAAGAGGTACTGGCTCTTGAAGAAAACTAAAAAACAATTGTGGCTAAAAGCAATGCAAAAGGAGTTTGATTGTCTGACAGAAAATAATGTGTTTACTCCTGTTCAAAAGATACTAGAAAACACAAATGTAATTGGGTGTAGATGGTTGTACAAACTAAAATGGCTTACTTATGGTGAAATGCAATATAAGGCCAGGCTAGTAGCCAGGGGTTTAAGCGAAGTGCAAGGGTCTGACTATGAGCAAGTGTTCTCACCCTGTGTAAAATATGAATCACTGAAAATTGCTTTATGCAAAGCATGGGTTCAAAAAAAAGAGTGGACCATTTTTATTTTACAACAGCATATTTACATGCTCCATTAGAGGAGGTGTTATATATGCAACAAGTACCAGGTTTGAATTTGCTGGTGCAAAGACAATTGCTGATGGATTGATACAACTGGAAAAATGCTCGTCAGAATGTAACATTGCAGATGTGTTTACCAAAAATCTTTGTACTGATTTGTTTTAAAAATTCAGAGATGGGTTAAATTGTAATAATGGTTTCTTTTCCCCAGGAGGATCAGGGCAGCTAGGTTCAAGGAAAGCATGGGATACAGAAGTGTGGTGGAAAAGTGAGTCTACTTGCGCATTAAACCACGTATCAGAACATTGACATTTTGTATGACTTTGATATTCTGTCGCAAACGGGTCTTCTGTTCCTGGGATTCTCACCGTTTGGCCCTTGTTTCTTTGGTCTACGTTTTCGGGCACAATGGCATCCACCAATCTGGGATTTGCATATACGACGGAAGAACGGGACCGAATATTGCAGAGCATTAGTTCGTTTAGAACCACGACAGAGTCACAATCAGATAAGTATACACTTTTGGAGTCCTTGGAAAAGAAGAAGGTTAGGTTTATGTTACATGCTTCTTTCTTAGCGTATTACCACAAAAGTGTGAGGATACTGAGGGGTTTGCGGATTCAAAAGGGACCTACTTTGTTTAATGAGCTCAAGGAGTTCTGTGACAAATGGTCAGTCATACTGTACTGCTGCTCTTTTGATTTAATATTACTGATTATTGACCATTCTAATGAGCAAATAGAGCATATTAATGAAGAGATTGATACACTCAAAACAACTTTGCAGCTATCTGCCACTCAACCAGCATGGGACAATAGTATGGAGGAACTGGTGGCCAACATTAAGAGGTTTCAGGATGCATTGGTTGAGTATAAAAATAAGAAATTCGACAGGGACTCACAGGACTATGCAACCTCAAGGGTGTATAGATGGATATATCAACCAAGGAAAGTTATTAAGAGGGTTACCTGGCAAAATCCATTAACATCTTCTGATGCATCCACCAGCGAGACAGAAGCTCCTTCCACTTCAAATGATGAAGGCTCTCATAGAGCCTACAACACGAGACGGGGTGCATTTGCGGGACAATCTGGCACTACTCATCAGTCTTTTTTAGCCAAGAAAAAGACATTTTGTAAAAGGAGGACTTAGTATTCAACCTTTCATCTAGGTCATTTACAAGTAGAGAAATGGAAGTATTGGGTTTGGGGTTTGTTCCTACTCCGATGTATCGGGACTTTAATACACGTATAGATGTGTTCTGGCTCACACGACTGGTAAAGTTAAAGGTATTTTATAAAGGATTAGACAGATACACGGAGGACAGATTCAAACCCAAGTTGTCCTTTTGCCGTAATATAGATGATCCCAACATTGAAGTCTTTAATAGATTAGTGTTAAGTGACCTTAAGAGTTTGGAAAGGAAGAAAATCAGAATGCACAACAATATGTGTAAGGAGGACAGGGCTGCTTTAGAAAGATTAGCTAATGACCATCAGGTGGTGATCAAGCCGGCCGATAAAGGGGGAGCGGTGGTAATTTTGGACACTCAAGATTACATTGCAGAGGCTAAGAAACAACTTAGTGATCAATCTTTTTACAAACCATTGAAGGGTGACCCTACGAACAAGGTGCTTAGCATTGTTAGAACAGTTATCAATGAAGGGTTAGCTTTGGGATATATTATTCAGAAACAAGCAGAGTATTTACACAATAAGCAACCTAGGGTGCAATTGTTCCATTTGCTGCCTAAGATACATAAACCACAAGCATCTGATAGGTTACTCCCAGGGAGACCTATCATTTCATCTGTAAATTCAGCCCTTGAGCCGTTAGCCAAGTTTTTGGACACATTTATCCATCCATTTTCGTGCCAAACATTATCTTATATTAAGGACACCACTGATTTTATCACACAGGTAGAAGGGATTCAAGTTGCACCAGGTGGGGTTTTGTTATGCTAGATGTTAAGGCATTATATACACACATTCCTCTGGATGAGGTAAGGGATATCACTCAAACAGCCTTGGATTCTAGGTCAGACAATCATCCCCCCACTCATTTTTACTAGATATTTTGGATATTATTTTGGAGCACAATTATTTTAGATTCGGATCTGATTTTTATTTACAAGTGTCCAGTGTTGCCATGGGGAGTGCAACCGCGCTGAGTTTGGTGAATCTTTATATGGCACATTTTGAAAAGATTTTTATTTTTAGTAATTTAAATCCCTTTGCACAAAAAATCATTTTTAAAGGAGGTTTATTGATGATTTATTTTTCGTATTCAGTGATTTAAATTGTGTATCTGAGTTTGTGACATGGATTAATGGGGTTAATAGGCACCTGCAGTTCTCACACAGCTGTGATCTATTATCTTTACCCTTCGTAGATGTTGCTGTATATTTGGATAACTCTCGCAATATTCGTGTCAGGCTTTACCGCAAACTGACTCATAGGAACACATACCTGCATTACAACTCTTGCCATCCGCACTACCTTCGCAATAATTTACCCTATGGGTTATTCTTGAGAGCGAAAAGGAACTCTTCCAGTATAGTTGATTTTGAACACACCTCCAGGTCTATTCGGTTATGTTTGAAACAGAAGGGATATCCGGAACGGGTCATTGATCATTGTTATGATAGAGCATGTAGAGTTACCAGACAAAGTTTGTTGACCGTTAAGCAGAAACAGGACAGGCGCAGGATCACGTGCTCATTTGAATACTCCCCCCTAGCAAATCAAATTAAGTCTATTATCTATCGACATTGACACATTGTTAAACATATTGCGGGCTGTGAGCAACTGCCTTTGATAGGCTTTAGGAAGACATGTTTGATTTGACAGTTTGTTACCAAATCAGATCTACATTCTCCACCCATTCAACCCATTGCATTAGGGCACTTCAAATGTGGGCATTGCGTGCACTGTAATCTTGCTTGGGAAACCATGGAAATTATGGTTCCTGGTAGTACTTATAAATTGAAATTAAAAGAATTTACCACTTGCCAAACTAAATGGTGTGTGTGTGTGTGTGTGTGTGTGTGTGTGTGTGTGTGTGTGTGTGTGTAATCATGTGCAGTTGTGGGTTAAGCTATGTGGGGTGCACCAGTCGTGAGATTAAAACCAGGGTGGGGGAACATAGATCTAGAATTAGGAAAGAAGATATTACGGCACCCATGGTCACTCATTTCCTGGGTAAGCAACATAGTGATTAAGATTTGAAGTTCGCTGTCCTTGAAACTGTTAGATCCTCTGGATATGACATAATTGATATAGAACAAAGATTACGCCGCAGAGAAGCACATTTTATTCACTGTTTCAATACTGTTCATCCACATGGACTCAACATGGATTTGGATTTGTCGTGTTTCCTTTAAGAGATTTCAAGGTCGCAATATGTGGTTCTTCATTAGATGCAGCTGCAGTGGGTCAGTAGTGATTATAAAACAAGGTGTTAGTGAGTTGGTTTTTTGACGTCGAGGAGCACAGAATTTTCATTGAGGCTCGGACGCAAAAAAAATACTTTAATATTTTAATAATTAAAAATACTTTAAAAATATTTTGAAGAAACTATTTCAACATTGCAAGCAGGCAATTTACTTTGAATGCATTTCCCTGATGTATAGTTATGTATATATGTAATATTGTATATTGGTGTATATATTGTGTGGTTATGACATATATATCTTTATGTGCATAGATTCCTGAGGAAGCTTGGAAAAGCCAATTTATCTGGAAAGGGCTTCGAGTCTACTTGCGCATTAAAGCACGTGTCAGAACATTGACATTTTGTATGACTTTGATATTTTGCTGCAGTTCATCTATCAGGATGGACATGGCATCATCACACAAGGTCTTGACCATCCCCCAGGTTATCCTCGGGTCAGGTTTTGGTCTGAATCGCCTGCTCTGTCTGGGTCCCCCGGTCAGTCTCACTCATAAGAACATAAGAACAGCCTTGCTGGAACAGGCCACAGCCCATCCAGTCCAGCATTCTGTCTCACACAGTGGCTCACCATTTCCTTCAGGGTATTCCCAAGGAGATGCCCTCACCTGATTAGGATCCCCTGGAAATGGCATTGAGAGATATCCTGCCTATCTCTCCAACCCGGAGGTTGTCCTTAGGTAGCCATAATTATAGCCATTGATAGCCTTGTCCTCCATGAACTTGTCTAATCCTTTCTTAAAGCTGTCAAGACTGACAGCTGTCACCACTTCTTCTGGCAGGGAGTTCCATAGACCAGTAATCCTCTGGGTGAAAAAGTACTTTCTCTTATTTGTTTGAGAACTAGTACCCAAAAGTTTCATGGAGTGTCCCCTAGTTCTAGTGTTGTGCGATAGGGAAAACAGTTTTTCCTTATCTACTTTGTCCACACCGTGCATGATTTTATAAACTTCAATCAGGTCACCTCTTAGACGCCGTCGTTCAAGAGTGAAAAGGCCCAACCGTTGCAGCCTCAGATGGTAAGGAAGGTGTTCCAGTCCCCTAATCATTCTGGTTGCCCTCCTCTGTACTTTCTCCAATTCCATAATATCCTTCTGGAGGTATGGCGACCAGAACTGTACACAATATTCCAGATGGGGCCTCACCATAGATTTATAAAGAGGCAAAATGCAAGCGCGGCGCCAAAATGGCCGCCGCGCCCTTTGCGGGCCCCCCCCCCACAGGACAGAGAATCCGGGT